>CM030364.1:176371049-176987537 GCA_017893485.1 Hemerocallis citrina | reverse complement strand
CAATCGTTGGGTGGGGGTTTCTCGCTCATGGTTGTTTCTCGCTCAACATCTCATATATCAAGACCTTCATCAGACAGACCCAAAATAAGTCCTAATCTAGCAGGGGTGATTTTCATGCGGATATTTTTTACTGAAGATAGTATAAATATCTCGTTACCCTCCTCTGATGTGAAAACCTTCATATTTGTGTAAAACAAATATACAAGTTGAGGGTAGTAAAAGGGTTGGTTCACCAAGGACAACAAATCAAATAATCCACATTGTTCAAACAATGGGACTAAAGGAAACCTATCAAGATCTGGAAAATTAACGAGTCTTCCCGGAAAAATGACAATAGAACAATTGATGTACCGTTTATCAATAAGACTTGGACTTCTTAAATACTGGAGAAAATCCTTTGTGGATTGTCCCTCCTCAACATTAGAACTACGGGATCTTTTAAGAGGCATAAGGGAAAACTCTAGAAAATAAACAAGAAAGGGATCAAGGGATTATACTAACAATGAGAGGGAAAGAGAAGCACAATAGCTTCAAGAGACCTTGGAAAACCACTTGAAATTGGAAAGAAAGCATCGATTTCGGCTTCAAAGAACTGGAATCGCCAATGCGTTTGAGAGCAGCTGACTTGTAGAGCTCGGTTTGGAGTTAAGAACTTGAAAGAGAAAGTGAAAAAGAGGGGAAGTAAAAACTATGGTTTTTACTAAGAATCAATGGCTGAGATTGAGGCTGGAGGAAATCAAAGGTGCAGAACGGTCAATGGGTAACAAAAGGTAAAAGATTCACCTCAAAAGCAGTGCCAATTTCGAATCTGAAAGAAGAGATGATTCGCGACAGTCGACTGGAGTGTAGGATTAGTCGACTTAGTTGAGAGCAAAATAGATAAATGGAAAATAGCAATAATACAACTGGCAGTCGACTTAGTACAGTTCACAGTCGACTCTCCAGAGCGTGAATTTCAGATATAAATAGGTAAAAATACTGGGTCAGTCGACTGAAAAAAAGTGGTAAGTCAACTTACCAGAGTGAAAATTTCAAGAAACATCATGAAAACTACAAATTCCTAGTTCTTTTCTAAAAGTGATAAAAGTGTCTTCCTTAAGTGGTTTTGTAAAGATATCTGCTACTTGTTTATCCGTAGAAATAAAGTCTAAAGAAATATCTCCCTTTAAAATATGATCACGTAAAAAATGATGTCTAATATCAATGTGTTTCGTACGTGAATGTTAAGCCTAATTTTTAGATAAGTTAATGGCACTGGTATTATCACACATTATAACAGGTTTCGAAAATGAAATACCATAGTCAATAGGGTTTGTTTCATCAACAAAATTTGGGCACAAGCCAAACTTGCAGCGATATATTCAGCTTCTGTAGTAGATAGAGATACCGAATTTTGCTTCGTACTGTACCAAGATACTAGGGAGTGTCCCAAAAAGTGACACGTTCCACTAGTACTTTTTCGGTCTGTTTTACTACAGGCAAAATCCGCATCACTATATGACAAAAGTTGAAAATTATCGGTACGTGGATAAAATAAACCATATTCAGACGTGCTTTTAATGTATCTTAAAATACGTTTCACAGCTTTTAAGTGAGAGTCTTTAGGACTTGACTGGTATCTAGCACACAAACATACACTAAACATAATGTCTGGTCTACTAGCAGTTATATATAAGAGTGAGCCAATCATACCTCAATAGAGTTTTTGATCGACACTCTTACTAATACATCTTCGTCAAGGGTAGTGGTAGTAGCCATAGGTGTGGTCTTACTACTCGAGCTATCCATGCCAAATCGTCTGAGTAATTCCTTAGCATATTTTCCTTGATTAATAAATATGCCATTTGGTGACTCTTTAATTTGTAGTCTCAGGAAATAATTGAGTTCACCCATGTGACTCATCTTAAACTCATTTTTCATGGTATTAGCAAACTCTTGACATAGATTACTATTAGTAGAACCAAAAATTATGTTATCTACATATATTTGTATGATCAAAATATCGGTCTCAGTTCTCCTAATAAACAAAGTAGTATCTACTTTACCTATTTCAAAACCCGTTTCTAAAAGAAAAGTCTTCAATCGATCATACCAAGCACAAGGTGCTTGTTTAAGACCATATAAAGCCTTTTTCAATTTTTAAACATGGTTTGAGAATTGTTCATGTTTGAAACCAGGTAGTTGCTTAACATAAATATCTTCCTTTATAATCCCATTAAGGAAAGCACTTTTAACATCCATTTGGAAATGTGTAAAATTCATCAAACAAGCAAAAGATAATAAAATACAAATTGATTCTAGTCTAGCAGCAGGAGCATATAATTCATCAAAATCTATGCCTTCTTCTTGATTATACCCTTGATCAACTAGTCTAGCTTTGTTCCTAACAACTTGTTATGATTCATCTAACTTATTCTTGAATACCCATTTGATACCAATTATAGTATGATCAGGAGGTCGTGGAACTAAATCCCATACATCATTCCTTATAAATTCGTTTAACTCATCTTGCATGGTATTCATCCAAAACTCATTCTCACAAGCTTCTTGTATATTCTTCGGTTTAAAATCCGACAAGAAAGCCGTGTGAGAAAACATGTTAACATGAGATCTTGTCTGAATACCACGTGAAATGTCACCAATTATTAAGTCATGAGGATGATCTCTAACTTCAACAAAAGATTTTGGTAAAGTTTGAGACATCACAATAGGATCAATTGACTTGACAAGTCTATCAGCTGACTGATTCACATCAGTCGACGTGACTTCCTTATCAGTCGACCTATCCGCAAGGGTAGTTTTCTCTAAAGATGTAATAACCTTATTTAAAGGTGATGAATCAGTTTCATCATCTTCAATGAAAGATGATGAAGGCACAGATTCATCAAATGCAACATGCATGGATCCTTCAATAGTCAATGTTGACTTGTTGAAGATCCTATATGCCTTACTCCTATTTGAGTATTCTATAAAGATACACTCATTAGATCTAGGATCAAACTTATCTAAATTATCTTTAGTGTTTAAAATGAAACACTTACATCCAAATATTTTGAAGTAAGATACTTTAGGAATTCTATCAAAAAATAGCTCATAACATGTTTTTTAAGCTTAGGTCTAATCAATATTCTATTTAAAACATAACAAGTTGTAGCAACGGCTTCAGTCCAAAAATACTTAGGGAAATTGCTTTCAACAAGAATGGTATGTGCACACTCTAGCATAGTCCTATTCTTTCTTTTGACCACTCCGTTTTGTGGTGGAGCTCTAGAAAATGCAAATGAATGAGTTATACCATTCTTGTTGTAATATTCTGCAAACGTTTCATTCTCAAAAAATCTCCACCATGATCACTTCTAATACTGACTATGATTATACATTTTTTATTTTGAATCCATTTACAAAAATTTGTAAATTCATCAAAAACATCATTCTTATGTTTTAAAAAGAAAGTCCAAGTGAATCGTGAAAAATCATCTACCAAAACAAATACACACATACTTTTATTTAAAGAAGCAACTTTAGTAGGGCCAAATAAATCCATGTGGATTAATTCGAGAGGCCTACTAGTACAAATTACTTCTTTTGTTTTAAAAGTAGATTTAATTTGTTTACCTAGTTGACATGCATCACATAACTTATCCTTTTTATAGGATTGTCTTGGTAGCCCTTTACCTAGGTTGTTCTTAGACAATTTAGCAAGAGTTTTTATATTCACATGGTCAAATCGCTTATGCCATAGCCAAGAATCACTATTAGAAGCTACTAAGCAAAAATCATTCGAAAAATCATATGACTTTAAACACAATTCATAAATGTTATTCTTCCTAAATCCTTGAAAATATATATTTTGCATGGTAAAGTCGTAAATTAAATAGGCATCTTTTTCAAAAACTATTTTATATTTGTTATCACACAATTGACTAATACTCAACAAATTATGCTTAAGTCCACTAACTAGAAAAATATCTTCTATTGAAAGGTTAGTGTGCTTACCGACCATGCATATTCCAATGACCTTCCCTTTGTTGTTGTCACCAAATGTGACTGTTCCTCCATCAATTTCTTGTATGGAAGATACGAGGTTGGCATGACCAGTCATGTGCTTTGAGCATCCGCTGTCAAGTATCCAACGATCTCTTTTAGGTACCTATAAAATTTTCAATGTGAATATTGTACCCTTTTCATTGGGTCCAAAAAAGATTAGTTCTTGAGAAACCAAATCCAAAGAGAGTTTGATTTTCCACCAAATGTAGAAATATAATTTACGGAGTTACATACAGTAAGAATATATGAATTTATGTAAGTAATTCTATCTTTCAGACTCAGGTTGACTGGAACCCATATATTTTTGCTCTGTCCAGTCGACTTTACCAAACCTTTCAGTCGACTGTTACTGAAATCCAGTTGACTGGGAGGTAGAATAGGTCAACTTATTTGAGGTTTTCGTCTCTTTGAATGAGACTCCAAACCTCTGGACAGGCGACTAATATTTGTGTTCATTCGACTGGTCTGAACTATAGATCTACTCTTTTCATTAAACCTTACAGTTTTTGGCTTTTCAAAAAACTCATATAGTTTATTCTTAATACTTGAAATAGATATAGGTTTATTTACACTAGTTTTCTTAGAAGCATGAGGTTTTTCAAGAGACTTTTGAAAACCAAGTCCAAATCTATTATTAGTTTGTACTTTATTTTGGAGAACATCATTTAAATTCTCCTTTTCTTTATTAAATTTAGATACATTCTTGGATATCTCTTCATAATTTTTCTTTAGAGACACAAGATCTATATCTAAACTAGAAAGTCGAGAATTTAAAGATTTTCTTCTTTATCTAAGTCAAGATTCTCTTGGGAAAATGTTTGATTTACTTTTTCCAAGTTCCTAACTCTAATTTTTTTTTCTTAATCTCTTGAAAAATCTCATTGAAAGAATCTAGTAAATCATTAGAATCATAATCATCACTTACTTGATTTTTAGAAGCCATAATGCAAACGTTAGCAACCTCGTTAGTCTCTTCATTTTCTTCTTCCGATGAAGAGTCGCTATCTCCCAAGTTGCTTGGTACGCCTTTTTGTTCTTCATGAACTTGTTCTTTATGTACTTGTTCTTCTTGAAGTTGGACGCATTTCCTTTAGATTTCGCATTCTCTAGTGGGCAATCTTTCTTCATGTGTCCTATCTTGTTACACTTGAAACAAGTTGGAAGTTCATTAGTATCCTTATATTTTGAATTAAATTTACCTTTCCTTAGGAACATTTTGAACTTTCGTGTGAACATGGCTATCTCTTCCTCATCTTCTTCTTTATCCTTGGAGTCCGACATGGCCTTAAATGCTATTGTATTCTTCTTTGATTGTTTAGGTTCTAGATCTTTCTTGCGTTCTTCAAGTTGTACCTTATACGCCATGAGATTTCCCACAAGATTCTCAAGAGAAAGTTGTATTAAATCATTGGCCTCTTCTATGGCGGTGGTCTTCTTCTCCCATTTGAGGGTTAGTGCACGAAGAACCTTCCTCACCATTTCAGATTGAGAGTACATCTTTCCAAGCGCCACAAGAGAATTCGTAATATCCGTGAACCTTGTGATCATTTCAGACACATTCTCATTTTCCTTCATACGGAACATCTCGAACCTGTGAACAAGAACATTTATTTTAGATTCTTTTACTTTATTAGTTCCTTCATGAGTTAGCTTGAGTATGTGCCAAATTTGATGTGTGGTTATTGCATTGGACGCACGATTGAATTCCTCCTTAGTAAGAGCACAAAATAGTGCGTTCATCACCTTTGCATTGCATTGTTTGGCTCTTCATGTCGTCGTTCCATTGTGCATATGGTATAGTTAGAGCGGTGTACTCAGTCTCCGTCATGTTCCATATCTCATAGTTGATAGACTGAAGGTATATCTTCATTCTACACCTCCAATAGTTGTAATTTGTTCCATCGAAGAGGGGTGACCTTTGTGTGGATTGGCCTTCATGGTATTGGTTTGCATTAGAAATAGTTGCCATTGCACTCAACCAGGCTCTGATACCAAGTGTTAAATCATGTAGGCAAGGCAAGAAATACTAGAGGAGGGGGGGGTGAATAGTGTTGTATAAAAATTAATAACGACATCGAACTTTTTCTTCGGTCCAGTCGACTTGAAAAGGGAAATAAATCGACTAAGGCGTCAGATTAGAAAAGTATTTTAGACAAGTCTGATCCGTCGACTTAAAGAGGAAAATAGTCGACTTGCCAGACAAGTTTTCGAACAGTATGTTATACCAGTCTGACCAGTCAACTTAAAGAAGAGACGCAGTTAACTGTCCGCACAAGTTTTCGAATAAGAATTAAATGCAAGTAAAGAAAATGCAAGTTTAGAGAAATACAACCACAGAGTACACATGATGTATCCCGGTTCGGTCCACCCGACCTACATCCAGTCCCCAAGCAACCCACTTGAAATTTTTCACTATTCTTGAAAAAAATACAAGAATACCCTATGGCATTTAGATAACAACCTTGTCCAACCCGTAGATCTCTCTCACCACTAGAGAGAGCAAACCCCCTCTTCAACCAAGAGTGAAAACCTGACTCTACAACCTAGAGCCCTACTTTCCAACCGAGAGGACCACTCTCACAACCCGTGAGTGAAGAATAACAACAAAAGAGTTACAACAACCTATAGCCTGGTTTTGTGATTGTGATTTTTGTATAGTGGCTAATAGGTCACTTCTGAAATCAGTCCAAAACGAAATCAATGTTATATTGGACTTAGATTCAGAGAACCAAGACTTAGAAGATTTTGAGTGCTTGCTTGAATACTAGTTCTCTTTCAAAAGTAAAAACTTAAACTTTTTATTAAAATGCTTAGAACCTTTCAATGGTGATTCCTAGACTCTATTTATAGAGAGGAATCACTAGGATGTTGTAAATCAGTTAATAAAACTGATTTAAAACGGATATAAAACTTTTGAATTCGAAAAACAAGTTTTAAATTCTGAAATTTGTCGAAACGACTTCAACAGTCGACTGGGTTGCCATGAAGAGTCGATTGGCCAGAGTTTGAAAGAGTTCAGACAGTTTCGTACTGGTACAGTCGACAGGTGCTATAAGGCAGTCGACTGGTACTTAATAGCTGATCTAAATCAAACTGTTTCGACCTTTAATCTTTTGAAAAACACTCAATTATAAAGATGTATGAGTGTGTGTGTGTGACAAGGCTGTTACATCAATCTAAGACTCAAAAAAGATGAGATTACAATTTGTTTTACAAGACATTTAATAACACATTGAAGCACGGGTCATGTCTTGAGTCTTGAGTCTTGAGTCTTGAATAAGAGCTTGAGCCTTTGTAACTTGATCAATTTTCTTTGACAGCTTCATTGGAGCACTTTGCACTTGTGTATCACACATAGTTTGGACCTTGATACATCCTGCATTATATAAGAAGTAGCACAACTTTGTATTGTGTTTTAGTCATCAAAACCAAGAATTAACAAACCTTGTTTGTTAAGTAAGGTGAAAAGAGCTCCATTCACTGAAAAAGGTGAAAGGGCAAGTGATCGTTTAGGTCTCATACATAGTGATGTCTGCGGACCTTTCAACACTTTGGCTAGAGGAGGTTTTAAGTACTTCATTATATTCACTGATGATTTCAGTAGATATGAGTTTATGTATCTGATAAAAAATAATTCAGAATCATTTCAAAAGTTCAAAGAATTCAAGAATGAGGTACAAAACCAACTTGGTAAAGTATCAAAGCCCTTCTATCAGATCGAGGTGGTGAGTACTTCAGCCAAGTATTTCAGAACCATCTAAAAGGGTGTGAGGTAATATCTCAACTCACTCTCCCTGGAACACCACAATGGAATAGTGTCACTGAGGACGGGCCCCTCATCAGTTAAGGGGACATTGATTGTCGGGACGTGGTTCGCTGAATTCTCCCCAACATGGGGGCCGCTTCATTGTCTGATTTAGGGGAAGGCCGCCGAGGTCGATGCCCAGGTGCTTTGCCTCATCATCTTTGAGGGCTCTCTAGTATATTCCCTGTCCTTGGCCTCAACAATCTCAGCCAGGGCCCATCATATTCCTTCTTCCACCTCGCTGCCTCCTCCTGCCATGTCCCCTTCTTGGATATCAGCTAGTCCCTTTCCTTTGAGAGCTCCGCCCGGCCTCACTTTCCTTGGCCAAGTCTGCCCTCAACTGGATTATGCACTCCCGAAGTTTGTCGGCCCATGAAAAGAGTTCAGCCTCGGTTACTTCTGTGCGCCGCACATCTCACTGAAGCTAGTCCCGCCTCTACTTCAGCTCAGCCCCATGAATGGCTCCTACACAAGTTCAACATGACACACTTAGCCAAGCAAAAATGTAGCAATTAAAACAGAGATATAGGGACTCACCAAAACCGAAGCTTGCACCCAACTGGCATAGATGTCCTCCTCAGTTCGACCTTTGAAGTCGACAAAGTCACGATGAGTGGCGAAATGGGAAATGTAGCGCCTGTTATTTTTATAAAATCTTAAAATATATGTTTTTACACATTTTATGTGATTTTGAGGATTTATTTACATATAATTGAGTTTATTATATTTTTATTTGATAGCAAAGTGAATTGGACCGAAATGGAGTAAAATTGAAAAGATAAGAGTTTTGAAGTTAGATTTCTCAAAGTTCGAAAATCCGTTTTGACCCGAAATTTTCTGGGGCGTTTGTACAATATTGGAGAGCAATAAAATGCCAATTAGAGGAATTATTAGATTATAACATGAAGTTCGAATTTGTAATGCCTGTGTTTGTTTAAAAGCTTGAAATATTCATGTGTGTGTGTGTGTATATATATATATATATATATATATATATAATATTGTTACAATTATGCATAGAAATACACTTTTAATTTAATTTTATGTTTATGATGCATTTAAGCATGAGGTGGAGTGATTTTTACGAGAAAATGACTAGAAGTTATAACTAGAAGGGTATATAAGTAAATATATGGTCAAATGGGGGCTTATAATTAATTTTTCTTTTTCTTTCTTCTTCCCCTCAGTCCCGACCGAAACCCAGATAGCGCAACCGACCTTCCTCTTCTCTCTTTCTTCAATTTCGGATTTTTTTCCAAATCCTACCAAATTCCAAGCCATTTTACGAATTTGTTAGGGGTTTTGGCTATTTTTTAGGTGCTCTACTCATTTATGGAGTCCGTTTGCAGCAATATTGCATGTAAGGTGAGAAATTTGGAAACCTTATTTTATGTGCTTTTATGATTTTGAGTTTTATTTCTAGAAAATAATGCAGTAGGAAGATTAGGCGATGATGGTAATTTAGGGAAGAAAAATTGTTAGGAAATTGGTTGGTTTGTAAAGTATAAATTAATTAGTGGGTTGGCTTTAGAATTAATGGATAATAAATAGAAAATTTAATAATTATGACTAATAGAAAGCGTTATAAATTAAGGGTAACAATTTAGAATGAATTCTGATGCAATTTTATGGAGTTAGAAACCTGTCAGAAACTCAAAAATACGTGTATAACATGTATGCATGCCACGTGTTCGACAAAATGTCTGAATGAAATATGAGTGATAATTTGATGGAATTTGAGATATAATTTACCCTCAATAATATTTTTTATTCTTAAGTTAAGAAATTTGGGTGATTGGATCAAAGAAAATAGAAAATAGGTGGTTTTTCTGTTAAAATGCCTCTGATTGATAAGTTAAATTTAGAATTGGGATTTGAATTAGAGATTTAATAATTTGGCATGCTCACATCCGTTATTTATAATGTGTGGGAGTAGACAGATTCGAATTTGGTGGTAGATAGCTTGCGTTTTTTAGGTTTGGCTAAAAAGTTCTACAATTTTTCGTATAGGTGTGAAATAGTGAATTTTGATTGGCTACCGGGCGGACGTGGGATATCGTTTGCTCGATTCGTCCGGTGAGTATGATTATACTAGGTATACACTATGTTGTGACAAAATTTTATTCAGATTTGATGTGATTTGCGTGAGTAGTAACTTAATGAAGATTTACTTGAAAATACGGAATTTTCATATGTTAAAATTGTGTTATATGATGAATTTGCATGATTTTAAATATTAGGCGTTATGGGTGATATATTGGATATATATATATAGGAAAATGCTCAGTTGAAAACGCAAATGTCTGTGAAAACATGAAAACGACCCTAGGCCGTTGTTGGAGACAACGGCCTAGGTTATAATGCATTATAATCTTAGTGGTTTTCCACGATTTTACAGACATTTGCATTTTCAATGGAGCATTTCTCATATATATATATGTATATATATATATATATATATATATATATATATATATATATATATATATAGTGCATGTTTGTGATATATATGGGTGATGATGCGTTGTGATATCATAATCGATGAAATTAATCACCCATATATCACAACGCATCATCACCCATATATATCACAAACATGCACCATATATGTGTGTGTGTGTGTGTGTGTGTGTGTGTGTGTGTGTGTGTGGTGCATGTTTGTAATAGATATGGGTGATGATGCGTTGTGATATCATAATCGTTGAAATTAATAAGTGCGTATATGTATAACACAGTGATGTTTAAAGTGGAACTAATGGGCGGTATTATGATATAATCATCTACTTAATTAGGCATATTTATAAGATATTATAATGTGATTAAATAAATACTTTGGTGTGTTTATGATACAAAATAATATGAAGTAATAATCTTATAAAATAAATAACTTGATGTATGTAGTTATGTGATATAATGAAATAATAAATCTGTCACGCCCCGCTTCCCAAAAATACGGAATACGAGTACGTAACAAATGCCCAGCGAATGATTATTATCACCCTTAAGCTGTTTCAAGAAATCTTTGCAACGCATAACATAATTTATCAGAGTCGGAAGCAAAAGGGGGAACCAACATGCAAAATTGAAACAAATTCACCAACAGAAATTTACTTGAAATCAAATACCATGTTCTCAAATAAAACAGAGTCTGGAAAAACAAATATCCAGGGTCACATCGCCCAAATACAAAATAATATCCAAGTCTCAAAATACAAGAATAATCCAAGTCTCACGAATACAAATATTGTTCTAGCACTACAAGAAATAATAATAATAAGCAGAATCTCCAGCATCTAAAACATCACCTCGCCAATACCTTCAGGAACCTGTCCTCCAAAATCTGCAATACAACGAATGCAGGAAAGAGGAAAAGAGAAAACATAAGTACCCGTTAATTGCAAGTCCAGGTCACAAATAGAGTAAGATACAAGCACATGGAATGGGGAAAAAACTAACTAGCACATGGTAAAGGTATAATGTCAACCTAAACAACTAGCATGGTAAAAGTATCAAGTGCACACGGCATAACTCAAGTGTCAAGTAAACAAGTATCTCATAAAAATGCGTCAAGTGTCAAGTATCGTGAAATCATGTATCACGTTTCAAGTCTCATGTATCAAGTCTCAGGTAATCAGGTCTCATGTAATCATGTAGTCAAGTATCAAGCAAGCAAGTATCATGTTCAAGTATCTTATTCAAGTATCATGTTCGAGTATTGTAACACCTCAGATTTTAAAATACCGAAAATATTCGTTTTTATATATATTTGGTAAGGGTGAGAATTATTTTAAGTGATATCTCATTTTATTTATTTTCAATATTGGTATTGGTATAAATAATTGTGGTAGATTGGTATTATTGATATATTTGGGCCATGAGTTGAGATTTTATGCGAATAAATATTGTTCATTTTATTTTATAATTTTGGGGGATTATTATCCGCTAATTTTAATGTATTTAGTATTGTTTGTATTAAGATAGAAAAGAGTTGGGGTTTATTTGTAATATATTGGTTTTGGAGGGCTCATATGTGAATATACCATATTATTATTATTATTATTATTAAATTTATTACCAAAATAACCCTTCCCCCATTATTTCTTTCCTTCCTTTTCCTTTCCTTCCCGTTTCCTTCTTCCGACCCAAAAGAACCCCACATTCGGCCCCCTCTCTCTCCCGCCCAAATCCAACCCATTTCTCCGCCGTTTTCGAATTAAATTGAGGGGATGACTAATTGGGAAGTTCTCTACAACGTGGTAGCGTCAGTTTTTGGAAAGGATTTCGGAAAGGTATATCCCTTTTTATTTTATTGTATAAAATTAAGTGTGGTTAATTTTATTGAGTAGAAATATTATAATAGAGAAATTTAGAGAGGTTGGAAGTGGTAGATTGGAGGAATTGGTAGATGGTTAGAGAAATTGTAAGTTGTTGATAAATTAGGGTTTTGGGTTTGTAAAAGAGAGTATATAGAACATGTTAGAAGTTAGGATTGGCGCATATCATGGTGAAATCATGAAGTTCTAATTTTGGCATAAAGCCAAATTTTAGAATATGTGAAGTAGAGTGAGAAACTTGCTTCTAGCGAGTTCAGAAAATGTATAGGAGGTTGTGGAGTAGTGTGAGAGTATTAAAATGAATTTAGGATGATTTTTATAGGCTCAAGCTCAATCTAATTGAGTGAAATAGACTATAGGTGAGAAGTGCATGTCGGGTGTTCTGTGGAATGCCCGAGCGAGATTGAGATGAAAATTTGATGAATTCGAAGGTGTAATTGGATTTTATTGTTGTTATTAACCCTAATTTGAGATATTAGGACAAAGGGATTGAAGAAATTAGGAAATAGGAGATTTTCCTATTAGGAAGCCTACGATAAATATTTGAGTTCTTGCATTGGGGTCCGAATTTGAACTCCGTCAATGTAGCTCGGCTACTTATGTCATTTGTGACGTGTGGGTAAAGACGGATTCGAATTTGGAGGTTCGTAGGTCACGTTGTGAGTTTTAAGCTAATCGGTTCTATAATTTTTCAATTAGGTGGAAAAAGTCGAACTTCGACTGGCTACAGGGCGGACGTGGGACATCGTTTGCTCGATCCGTCAGGTGAGTATATTGTATTTATAAATATTTTGGATTGTGGCCGAATTTCGTGGCCTTTCGATATGTTTTGTGGGAGTTATGCCCAAAAGTGGGTTTTTATTGAAAATACGGATTTTTAAGGGTCCAAAAATGGGTTTTTGAGATATGTGGTAAAATTGACTATTTTAAGTATACAAAATCTATATTATGGGTTATTGTGATGTGTTGAAGTATAAAAGTTAAATATATTAAGCAGTTTATGCATATAATTACCCCATGCATGTTTTGTGCTTGTTTTTGGGTGAATACGCCAATATAGATGATCGGGTATATGTGGAGCCTTGTATATGGGCTAGCATGATATGGATGGCTATTATAAGATGTAGTTAGACAAAATTAGTGATTGTGGTCATGTTTTGGAAATCCATATATATATAGTGCATGTTTTGTATATAATTTGGGGCATATAGGCCCTTATAGGTAATTTTACTTACATAGAGTATTGTGTATGAGCTAGCATGCTTTGATTGGTTGCTATGGAGTTCAGTTAGATGAAATAAGTGATTGTAGTCATTTCTCTTGGAAATTTACAAATGTAATGTATGTGGTGATATATATATATAGACGATAATGACCGGTGATGTGATAAAATACATGTTTATATTCTAATTATGTTCGAAATAAATTAATGGGTAATAATGTGATATTATAATGTGATGAAGTATACATTTTGATACTTTTACGATATGGAATAACATAATATAGTTCTATTATTAATGCTATCATTTAACGTATGCCTATATATGGTATAATGAGGTAATGAATAATATAATATGATGGGTTTATATATTGAATGATAGGGTGTATGCATAGTGGGGCAGAATGATATGATAATTAATATCGTGGACACCGGATATGCGTTAAATGGTAAGATAAAAGATAAGATGGAACGTGTTAATAAAATGTGTTATTAATTCACGTGATTAAAGTCAAGGTTGTGGCAATTATTGAATTCATAAGTGAAATGCGTGTGTTGATAAAGTAAGCTGAAAAGATGAAATGATTAATGCTAATAACAGATGGTTATGTTGACCAGTACCTACAGCAATCCTGGGGATTTGGGCTAGACCTCCTAACGCCCAAGAACCGGCTTGGGAATTGTGGACCCAAACTATGTTTGGGGTAAGTGGATTTTATCGCCCAAGCTATCGGCTTGAGGCCCGGTTTCCCTCAATGACAGCTGTCGCGAGGAAGTACCCAGTTTACCTGGGGCGATGTTTTTCCCTCCTGGCTATCGGCTGGGAGGAAGTACCCAGTTTACCTGGGGCGATGTGTTTTTCCCTCGATGACAGTCGTCGCGAGGAAGTACCCAGTTTACCTGGGGCGATGTGTTTTTCCTCGATGACAGTCGTCGCGAGGAAGTACCCAGTTTACCTGGGGCGATGTGTTTTTTCCTCGATGACAGCCGTCGCGAGGAAGTACCCAGTTTACCTGGGGCGATGTGTTTTTCCCTCGATGACAGCCGTCGCGAGGAAGTACCCAGTTTACCTGGGGCAATGTTTTTCCCTCTTGGCTTCGGCTGGGAGGAAGTACCCAAGTTCTACTTGGGGTGAGTGGTTCCCTCGCTAGTTCGGCTAGGAGGAAGACGTAGCCTCGGACGAGTAAGACTCTGTGTGAGCATCGGGCCGCGTATTTACTGGGCTGTCGGCTTTCAGTATGTTGGGATACTGTGGCTCACTGGGCGACAAACTAATAAAATAAATAAGTGTTAATAATAAATGTGGTAGTAAAGAAAGTGGTTAGTGAAATGTGAATTGTGGATGAGAAAGAAGGTAGTTGTGAATGAAGTAAATGTGAAGGAAAACGAGTTATGTATTAGTGTATGAAAAGAAGTGATAAATGCAGTGTGCGATTAATTTAAGATGAGAATAATAAAAGAGATGTGTTATTACGAATAGTACGTAGTATTTGTATTATGTATGTCATCATCAAAGTAAAATACAGATTGATATAAGTTGTACCTTAGAATTGTGTCAAGGAACTACCTGCCCGCTATTTATGTGGAAATGGTGGGAACTACCTGCCTTGGCATAATTCGCAGGGTGAGTTGGTATACTAGTGGTAATGATTAATGGAAATGAGAAATTAAATAAAGTGAAGATGATAGGTGATTGAAGTGAATTAATAACCAAGCTATAGGCTTGAGATGTGATGTGATATTACCCAAACTGTGTGTTTGGGGTGCGGTGATATTTACCCAAGCTATCGGCTATGGGGTGTGATATGTTGTGGCCCCAGATTGTGTTTGGGGATTAAGTGAAAATGATGATAAAATATATTACTTATAAGAATGAGAATTACTAAAGTGGTGTAATGAGAGGAGAATGAACTATAAAACATGTTTTTGATGCAATGAGTATAAGCGTTCTAATTATTGATATGTTATTATTGTGATGAAATGTGAGAAATTGCAATGGGCAATGAAATGTATATTTGTGTCATAAGGCATGAATGAATGTGATATTATGAGGATAGATGCATATGTTTATGATGTGATACTTGATATAATACAATAAAATAAATACCTGTATTATGAGATTGGTTATGAAAATGGTTATTAAAGAAGGTATGATGTGATATGAGTTTGTGTATCTTGGAAGTGTGTCGGGGAACTACTCGCCCGCTATTTCCATGGAAATGGTGGGAACTACCTGCCTTGGCACCACTTCCAGGATGAGTGAGTTGTTGATAGAATTCAAGTAAATGAAATGCAGGGTTAATTAGAGATGAAGAAAAGATATAGTAACATCATGTGGGTATATTCTTATGAATAATGAAATGAGGATATGATGATAATTGTGAAGGAATGAATATTCGGGCTAGGGGATTTTAATTGAAAAGGAATTGATTGAATGGAAATTCGTATTGTGCGTGTATAAAACAAGGATAAATATGAGGTTGATGTGAAATATATAGCGGAAAGGTGTGAATTATGGGAAATTTTGTGATTCGACGCTTATTTGACGAGAAATTGGATTTAATTCGTATTGATGATGTTTTTACGTTTAGATATTCCAGGTGTACCCTCTTACATGATGTTTGTAAGTTTAAATTAATTTCTTTATACAATTTAATTCATTTGTTAGATTTTTAAATTATACTCACACCAGAAATGGCTGACCCCTTAGTGTTTGGGGGGTTAGGGGAGTCTGAGGACTACCCTAGATCCCCCACTGTTGCAGGTTCTCATCAGTGCAGAGGTGAGGCGTAGATTGGTAGGATAAATTTTTATTTTAAAAAAATGTACTATTTAGTTATAGGAATAGTAAAATTTATTATCTAAATTGTATTATGGGTGTATAAGCATGTATATGACGATGATGAGTATAGTGTGAGGTGGTATGGTATGTTTGTGACCCGTACCCATCTCGTTGTGGAGTAGCAAGCTTTGTGGTAGGTTTTACCAGAATTTTTCTAAAATTTTTCCTCGTTTTTCAAAGAAATTTATAGTTTTTAATTGATATTTAATAATCCGTTATGAGTTTGGCCCCCAGAGCATTATATTATATTGCCTGTGTGTACCTGCTCATTTTGGCCTGGGGAGCCCATGAAAATATTATGTGGATTGCGAGCTACGGAATTTTGAGCAGAATTCCGTAAGCTATCTATGTTTCGGGGCAAAATTTACAGGGGAGACTCTGCCAAAATTTTCCCTGAAATTTAACTTTCTTAGTTTATGTTTAAAGTGATATAGTAATTGAAAGAATCGAATTTGGAGAAGAAGAAAAAAATTTTGGGGTGTTACAGTTTGGTATCAGAGCTTAGGTTAACTAGGAGTTGTTAATCGTAGTGATCTTGCCATATGAGTATGGGTTCATTATTGCTTAGTTGGAGATAGAGAGTGTATTTTATGCGGGTGTTTTGTTGAAGTATACATTATATCATGGAATGGTGCGATCCTCATTAAACTTTGGTCTGACTTTGAGTCAGCATTACCTTTCATAACCCTGCATATGGGTTGACCTCTGTAGAAATTCCGGCGTGACCTTGTGTACTATTGGAGTATTCTATTATATTGATTGCTGTGTGCCGTAAGGGGCGATTCCCTAGAGATTTTGTGTGGGTCCTATGGGCATATGTCCTATAGTTGTAAATTTTATAGACTGTGGAGTGATGTGTGGTTATGGTTTTATCCCATACTTGGGGGGGGATTGATTGGTTGTAGAGGGTTATGTAGGTCATATGTGTAGTTGGGGTATGATGCCGGGAGGATTTGGGTGAGACGGCCCGATGAAACATAGTTTTTGATTGTAGGTAATACCTTGGATGATGAAAATTATGCCTGTTGGGGTTCAGTAGAAATAGTTAAGGCAGCGATTGAGATTGTTGATGTGGGTTGCAAAGCTTCTGATATATTCGAAGAGGTTCTTGGTCCCCTACCTTAACGAGCTCTGGAGTTCAAGACTGATTTGGTATTTGGTATGTCTCCAGTTTCTAAATCAGTTTGTGGTATAGCACTTCAGGAATAAGGAGAGATGGAAGAGAATTTGAGGTGATGCTTTTGGAAAGGATTATCGGTTCAAGTGATACGCCGTAGGGCGCTTCTGCAGTATTGTAACAAAGAAGGTAGTTCACCGAGAAGGTGTATTAAGTAAGGTGACTATTAAGCATTCGTTGTTGAAAATAGATAATTTGTTGGATTAGTTGCGGGGAGTGCCACTAATCTCCCAGTTAGAGTTGCACACCGAGTACCGTCAGATAATCCTTGAAGAGGAAAGTATTCTGGGGATTGCTTTTCGTACTCGGTATGAATTGTATGAGTTCTCAGGGATGTCTTTTGGGCTGGCGAACGTCCCTTGTAGTTTTTATGAATTTGACGAATTGGGCCTTTCACCCTTATATTAACAGGGTGTGATTGTATTTTTAGATTATATTTGGTATATTTTCGCAGTATGGATGGGCATAGATGGCACCTCAGAACTGAGTTGTAGATTCGTCGGGACTAGAAGTGGTATGACAAGTCTGTAAATTGCTATTTTTGGGGACGAGAAGCGTGAATTTTGGGACACATTGTGTCTGTTGAAGGCATATTTGTGAATCAGGAGGAAATTACAAGGGGTGAAAAGATGGGAAATAACCCTCGGATGTGTTGGAAATTCAGAGTTTCTTGGTTTTAACTGGCTATTATTGGAGGTTCATTCCTCGATTTTATATTATTGCTGTACCGATGACTCATTTTATCATAAATTATGAGCCGTTGGTACGACCAGAACAGCGTGGAAAGATATTTTCAAGAATTAAAGGAAGATTAACGACAGCTCATGTTTTGCTCATCCCGAGAAGGGAGTGCATGTAGTACAGGATCAGGTGCAGTTTGATGCATGAAGGCAAGCTTGTGGCTTATACATTGAGGCAGTTGTGGTTATACGGGGTGCGTGAATTACGCAGATTTGAAATTAGTGACAGGAAGGCATGTATTGAAGGTGTTGAGAAATTAGTTTTTCAGAAAATAGTTCTAGCTTTTTCTTTGATCGCAAGAGTTTGAACACTTGTTCTGTAAATGATTTTAGCAGGAGGCAATAAACGTGGCTTAAGTTCCTTGGTAGCTTGGTATGGAAATAAAATACCACTCGGGAAAGCAATAGGGTGACGAATGTCTTAAATAGAAAGAAGATTGTGGCTTTTAATGACTTCTCAAGAGTGGACGATGTTAAAGATCATTGGATCAAAGTGATTTTATTTCAGTGGCAGAAGGTGACACGACTGTAGGTGTGGGCAATTTATCAGTACAGCGTCTATCCTACAACGGATTGGTTGAACTTGGATTCAAAATTTCTGTGTGTGACAGAGGATGCATGGTCGAATTCTGGATGGGATTAATGAATGTAATGCAGATTGGTTAGTAGGCAGTAGGGAAAATCCTTGTTATTATCGTAGATTTGGTGATTTGGATGAGTATGGCTTGTGGAAGCAGGTGAAAGAGATTTCTCATTATATTCAGTATATTGTCTATCACGGTGGCATGAAGATGTATCAAATTCTAGGAGAATATTTTAGTGATTCGGAACGAGGAAGAATATTAATTATCAGGTGAGCATGGATAAGCCTCTTTTGAGGTGTGTAGTTGACAAAAGAAAATGATTATGCAGATCAGCGACGAAAGTCTTTTGAAGATTAAAAGTTGAAGATAGGGTATTTTTGAAGGTATCCCTTATCCTTGGAGTACGCCGTTATAGGAACCGGGGGAAAAGTAGACCTGGGGTTTGTTGGTCTGGACAGTATTGAAACCGAGGTACATTGTTTGAAGCTTATCTTTGAGATATCGGGCATTCTTGCTGTATATTTTGTTTCGGTGTCGATAAAGTGTGAGAGATCTATCTCAGGTTATGGAGCCACCGTAGATTAAAGTCCAGCTAGAGGCGACATTGGATGTGATATATCCTATGAAACTCGTGGTTATTGTAGATCGATCGTGCGGCGGACCAGACGACGAGTTGTTCAATTGGTAATAGTGCAATGAAGTAGTGATGCTGATAATGTACTTGGAACCTTAGGAAATGGTAAGGAGTAAGTATCTTGACTTTGTTCGAGGAGTTTTCTTGAACCCCATAGCTTGAGGACGAGCTTCTTTTGAGGTGTGTAGAATGTAACACCTCAGATTTTAAAATACCGAAAATATTTGTTTTTATATATATTTGGTAAGGGTGAGAATTATTTTAAGTGATATCTCATTTTATTTATTTTAAATATTGGTATTGGTATAAATAATTGTGGTAGATTGGTATTATTGATATATTTGGGCCATGAGTTGAGATTTTATGCGAATAAATATTGTTCATTTTATTTTATAATTTTGGGGGATTATTATCCGCTAATTTTAATGTATTAAGTATTGTTTGTATTAAGATAGAAAAGAGTTGGGGTTTATTTGTAATATATTGGTTTTGGAGGGCTCATATGTGAATATACCATATTATTATTATTATTATTATTAAATTTATTACCAAAATAACCCTTCCCCCATTATTTCTTTCCTTCCTTTTCCTTTCCTTCCCGTTTCCTTCTTCCGACCCAAAAGAACCCCACATTCGGCCCCCTCTCTCTCCCGCCCAAATCCAACCCATTTCTCCGCCGTTTTCGAATTAAATCGAGGGGATGACTAATTGGGAAGTTCTCTACAACGTGGTAGCGACAGTTTTGGAAAGAATTTCGGGAAGGTATATCCCTTTTTATTTTATTGTATAAAATTAAGTGTGGTTAGTTTTATTGAGTAGAAATATTATAATAGAGAATTTAGAGAGGTTGGAAGTGGTAGATTGGAGGAATTGGTAGATGGTTAGAGAAATTGTAAGTTGTTGATAAATTAGGATTTTGGGTTTGTAAAAGAGAGTATATAGAACATGTTAGAAGTTAGGATTGGTGCATATCATGGTGAAATCATGAAGTTCTAATTTTGGCATAAAGCCAAATTTTAGAATATGTGAAGTAGAGTGAGAAACTTGCTTCTAGCGAGTTCAGAAAATGTATAGGAGGTTGTGGAGTAGTGTGAGAGTATTAAAATGAATTTAGGATGATTTTTATAGGCTCAAGCTCAATTTAATTGAGTGAAATAGACTATAGGTGAAAAGTGCATGCCAGGTGTTCTGTGGAATGCCCGAGCGAGATTGAGATGAGAATTTGATGAATTCGAAGGTGTAATTTGGTTTTATTGTTGTTATTAACATTAATTTGAGATATTAGGACAAAGGGATTGAATAATTTAGGAAATAGGAGATTTTCCTATTAGGAAGCCTACGATAAATATTTGAGTTCTTGCATTGGGGTCCGAATTTGAACTCTATCGATGTAGCTCGGCTACTTATGTCATTTGTGACGTGTGGGTGAAGACGGATTCGAATTTGGAGGTTCGTAGGTCACGTTGTGAGTTTTAAGCTAATCGGTTCTATAATTTTTCAATTAGGTGGAAAAAGTCGAACTTCGACAGACTACAGGGCAGACGTGGGACATCGTTTGCTCGATCCGTCAGGTGAGTATGTTGTATTTATAAATATTTTGGATTGTGGCCAAATTTCGTGGCCTTTTGATATGTTTTGTGGGAGTTATGCCCAAAAGTGGGTTGTTATTGAAAATACGGATTTTTAATGGTCCAAAAATGGGTTTTTGAGATATGTGGTAAAATTGACTATTTTAAGTATATAAAATCTATATTATGGGTTATTGTGATGTGTTGAAGTATAAAAGTTAAATATATTAAGCAGTTTATGCATATAATTACCCCGTGCATGTTTTGTGCATGTTTTTGGGTGAATAAGCCGATATAGATGATCGGGTATATGTGGAGCCTTGTATATGGGCTAGCATGATATGGATGGCTATTATAAGATGTAGTTAGACGAAATTAGTGATTGTGGTCATGTTTTGGAAACCCATATATATATAGTGCATGTTTTGTATATAATTTGGGGCATATAGGCCCTTATAGGTAATTTTACTTACATAGAGTATTGTGTATAAGCTAGCATGCTTTGATTGGTTGCTATGGAGTTCAATTAGATGAAATAAGTGATTGTAGTCATTTCTCTTGGAAATTTACAAATGTAATGTATGTGGTGATATATATATATAGACGATAATGACCGGTGATGTGATAAAATACATGTTTATATTCTAATTATGTTCGAAATAAATTAATGGGTAATAATGTGATATTATAATGTGATGAAGTATACATTTTGATACTTTTACGATATGGAATAACATAATATAGTTCTATTATTAATGCTATCATTTAACGTATGCCTATATATGGTATAATGAGGTAATGAATAATATAATATGATGGGTTTATATATTGAATGACAGGGTGTATGCATAGTGGGGCAGAATGATATGATAATTAATATCGTGGACACCGGATATGCGTTAAATGGTAAGATAAAAGATAAGATGGAACGTGTTAATAAAATGTGTTATTAATTCACGTGATTAAAGTCAAGGTTGTGGCAATTATTGAATTCATAAGTGAAATGCGTGTGTTGATAAAGTAAGCTGAAAAGATGAAATGATTAATGCTAATAACAGATGGTTTTGTTGACCAGTACCTACAGCAATCCTGGGGATTTGGGCTAGACCTCCTAACGCCCAAGAACCGGCTTGGGAATAGTGGACCCAAACTATGTTTGGGGTAAGTGGATTTTATCGCCCAAGCTATCGGCTTGAGGCCCGGTTTCCCTCAATGACAGCTGTCGCGAGGAAGTACCCAGTTTACCTGGGGCGATGTTTTTCCCTCCTGGCTATCGGCTGGGAGGAAGTACCCAGTTTACCTGGGGCGATGTGTTTTCCCCTCGATGACAGTCGTCGCGAGGAAGTACCCAGTTTACCTGGGGCGATGTGTTTTTCCCTCGATGACAGTCGTCGCGAGGAAGTACCCAGTTTACCTGGGGCGATGTGTTTTTCCCTCGATGACAGCCGTCGCGAGGAAGTACCCAGTTTACCTGGGGCGATGTGTTTTTTCCCTCGATGACAGCCGTCGCGAGGAAGTACCCAGTTTACCTGGGGCAATGTTTTTCCCTCTTGGCTTCGGCTGGGAGGAAGTACCCAAGTTCTACTTGGGGTGAGTGGTTCCCTCGCTAGTTCGGCTAGGAGGAAGACGTAGCCTCGGACGAGTAAGACTCTGTGTGAGCATCGGGCCGCGTATTTACTGGGCTGTCGGCTTTCAGTATATTGGGATACTGTGGCTCACTGGTAGACAAACTAATAAAATAAATAAGTGTTAATAATAAATGTGTTAGTAAAGAAAGTGGTTAGTGAAATGTGAATTGTGGATGAGAAAAAGGTAGTTGTGAATGAAGTAAATGTGAAGGAAAACGAGTTATGTATTAGTGTATGAAAAGAAGTGATAAATGCAGTGTGGGATTAATTTAAGATGAGAATAATAAAAGAGATGTGTTATTACGAATAGTACGTAGTAATTGTATTATGTATGTGATCATCAAAGTAAAATACGGATTGATATGAGTTGTACCTTGGAATTGTGTCAAGAAACTACCTGCCCGCTATTTCTGTGAAAATGGTGGGAACTACCTGCCTTGGCATAATTCGCAGGGTGAGTTGGTATACTAGTGGTAATGATTAATGGAAATGAGAAATTAAATAAAGTGAAGATGATAGGTGATTGAAGTGAATTAATAACCAAGCTATCGGCTTGAGATGTGATGTGATATTACCCAAACTATGTGTTTGGGGTGCGGTGATATTTACCCAAGCTATCGGCTATGGAGTGTGATATGTTGTGGCCCCAGATTGTGTTTGGGGATTAAGTGAAAATGATGATAAGATATATTACTTATAAGAATGAGAATTACTAAAGTGGTGTAATGAGAGGAGAATGAGCTATAAAACATGTTTTTGATGCAATGAGTATAAGCGTTCTAATTATTGATATGTTAATGATGTGATGAAATGTGAGAAATTGCAATGGGCAATGAAATGTATATTTGTGTCATAAGGCATGAATGAATGTGATATTATGAGGATAGATGCATATGTTTATGATGTGATACTTGATATAATACAATAAAATAAATACCTGTATTATGAGATTGGTTATGAAAATGGTTATTAAAGAAGGTATGATGTGATATGAGTTTGTGTATCTTGGAAGTGTGTCGGGGAACTACTCGCCCGCTATTTCCATGGAAATGGTGGGAACTACCTGCCTTGGCACCACTTTCAGGATGAGTGAGTTGTTGATAGAATTCAAGTAAATGAAATGCAGGGTTAATTAGAGATGAAGAAAAGATATAGTAACATCATGTGGGTATATTCTTATGAATAATGAAATGAGGATATGATGATAATTGTGAAGGAATGAATATTCGGGCTAGGGGATTTTAATTGAAAAGGAATTGATTGAATTGAAATTCGTATTGTGCGTGTATAAAACAAGGATAAATATGAGGTTGATGTGAAATATATAGCGGAAAGGTGTGAATTATGGGAAATTTTGTGATTCGACGCTTATTTGACGAGAAATTGGATTTAATTCGTATTGATGATGTTTTTAAGTTTAGATATTCCAGGTGTACCCTCTTACATGATGTTTGTAAGTTTAAATTAATTTCTTTATACAATTTAATTCATTTGTTAGATTTTTAAATTATACTCACACCAGAAATGGCTGACCCCTTAGTGTTTGGGGGGTTAGGGGAGTCTGAGGACTACCCTAGATCCCCCACTGTTGCAGGTTCTCATCAGTGCAGAGGTGAGGCGTGGATTGGTAGGATAAATTTTTATTTTAAAAAAATGTACTATTTAGTTATAGGAATAGTAAAATTTATTATCTAAATTGTATTATGGGTGTATAAGCATGTATATGACGATGATGAGTATAGTGTGAGGTGGTATGGTATGTTTGTGACCCGTACCCATCTCGTTGTGGAGTACCGGGCTTTGTGGTAGGTTTTACCAAGATTTTTCTAAAATTTTACCTCGTTTTTCAATGAAATTTATAGTTTTTAATTGATATTTAATAATCCGTTATGAGTTTGGCCCCAGAGCATTATATTATATTGCCTGTGTGTACCTGCTCATTTTGGCCTGGGGAGCCCATGAAAATATTATGTGGATTGTGAGCTACAGAATTTTGAGCAGAATTCCGTATGCTATCTGTGTTTCGGGGCAAAATTTACAGGGGAGACTCTGCCAAAATTTTCCCTGAAATATAACTTTCTTAGTTTATGTTTAAAGTGATATAGTAATTGAAAGAATCGAATTTGGAGAAAAATTTTTTTTTTTTGGGGTGTTACAAGTATTAAGTTAAAGCTTGTGTGATTACTATCTAGGTAGCACGACATGCACCCAACCCTACATGGTCGCTACAACACAACAGTTTCGTTTTAGATTTCATAGTGGACCATAGAGGACAGTATACTCAGGAACAAGTCAAGTAACATGTATCAAGCACGAGTCACGTAAACGTGAACAAGTGGCAGCAAGTATCAAGCACGAGTTATGTAGTCATGAACAGGTGGCAACAAGTATCAAGCACGAGTCATGTAGTCATGAATAGGTGGCAACAAGTATCAAGCACGAGTCATGTAGTCATGATCACGTGGGAACAAGTATTAAGCACGAGTTATGTAGTCATGATCACGTGGCAACAGGTAATATCTAGCATGAATCATGTAGTCATGAAACATGGCGGCATATAGTATAACAAGCATGAATCATGTAATCATGAAACATGGCACAGGTAATATCAAGCATGAATCATGTAATCTTGAGACATGACAACAAGTAATGGGAAGTACGGGCCTCCTTCCGAGTACACGTTTCTGAATTATTCACTAATTGATCTTTCCCTTAAACCCAGGCTTCATATACGAGCAAAATAGTCTAGGTTCATAATAAGGATAGCAAGACCAACCAGTACTAAAACAGTGATTCAAAGAGCTACAGACATGCAAATCAGAATCTGCCAAAGGATCTGGAAACTAGACATCCACACGCATCCAACGAGTATAATAAAGTCATATACTAGTTCACAACATCTCAGCTTAAAACTGATTTGAATACAGATTTCATGTTCAGCGAGAAAATAGGGGAACGACTTCAAAAGCATAAAAACAGCATGAAAACATAGCAAATAATTCCACGAAAAATATGGGGTAATCCCCTATAGATATAGACTCAAAATAACAAGTTTCATAATATTCCAATAAGTATAGATAAGTCATCAAAAATAAGAAGTAACACAAAAACATGGTTTGACGAATCTGGAATTTCTCAACACTGCTGTACGAAAACAGGAATATCTCGCAAACAAGGAATCGAAATCCAATTCCGCCAAAACGACGTGAAAATAGATGAAATTTAATAACTTTCATATCTTACAAATAATTTTCATCAAACATAAGGAATTAGAGTGAAAACTGGGTTATATACTGAACATCACGCAATTTACAGCATAAGTAGATTTTAGAAAAGAATATGAAACACCACATAAAACTCATCTTTAAAATCCAACAAAAATCTGAGAAGTCTCTAGCATCATGAGAAAACACTGAGCAAAATATTATACTAAGATATTATGTATAGCCTAGTTCTTGAAAATGAACTGTTAACAAATTTACACAAAACAGAATCTGAAAACTTCCGACACGTCTGTACCAAAATTATCATATCTCAGTCATACGAACTCCAAATGCAGTAAAACCAGTGGGGTTAAAAAATAGACAAAATTATCTAAAATTCACTTTTAATTTTGAAGTTGATATTAGGACAGTAGCATAGGTGAAAACAGCAAATAACACGGAACAGACTGCACAATACAGATTTTACACCTCTACTTAAAATCAACATAACTTTCATAATATTGAACCAAACTCAACCAAATTTGAAATACCACCTACCAAACATCTAATCATCATGTTTTAGGGATTCTAACATGTCCAAGTCTAATAATTCTTACATGGAAAATCAATCGAACACATAGCATGCAATATGTCACATACACGAACAAAATCAAGTTTGGGTGAAACCTAGAACATTAACATATCAAACTTTATGTCCTAAGTCTTCTATGGCCAAATTTAACACAATAGAGACAAAACCATCAAATAGAAACACAAGTTTTGGTCGTCTCTAGACCCAACAACTCTAGATGTGAACTTTTTGACTTGTATCAAGCTAATGAAATTTTGTACAAGTTACTTGCCTTGATTTGGAGACGAAGAACGATGCAAATAAAAAATGAGAGCAATTCCCATGAAGAAAATTCACGGACTCACGAACGATCCACACGCGCACTCGAGCACACGCAAAAAAAATCCCAAGAGAGAGAGTGCGCGACGGCGGATGGAGAGAAAGCGGGAGAGATGAAGCACAAAAGTAGGGTGCAATGGTTTGGGGAAAAAAAGAGAATATGAAGTTTGGGATTGTAAATATATATATAGGATATGATGTGGATGGATTAGGGTTTGAAATAAAGGGAAAGGTGCACATCAGCCGGCTAGGTGAAAAGAAAAAAAAAACAAAAAGGGTTGGCTGGTATTTGGGTGCAAAGGAAAAAAAATGTTCACGGTGAAGATATAATTTGGAAGGGAATTAGAATGATTTGGTAGGGTTTTAAATTAGGAAGCTAATGGGTGGGATTAGGTAATTAATGGTTTGGTGTAGTAGTGTAGGATTTTAATTAGGAGGGTTTTAATATGAATAGCTGCTGATGGGTAATAATTAATGGTAATGGGTAAAATAGATGGGTTAAAGGAGTTAATGGGGTTGGGTTTTAGGGATTAAATGGGTATTGGGTATTAGGGTATTTAGAAAAACCAATAAGAAAAAATGGGTATCTAAAATTAACAACAAATAAAAATATTGTCCCTAATAAAATGTGATTTGCATTACAGAATATAATTTATTTAAAATACTACAAATACAATTTGTACATAAAATTAGATCGTTAATAACCAGTCAAAACTCATAAAAATAATAACAATGATAATAAAAGAGATTTTTATTACAATATAAGATCACAGAAAAATAGTTACAAATAAATTCATTTGATCGAAAACAGATTTTAAAATCGAAAATTCAAAAAAATACATTTCGACATAAGAATTTGAAAACCGAAAAAAGAATTTGCGAAAATTTTTAAAATACAGAAAATACACAAAAATACATTTTTCGGAAAACAGGGGTTACAAAATCACATGGTTAAAGTCAAAAATGTGACAAGTTATCGAAATGAAAGATGAGATGCTATGTTGTGATAATATGAGATGAAAAAATGAAGTGAAAATGATAATAACAGTTAAATTTTGTTTACCAGTACCTACAGAAATCCTAGGTGTGGTGTTTATTACCCAAACTTTGGCTGGGGTGCAGTGTTTTTAATGCCCAAGCTATCGGCTTGAGACCCGGTTATTACCCAGCCCAGCTGGGGTGCGGTGATATTCTCTCGATGACAGATGTCGTGGGAAGTAACCTAGTGAAACTAGGGGTGAGGTGTTTTCTTTCCCTCGTTGGCTTTGCCACGAGGAAGTACCCAGCTTCGCTGGGGTGCAGTGTTCTCTTTTCCCTAGTTGGTTTTGCCACGAGGAAGTACCTAAACTATGTTTGGGGTGTGGTGTTTCCCCCGCTGGCTTCGGCTGGGAGGAAGTACCCAAGTTCTACTTGGGGTGCGGTGTTTCCCTCGCTGGCATAGGGTGGGAGGAAGACATAGCCTCAGACGCGTAAGTCCCCGGGTGGGCCGAGGTCCACGTGTTTACTGGGCTGTCGGCTTCCAGTATATTGAGATACTATAGCTTACTGGTCGACAAATTAATAAAAAGTAAAGAAAGTAAAACAAGTATATGAGTTGAAATGAATAAAAGAGTAAAAGAAAATGTTTATGAATAAAGATAAGTATGTGTCACGCCCCACTGCCCAAAAGGAATAAGGAATACCGTACGTGACGAAGCCCAGCGGATAGTTTTCACCATCCATAAGCTGTACAGATCTACTTGACTCAGCACAACAGTGAATATAACAATATACTCAACCAGGCATGCATAAACAATTATAAATCAATAGGATTCATTCGCAACAATAATGAATATTCCAAACAAATACGAGATCTAAAACAACACAATATCTTGGGACTACAAGCCTAAATACAAGTCTCAATACAATACATGAATAAAATAGTTCAAACAGAACGTTAAGCAAAATTTCCAAAGCGCAACTCAAAACTTTTTCTCACCTACTCCAGTAGGCAAGAGATCACCAAAACCTGCTCATATAGCGATTACAAGGAAAAAGGAAGACAAGGAAAACATAATGCCCCTTAGATGCAAGTTCCGGGCTGCAAGTAGTACAAACAGGAAAGGGAAAGGGAAAATAATAAAACAAAAACAGGAAGTACTAACATGGAGAAAAGCAACAAAGGATAGTAGTCTACAGATAACAGTAAACAGAAGGTAAACAGTGAAAAGTATAACAGTAACAGTAAAAGTGAAGTCAACAATAATAGTAAGAGGATAACAGTAGAATTAACAGGAGTGACAGTGAAATAATTATTCTTATGTCTAATATTCATTACTATCTAGGTAGCACTTCATGCGTCCCAAATTATACCACATGGTTGCTACATCAAACAGTTTCGTTTTAAGATTTCGTAGTGAAACCTATAGGGTAGTATATTCAGACAAACAGTAACCGTAATAGTAATAGCAAACAGTAAAGGCATCATAGATCATACCCTCGTGCATCCAGGTAAAACAGTTGGTACCACAGTAAACAGTGGGGAAACGAGTTCCCTTCTGAATACACATTTCTATATTGTCCAATACTAGATCTATCTCTTAAAACCCCGGCTTGATTAGTTTTCATTATTATTAAACAAGTGTGAATGAACACAAACAGGGAAAAAGACATGGTAAGAACAAAGGATAAGACTAAGATGAATAGGAACACAAACGGATGACAAAATCAACCTACAACAGTCAAAACAACGAAACTTCCAGTTCTTGACAGCAAGACACTACTGTCCCAAATCTGAGATTTCCGTTGCTACAGCAAATATAGATCCGTCAGAAAATCTGGAAACTAGACTCTCTGCTGAATCCAGCGCACATCTACAAGTCATACATCTACCACAGAAACAAGGTTGAAAACAGTGTTTAATACAGAGGTTATGTTCAGCCAGAAAATGCAAAATCTTGTTTATAAACATAAAAAGGATTTGAAAACATCATAATTAATTTTGAGAAAAATCTGGAAGATTTCCTAGTATATCTAGTCTCAACATATACCATGAAATTATATTATAGATAGTAAAGTCAATAAAATTGGGAACAGAGTAATGGAACAAAATCTCGATTCTGAAAGTTCAGACACATCAGTATCAAAACAGAAATAATTCACAAAATACAATTAGAAATCCAGATCTATCAAAAGAGTAGAAAACCAGACAAATCAGGCTATAGTTTATACTCACAAAGTTTTCATAATAAATGAATAGAAACAGGTTGAAAACATAATTCTTTACTGAACAGCATGCAGTTTGGAAATTGTGTCATAAGCATGAAATGAGATACAAAAGTCGTTAATTAATTCCACAAAAATTAAGGATTGATCCCAGTCATGTCTAAACATACTCAGCAAAATATAGAGTTCAAATTCTACTTTTAATATCAGTTCTAAAATAATATTTAATTCAGAAATCAAATAGTTCAGAATCTAGAATATACGATATGACTGCAGTAAAACAACAATAACTATGCATCAAAAATCGGAATTCAGATCCTTCAAAAGTTCTGAAAACTAGAAGGCAAAGCCTATAAATCATGTTCATAAATTTATTTATTTACTGATGTTAACAGGGTCGAAATTACTATAATAAATAGGGCAGCAGTGAAACAAAGTTCTTTTATGTATTTTATCAAATAGTTTAATTACAAATGGTCCAATCTAAGATGACATACAAAGCATGGTATATAGGCAACTCAAATCGGCATGGCACGTGAATGAACAATCTATAATAAGATAGCACATCATACAAACATCCATGAAGCAATCATTTACAACATACGATATGTCACAAGAAACATAAACATCAAGATGTCCATCTAATCTAAATTGTTTCATACAACAGGTGAAAACTATTGTGAACTAATCTTGATCAAAAGATGAAGGAACAGATCGACAAACAAAATATATGATCATCATGGGAGTGACAACAAACGCATGCAAGACTACTTATGGTATTTAACTTGTATGAAGAACAAATACATGCAAGCTACTTGCCTGAAAACGACGACGAAGATAAAGAACAGAATAACAGGAACGGATCCCAAACGATGAATACAACACGAACAAGAGACAGTATGAACCAACACCAACACAATATGGCGGTGCACGTGTTCACACGCACACACACAAGCAGCAACAAACAGTAAGAGTGTCGATAGCAACTAGGGGGATGATGATGGCTAGCAGCAGCACAGTAACGGGTGGCTACAGCACGGCGGGCGGCGCTCGGCTGTTGTCGACCATAGCAGAAGAGAACGACAGAGAGGAAGGCAACAGTGACGAGGGTTTGGGGTTGCTGTGGCTCGAATGGGGACAGGGCGACATGGGTTGTGCAGCGGATGAGGGGAAGAGGATAAGGGAAGCACAGGGGGTTTTGGGGTCTGCCCGCGTCGGGAATCTAGACGACGACAGCCAGGAGGGGGATCTGGAGAGAGAGAGAGAGATCTGGGTAAGGTAGAGGAACGGCTGTAGGTAGAGAGTAGGGATATTAGGGTTTGGTAATTACGGTTAGGGTGTAATTAGGAGGGTTTATATAGAGTCAAAGTGGGGTTGGGTCAACTGGGAAGTATCCACTATGAAGAAAAGAGTCCAATATGGGACAAATAGACCATGAATTAGGTGTAGACAATAAACAAGGTCAAGAACAATATGTGGATCAATCCAATGAGAATATAAAGCCGAATCAAGAAAAAATGAATCATAAGGAGAACAACAACACACAATTAAAATGGACAAAAAGAGATACAATCAGAAATAAAATAAATTAACCAGGAATTTAATTAAATACAAATAAAATACAGAAATGAGTCACAGGGGTTACAAATCCTACTCACCTAACAAGGATAATTTCTTCCTCGAAATTCAACAAGAAGTACATAGGGTAACCCCAAAAAGAAAAGAAAATAACAACAAAGCAAAAACAACAAAACAAGAGCTGCACAAACAAATGAGGAAACCTCCACTGGATATCCTCCTCCAGCTCCCAAGTCGACTCACCCGGTGAATGAGGATTCCAAGAAACACGAACAAGCTTGATCACCTTGTTCTTCAAAACATTCTCCCACCGGTCCAAAATAGTAACTGGCGGAATTTCACAAGATAAATCCGGCCTCACAGATAATTCCGAGTAGTCAATCACGTGGCCCTCATCACGGATATACTTCCTCAGTTGTGAGACATGGAAGACGTCATGCACTCCAGATAAAGTCGGTGGTAATGTAAGACGATAGGCCACCTTGCCTACTCGTTCCATGATGTCAAACGGTCCGATGGCAACTTCTCTCCGCCACCAAAACGAATGACACCTCACCACGGTGATACCTTAAGGAAACCATGGTCTACCACCTCAAACTCCAAGGCTCTCCTATGGACATCAGCTCATCTCTTCTATTTATCTTGCGCGGCTTGAAGATGCTTCCTGATCTGACTCACAGCATCCACCGTCCAGGTGATCAACTCCGAGCCCAACAACTTGCTCTTGCCAATGTCATCCCAGCACACTAGCGACCTGCACTTTCGACCATAGAGTTCCTCGTACGGAGCAGCCTTAAGACTAGCCTGAATGCTGTTATTGTATGAGAACTCTACAAGATGCAAGTGGTCCTCCCAAGAACCTCCAAATTGTAGAACACAAGACCTTAACATGTCCTCTAGAGTTTGAATGGTTCTCTCTGACTGTACATCTATCTGAGTGTGAAAAGTTGTGCTGTACTTCAACTTACTCCCCAGAATACTCTGAAGACTCTCCCAAAACTGCGATCAGAACCTCGTATCCCTATCAAATACAATACTGACTGGAACCCCATAAAGTCTGACGATCTCTTGCATGTACTTCTTAGCTAGACTCTCAGTAGACTGTCAAACTCTGAAGAGAACGAAGTGAGCAATCTTGGTCAACCTGTCCATAATCACCCAAATGATGTTGTGACCCTTAGGACTCCTTACCAAAGCGATCCCAAAATCCATGGTGATATGCTCCCACTTCCACTCCGGAATGGGAAGAGGCTGAAGAAGTTCGGCAGTCCTCTGATGCTCTGCCTTCACCTGCTGGCAGATCAAGCACTACGATACAAATCTCACCACGGCCCCTTTCATACCATGCCACCAAAAGTGAAGCTTCAAGTCCCGGTACATCTTAGAACCTCCAGGATGAATAGAGTACGACGATTGGTGAGCTTCCTCAAGCAACTTCTAACGAACCTCACCCTTCGGAATACACAATCTGGACCCAAAACAAAGCGATCCATCTGAGTGAACAACTATATCGGTCCTCGTACCCACTTCAACTTCAGCTCTGAACCCTTGAAATTGCTCATCACCTGCCTGAGCTTCTTTAATCTGCTCAACAAGAGACGACTGCAACTGAAGTATCATGCAACTCCGGTCAGAACCTGGCAAGATCACATCCAAATCCAACCTCCTCATCTGCTCAACAAGCTCTCTCTGCTGAGTCAGGAACATGGTGACTGGTCCCCTACTCAAAGCATCTGGCACTAAGTTCACTCTACCAGGATGGTACTGTAAATTGATGTCATAGTCAGCCATCAACTACAACCATCGCCTCTGCCTCATGTTCAATTCGTTCTATGTGAAGACATACTTGAGACTTTTATGGTTGGTAAAGATTTCCACTCGGTCACCAAGCAGATAGTGTCTCCATAACTTCAAAGCAAAGATCACCGCAGCTAATTCAAAATCATGGGTAGGGTAGTTCTTCTCGTGCGGCCTCAACTGTTTGAACGCATAAACAACAACTCGACCCTTCTGCATTAACACTGCACCTAGGCCTTTGCTAGAAGCATCACAGTGAACCACAAAACCACTTGAACCATCCAAAATTGTCAACACTCGCGCTGATGTCAACCGGCTCTTCAACTCTGCAAAAGCTCCACTACAAGCTCCATCCCAGACGAACTTCTGATCCTTCGCTGTTAGCTTAGTCAACGGACCAGCTATCTTCGAAAAGTCTTGGAAAAACTTCCAATAATACCCGGTCAAACCAAGGAAACTTCTCACCTATGAAATTAACTTAAGGACAGGCCAATCCTTGATCGCAGAAATCTTAGTCAGATCAATACAGATACCATCGCCTGAGATAATGTGACCCAAAAAGGTAACTTGATCAAGCTGGAACTCACACTTGCTGAGTTTCTCATAGAGCTGAGTCTTCCTCAAGGTTTGCAGAACCAACCTCAGATGATCAGCATGATCCTTCCGGTTCCGAGAACACACCAGAATGTCGTCTATAAAGACCACCATGAATCTATCAAAAAATGGAGAGAAAACTCTGTTCATCACTCTCATGAACACTACTGGTGTATTCGTGACTCCGAAAGGCATCACTAGAAACTCATAGTCCCCATATCTGGTCCTGAACTCAGTCTTCTACACATCAGCTGCCTACCTTCACTTGATGATAACCAGAGCAAAAGTCCAACTTTGAAAAGACAGCAGCTCCACCCAGCTGATCAAACAAGTCATTGATCCTGGGTAGCAGATACTGGTTCTTCATTATAACATTATTCAACTCACGGTAATCCACGCACAGTCGATGACTTACGTCCTTCTTGCTAACAAACAAAACAGAAGCGCCCCACGGTGACACACTGGGCCTGATGAAACCCAAATCCAGTAATCCTTGGACCTGCACCTTCAGCTTTGCTAGCTCAACTAGTGCCATCCGGTAAGAACTCTTCGATATCGGCACAGTTCCTGGCTGAACCTCAATACTGAATTCCACTTTCCTATCCAGGGGTAGTCTCACAACTCCTCTGCAAACAGATCCAAAAATTCCCGCACTACAAGAGACGTAGCCTCACAGCCTGAGTGCAACTCTATTGCACAACCTGCATCGACAACTACTTCCTGACCATGCCCAAGGGGTAACTCCCCAGCATGGAACTCAAATTCTGCACAGCCTGGCATCCGGAAAACAACCTGCTCTGCTCGGTAATCAATGATCGTGTAAGTATCACCCAGACAATCCATGAAGAGAATCACATCAAACCCTGAATGGCCGATCACAATCAGATCTGCTCTCAAATCTGCACTTCCAATCACCACGGGACTCTGCTAGCACTCCCAGGAACATACAACAACATTGCCACCTGTGGTGATGTTCCAAGCCACCAGCATAACACTACACTCCAACTGATGCTGATCCACAAAGCAAGAGGAGATGAAGGAATGGGTTGCCCCAGAATCAAAAAGAACACGAGCAGGAATGGAATGAACAAGAATGACACCTAAGATAGAGTCAAAACAATGGAAAAGATGAACAGATGAAAGATAACCAAGGAATAAGGAAAATGATGCAAGAAAATAACATGAAAGAAGGATGCAAGGGAAATAAATAAAACAGAAAACAAATAATAGAACAACAAAAGAAAATACAAAAGAATACATGCAACAACTTCTTATGCAGTCGAAACTTCCTCCACTGTCAAGTTAAAAGCCTGACCTCTCCCTGTAGTAGCGATCCTCTAACCGATGATCTTATGCTGAGGGGAAAGTGGCAGCCTAACCTGACTACGGACTGCCATGACTGCGGCATGTTCGTGCCTCTTCGGAGGACAATCTCGAACAAAGTGGTCAGTAGCACCACAACCGAGACACCGGTGGTTGGCCTTCCAGTAATCCTTGCGCAAGTGCTTAGTGGTCTGGCAAAAGTCACAAACACCATCCCTCCTGGAGGAGCAGGACGATAGTGAGCTGTCCTGACGGAAAGGACCAGAGCTGGCCTCCTGATCGAACCTCCAGTAGGCCTGGCAGCTACAGCAGTAGGGTACTGCACAACCCACTCAGAAGTGGTTCCTCGAGCTCGAGCTGCCTTTAAAGCATCCACATAGGTACGGAGACGATGGGCAGCCAAGTGCACCTGAATACCCTGATCAAGACCCAAAAAGAACCTCCAAGCACAATCCTCCTCATTCGCCACCAAGGTGGTAGAGAAGCGGCTAAGCCTGGTGAATTCCGTGGCGTACTCGTCCACGGATCTAGTGACCTATTCCAAGAAAAACTTGGGGTTACAATACTACATATATAATATGTAACAAAAACTCAAAACATGGCACTAGTAGATCAACTAGACAACCAACCAACCAAGCTGCTTCAGGGCAAGAAACTGATGCTCCATCTCTACCCAGGTTAAGCAGGGGAAGAATTTCTCCAAGAAGCTCTGAGCAAAAATAGCCCAACAATAGGCTGCTCTAGCCTCTCGGATTCTACACTCCACCAGATGTGGGCCAAATCCACCAACTGGACGCATTCCACATCCACACGGTCGACATCGGCGACCCTAGCTACCTGTAGCTGACTTTTCGTTCGTATCAGCCACTGCTCAGCCTCGAGTGGCATCTCAGTAGCAACAAACTTATTAGGGTGCAGCCTCATGAAATCTGCAACGGTACCTGGACGAAGGGGCGAAACTACCGGGGCAGGCATAATGGGGGTCAGAACAACATTCCGGTTAGCAGCCCCAAAGTGGCATTAACCAGTTCATTGTGCACCTGTTGCATCTGAGCAATCTGCTTGAGCACCTAAGTAATAACTGTCAACTCAGGATGGTCTTCTTGTGAGTGAGAAGTCGAAGCATTCCCATGGGCCATAGTCTGCACAAAACCCAAAACAATTAGAATTTAGATCAAGTTGATTATTAATGTTTCATGCAATGCATGGCCTGTTAGCGGTTAAGTAACTACTGACCGAGTCAAGCCTATCTAATGTATTAGTTAGACTAACACATTAGCCAAACCTGAAGTTCCGATACCACACAAACCTTGTCACGCCATGCTGCCCAAAAGGAATACGGAATACGGTACATGACTAAGTCCAGCGGATAGTTTTTACCATCTATAAGCTATACAGATCTACTTAATTCAGCACAATAGTAAACATAACAATATACTCAACCAGGCATGCATAAATAATTATAAATCAACAGTATTCATTCACAATAATAATGAATATTCTAAACAAATACGAGATCTGAAACAAAACAATATCCTGGGACGACGAGCCTTAACACTAGTCTCAATACAGTATATGAATAAAATAGTTCAAATAGAACATTAAGCAAAATTTTCAATGCGCGGCTCAAAACTTTTGCTCAACAATTCCAGTAGGCAAGCGATCACCAAAACCTGCTCATATAGCAATTACAAAGAAAAAGGAAGACAGGGAAAACGTAATACCCGTTAAATGCAAGTTCCGGGCCACAAGTAGTACAAGCAAGAAAAGGAAAGGGAAAATAATAAAACAAAAACATGAAGTACTGACATGGAGAAAAGCAACAAAGGATAGCAGTCTACAGATAACAGTAAACAGAATGTAAATAGTGAAGAGTATAACAGTAACAGTATTAGTGAAGTCAACAGTAACAGTAATAGGATAAGAGTAGCAGTAACAGGATGTGACAGTGAAACAGTTATTCTTATGTCTAATGTTCATTACTATTTAGGTAGAACTTCATGCGTCCCAAATTATACCATATGGTTGCTACATCAAACAGTTTTGTTTTTAGATTTCGTAGTGGAACCTATAGGGTCGTATATTTAGACAAATAGTAATAGTAACAGTAATATCAAACAGTAACGGTGTCATGGATCATTTCCTCAATCCATCCAGATAAAATAGTTGGTTCCACAGTAAACAGTGGGGAAACGAGTTCCCTTCTGAATATACATTTCTATATTGTCCACTACTAGATCTATCCCTTAAAACCCCGACTTGATGTAATACCCTGATTTCCCTTTAATGTGAAATTGTTGATTTTACATGTTGTGCACATGCAATCTTGGATGTATTTTCTTATACAAATTATCTTTTATAACATGAACAAATAAATATAATTGTTTCTCTTTGTTTTCTTATAAAAGCCTATTTTATAAAGCCTAAGATTTATTTTTCTATTTTGAGCCGATCCTAATTATTTAATTATTTTTAATTGGCCCTTGGATTTGAGCCCGCCCACAACTAATTAATCTCTCAAATTGCCCTAGCTTGTCATGTAGACACATTTAGCAGGCAATTGATTAATTAAATGTGTACAACTTAATAATGGGGACACTAGAAAGTTTGTGCATGCACTAAGGAGTGCAATGCACACCAATTCTAGGGTAAGCCGGGATTAGATGAGTGGGAGAGGGAGAGTGGATGAGGTGGAGGAGTACTTATTGAGTTCATGGATGTTACTACAACTTCCCAACTCATCTTGGTCCTTAATCTTCAACTCCTAGATTGATCCTAGCCCTTCTTTCCCCTCCCCCCCCCCCCCCCTAGTTACTCTTGCACTTTTTCTGCATAAAAAAGGTTAAGAGAAAAAGACACATTTTGTAAGCAAAAGATTGAGAGTTAAGTGAGTTTCAGAAGATCGAGTGTGCTTTTGTGTGTGTTCCAATCAAAAGAGGCCGGCCAATTCTTTTGGAGGCTAAGGGCTTGCGGCAATACCAAGGAGCAAGAAGGAGAAGGCAAATTTGCAAACTCAAACTAGGAGAAGAAGGCCTTTTGTTCATTCTGGGAGCTTTTCCCTAGGATCTTTTGTGTGTTTATCTTCAACAAGGTGTGTGTTTCTCATGCTTCTAAATTAGAAATCATGCTAGGAATGAATTGAGCAATTATTAAAGAGCAACTAGTTGAAATTAAATTCATGTTTGCCTATTTAAAGATGAATTGATAATCTAGTAGATGTGTGTTAAAATGGTTGCTAGATTGATTAATTGTGAATGAAAGTATTAGAAAAGTTATCATGTTTGCCATATCATATGTTTAAGAATCATCCTATGTGAAGAAATTATGCTTATGAGACAAATGATGAATTGTATGTGAAATTGGTTGTGCAAACTAGAATGAACCCTATTGTAGGAAAGATGGAATTTTTGTGTTCTAAATTAATGTAGATGATTAAATAATGGAAAAATGAAGAATTAAAGCACTTTTGTAGAAACTTAGTTATGCTACTTTCATGAAAATAAAATGGTTCTAAATGTCGAAACTATGGACTTTAGAAAAGAGATAAAAAATGTGTGTTATATGAGTAATTATTGATTCTAAAATTACTGGGTTACTGTAATTTAATATAGAATAAATTCTGGAAAAGTTGGACTCAAAAAAAAGGGGGAGAAAAAGAACTAAAACGTTTTGAGGAATTTTGATAATTTGATTTGATCAGAGACTTGAACAAAAACTATTATTTCAACTTTAGATCGAATTGGTCCCTTAGACCATCTGGTCGCTAAGTGTTTGGGTGTTCACTGTAGCCATGGGCGATCCAAGAGGTTGCGGGTTCGAGTCCTAGTCTCTACCCTCTTTTGCTTTCGGTTTGTTTAAATAAACCCAGACCCGACCCAATGATACTTAAAGTATTAAACCCCCTTTATACCATGTAAGCACTCTGGCCCAGTGGCTAGAGCTTGCGGCTGTTTTCTATCAGGTTGTGAGTTTGATTCAGGGTTGCGGCCTGAATATATTTTTTTTTGGAATATCGATTTTTTCTGAATTATTCTTAATTTTTAAAAATCCGAAAAAATTTTTTAATTACTCTAAATTCATGTAGAACTTGTGAAAATTATTGGGGATTATCTTTGACTAAAATCAAGTGAGATTAGAAGTGAAATTGTGTTGAAAACTATTGAATCTACTCTTAGAAAGTTATAATAATGTGTTGTTCCATGAGAAAATTATGACAAGTATTTAAGAAGAAATTTTGGATGAAAGGAAATGTAGTTGTAATTTTCTATGAAATATTATTGTCAAATTAAATCTGGTTAAGTATGAAAATATGACTTTGTGATCCTTAAAGTAAATAAATGAAATGTATACAATAGTATGAGAATGAGATGAAATATATACTATTATTAAACAAAGCTCCATTTTGGCGGTTTTTTACTATCATGCCCCCATATACATAAAAAGCTTTAAAAAATATATAAGGTTAATTTTGTAATTTTCACTTCACATTTAAAGCCTCCATAAAATTCTGTTTCCTCAAAAATCGAAACCGTCTCTTCCTCTCCCTCCATCGAATCCGTGCATTGCACGTGCATATCCCCAGTGCAAATTGCACGTGCTAACCCATAAAACGTGCATTGCACATGCGGATTACTAGCGTGGACATATGGCCTGTTCGTGCATTACATGAGTTCAGTGCTACCAACTAATTTTAATAAAAACAAACAGAACTAATAACTTATGTCAGCATACTCTCTCCATCCTAAAATGTATCCTATTTTAGTATGTTTTCAGTTTGTCTCAAAATGTTTGTAGAATCATGTCAAATGTTTATCAATTTCGGTTACTTTCATAGAGGCCACCTGTAGTTTAGACAATTCAAAATAAATAACTCACAAATCTCTATTTACATCAACACCATAAACAATATAGAATATTCTCCCCAAAAGTACATGTTTGAGTTTTTTTCATAAATTTAATTCAAGCTGACTTTCCTAATAATCTATAACTATTATAATGGGAGAGATGGGGTTGGTAAATAAATAAATAATTTTTTATTTTTTTGTGTATGTGTGTCAACACGTGCAACGCACGTGTTGGTAATTTTTTTTTTGTCCTTTTCATTCTCCCTCCACGTGCATCGCACGTGCATGATACTAGTCCGAATTGATTTAAACGTTCAATAAGATCACATGGACATCATTCATATTTTTGTGTTTAATTTAATTTTTAGTAGTGTTATTGATGCTTATGAAAATAGAAAATTATGGATGACCTAAGTGGAATTAACAGAATTGTGAGTAGCCTCTAAGTGGAATTAACAGAATTGTGAGTAGCCTTAATGAAAAAACCCCATTATTAGCATATCTCTACTACTATAATGGGAAAAGGCCTTAGTGTAATTTGTCCTTCTATCAACCCGTGCAACACGCGTGCTTGAATTTTTACTTTTAAAAATAAATATATGTATTTATTAAGCCGTGCAACGCGCGTGTAAATTCTCTACTACTATAATGGGAAAAGGCCTTAGTGTAATTTGTCCTTCTACCAACCCGTGCAACACGCGTGCGTGAAATTTTACTTTTAAAAATAAATACATGTATTTATTAAGCCGTGCAACGCACGTGTAAATTACTAGTTAAATTGATTATGAGACGCATGAATTGCGATTGAACTTTATATATGAGACTTGATTCATGAAAAAGATTGGAAATCATGTTACTTGAAAAAAAGAACTTTTGAGTAAGAAAAACTCAATGTTAGAGTTGTGAATTGAAATTAAGAATTAGGGTGTAGCTAAGCCTCATAACGGAAATAAAAGAAATGTTGATATGATATTTGAGATAAAAGACCAAGTTTGGGCCAAATGCATTGATTGATGATTAAGACCAATATAGAGGAAAGAGTTAACCCTAGAATTGATTTTTATTCATGATTCATACAATTAAGGACCAAACAATAGAGAAGATGTGATGAAAGTAAGAGAAAAATACAAGTATGAGGGCCTCGAGTCTACGGTGTGAGAGTGATTCATAGGTTGCCTACTTGATGAGTCAAGTCTTGGCGTGGACACTACTTCGGAATTATTGGAATCGTGGCGATGCTTGTGGGATGTTTGATTGACTACGGGTGGTGCCATGGTCCATGACGGAGGCTGAATTGACCATAGGCTCTGCATGATGCATCATGTCACGACGTGGGATTTCCTTCCAGGCTGTCTGGACATGGGCTCGTAACTCATAGGACATCTAGGATACTTACCATAGTTACAGTAGTAGATTAAATCATGGTGAGGGATCGAACCCTACAAGTTGAAGAACGATTAAGGACTTGCCCTCGGACCTATATAGTATGGGATGCATAGAATCCGAACAAGTGCGCATTAGTATCATCTAATAATAATAATAATAAATTGCATTAAGGACTAGGCGCACAATCACAACATGACATCATTAGGATAGTCCCCTTAGCTTTGTTTGTGAACAAGTTTGTGTTTTGTTAAGCTTTGAGAACCGTTATACTGTTTCGGCATAGAGAGGATGGCCGTGTATAATATCTCTTCAGTTGAAGGAACTGACGTGCCCACAGTCTTTATGCAGGATAAAGGAATTGACAAAGATTAAAGTATGCAAGCAGCTTAAAGAATGTTTCAAGTGTTGTACATCTATTTATGTAAATATTGTAAATTGCTTCTGCTGTTTAAGTTTAAATGTGAATGTAACTCTGTTGTAAAGAAAAGTTTAAATTTCCATGTAAAATTGTACGAAGAGAAGTATAAAGATCCTGCGGAACTTCGAATTCAATTGTATTTGGAATTCGGGGTGTTACACTTGATTAGTTTTCATTATTATTAAACAGGTGTGAACGAACACAAATAGGGCAAAAACATTGTAAGAACAAAGGACAAGTCTAAGATGTATAGGAACACAAATGGATGACAAAAACAACCTATAACAGTCAAAACAACGAAACTTCAGTTCTGGACAGCAAGACACTACTGTCCCAAATCTGAGATTCCCACTGCTATAGAACTGTAAATCTAGATCCGTTAGAAAATCTGGAAACTAGACTCTCTGCCGAATCCAGCGCATATCTACAAGTTATACATTGGCCATAGAAACAGGGTTGAAAATAGCGTTTAATATAGAGGTTATGTTCAGCCAGAAAATGCAGAATATTGTTTATAAACATAAAAAGGATTTGAAAACATCATAATTAATTTTGAGAAAAATCTTGAAGATTCCCTAGTATATATAGTCTCAAGATATAAAATATCATGGAATTATATTACAGATAGTAAAGTCAATAAAATTGGGAAAACGGAGTAATGCAACAAAATCTCAATTCTGAAAGTTCAGACAAAGCAGTACCATAATAGAGATAATTTACAAAATACAATTCGAAACCCAGATCCGTCAAAAGGGTAGAAAACTAAACAAATCAGTTTACAGTTTATATTCACAAAGTTTTCATAAAAAACGAATAGAATCAGGTTGAAAACATAATTTTTTACTGAACAACATGTAGTTTGAAAATTGTGTGATTGGTTTCATTAGCACGAAATGAGATACAAAAGTCGTTAATTAATTCCAAAAAAATTAGGGTTGATCCCAGTCATGTCTAAACATACTTAGCAAAATATAAAGTTCAAATTCTACTTTTAATATCAGTTTTAAAATAATATTTCATTCAGAAATCACATAGTTCAGAATTAGGAATATACGATATGACCGCAGTAAAATAGCAATAACTCATGCATCAAAAATTGGAATTCAGATCGGTCGAAAGTTCTAAAAACTAGAAGGCAAATCCTACAAATCATGTTCACAAATTTATTTATTTTACTGATGTTAATAGGGTCGAAATTACTGTATAAAAATAGGGCAGCAGTGAAACAAAAGTTCTTTTATGCATTTTATCAAATAGTTTAATTACAAACGGTCCAATCTAAGATTGCATACAAATCATGGTATATAGGAAACTCAAATCAGCATGGCACGTGAATGAACAATCTATAATAAGATAGCACATTATACAAACATCCATGAAGCAATCATCTACAACATACGATATGTCACAAGAAACATAAACATCAAGATGTCCATCTAATCTAAATTGTTTCATGCAAATCAAGAAATAAAGGAACGGATCGATGAACAAAATATATGATCATCATGAGAGTGACAACAAATGCATGCAAGACTACTTACGGTATTTAACTTGTATAAAGAACAAATACATACAAGCTACTTGCCTGAAAACGACAACGAAGATGAACAACAGAATAACGGAAATGGATCCGAATGATGAATACAACACGAACAAGAGACAACACGAACCAACACCAACATAACACGACGGTGCACGTATTCACACGTGCACACACAAGCAGCAACAAACAGTGAGAGTGTCGACAGCAACAAGGGGGACGATGGCGGTTAGCGGTAGCACAGCAATGGGCGGCGACACCCCAGTGGGCAGTGCTCGGCTGTTGTCGACCACAGTAGAAGACAACGACAGAGAGGAAGACGACAACGACGAGGGGCTGGGGTAGCTGCGGCTCGAAAGGGGACAGGGCGGCATAGGGTGTGCAGCGGATGAGGGGGAGGAGAAGGGAAGCACGGGGGGTTGCTCTGCCGGCGTCGGGGATCAAGACGACGGCAACAAGGAAGGGGGATCGGGAGAGAGAGAGAGAGATCGGGGTAGGGTCGGGGAACGGCTGTAGGTAGAGAGTAGGGATATTAGGATTTGGTAATTAGGGTTAGGGTGTAATTAGGAGGGTTTATATAGAGTCAAAGTGGGTTTGGGTCAACTGGGAAGTATCGAATTGGAAGAAAATAGTCCAATATGAGACAAATAGGCCATGAATTAGGTGTAGACAATAAACTAGGTCAAGAACAATATGTAGATCAATCAAATGAGAATATAAAGCTGAATCAGGCAAAAATGAATCACAAGGAGAACAACAACACACAATCAAAAGGGACGAAAGAGATATAAATAGAAATAAAATAAAATAACCAGGAATTTAATTAAATACAAATAAATTACAAAAATGAGTCACAGGGGTTACAGTAAGAATGAATATGAGTCATGAGTTTGTAAATAAAAAAGAATGGTAAATGAAGTATGTGGTTAAATAAGTATAAAAAGTGAGGAAATTATTTTATGTGAGTATATACGAAAAATAAAGAAACGGTCATATGAGAGTATTTATGAAAAGATGAATAGAAGAATATTTGAGTTATGTGATTAAATATGAAAAGTAGAGGAATTATCTATGTGAATTAATATGGTATTGCGTATATGAGTATAATAGTGAAGGAATTATGTATGTACAATTAATATGAATAACTTGAAGAAATTGTAGTATGGAAATGAGTATGAGAAGTAAAGAAAATGTGTATGTATGATATAAGATTATATAAATGAAACGTAAAGTAATATGTAATATGAATGTGAAATATGAAGTAAAATGCATTATGTGATGAATAATAAAAGTAAGTGGTATTAGGTGATGAGAATGATTATTAAAGTAAAATATAATATGATATGAGTTTTATGTACCTTGGAATTATGTCGAGGAACTACTTGCCCACTATTTCTAGGGATATGGTGGGAACTACCTGCCATGGCACAACTGCCAGGGTGAATTGGCGGGTTGTTGGAATGATAGTTGTGTTGTGAGATAGAAATGAAGAGTAAGGTAAATTGTAAGAAGAAAATGAAAATAAAGTAATCTGCTATCGGCTTGAGATGTGATGTTATATTACCCAAGTTCTACTTAGGGTGTGGTGATTATTACCCAAGCTATCGGATTTGGGGTGCAGAGTATAATTTGATAAGAATGAAAGTTAAAGTAAATCGTAATATGAGATATAGATGAATATGAAAGTAAGATATATTATCAAAAAGAATGAGAAGTAAATTAAATAGCATGATGAGGTTAGAATGAATTGTAAAGCAAAGTATGTGATAAAATTAGAATGAGCATTAAAATAATCTGTATGGTAAAATTAGAATGGAAAGAAGATAAATTGTAATATATATATTGAGAATGAAAGTTAAGGTATGCGAGATATTATGATATGTGTTATAAGATATGAATAAATGTGATATTACGAGATTATATGCATGTAAATAAGATGCGATGAAAACGATTAAATGTTGTTGCCGCTGAATCTGGTGTAGGGGCAATAGATAGAATTTATGGATTCGGAGGAACTCGAACAGGTCAAATCTGACTTCTTCACCAGTTTATAGGCTGACTCCTTGGTGCTCCGCGGACGTGCACAAATGTTCGAAACACCGGGATGGATCCCTGCGACGAACCCTCCGACGCTCTTATCAATACCCAGAAAAGGAAAGGAAAAGCACTTAGGTAGACAAAGAGTGATCACCTTGTAACGGTAGGAGACAGGGGAGTACTTATAGTCACCGTGGGGATCTGCTTCGGGATAAGAATGAATCCCTACTCCCCGGTGTGACTGGATAGAAGTAGTTAAAACCACCTCTAACGGATAAGGACGAACCAGGATTTCCTCATATCCTTATGAACTGGTCCTTAACGGGTTGGGACCCGTTCTCCGTTTGAACAGATCCATTCACGGGTTAGCGGGTCCAAGAGGAGAGACTCGGTTTTCAATTCGGACCCGTCTGTAAGTGAAATTACCATTTTGCCCTTGCAACTTTAAGATTCGTGGTCAATTTGAACGGTTCTGATTTAACCCCATTTTTAGCCATATCACGATCCTCCCACTCCCAAAGACTGTGTATTACAGCCTTTGGGGAGTAGTTTCGTTGTCTTAATGGCATATAGGGCTTTATCGAAGTTCTTAAAGGCAGTTAGAACCTTGTTTGAGGGGTAACAGTGTTTTTCTGTGCTGGCGATATGCTCAAAGTCATTCTCAGGCTCTTCTGCATTTTTTGTGATTTTTCCCGATTTTTAAATTATTTTTCGAGTCATTTATTTAATTATTCTCGTGTTTGGACGTCGGTGTCAAGCGACTTCGGAGAGCTTGCCAAGGTCTAGGAAAGCGCCACGTGGCAGGTGTGCCCCTGGTTATTTTTGCATTTTAACGTCGGTGTCAAGCCACTTTAGAGAGCTTTCCGAGATCTAGGAGAGCGCCACGTGGCAAGTGGGCCCTTAGTTATTCTCACATTTTGACGTCGGTGTCAAGCGACTTCGGAGAGCTTCCCGAGGTTTAGGAGAGCGCCACGTGGCAGGTGAGCCCTTGGTTATTCTTGCCTTTTGACGTTGGTGTCAAGCGACTTCGGAGAGCTTGCCGACGAATGAGAGAGCAACACGTGGCTCGTGGGCCCCAGGACCGTTTGACCATTCAACACAATTTCTTGCATTTTGACATCGGTATCATGCGACTTCGGAGAGCTTGCCGATGAATGAGAAGGCGACACTTGGCTCGTGAGCCCCTTGACCGTTTGACCAGTCAAAGCAATTTCTTGCGTTTTGACGTCGGTGTCAAGCGACTTCGGAGATCTTGCCAACAAATGATAGGGAGACACGTGGATCGTGGGCCCCAGGATCGTTTGACCAGTCAACACAATTTGTTGCGCTTTGACATCGGTTTCAAGCGACTTCGTAGAACATGCCAACGAATGAGAGGGCGACACGTGGCTTATGGGCCCCAGGACCATTTGAGCAGTCAACGCAATTTCTTTCGTTTTGACGTCGGTGTCAAGCGACTTCGGAGAGCTTGCTGACGAATGAGAGGGCGACACGTCGTGGGCCCAAGACCGTTTGACCAGTCAATGCAATTTCTTGCGTTTTGACGTCAGTGACAAGCGAATTCAGAGAGCTTGCCGACAAATGAGAGGGCGACACATGGCTCATGGGCCCCAGGACTGTTTGACCAGTCAACGCAATTTCTTGCATTTTTCAGCAAATGGGCTAGGCCTTTGCATTGTTGGGGGCCTCTTAACCTTGGTAAGTGCGCCACCAACCTCAGTCTCTATAAATCTCCACCCCCTCTCCCATTTGCCCACTATTCTTGTTTTTACTCAGGCGACATTTTCACTTAGCAAGAGCTTCCGACGAGTTTCTACCGTCTTCCGGTGTGTTTTCCAACCGTTGCTGTCAAATCGAGGTAACTTTATACTTAGCTTATTTGCTTTTTGAGAATGTCTATCGACCCTACGAGGAAGGAGAACCCCTCTTATTGCCCCCGATAATTCCTCTAGTTAGGTCCCCCCAATGGCCAAGGGCAAAGCCGTGGTAGGGCAGACTTCGGTAATTGTTGAGACAAGGATCGAAGAGGAGCGGAGAATGGGAGAGTTCGGGAGGTTGCCTGGGGTTCTAACCGAACTACAGAGGGTTCGAGACTTCCGGATGACCAGACAGAGCGGATAATGTACGGAATGGGTCGAAGTTTCGATGAAAATAAGGTCAGAGAGACGTCGGAAGCAGACGATACGATCTCTATCCTTACTGAGGCGGACTTGGTAAGCATTTGGGAGTGCTTCCAAATTCCAAGGGAGTTCGACTTAATGCTCCTTGGGCCTGGGGGTGAGGGCTGACTTGCCAATGCCCGTTGACATGTGCTTCTGGCCAGTCGACGCGTTCTTGGCAGGAGTTCGGCTCCCTCTCGACCCCTTCGTCACCGAAGTGTTGAGGTGTTCCTGCGTCAGCCCCATTCAGTACATGTGGAGGCTGATAAACGGATTCGTCCTCCACTATCAAGTGGCGAGTCTTGTGCCGAGGTTGAGTGTGCTCCGAACGGTGTACCGGATGCACCAGCAGCATAAGGATGCATACTGTTCTATCTGGCTCCGAGGTTCGGGACGAAGCTAGTTAGTTGTCTGAACTCGATAAAAAATTGGAGGGATAAGTACTTCCTTATCTGAAGTCGAAGGCCATGTGGGATCCCCACAGCTTGGGTAGAGTCAGTCCCAAAGAAGGTCAGGGAGAGCCCAACTCCTAGCACTGAGGAGAAAGATATGGTTCGGATGCTGCTCGACCGCCGGAAGTTCGATTGGAAGGACTTGACCGAGGAGGTGCTCTGTCGGGGGGTCTTAGCCTGATAAACTCTAGTATGGTTTTGTTTTGTTTTGTTTTCTTTTCTTTTTTGTAGTGGTCGGCGATAGCTTCTTCTTTTGTGTTGCGAGCCAAGTAGGCCATGTTTCTAACTCTCTTTTTTTTTGGTAGAATCAATGGACTTCGATAAATTGTTGTCGTAGCGTGGGGTTCTTAGCAGTAAGGCCCCGAAGAAAAGGAAGAGGGCTGCCTCGAAGGCCCCCTCAGAGGGGTTACAAGCTCACCACGCTATCACGGAGCAGCTGGGAAGACGACGCCCCTCGGCTCCAAAGCCTTCACCCCCAGCGGTGGCTTCAGCTTCTACTGACACAGGGGTCTTTCTGATATCGGCAGCCTTAAGGCTAGAGGCTCCGCCACTGACTACCGAAGCTGAGGTGTTCCTAATTGAGGAGCACAAAAAGATTTTTGTCACTGGCAGGTCCGCAAGCTCGACGGGTTCCTAGGCAACTCGTCGGCGTGTATGCAGGCGGTTCGGCACCTTGCAATGCCGAAGGATAAGGCAGCCATGGAGGCAGGAAGCGTGGGGGACGACGCACTCGAGGTCGCCCGCTCGGCGGTGTTGGTAAGTGTCGAAGACCGAGTTTTCTTTTGGCTGAGCACTTAGTCTTTTTTGCTAACAACCCAAGTCCCACTCTTCGCAGATCACTTGCCACTTCTGTCATCTGATGGAGAAGATGGCCGAGCAGGAAAAGGAGTTGAAGTTCGAGGCGGATAAGGCTCGACAAGAGAAGGTCCGGATCGCCAAGGACCTCGAGCAGGCGAGGCTCGAGGCCGAGTCGAAGAACTTGAGGTTGGGGTACCTCGAAGCTGTGGTCGCCAAGCTGGAGGCTGATAATGCCTGACTTCATCAAGCTGCCGAGCTGGCAGCTAAAGAAAAGGCAGACGCAGTTGCGGAGGCGAGGCTAGAGGCGGCGAAGGTGGCCGGGGACCAAGACATGGAGAAAGCGCGAGGGTTTCTCTATGTAAACATGGCGAAGGCGTTTGCTCGAGCCATTGATCAGGTGAGGGAGAAATTCCTCGAAGTGGACTGTGCCGGATGGCGCATCTTTTCGGACCCCGTCCCCGGGTTTGACGACATTTCGGAGGGCGACGAGGAGGTCGAAGAAGAAGAAGAGGTCGAGGAGATCGAGGGAGGAGGTGCCGAGGCCGAGGGGGATGCTCCGTCGGAGGTTACGCCCCTAGCCATCGTGGCCCCTGAGGAAGCATCTTCAGCAGTGCTTCGCTTGCAAGAGGTCGATCCTTGATTTTTTTTGTGTTTTGTTTCTTTTTTGTCTTTTGACTATGTAGTGCCGAATCGCGGACTGGCCACCGCTTGTATTTCTGATTACTTAATGAAAAATTTTTTTTGACCAAGTGTTGGTGAAGTTTCAAAACTATGTTTGTCTTGTCTTTGAGTCGCCTTGTAGTGTTGGTTATCTTCATGGACTCGCTTTTAGGTCCTAAGAAATTTGCCTCTTTTTTTCACCTCCTTCAAGATAGCAGCGTCACCCGTCTTTGCGCAGAGCTCGACGTCGTTAAGTTGGGGCTCACTAGGAACCAAGAGCGGCTTCATGAAGTGGAGTGGGAGTTTCGTAAAGCAGAGTGGGATTTAGGTCATCAGAGATTGATCTTAGTTCGTCGAGACATAGAGAGGAGACGATTAGAAGAGAGGATTAAAGAAGACGACCCCCGAAGGCGATGAGGTAGGTTCTTCGATGGCTGTTAACCTCGACTTGAGACCTAAGCGCGTTCTTCGCTCTCTGTCTAAGGTGGCAGCGGAGAGGGACGAACTAAAGAAGGTAACTCTCGATAAGAGCATGGAGGTTGCTCATCTTCGGCGGACAATCACTGATGCCTCTCGTTGTGTAGGCTCAATGCGACTGCCGTGTTTGAAATAACTGTAACAGACGACTCGCCTACAGAGCGAATTGTTGAGCTTGAGGCGAGGAACGCTCTTCTTCGACGGCGATCTGAGGGAAGCACTGTCAGAACTACCTCTTGCACGCGGGAGGAGTATAATAGGGGGATAACGTTCTGTGAGCTCGCGCTTTGCTCGCCCTCTATACATCGACACCCCGGAGATGCACAAATTGGGGTGGCAGCTTCATCGAGCAGAGCATCTGTTGGGGCCACCGTTAGATCAGGTGCGTACGATGCTTCTAGGCTCGCCGGCCTAGGAACATCCGTCGAAGTAGGGCGTCAACAGCACGGCCTTCGTCACCCACGCATGTCTCTTAACAGGTGTACCCCCGCCCCTAGGATGGGCTGAAGCAGCTTCCTATAATCTTGTAATCTTGGTTTCGAAAGTTTTGTATCTCAATGTAAAGATGAGTCGTTGGTCTATAATTAGACTTGTATCTCAAACTTTAATGAAATAGTACTTGTTTTGTGAACTTGTGTGTTTTGCTAGCGTTTGCAATTATCAACAGATGTTGGAGCAATTCCAAATGGTGATGTACTTCGTACTCGCTTAGAAACAAGTAGCTGAAGCGGAGTCGAACCAAGTGTTGGACTCCAAGCGCATCTTTTACAAAATATTAAAGGCTGTAGGAGCAATTCTGAAAGGTGATCCGCTTCGTACTCGCTTAGGAGCAAGTAGTTGAAGCGGAGTCAAACCAAGTGTTGGACTCCAAGCGCGTTGTTTAGAAAATATCAACGGCTTTAGGAGTAATTCGTACTCGCATAGAAGCAAGTAGTTGAAACGGAGTCGAACCAAGTGTTGGAATCCAAGCGCATTGTTTAGAAAATATCAACAGCTGTAGGAGCAATTCCGAATGGTGATCCGCTTCGTACACGCTTAAAAGCAAGTAGTTGAAGCAGAGTCGAACCAAGTGTTGGACTCTAAGCGTGTCGTTTAGATAATATCAACAACTGTAGGAGCAATTTCGAATGGTGATCCGCTTCGTACTAGCTGAAAAGCAAGTAGTTGAAGCAGAGTCGAACCAAGTGTTGGACTCTAAGCGTGTCATTTTAATGCAAATTTTTTTTGTAAGTAGAATTAGACTGCTCAAAAAATAGAGAACTTGTAGGGAAAGATTGCTTTTATTGAAAACAATTAGGTGATCCCTTCTAAGTTGCGAGCCGCTTTTACACTTTGATAAAGAAAATACAAATAAGAACTTTTGACCTGTTTTATGGAGCGCTTTTGGGGAATTTGGTTGGAGCGGTGTTTAGACACCCTCTTGGTACTTCATCAAGTGCTCTGCGTTCCATGTCCTCGGTATTCTCCTGCCCCCGGGTCTTCGAGTTGATATGCTCCTAGGCGAATGTAACTCCTGTTTCCCGTATTTGTATTTTTCTACTGTATTTGCATTCCTTGTACTCTGTCCATCAATTTGAGATCTATATTTTGTTCTAGTTCTAATAAAATCATTAAATTTGTTTCAACTCAATTTTGTGCCAATATTTATAGCAATTGCATCTTTCTTATCAGGTCTGATTTGCTGTTCTTCATGGAGATTTGACTGTTTCACCTCATCCATTTCATTTTCCCTAATGACAGTGAATTTTGACTCGCTCTCCTTTTGGATCCCACTCAAACCCACTATCCAATAACCAAAAAAACCCAAAACCCTTCTATATAAAACCTAAACCTAATTAACCCTAACTCTATACTGTTCAACCCCTAATACACAGCCGCCTACCATCACCCCGTCTCCTTCTTCCTCTGTTCTCATCGAAACCCAATTCCCATCACCTTCGCCCTCACCTCCATCACCTCCGCCCCGCCTTCATAACCTCCTTCATCGTCTTCCTCACCTCGCTCCGCTACCGAAACCCATCACCTCCTCGCCCTAGTCGTCCACTACCGAAACCCATCACCTCCTTGAAAATATTGCAAGTAGATTGTAAATGTGACTCATCTTTGTTCATCGTTGATGATCTCATGTTTCGCCTTATCTATCACATGATCTAAGAGTCACAACCCTTCGTTGATACACTTGTTCACAACTAGTAAAATTTTGATTCATTTCATACAAAAAGTGTTTTATTTGGTTTCTGTTCTGTCTTGGCTTGCTGTTTCGACTCCGATAAAACCAAAATTTGAACTTGAGTCCTGAATATGAAATGTAGCCCCAAGTGTCTAGTTGCCAATAACATCTACAATTTTTGAATTCTGAGTTACGGTCTAGGAGATAACGCAGTTTTACCGCCGCTGTGTCTGCAATTGCAGATTCACAAAAACTGCTGCACTACCTTGGTTTACAATTATTTTAACTATGCTACCAGTAAGTAAATGCCTTGAAATTTTGCATGCTGATACTGAACAACCTAGAGAACATTCCCTAATTTTTTTAGAATTAATTAATAATGTTTCAATCCTATTTCATATGTATAAACTAAGTTTTACTAATTCTGGCTGAACACAAATGTTGTATAGCTTGCTGTTTTGACATCAATTACTACCACTTTCATGTACCTTAATTATATGTGTTGGAACTGGACAGAAGTCTAGTTTCTAGACCTTCTGACGGATCCACATTTTCTATCTTGTAGCAATGGGAATCGGAGTTTTGGTGCAGCAACGTCATGCTGTTAAGAACTGCAATTCTCGTAGTTCTTGATAATTTTAATTTGTGTTGACCCTCGAATATGCTTTATAATTATCTTAAACTTTTTCCATGTTCCTGACCATGTTTACTTGACCTATTTCGCAAACTTTCATGCTTGTTTAATAATAATAATAAATAACAAGTCGGGTTTAAGGAAAAGACCATAGTAGTGGACAATATAGGTAAGTGTACTCGGAAGGGGGCCCGTGTTTCCCAGTACTTGGTCCATGAACATTTTGTATCTTGATGTATTCATGAAGCCATTACTTGGCTCATGAACTTGTTGTATTCAAGAACACACTATGTGGTTCTTGAATTTGTTAGTGTATTCACGAACTTGTACTTGGTTCGTGAACTTGTTACTTTATTTTCGTATTCATGAACCCTGCTTGCTTGATACTTGATACCTGAGTACACTGTCCTATAAAATCCACCACTAGGCCTAAATCTAACTGATTGTTTGTAGCAACCATGTAGTAAAAGTATGGATGCATGAAGTGCTACATAGATAGAATTAAATATTAAACTTAAGATTAATTTGTCACATGTACACACTTGATACCTTACTTGATGCTTGTTACTTGAAACTTGTTACTAGATACTTGTTACTTGAGACTTGTTACTTGTTGCATGACACTTGTATGTGATACTTGTTACTTGATGCCTGATACCAGTACATATTCACTTGCCACTTGTTCTACTACTAGTACTTGTTACCAGATCTTATCACTTGAGTTGTCTTTCTTGCTGGCTAGTTTCTTGAATCCCACTACTTGTTGCATCCCTATTATATTATGTTATACATTCTTGATTCCAAATCTGGTTCCATATTTCTTGCACTTGTTTTCATATCCTTGCTTATACTATTTGCAGCGCTAACTTGCACTAAGGGTATTTATCTTGTTTTCTCTATTTTTTCTTTTTATATTTATATATATAGACTTTGGAGACGAATTGCCTGATGGAATTGGTGAGCATACGTTTTTAGCTTCGCTTGGAGAAAAGAGTTGCTTTAAATGTTTTGTTTTTGAGTTATTTATTTCTTTTGCTACTCGAATCTTGTAACGGGCTTATAGTCCCGATTTTTATCTTTTGATCCGGAATTGAAAACTATTTGGGATATTATTATTTTATTTCAGTTGTTTTCTGTTGATTAATAAATTATTCATGCATGCGCGGTTGTGTACATTTTGTTATATTCTTGTTATGATGCTGAGTCGATCCTACAGCTCATGAATGATGAAAATCATTCGCTGGACTTTGTCACGTGCTCGTATTCCGTGTTTTTGGGAAGCAAGGCATGACAAGGTTCATAGTTCTATCAGAGCCAGGTTTGGCTAATGTGTTAGTTTGACTAATATATTAGACAGGCTTGACTCAGTCAGAATTAACTCAACATTTAACAGGCCGTGTAATTGCATGAAAAATTAATTATCAACTCGATCTGGGTACTGATTGTTTTCGGTTTGTGTAGGCTATGGCTCGTAAGAATGTTTCGTCCTCCCAAACTGGGGGTGATCAGTCGAAGGAGCCCACTATTGTGCAAGTGTTGCAAATGCAGCATGAACATAATGAGCGGGTGATGCAATAAATGATGCAGATGCAGCGGGAACATGGTGAACTGATGAGGGTAGCTATGGAAGCTGCCAACAGAGAGCCCTTTGTACCTGCGCCCGGGGTGCTACCACCGAGACCTGGCAATGTAGCAGACTTCATGAGGCTACACCCAGACAAATTCTCAGGTACTGAAGGTCCGCTGGAAGCCGAGCAATGGCTCATCAGGACTGAGCAGCTTTTGATCGCAGCGTGGATAGCTGATGTGGATCGCGTAGATGTCGTGAGCTTCTAGCTTGTTAACCTCGCCCACATCTAGTGGCGGGCCGAGATGGAACGGCTAAGGCACCCCATCGCCTGGGCCATCTTCAGAGAGAGTTTCCTCACGAAGTTCTTTCCCGATGTCACCAGGAATGAAATGGAGCGGCAATTTGTCGCGCTCACTCAGGTTCGTCAGATAGTGTTTATTATGCAATTTTCATTGTTAATTCATGATATATCAATGTTTAACTGCGACACTATCTTGAATCAGGGGATTCAGACCATAGATGAGTATGCTACGGAGTTCACCTGACTGAGTCGCTTTGCCATGTCCATGGTAACAAATGATGAAGATAAGGGCCACCATTTCTTATTGGGCTTGGACATTGAGATCCAGTATCCCCTAGCTGCCTTGCGACTCCGATCCTATGCTGACATCCTGGAGGCCGCCAGAAGCCAGGAATAGACCAGTAGGCACAAGCGTGCCATTCAGCTGTCCGCTCTGCATCCTGTTGCTGCTAGGCCCATTGGAGGGCAAATCAGGAGGCCAGTTCTAGCCCATCCTGCCAGGGCTGTTTCCTACCCTGCTGCTGCTCCACAGAGGGGAGGTTACTGTGATTCTATCAGATTCCAGGGCATATGCGCAGGGATTGCAGGCGGGCCAGCCGTCGATGCTTCGAGTGTGGTGCTGGTGATCACACAGTTTGGGACTGTCCCCAGAGGAGGTATGTGCTTCCCGCTGGTGCGCCAACTCAAGGTCAGGTCAGGCTGCCACTTCCTCATCAGCATCAGATCGTCGGTCAGAGGACCGCTGCCCCGAGGAGAGGTCAGGCCTTCAACCTGACTACAGAGGAAGTCGAGACCGCAGAGGAGGTCATTGCAGGTATATTTGTGTTTTGTTGTTTTATTATCTGTTCCCTGCTTTATTCGTTATCTTTGCCTCATTCATTATGTAGTTTCTTTTCACATCAGTATCTCTTATTCCTTTTTATCCTGCTCAATTCATCTCTTCCCATATTTTTGATTCTATCATAGGTATCATTCTAGTCCATTCTTTCCTGCCCATGTCCTATTTGATTCTGGGGCGACCCATTCCTTCGTCTCTTCCTGCTTTGTGGATCAGCATCAGTTGGAGTGCAGTGTTATTTCAGCAGCTTGGAACATCACCACAGGTGGTGGTGTTGTCATTTGCTCTAGGGAATGCAAGCAGAACCCTATGGTTATTGGGGGCACAGATTCCAAGGCAGATCTGATAGTGATTGGCAATTTCGGGATTGATGTGATTCTCGGCATAGATTGTTTGGGAGAGTCTCATGCTTTTATTGATTGCCGAGCAAAAAATGTTGTGTTCAGGATCTCGGGACATGCAGAGTTTGAGTTCCATGCTGGGGAGACACCCCTTAGGTGTGGTAAGAAGGTGGTAGATGAGGAAGGTTGTGCAATAGAGTTGCATACAGGCTGTGAGGTTGCGCCTCTTGTAGTGCAGGAATTTCTGGATGTGTTCCCAGAGGAATTGCTCGGGTTACCTCCAAATCGAGAGGTGGAGTTCGACATTGAGGTTCAGCCGGGTACAGTACCGATATCGAAGAGCCTGTACAGGATGGCACCGATTGAGCTAGCAGAGCTGAAGGTGCAGATTTAGGGTTTGTTGGATTTGGGTTTCATTAGGCCTAGTGTTTCACCGTGGGGAGCTTCTGTTCTATTCGATAATAAGAAGGACGGAAGCCACAGGTTATGCACCAAGAGCTGAACAGTGTCACTCTGAAGAATCGATATCCACTAACCAGGATCGACGACTTGTTTGATCAGTTGGGTGGTGCTGTAGTCTTTTCGAAGTTGGACCTTCGCTCGGGGTACCATCAGGTGAAGGTGAAGGCAGGAGATGTGCAGAAAATTGCATTCAGGACCAGGTACGGGCATTACGAGTTCTTGGTGATGCCCTTCGGAGTCACGAATGCCCCAGCAGTGTTTATGAACCTGATGAACAGAGTTTTCTCCCAGTTTCTAGACAGATTTGTGGTGGTCTTTATAGATGACATCTTGGTGTATTTGCGGAACCGGGAAGAGCATGCTGAACATCTGAGGTTAGTCTTACAGACTCTGAGAGAGAATCAGCTCTTTGGAAAACTCAGCAAGTGCGAGTTCTGGCTTGACCGAGTCACATTCTTGGGGCATATTATCTCGGGCGTGGGAATCTCTATTGATCCGTCCAAGATTGCTGCATTTAAAGATCGGCCAGTGCCTAAGTCAGTTTCAGAGGTGAGAAGTTTTCTTGGGCTAGCAGGATATTTTCAAAAATTTGTCCAAGACTTCTCGAAGATTGCTAGACCATTAACTAAACTGACAGGAAAGGATCAGAAGTTTGCTTAGGATGAGGCATGCAGTGAAGCTTTCGCAGAGTTGAAGAGCAGGTTGACGTTAATGCCGGTGTTGACTATACCAGATGGTTTGGGTGGTTTTGTGATTCACTGCGATGCTTCAGGTAGAGGTCTAGGTTCAGTGTTGATGCAGAAGGGTCGGGTTGTTGCTTATGCATCTAGGCAGTTGAGGCTGCACAAGAAAAACTACCCTACTCATGACTTGGAGTTGGCAGTGGTGATCTTCGCTTTGAAGTTGTGGAGACACTACTTACTTGGAGACCGAGTGGAAATCTTCACCGAACACAAAAGTCTCAAGTATGTCTTCACTCCGAAGGAGCTGAACATGAGATAGAGGTGCTGGTTGGAGTTGATGGCCGACTATGACATCAGTTTGCAGTATCATCCCGGTAAGGTGAACTTGGTGCCAGATCTGTTGAGCAGGAGGCCAGTCGCCATGTCTTTGACTCAGCAGAAGGAGCTTATTGAGCAGATGAGAAGGTTGGACTTGAATGTGATTATGCCGGGCACCATTCGGAGTTGTATGATGCTTCAGTTGCATTCGTCTCTGATAGAGCAGATTAAGGAAGCACAGGCAGGTGATGAGCAGTTACAGAAGTTCAGAGCAGAAGTTGAGGCAGGTTCGAAGACCGATATGGTCATTCACTCAGATGGATCACTTCGCCTTGGGGCTAGGCTATGTGTTTCAAAGGGTGAAGTCAGGCAGAAATTGCTCGAGGATACCCACCAGTCGGCATAATCTATTCATCCCGGGGGTACCAAGATGTATCGAGATTTGAAACACCACTTCTGGTGGCATGGTATGAAGAGGGCAGTAGCCAGATTTGTGTCTCAGTGCTTGATCTGCTAGCAGGTGAAGGCAGAACATCAGAGAACTGCCGGGTTTCTTCAGCCTCTTCCCATTCTGGAGTGGAAGTGGGAGCATATCACCATGGCTTTTGTGACCGCCTTGCCAAGGAGTCCTAAGGGTCACAACGCCATTTGGGTGATTGTCGACAGGCTGACGAAGAGTGCTCACTTCATCCCCTTCAGAGTTGGTCAGTCTATTGAGAGTCTCGCAGAGAGGTACATGCGGGAGATTACCAGGCTCCATGGGGTTTCGGTCAGCATTCTATCCGACAGGGATACTAGGTTCAGATCTCAGTTTTGGGAGAGCCTTCAGAGCAGTCTTAGGAGCAAGTTTAAGTACAGTACAGCTTTCCACCCCCAGACAGACGGGCAGTCAGAAAGGACCATTCAGACATTAAAGGACATGTTGAGGTCCTGTGTACTTCAGTTTTGAGGGTCTTGGGAGGATCATCTGTACTTGGTTAAGTTCTCGTACAACAACAGCTATCAAGTCAGTCTTAAAGCTGCACCGTACAAGGCACTGTATGGTCGGAAGTGTAGGTCACCAGTGTGTTAGGGCCAGAATTGAACACCAAGACTGTCGTTCTAGTGGCTCAGATCAGGAAGCACCTTCTGGCAGCGCAGGACAGGCAGAGGAAATGGGCAGATGTCCACAGAAGGTCCTTGGAGTTTGAGGTGGGAGACCAAGTATTCCTTAATGTATCTCCGTGGAAAGGCATTATCCGATTTGGAGGTGGAGGAAAGCTAAGCCCCAGGTTCGTCTGGCCTTTTAATATTGTGGAGTGAGTAGGCAAGGTGGCCTATCGACTTGCGTTGCCGCCGGCTCTATCTGGGGTGCATGATGTCTTTCATGTCTCCCAGCTCAGAAGATACATCAGAGATGAGAGCCATGTGATCGACTACTCAGAGTTGTCTGTGCAACCAGATCTATCTTGTGAGATTGTGCCAGTTATTATCTTGGACAAGCGAGAGAAGGTGCTGAAGAACAAGGTCATCAAGCTAGTTCGAGTTTCTTGGAATCCTCACTCGCCGGGTGAGCCGACCTGGAAATTGGAGGAGGAGATTCAAAAGAAGTTTCCCCATCTGTTTCAGTAGCTTTTGTTTTGTTGTTGTTGTTTCTTTTCCTTTGGGGGGAGGGGGGGTTGCCCTATGTACCACTTGTCTAAATTTTGAGGACAAATTTCTGCTTGTTAGGTGGGTAGGATTTGTAACTCTTGTTTCCCGTATTTATATTTTTCTACTGTATTTGCATTCCTTGTACCCTGTCCATCAATTTGAGACCTATATTTTGTTCCAGTTCTAATAAAATCATTTCATTTGTTTCAACTCAATTTTTTGTCAATATTTATTGCAATTGCATCGTTCTTATCAGCTCTGATTTGCTGTTCTTCATGGAGATTTGACTGTTTCACCTCATCCATTTCATTTTCCCTAATGACAGTGAATTTTGACTCGCTCTCCTTTTGGATCCCACTCAAACCCACTATCCAATAACCAAAAAACCCAAAACCCTTCTATATAAAACCTAAACCTAATTAACCCTAACTCTATACTGTTCAACCCCTAATACACAGCCGCCTACCATCACCCCGTCTCCTTTTTCCTCTGTTCTCATCGAAACCCAATTCCATCACCTTTGCCCTTACCTCCATCACCTCCGCCCCGCCTTCATCACCCTCCTTCATCGTCTTCCTCACCTCGCTCCACTACTGAAACACATCACCTCCTCGCCTTAGTCCTCTGCTCTCACCGCCATTGTCCTCGTCCTCACCCACCTCCCGTCGCCTACTGCCCACAACAGCCAGACCCCAAGCTTCCGCCATTGCCTACCTTATCTATTTTTTTCACCAAGAACAGAGCCTCGCCGCCGCCACCCCCATTGCTGCCTCGCTCGAACACCGCCGTCGTCCTCCTGCATCGAGCTTCCCCCGACATCACTGCCGCCTACAGCTGCCATAGCCGCCGGAGTCCCATACTCTCCCTCTCTCTGTCGCTGAAGAAGAATAGAGGAGGGTAAAGGGGTGTCTTTGAATCTTAACCATCGGATCTTCTCAAGATCAGATCCGATCTGATCATCACCATCTGATTGGTTCTCAGCCCTCCATCTGATCTAATCTTGATCTCTCAATCTGGGCTACACAATCTCATCAAGATCGGAGCCTTCATCACCAGATTTGATCATCACATCGCCTAGCAGATCTCAGCCGTCCAATCCGATCGTGATCATCTTCATCAGATCGAAACCCAACCGTTGATTATCTTGATCTTGATCATCTCATCAAGATCAGTGCTGATCGTGCTCGTCGCCCGGGATCCATTTCTGTTACTATTTCGTCAAATTCATCGTCTACACCCTAAGGCAAGTATCATCTTGTACATTTCGTTTTCTAGTACAAGCTTTTCCTTGAAAAAACTGCAAGTAGATTGTAAAAGTGACTTCTCTTTGTTTATCGTTGATGATCTCATGTTTCGCCTTATCTATCACATGATCTAAGAGTCACAACCCTTCATTGATACACTTGTTCACAACTAGTAAAATTTTGATTCATTTCATACAAAAAGTGTTTTATTTGGTTTCTGTTATGTCTTGGCTTGCTGTTTCGACCTCGATAAATCCAAAATCTAAACTTGAGTCCTGAATATGAAATGTAGCCCCAAGTGTCTAGTTGCCAATAACATCCAGATTTTTCGAATTCCAAGTTACGGTCTAGGAGATATCGCATACTGCCGTTGTGTCTGTAATCGTAGATTCACAAAAACTGCTGCACCACCTTGGTTGACAATTATTTTAACTATGCTACCAGTAAGTAAATGACTTGAAATTTTGCATGCTGATACTGGACACCTTAGAGAACATTCCCTAACTTTCTCAGAATTAATTAATGATGTTTCAACTCTGTTTCATATGTATAAACTCAGTTTTACCAATTCTGGCTAAACACAAATGCTGTATAGTTTGCTATTTTGACATCAATTACTACAACTTTCATGTACCTTAATTATATGTGTTGAAACCGGGCAGGAGTCTAGTTTCTAGACCTTCTGATGGATCCACATTTACTATCTTGTAGCAACAGGAATCGCAATTTTGGTGAAGCAACGTCATGCTGTCCAGAACTGCAATTCTCGTAGTTCTTAATAATTTTAATTTGTGTTGACCCTCAAATATGCTTTATAATTATCTTAAACTTGTTCCATTTTCTTGAACATGTTTACTTGACCTGTTTCGCACACTTTCATACTTGGTTAATAATAATAATGAATAACAAGCTGGGGTTTAAGGGAAAGACCATAGTAGTGGACAATATAGTTAAGTGTACTCGAAAGGGGGTCTGTGTTTCCCAGTACTTGGTTCATAAACTTGTTGTATCTTTTTGTATTCATGAAGCCATTACTTGGCTCATGAACTTGTTGTATTCATGAACCCACTGTATGGTTCTTGAACTTGTTAGTGTATTCACGAACTTATACTTGGTTCGTGAACTTGTTACTTTATTTTCGTATTCATGAACCCTGCTTGCTTAATACTTGATACCTGAGTACACTACCCTATAAAATCCACCACTATTCCTAAACGTAACTGATTGTATGTAGCAACCATGTAGTAAAAGTATGGATGCATGAAGTGCTACTTAGATAGAATTAAACATTAAACTTAAGATTAACTTGTCACTTGTACACACTTGATACCCTACTTGATGCTCGTTACTTGAGACTTGTTACTGGAGAATTATTACTTGAGACTTGTTACTTGTTACTTGATACTTGTACGTGACACTTTTTACTTGATGCTTGATACCATTACATGTTCACTTACCACTTGTTCTACTACTAGTACTTGTTACCCAATCTTGTCACTCGAGTTGTCTTTCTTGCTAGCTAGTTTCTTGAATCCCACTATTTGTTGCATCTCTATTATATTATGTTATACATTCTTGATTCCAAATCTTGTTCCATATTTCATGCACTTATTTTCATACCCTTGCTCGTACTATTTGCGACCCTAACTTGCACTAAGGGCGTTTATCTTGTTTTCTCTTTTTTTTTGTCCTTTTTATATTTATATATACAGACTTTGGAGATGAATTGCCTGCTGGAATTGGTGAGCAGACGTTCTAGGCTTCGCTTGGAGAAAAGACTTGCTTTAAATATTTTGTTTTTGATTTATTTATTTCTTTTGCTACTTAAATCTTGTAACGGGTTTATAGTCCCGAGTTTTATCTTTTGATCCAGATTTAAAAACTATTTGGGATATTATTATTTTGTTTCAATTGTTTTCTGTTAATTAATAAATTGTTCATGCATGTGTGGTTGTGTACATTTTGTTATATTCTTGTTATGATGCTGAGTCGATCCTACAGCTCATAAATGATGAAAATCATTCGCTGGGCTTTGTCACGCGATTGTATTCCGTGTTTTTGGGAAGCGGGGCATGACAACAAATAACTTGGGATACCCTATACGGTCCTTCCCAATTGGGTGCCAACTTGCCCATTTTGCTCGGATTGGAGATTGACAACTTCCGGAGTACTATGTCTCCCTCTTTATGATTAGCTGGCCGTACCTTCTTGTTGTAAGACTGAGTGACCCTACGATGGTAGGTTTCTTGTCGAATGGCAGCTCTCTCACGGACCTCGTTTATGAGGTCTAAGCAGTTGCGATGTTGGTTCGCATTTTGTGCTTCACTGTAGGCTATCAGTCGGGGAGAAGGCAGGCCCACTTCTAAGGGGATGAAGGCTTCAGAACCATAGGTGAGGTTGAAGGGGGACTCCCCTGTCGGAGCTCTCTTGGTGGTGCTATAGTTCCAATGCACGTTGGGGAGCTGCTCGACCCACAATCCCTTGGTGGACTTGTCGAGCCTCTTCTTCAGATCGGAGAGTATCTGTGGATTGGCATTCTTCGCACGGCCATTGGACTGAGGGTGGGCTATCGAGGAGAACCGCTACTAGATGTCTAGGTCAGCGTAGAAGTTGCGAAAGGTTGATCTCGCAAATTGAGTCCCGTTGTCGGTTACGAGGACGCGGGGTACCCCAAACCGGCAAACGATGTTCTTCCAAAACAACTTCTGGATCTTGTGCTCGGTAATTGTCAAAAGAGGTTCAGTATCAATCCATTTTGAGAAGTAGTCAATCTCCACGACTAAGAACTTCAGCTGGTCCGATGCTAGAGGAAAGGGTCCGAGCAAATCCATCCCCCACATTGCGAAGGGGATTGGACTTGCCAAGGAGGTGAGTTGTGCTTGAGGCAGGCAACGGATCGGAGCATATTTATGGCAAGAGTCGCACTGGCGGACGTACTCATCGAAGTCACTCAGTAGTGTGAGCCAGAAGTATCCATGACTTAAGAGTTTACGAGCGAGGGATCTCGCTCCCAAGTGCACGCTACACAGACCGTCATAGGCCTCCTTTAGGGCATAGAGCGCTTCCTCCGGGGAGAGGCACCTCAGATAAGGTCGACCATCAATCTGAGTGTAAGAGCATTTATACATGACTCCGTCAAGAGTGTGTACTGCTCGACTCGTGTCCTGGTCCTGTTCACCTCTTTTGGGTCTTCAGGAAGGACTCCGTCTCTGAGGTACTCGAGGAGAGGCTGCATCCAGTTTTTCCCAAGTGTTAGGGGGTAGACTTCCATCAGCTCTGGGCTATCTTCATCAATACTCGGTCTGAGGAGGACCTTTATCAAGACGGTCCATTCTAGACCTTGGAAGGACAAGGAGGTGAGCTTTGAGAGAGCGTCTGCCTGTGCATTTTCCTCACGAGGAACCTGCTGGAGTTGAACGTCTTCGAATAAGACTAGTAGCTCCTTAGCCTCCACCAAGTACTTGTCCATACGCTGGTCCCTTGCCTCGTATTCCCCAGACACTTGGTTGACAACCAACTGCGAATCACTGAAGACTCTGACGTGCTTGGCCCTGGCTTTGCAAGCCATACAGAGCCCCGTTATGAGGGCCTCATACTTTGCTTCGTTGTTTGATGCCGGGAAGTTTAGGCAGAGGGAGTATTGGAGGACGAAAGTGTCTGGGCCGGTCAAGATGATGCCAGCCCCACTTCCGTCGGCGCAAGAAGATCCATCCACATAAACGTTCCAGACCAGGGGGTCGGCAGATGTCTCGCAAGGGTTGGGGATGGTGCTCTCCATAATGAATTCTACCAGAGCTTGGGCCTTGATTGCTGTTCTGGGCTGGTAGCTGATGTCATGTTGGCTTAGCTCGATGGACCACTTAATAAGGTGTCCGGAGGTCTCAGGGCTTGTGGAGAACTTGTTTGAGCGGCTGGTCGGTAAGAACGATCACCGAATGAGATTGGAAGTAGGGGCGCAGCTTTCGGGCCGCCATAACTAAGGCGAGAGCCATCTTCTCCAGCTTCAAGTAACGGAGTTCAGCGTCCCAGAAGACCTTACTCACATAATAGATTGGCCTCTGCATTCTATCCTCTTCTCTTACAAGGACAGCGCTGAGGGTCCGCTCCAAAGCGGCGAGATATAGGTAGAAGACCTCCCCAGGCACTGGCTTGCTCAAGAGCAGAGGGTTAGCTAAGTATGACTTGAGCTAGTCGAAGGACTCTTGTTGCTGTTTCCCCCTTTCGAAGCCTTTAGCCCCTCTGAGGGCCTTGAAGAAGGGAAGGCACTTCTCCCCTAACTTGGAGAGGAATCGCCCGATCATTGCGAGGTGCCTAGTGAGTCTCTGTACATCTTTAACACTAGAGGGGGGAGCCATTTTGAGAATGGCCTGGATCTTCTTAGGGCTGGCCTCTATGCCCCTCTGGCTAATAATGAACCCAGGAACTTGTCAGATGAGACTCTGAACACACACTTGTTCGGATTCAGCCTCATATTGTGCCTCCTGAGCACCCCGAAGGCTTCTTGGAGGTCGAGAACGTGCTCCTGCCCTCGGGTGCTCTTGACCAACATTTTGTCTACATAGACTTCCATGTTTCGGCCAATCTGGTCTTGAAAGGTCCTATTCACGAGGCGCTCATAAGTATCTCCCGCGTTCTTCAAGCCGAACGGCATAATCCTATAGCGATACAGGCCCTGATCCATCACGAACGAGGTCTTTGGGATGTCGGGAGGGAACATCTGAATCTGGTTGTACGTCGAGAAAGCATCCATGAAACTGAGGAGCTCATGCCCGGAGGTCGCATTGATCAGCACGTCGATGCTGGGAAGGAGAAAAGGGTCCTTCGGGCACGCCTTATTGAGATCGGTGGTCGATGCATATCCTCTAGCTCCCGTTGGCTTTCCTGACCATCACCACATTGGATAGCCACTTGGGATAGTTCACATCCTGGATGAATCGGGCGTTGAGGAGCTTTTCGACTTCTTCTTCCAAGGCATATCGGTCGCGGTCCAGGCGAAGAGATCGCGGTTCTCCCCCTATACACTGGGAGATGTCTTCTTTGATGGAGGGGGAAAGTTCTTTGCTGACCTGGAACGTCTTGGTGGTGTCTTCCTCTGAGAAGGCCACTTTTTCTAGTTCGTCCATTGGTTCCGAGATGGTCTGGCTACTCTCTGGTAGGAGTTTAAGGGCTTCTAGGGAGAGGACCGAGCCTCCCATTGAGGTCATATACCACTTGCGAGCCGCCTCCTGACTCCCTTTCACTTCTCCCACCCCTACAGGAGTGGGGAACTTTATCTTCATGTGATAAGCCGAACGGATGGCTTAGAGTGCGGCGAGGCCTGGTCGACCCAGGATTTCATTGTAGGAGGCTTTCACATCCACCACCATGAAGTCCATTGGCTCTGTGCGGGTGACCACGGTTTTGCCACCGGTGACGACAAGAGTTATAACTCCCTCGATCGTCACCGGCACCCCGGTGAACCCATGAAGGGTGTAGCCAGCTGGCTTGAGCCGGTCCCTTGATAGCTGGAGGCCTTTGAATGCCTCCAAGAAGGGGATGTTGACCGAACTTCCATTGTCCACCAGCACCCGGCGAACATCAAAATTGGGCATTTTGTGGTTAATGATGAGGGCATCGCAGTGGGGTGTGTGGACACCTTCCAAGTCCCTATCGGAGAACGTCACAGGGACTCCTAACCCCTTGGGGGGAGGGTGGCTCTGCACGGAGTTGACTTCCCTAACAAAGGCTTTTTGGGAGGAGTTAGAATATCCCCCCATTGGCTCTCCAGGGTCTCCACGCGCTGCTCTGTTCGCTTGTTAGCCCCCTGGGCGGTGGAGGCGGATCGGCTATGTCCCTCCTTACAAACTGAGCGAGCTGCCCCCTCTGGATAAGGGTTTCGATCTCGTCCTTCAGGGCCCGACAATCATCAGTGTCATGCCCATGGTCCCGGTGGAAGCGGCACCACTTGTCCCGGTTTCTCTTCTTCCCGGAGGTGTTCATCTTCGAAGGTGGCGGTAGGAGACCTTCGTTCCCAATCTCCATCAGGATGGCAGAGACACTCGCCTTGAGTGGAGTGAACTTCTCGAAGCGGGGGAGAGGACGCCGCTGACCTCCGTTATCCTTTTAGAGCTTCTTAGCTCCTTCTTCCTCTGCATTCTTCTGTTTGTTCTCGGAAGACGACCCCTCCAGAGTGGGGTGATTGAGAGCCTCTTTAGCTTGGATGTACTTCTCGCTCCTAAGGAGTAGCTCAGAGAAGTTCCGAGGAGGCTTCTTGGCCAAGGAAGCCCTGAGGTCGGGGTTGATGACATTGGATTGGAAGGCAGCTGAAGCTACTGACTCATCCAGGGAGGCGATGGACCTGGCTTCTGCGGTGAACCGCTTGACATAATTCCTCAGCCGTTCGCCCTTCTTTTGGCCAAGGAAGAGCACCGAGGTGCTTGTCTTCTCGGAGCGGCGACTGCTCACGAAATGCGTGAGGAAGAGGCCTTCGAACTGGTTGAAGGAAAAGATAGACTCCGGTTCAAGTCGAGAATACCACTCCTGAGCCGGCTTCTTGAATGTGGTCGGGAAGGTCTTGCAGAGGAGGGCATCGGATGCATGATGGATCATCATGAGAGTTTTGAAACTCTCAATGTGATATGCGGGGTCCGACTCCCCGGTGTAAGTCTCGAAGTGTGGAGGCTTGAAGTTCTCTGGGACAGGGGCCTCCATGATGGTGCGGGAGAATGGGGCCTTGCTTGGGCGAAAGTTCCTCGCCCGTTGCTATTCGTCTCGGTCGAGCTGGCCGAGGTGCCTCTCCATCTCGTGGAAATGGCGGTAGACCGAGTCCTCCCTTCGGTCCTGCATCACTGAACCCCGAGACTCGTCTTCATGTCGATGAGGGCTGGGGCTACGGCGGTAGCTTTGCATAAGTGGTGGACTGATAGAACGACGGAGGTGACTCAGACTGGGCCACGGACTTCGAGAGCTGCGGTGATGATCAGGAGAAGGGTGGTGATGGCTCGGAGCCGAACTAGGACTTAGGGAACGGCGGTGATGGCTCAGAGCCGGCCGAGGATTGCGGGAGCGGCGATGATAGCGAGGAGCCGGCTGAGGGCTGGGAGCCCAATGGCCGTTGTTGGGGGCAGCGTTGAGCGCTCGAACGACCGCCTCCTGGAATTATTAGAATTCCGCCCTCGTGACGGGGGCCTCCTGCTCCCATTGGGCTTGGTGTGTAGGACAGCCAGCCGGGGAGCAGCTTCGTCTCGGGTGGTGTTAGGGTGGCTCCCTCCACCTATGAGGAGAGTTGGACCCTCTGTGGTCTATTCGGCAGGGAAACCGGTCCTTCTGGTGCTCTCGGTAAGGGTTCGCTTTGCGAGTTCGCCTCTCCTCCAAATGGACCTGAAGGTCGGGCACGGGCTCGCTCTGTCAATTGTTGAGCATGTCCCTGCAGATCCTTTAGCATTGAAGGGCTATGGGAGGCTATGGAATCTGTGGAGGCATTGTGGATGGAGACCCGAACTTGGTGGAGAGGATGCTTCTGGCGACTTCGCCGAGAGGGCTCCCCAACAGTGGCTTGGGGTCCTAGAGCCTGCTGAACGGATTAAGGATGTTCGATCTGCAGGGTCGTCTGGACGGGTGGAGGGAGATCCTCCGGCGGAGGAGGAGGAGGAGGAAGAATAGTGGAGGTAGTTCTTCGGTTGGAGTTTGCGGACTTCCTCTTGGGTGGCATGGCTAGAAGTAGCTTTGGTTAAAGAAGGAAGGTTGGATTGCTATTCAAGTGATTCCCACAGATGGAGCCAATCTATTGCCGCTGAATCTGGTGTGGGGACAATAGATAGAATTTATGGATTTGTAGGAACTCGAATAGGCCAAATCTGACTTCTTCACTAGTTGATAGGTTGACTCCATGGTGCTCCTGTGGACCTGCACAAATGTTCGAAACATCGGGATGGATCTCGGCGACGAACCTTCAGACGCTCTTGTCAATACCCAGAAAAGGAAAGGAAAAGCGCTTAGGCAGACAAAGAGTGATCACCATGTAACGGTAGGAGGTAGAGGGGTATTTATAGTCGCCGTGGGGATCTGCTTAGGGATGAGAATGAATCCCTACTCCCCAGTGTGACTCGATAGAAGTGGATAAAGACGAAACAAGATTTTCTCATATCCTGTTGAACTGGTCCTTAACGAGTTGTGACCCGTTCTCCGTTTGAACAGATCCGTTCACGGGTTAGCGGGTCGAAGAAGAGAAACCCGGTTCCCAATTCGAACCCGTCTATAAATGAAATTACCATTTTGCCCCTGTAACTTTAAGATTCGGGCCCAATTTGAATGGTTCCGATTTAACCCCATTTTTAGCCATATTAAATGTGATGATATGCAATACAAGAAATACCTGTGATGAGATGCTATGAGATTGGGTGACTGTGATGTTCGAGACTAGAATTAATGTGAATATTGAGTGAGTGGATATGGATATGCTGATGGGTTGAAGATTCAAAAGATTAATTCTGTGCAAATTCACATTTATGATGTTTTTATGATCAAATTTCAGGTTCACTTAATTATCATGATATTCATAAGTTCTTTCAATTGTCTTTATATAGTTCAATTTATTTGCTAAACTAGTAAATTATACTTACACCAGACATGGCTACCACTGTTATTTTCTGGGGATTAGGGGAGTCACTCACTGAGGGTGGATGACCCTAACACTTCTGCAGGTTTGACAACAGCGAGGTGAGATAGTGTTGTGGTTTGGTAGTTATACTTTTGCTTGCAGTAAAATGGATTATATATATATATATATATATATATATATATATATATATATATATATATATATATATATATATAATAAATTACAAAGAAGGCTATCAAGTAGCTCTCATTCAATCTCCCCTAAAATCAATGGTCTAGATTGATTCTCAAAAAACATATTTTTCCGCCAAAAATTTCAAACCCCAAAATTAAATTTTTCCCCCAAAACTAAAAAACTCATTACTTTATTACTATCTCTCTCTTCTCTCTTTACTTTTTCATATTTTTCTCTTTCTCTCTCTCCCTCTCTATCTTCCATTCTTTCTTTACTAGTAATTTACACGTGCGATGGTCGTCTTAATAAATATAATTTTATAAAAAAAAAATTCAGACATGGTCTGAGTTTGAACCTAAGACCTCCTTCATAATAGCTATGCACGTGCGTTGCACGCATTGATAGATTGACAAACGACACTAAGGCCTTCTCCCATTATAATATTAGAGATTTACTTAGAAATTTAGATTTTAAGATTTCAGGTTTGTAAAATTTTTAGAATTTTTATGTTTTTTATTGCTCAAGTTATATTGAAAATGGCAAATATCTCTTCAATAGTTAAATTTCATCATTTTCCACCTTTAAAGTTCTAAGAAGTTGGATTTTACACCCTCATTTATAATTATTTTTCAACACATACTAATAGAAACATGGACTCTTATTTACAACTAATTATTGTCATACTATTCAAACTTGAACTGCATAATTGTTGTTTTACTGTTTACAAGGCTTTTCGTGTGTTGTATCGTTCTGAAGACGTGCCGTAGGCACGTGCCCACGGGCAAATCTAGTATATATATATATATATATATATATATATATATATATATATATATATATATATATATATATATATATATATATATATATAACCCCTTTTGTTTTCTGTGGGTTAGGGGAGTCCCTCACTGAGGGTGACGACCCTAACACTTCTGAAGGTTTGATAGCAGCGAGGTGAGATAGAGTTGTGGTTTGGTAGTTATACTTTTGCTTGTAGTAAAATGGATTATATATATATCTATATAATAAAACACAAAGAAAGCTATCAAGTGGCTCACATTCAATCTATCCCAAAATCAATGGAACAGATCTACTCTCACAAAACATATTTTCCCGCCCAAATTTCAAACCCCAAAATTTCAAAACACTCTCTCTCTCTCTCCCAAATTCTATCTATCTATCTGTCTCTTTCCCAGATCCCAAATTCTATCTATCTATCTATCTCTTCCCGACCCCTCTCTCTCTCTCTCGCTCTCTCTCCTCCCTTCCCGAACCCTTCCCCCTCTCGCTCTCTATCTGTTCTCACCGTCTCTCCCTCTCTCTCTCTGAGCTCCTTTCCCGAACCTCTCTCTCTCTCTCTCGCACCGCTCTGCCCCCACTGCACCCCTACCAGACACCCTGCCTCCTGCAGCCAGCCCCGACGCCAACCAGGATGCCCCGCCTCCTGCAGCCACACCCACTCTCCTCCACGGGTGCTCTCCCGAAGCTCCACCTATGCTCTCCCTCTCACTGTAAGTTTGATATCGTCTTTTCCTAATTTCAAAGTTTTGTTAGTGATTATTTTTCCCTTTTTCAAAGATTTGTTAGAGATCAGGTCCAATCTGAAATCCGAACTCCGACATGCTCTCATCTGATATTTGAATGAAGAATACCAATAATGGCCTCAATCGGTGAACTTCTTCAACTCCAAGAAGCAGCCACACCCACTCTTCTCCACGGGTGCTCTCCCGAAGCTCCACCTGTGCTCTCCCTCTCGCTGTAAGTTTGATATCTTGATATCGTCTTTTCCCAATTTCAAAGTTTTATTAGTGATTATTTTTCCCTATTTCAAAGATTTGTTAGTGATTTCCCTATTTGAAAGATTTGTTAGGGATCAAGTTAGTAGTTTGATCAAGTTAGTAGATTTCACAAATAATGCTCTAAAATACTGCTCCAGTATCAACCTAATAACTTGATACTGCTCCAGTATCAAGTTAGTAGGTTGATCAAGTTAATCTTAAATTTATGTAGTACATAAAGCCTAGGTGAATTGTGATAATTTATTTAACAGCTAAGTTCTTAACTAATTGTGATGATTTTTGCGATTACACATATCTCACCATTAAGTCTTTCGTCGAGCCTTCTTATCATGAGGGAAACGTTTGGGGTTAGGGTTTGGGTGATTGAATTTGAGGTTCGAGGTGAGTTAAAGATTGCAACCAACCCATACCAAAATTGTTGAAGATTGAAAGGTATTGGAGAAGAAGAGATGGTGAAGCTTGCTTCAATTGGTCATGAAAGGAATCCCTGGCCCTTTGCAACAATTATGTCAACCAAGAAAGTGAGAGAAATTTCATTTCCGCATGTTTAATTAATGTAGATTGTAGTAAGACCTGAAGTCATTACCTCTCATCACATTTTCAAGCATTAATTATTCTTTTGACTTAAAATATGCCAAGATGCCACCCATTTTCATTCATGAGAAATAACGAAACAAGAGTTTTAGTACAAACCAACACAATAATACATCCTACGTACGTTCAAGCCTTACATTGTCACCAAAGTTCCTTAAGTGCTTTTTCAGTGCTCATGTGATAATTTCTTACGAAAATAGGAAATTTTTACATATGCTTCGCATATTATGTATGGAAAGTGTTTATGAGCTGGCAAGTTATTTACACATGCATATCCTAATGATGGCGGAAAGTGTTTATGAGCTGGCAACCAATGTTTGTAATATAATTCATGCGTTGTATTCTTCCATAGAATGATTTTCTTTTATTCTCATCAATTTTTGATTTTTCATTGTATAGTAAATATAAAAAAAAGATACATCTTTTTTGGTACTATAAAACTGATTTCTATCTAATGGATGTCAGATATAAAACTTATGATCCAGTGCAATCTTATGGGAAGTTCAGATATAAAGCCCTAAACATTCATGTTCTTTTATATATAAAGCCCTAAAATGAATTGTAGAAAGTACTTTAGGGCTTTATATATAAAAGAACATGAATGTTCAAGGAAGAAACTGATATGCGACACTTTATATAGCAACTCATATTCAATTTGCAGTTAAGGATACTCAAGTGGTTTTAGAACCTCATCTAGAGTGAGTACAATATTTTGTCGGCCATCCCACGACTGATCTTCAAATATGTGCATATTTCTTTCTATATTCTAACAGAATATAGAAAGACCCTAAGAAAAATGTGCATTCTCTCTATATGTATATTCAATTAGACAACTAGAGTTCCAGTCACGATTTCATGTACAGAGGCAGTAAAATTGATTTATAAATAGTGCAATGCAATGATGGAGGAAAGGCCAAAATGAAACTAATGCTACAAATTGTGCAGAAAAAGAAGTCAGTCAAACTGATTACATCAGATATGAGTTTCTTTAATGAGAATTGCAACGACAAAAAGACATACACTGATATATGTACTTTAGATTTAATGTTTTGTAGGGAATTATCAAAAGTTGAAAGTACACAGTTTCTCTCTTTCTCAATTTTTTCCTATTCATTATATGGACCCAGAAGAAGAACATAGACAAAAATGGTTCAGTGAAGATCTACATATAAGCACTACCTTGACAGAAATAGCTGAACCTACTAAATCCTTTGTTATATCTTGAGTTGCTTTTTGTGAATCTACAAGAGTAAAAGTATCAAATATTAGTAGTATGTTATAACAATCGACAAATGCTGTATGTACTTGCTGTATGCTTCCATTTAAGCCAAATATTAGTAGTTGTGTATGTTAACTACTTAGTGTGTGCTTCCACCAATTTTGTTCATATCAAGTTGTTTATGTTTATGTATGTTAACTTTTGTGGCATTCATATCAAGTTGCTTATGTTCATTATTATTTAATTTGATTTTTATAAGAGGTGCTTTTTTAAAAAAGAATCGTTGCACTTTGATTATATGAATTTATGATTGTAGATATTTTATAAATAACTGATGGGGAACACATTGCACAATAAAAGTTTTCAACTTTTATTCCAGTTGTTTCCCTTTATGCATTGTCCCCCTTAGCTTTATGCATCGTAAACATCTACAACTTTTATGATTGTAGAGTTTATTAATTCCAATTACTTCTGTTAAATGATTCCCTTTATGCATCGTAACAACATTAGGTCAAGTCGAAGGGAGTGACCATGACAGTACTTTTGGCCAAGGCTGCGGCAATGGCACTTGCACAACACCCAGTTGTGAATGCCAGCTGCAAAGATGGGAAGAGTTTCACATACAACCCCAGCATTAACATTGCGGTGGCAGTAGCAATTGATGGTGGCCTCATCACTCCAGTTCTCTAGGATGCTGATAAGGTCAGTCTTGATGTACACAAGGTTAAGAACAGACATTAAAACCCTTCTCATTTATCATTTTAGCTAACTGTTTGTAATGCAGCTGGATATCTACTTGCTCTCACAAAAATGGAAAGAGTTGGTAGGCAAGGCTCGCTCAAAGCAACTTCAGCCCAATGAGTATAACTCAGGTGTGTTTACAGTAGATGTCTTTTGTTTCTCTTTCTAAGTTTTCGCTAATTAACTGTAGGTTGATGATTTAAAATATGTTATGCAGGAACATTTACTCTATTGAATTTGGGTATGTTTGGAGTAGACAAATTTGATGCTATACTGCCTCCCGGACAGGTGGGGTTTTAAAACAATTATGGATAACTGTGCTTTTTCGTGAACATCTTAATGACTATTCACTGTTCTAAAAGGGCACTATAATGGCTGTGGGAGCATCAAAGCCCACTCCAATTGCTGGCAAGGATGGTTTCTTCACCGTGAAGAACATAATGCTGGTAATTGATCATTTGCCTATTCATGTTATGCTTTTCATATCTGCATGCATAAAAGGGAAATTACATAATATCTGTTTAGGGTCATGATTCCAATTTCGGAGAACAATCCTTATGAAAGATTATACTTTATACTAATTTACAAAACTCAAGTTATTAAACATAGCTTCATTTTCGAAAACATAGTAAACACTTATACAAGTAACTGTCTAACTGAAACAATTTATTCTGAAGGTAATACTTGGGTTTCCTGTAAACTTTTGAACTTATAATTAACTTATGGCATAAAAGTTGGATGCCGGTGAACTACAAACCAAACAATAAGACGGCACACAGCTGAAATTACACCTCACAAATCTAAAACAACTATTCAGTGTTTATAACTCCGGTGACCAATTTATTTAAAACTCAATTAGTTACTGGAAATAAGTTTAAAATGAAAGCCATCAAAGAGAGATCTTTATTATAGCTAAAAGTTTAAATTAAGCAAGTTTAAAATTAAGAAGTTTAAATTAAGCAATATTTTCTTAGACCTGCAACTTTGAATTATTATCTTTTATGCACACATTTTTTTTTGAATTTTGCTATTTCAACGTTAACATTATTTTTAGCCAGAGCAGCTTATCCCCTACTAACCTTAATATTATGTTTTTGCATGTCAACTTCATTAAATGTGCACAAACTACAGATCTTATTTTTAAAAACATTCTAACATACGGTAAGTTTAAAAATTAAAAAAAGGAAAACTACATGCTTCTTATTAACGTAAATTTATACTATGTAGACGATAGATTACGTGTCAACTTCATTAAAAACATTCTAAGAGACTGCAAGTTTAAAATTAAAAAAGGAAAACTACTTGCTTCTTATTAAAGCAAATTTATAATATGTAGACGAAAAGATAGCTTACATGTCAACTTCATTAAATGTCGTGAGCATAGCAAATGTGTTCTCGGAGTCCTTCAAGTGAGTAGCAATTCTTCTCCTAAGTCATGGCATAGGAACCTAAATCCACAGTTCAAAAGTTTCTCCTAACAATAGTTCAAAATCAAAACACAACCAACAAGCACTCTATGGCCTGCCAATATTCTAAACCCTATCGCCTCATTCATTATCCTTCAGTAGTGAATAATAAGAAGCTATCTACATTGCAAGAAGTTTACCCACTAAAATAATAGATTGAAAAATTTAGGGACAGAAGCAATTGGTCTTTGGTGTTATTGATTTAGTAAAAGTATCTTTAGTTGGCACAGTGATTTAGTCCAACCCTTGGCATTGATGTACTACTAGGATGATCTAAATCCACTTATTTAATTATGCGTCTTTATGAGATTTGTTCCAAGTTATTGTCTAGGATGCATCTAATTGATATTTATGCTAATTTTACTTAACTCTTTTTTTGTTTCCTTAAGGAAATGGTCCTCCAGCCGGGCAAAATTTTCACCAGCATGTTCCACGGATTCAAAGACAGATTCTTTACTTCCGACAACCCCGAAAGGTATTTGAGAAAATGCATAGGAGACACATAAGCATTAAACAAAATGTTCATCTTAACCTAACAAGCTATAGTTGTAGTTTATAAACTACAATTCACCCAAATATTGCACAAATGAGTCTCAGTTTACAATTACAATTTTAGTACAACTACAATGAATTTGTGTTTAGTACAAATGTAAACAATGGTGATGAAAATACCGATGATAAAAATGTAAAATATCTCATTTAACAAAAGGTCTTTCAAATTTTGCTTCATCATATCTCATTTAACAAAAGGTCTTTCAAATTTTGCTTCATCACATGTAGCAAAAGGTCTTGCAATGCAATCAAGATCACATTATGAATAAAGAAATTCCCAAACAAAGCTATTATTAACAAAAATAATCCATTCATTTCCCCCTCTTTCTCTCTTTTTATCTCTCTCATTTCCCCCTCTTTTTAATCCATACATTGTTAACTACATAAAAATATGACAAAGGGGAACTAACTCATACAGTTTGAGGCATTAACTGCGTTAGGAAATGGATTGTTACTTACTCCAAGTCACATATGAAATTACTAATGATGAAGTCACACAATACTGTTGTAGATTCACAATACTATATTTTTATTCCGAGCTGCTGACAAATGATCCTGCAATAAACAATGAATTATGCATGTCACTCTATAATCCTACTTCAGATTACATCAAGGTCTACCAGCAAATAAATCATCATTCATGAACTCCGAACGAAGACGTATATTTTACTCTTTATAGGATTTTTTCATATGCTACATCGTACCAAAGAAACATCTGCAGCAAATAAATCTGCACTCTTTCAATCAATGTTAATTACAATGAGAATGGAGACAAATTACACAGAAACATCTGCAGCAAATAATAAAAATCTTTTGAAGTCCCAGTTCAAAAACCATAAAAGCTGGTTTCAGGAGAGTGGGGGGAAATGGGATATAATTGCATAGAGCAGGAAAATCATGAAAAGAAAAAAATATAGAGCAAAACAATGAAATGGTAGGTTTCAACTTTAAGAAGGTAAAATAACAACTACAGCATTCAATCTAGCATATCAATCAGATAAAACTCAATAAAACAGTCACCCTGTACATATTTTTTTTTCAAAATTTTGGAACAAGATTGAATTTATGTAACTGACAATAACTGGAACCAACATATTCCTCACCATCAAATTGATTCCTGAGCTCTGCATTTTGAGACTTTAGCACAGAAATTTTCATTGCCAACTCATGAATCTACAAATCAAAACCATGTGGTAACAAAAAGTAAGTATAAGCCACATGCCAATTAATATACCTTATACCTTCATAGACTTCAACTGGAATAAAAGTTGAAAAGTTCTGAAGCATAAACGAATAAAAAATTGTAACCTCCAAGTATAATAATGGTTAAGTTACTAACTTACTATGATAGTTTCAACTTTCAAATCATTCACAAGCTTCGAAGTTGAACCATGAGAATGACATGATAGTCTCAAATATTCAAATCTTAGTACTTTTACAAAATACTTGACAGTTTAACTTTTTGTAGGGTGATGAGGAACATGTTTGGTTGAAGCCATTGTTCTGTTTGAAAGGTAATGGTTTCAAAACTATTACTATTGTTTTAATTGTTTATTGTAAACTCTTACTATTTGATTCAAAACTCTAACTGTTTTTTTAGGCTCATTGTTTGGTCCTATTTTTGAAGACATCAACCATTGTGTTCTCCTACAACCATGTAATTTTTTTTCTTCATTCAGTTGGTTGGTGTTTAGTATGGTGGAGGATGTAATAGTTGTAATAATTGTAATATTTAGCATTTTGGGAGATGATGTAAGTAACTGTATATAATGATGATATAATATAGTTATGTTAATACCCGTACCCACAATTTTGTAGAGTATTGGGTTCTGTGTTTGGTTTTTTAAAGGTTTTTCGAAAAATTTATTACATTTTCAAACGAATTTTTGGTTTTTATTTTGTATCTTGCATTATATTCTGATTTTTTCCCCTAGAGCCTTATATATATGATGCCTGTGTGATGTTGCTCGGTTGAGCCTGGGGAGGATTGATATTTATTGCCTGTGATGTCATATATTTAATTGTTAGTAGAATTCCGTAAGGAATTTATGTAAAAGGGCTAATATTTTATGGGAGGTTCTGTCAAAATTTTTACTAAATTTTCTAAAATTTATTATGTTTTCAAACGATATCTTGGTTTTTATTTTGTATCTTAGTCATATGAATATTTTTTCTTCCCAGAGCTCTGTCTATATAATATCTAAATTTTTTCTTCCCAGAGCTCTAAATTTTCTAAAATATAACAGTACAGCTTCCTTGCCTGCTGCTTTCTCTTCAAGATAGTTCCCCAGTGTTGTATTGACTAAATGATCTTGAAGATTCTTTTGATGATCAGTCATAATTGCATAAAGAATTATCTCTTTCTTTCGAGGAAGATTCTGCTCTACAGCTATCTTCATCCGTCTCAAGAGAAATGGATGGAGAATTGAATGAAGCTTCAACACAACCTGAAAAAAAGAGAACAAAACTGAACCTCTTCAATATGTAACGGGACATGTATTGGACATCATATGAATGCATACAAAAATTACCTGAACCCTTCCCTTCTCTTCATCATCCTGTTGTGAGTCACCGTTACATCTCCCTGACAGATCAAACCTGAAAGTTGAACGTCAAAATCAGCACCCAAAATGATGCGCATTAAAAAGGGAATTTTAAAAAAAATTGCAGATTTATGTATACCAAGACTCAAACTGAGAATGGGATGAAAAGATATCAGGCAATATAAAGTTCAACAATGACCACAACTCTGCCAAATTATTCTGAAGTGGGGTTCCAGTTAAAAAAAAGCTTATTTTCAATAGGTAAGCGCTTTAGCTCCCTCAATAAAAGGCGCGCAGTTCATATTTTTCAACCGTTGGCCCTAGAGAAAATAAGAATTACATAAAGCAAAGCAAGAGATTTAACATTATGGAACTGGCCAACAAATAAATGAAGGAAAAAGAGCAATAAGATTCAATATTACCTCATCTACAACAACATATATACTTCCATTTATAATGGGATAAAAAGTTTTGCATCTCTCCAGGCAACTTCGTAGGATGTAATTATTAAAGAAAATTTAATTAGGACCACCAGTTTTTGGCATGAGCTTTTTTCCTTTTCTCTGCCCTTTCATCCTTGGTTCCATGATATATAATAACACTTATAGATGATATCAACCATTTTGCCATTCAGTCCATTTTGCCACAATGATATCAACCATTTTACACCTTTAATCTGGTAACTCTTCGGTTTCCCACCAGTCATTAACGGTACAAGTTCAGCCTTCTCCTTTGCGGTTCTCTCCTCCTCTGTAAAAAGGCAGGCATCTTTAGGGGCAATATCATCATGTGATGTTGCTTGGATTGGCCTGGGGAGGATTTATATTTCTTGACTGTGATGATAAATTTTTAATTGTGAGCAGAATTTCGTAAGGAACTGTTGTAAAATGGCTAATATTTTAAGGGAGGTTCTGTCAAAATTTTCAGAAAATTTCCTAAAATCTATTATGATTTCAAACTATATTTTAAGGGAGCTCTATATATATAATATATATGTGAAGTTTTTTTTTTCCCAGAGCCTAATATATATTATGACTGTGTAATGTGGCTTGGATTGGGCTAGGGAGGATTCAATTTCACTGTCTATGATGTTAAGGAATTGCTCTCAAAGGAATAATGTTTCATCAGAGATTCTATCGAAATTTTTACTACAATCATGCCTGTAAAATTTTAAGTAATACTGTCGAAATATTTACTAAACATTTTAAAGAAAGTTAAGACGTCGCGATAACGTGCCGTATGAAACATTTTAAAGACGTCGTATTAGAAAACTATTCGGAAGTAATATAATTTCAGAGGAGGCCTGTATGGAGTAGTTGATTGTATTAGAAAGGTGGGTGTATTTGTTTACACCCACCGTTTTTGTTTACACCCACTTATTCGTTAAAATGTTTTAATTTTTTTAGAAATTTATATGCAGTTCACCCAATCAAATAAATCTAACTAAATTTACATGCAGTCCCGAATACGTGCCGTAGGCACGTCCCACGGGCATACCTAGTATATATATATATATTATATGTAGAAATAGGGGCAGGATGATGTATTATGTTGGATTATGGAAGATTAAGTGTATTGTAAGGTATAATGATATATTTAGTGTTGTGATGAAGTATGAAAGCCCGTACCCACCTCGTTGTGGAGTATTGAGTTCTGTGGTTGGTTTTTGAAAAGTTTTTTTAAAGTTTTTCTAAAAATCATATATGTTATCAAAAGAATTTTTGGTTTTTAATTTGTATCTTGCTTGTTATGAAGAATTATGCCCCCACAGCCGTATATATTATTGCCTGTGTGATGTTGAATGACTTGGCCTGGGAAGGATTGATATATATTACATGTACATTGATTTTTGTAATTGTTTGCAAATTTCCGTAAGGGAAATATGTAAAAGGGCTAATATTTCAGGGGAAACTCTGCCGAAATTTTTATTAAAATATCTATTAATATTATAACATAGAAATGAAGATTTGAGTAAGTAGGTGAAAATAAAAAGAGAAAAAAATTTAAAAAAATTTAAATAAAAAAAAAATTGGAGGTGTTATAGGAAATGTAACACTTGTCTTTAAAAAAATCCTTAAATATTGATTATATATCTTAATTTTAATTTATCTATGATTTTGAGTATAATTTCTTATATTAATTCGTTTATTATACTTTATAATGATTAATTTGGAGTTTGGGGTTGAAAATAACCCTTGAATTATTTCATTTTATTGGATATTGGGCTTGAGCCCATAACTCTATTTCATAAGTTGTAAGGATCACCTCAACAGTAAACAGAAATATACAAGAAATATACAACCATGCATGCATGAAACAAATCCCATAATCAAAAGAATTATTTGAAAACAAATATATAATCCTCAAATAAAAACAAGATCCGAAAACAATAATAAAACTCCGGGATAACATGCCCAACACAAAGTCTCAAGTAGCTACAAATGGAAATAATAATACTCAATACAGGAATAAACTAATTCATAAGAAGATCCCAGTCAAGCTTAGAAGACTTGGTCACTCACTCCTCTGGGTTACTCATCTCCAAAACCTGTACATTTATCATTGAAAAGAAACAAAGAAACAGGAAGATAATCTACCTGTTAGTGCAAGCTATGGGCCGCAAGTAGTACAAGCAAAAATGTTTCAGGAACAAGGAATACAGCAAGAGAATCAAGTATAAAGAAATGAATCATGTAACATGAAGGTACAACATGCAAATGAGGATCATGAAATTTCAACTTATAAACAGGAATCACGAGGCTAGTAATGAACCTGTAACATGTGAGCATGAATCATAAACTACTAAAAAGAAATCATATACTGTTAACGGAACATGTAATATGTAGCAGGATTATGCAAGTGCAAAGTGTCAACTTAAGTCTATTCATTTAACTTAGTCCTAACTAATGCACGTACTACTGCATCCCATATCACAGGTTCGATGCATACAAATACTTTCGTTTAGACTTCAGTGGTGTATTATACAGGGTCAAGTACTCGGGAATCCTATACTCATGTGATGGAGGCTAGAGGTGGCCCTCGTAGGGGCTAGAGGTGGCCCCCGTCACCTATGATGTGGCACTTAGTTCTATGTGGCACTTAGTTCCATACGACTTGTAATCTTGTGTTCATGTAATGGAGGCCAGAGGTGGCCCCCGTCACCCATGATGTGGCACTTAGTTGTACGTGGTACTTAGTTCCATACAACTTGTAATCATACATCATCATCTCGGGAAACACGAGACCCCTGCCGAGTACAATTTCTTATATATTCCACTACTAGGTCTTTCCCTTAAACTCTAGCTTGATTACTTATTCCTTTTACCAACACAAGCATAAATGTTCACAATCAGGGATAGGTAAACATAACAGGGACACAAAACAGGTTCAGACTGGGTAAGAAACATGTTCGTGTGTCATAAACAACATTATATACATTGAAACAACAGAATTCTAATTCTGGACAACAGGACATTATTGCACCAAAACTGAAATTCCTGCTACTATAGAAAAGAAAATCCGGATCCGTCAGAAGTTTTAGAAACTAGACTCTCTGCTGCTTCCAGCGCATATACACACGATATATAAAAGTCACAGAAACTACGTTCAAATTCTTATTCTTTACAAATTTTATGTTCATGCAGTAGATTATAGATTATATTCACATATATGTTTCAGGTCTGAAAACTTATCAATTAAATTTACAAAAATTCAGGGTGATCTCTAAGCATGTCTAGTCTCACCCAAATTAATTTCACATTTTAATTTTAATGTTAACATGTTCTTTTTATTACTAAATCAGGATGATACACATGTAATTGTGAATCTGGAAATCCAGACCTAGCAGTACTAAAAGTCATATATCTAGCAGATTATATATTCGAATTCAATTACGTCGAATGTTCTAGAAAGTATACACATAGAGCTACAATTAATGTTTAATACGTTTTAATTAATGACAAACAGAATCAGGTCAAAACTGAGGTTCTTTATTGAACTAGTATGCAAGCAGTAATTATATAATCATGTTTGCATAAATATATTAAGTCAGAAAAGTTGTCAAATAATTCTACAAAAATTTGGGGTGACTCCTAATCATGTCTAGTCATGTCCAGATTAATATCAAATCTAAATTTTACTGTTAGCATCTATTTTAATCAATAATTCATGCTAAAAATCTTGTAATCAGATATCTGAAAATTGCCACACAACAGTACTAAAAGTGTGATATCTCACAAGTTACAAATCGGATTTCAGATCCGTCAAAAGTTCTGGAAACTAGAAACAGAGGTCTACATTTCATATTCATAAATTTAATCATTAGTTTAACATTAACAAGGTCTAAATCATCATGCCAAAGCAGAACAGCAGTATATGAGATTTCTTTTGCATGAATTGTAACATTTATAGCAACTACGATGGATCCAAATTAGTGTATAATTCAAATCAGAATCTAATGGGCATTCAAATCAACATGATATGTTTATTCTCAAATCCATGCAAGGGAATCTCAACTAACATTTCAAACATACGAACAAAATATCTACAACTCATAGTGATTCATGAACATGCATTCATATAGAAACATATCTAGATCTAATCTATGTTTGTGTAATGGGTGTGATGATAAAATGTTTTGTGATCATTTATCATTACAGAGTGGATAGAAACGAACCAAACGAGTAGGATCAAGATCATCAATGGGCACATATAAAGAATGAGTCACAACGAACAATCTACTTGCGGTATTTCAAAAAATTTGCTTGTACGGGAAAACATGAAAATTCTGTAGAAGTTACTTGCTTTATGAGATGACGATTCCGATAAAAAATATTAGAATAACGGGACTAGGTTCCGGGGCAGCGAAGCACGTGCAAGTTACGTACAACCACAATCGCACGGGAAACAAACAAACCCACGAGAGCACGTGCGCACAACGTGCAAGCATTCACAAAAGCAAGATGAAAAAATAGCAAGATCGACCAGAACAGTAATGGCTTTGGCCCGACTCTGACTACGAGCGGCGGACAGGGCAGCGGGGTGACTGCGGTGAGGTGGTCACCGATTGCAGGCGGCGAGCGGGTGGCGGTGCACTGCAATGGCAGAGGAACAGCAGATGGGTGCTGGCGATGAGGATGGTCGGGGAAGATTGCAGTCAAAATCAGCAAGGAGATGGAGGGGCTCTGGCTGTCGCAGGTGCAGGGGATGCAGGAGGGTGCACGGCTGGAAGGAAGTCGATGGCAGCGAGGGGATAAGGTGATGGTAGCGGGGTGGTTGCAATCAGCAGTGGGCTGTGCAGTGACGAGGAGGAGCAGGATGAACAAGACGGTGGGGGTTCGTGGGTCGACTGATGGATGGGCGGCGAGATGGTGATAAGGAGGGCAGCGAGTCGATAGCATGAGGAGGTGGATTGTGGCGGGGTGTGCAGGTGGGATGAGGATGATCGATGGCAAGATGGGTTCTGAGGTAGCACATGGAGAAGAAGGGGTAGGGTAGGGTAATGGCGGCTGGGGATTAGGTTTGCACAGTATTGGGGGGGGGGGGGGGTAGGGTTAGGTTAGGGTTTAGAGTAGTATGTACAGGGTAGAATAGGATATTGGGTTATTGGGTTCAAGATCCAATAAGAAGGCTATTGGGTTAACGGACTTCAGTTTTAAATTAAAAATAAATAAATCAATCAATTATAATATAGTAGTACAATAAATCAATTAGTATGCATTAAATTAGTACTCAAATACTAACAATTACAATAGACTATACGGATTCACAGAATAATTAAAATCAGGTTTGATTTGGGTTAAAATATGATGGACAATAATATAGTAGTGCATAACAATTAATTAAATCAAATAATGTACATAAACGTCATACTCCAATAATAATAAAAGTAATAATAAATTCGTAGAAATCATAAAAATCATAATAATACTAATAATAATAATAATACTAATAATAATAATAATAATAATAATAATAATAATAATAATAATAATAATAATAATAATAATAATAATAAGATTTGGGTTAAATAACTTATAGAATAGAATTTGACTTGTATTAAAATATATAGTCAACTGAAGATAGGGAAAAATACCATTAATGAATAAAATTGACTTCATTAGATAATCCAATAATAAATCTTAACGAAAAGAATTTAAAAGCAGAAAAATAATTTACAAAAATCAAAATACCAGAAAATACATTGAAAATACGTATTGGTGGGAACGGGGGTTACACACCCTCTATTCCACTTCAAGCTCAGATTTTTTTAAGGATTTTAGTTGAGTTTTGGGTGCTCTTCAACATTCGGTGTTGGTTTCTCGAATTGGCTGCTTGGAAGGTGAGAAATAATTTCGTTGAGTTGTATAAGGTTGTATGTTTTCACTTTTTAGCAAGAGAAATTGGGTAGTAGGAAGATTAGGAGATTATTTACAAGATTGAAGTGATAAATTCTTTAATTTATACGATAGGAGTAAAATTGCAAAGAGTTAGGGTTTTGGGTTAGAAATTAAAAGAGTTTAGATTTAGAATTTATTAGAGATTGGCCACAGGAATTGCCGTAAATTATGAATGAATGATTTAGAATAATTTAGGAGGAATTTATAGGCGTCAAAACCAAGTTAATAAAATTGTGAATGTGTGCATACATATAATGCACTCTAGGTGTTTGATGAAATGCCTGTAAAAACTCATAGTATGTCCAGCATTAAATTTTGACTAATTTTTAAGTATTTAGCCCTAATTGCTATTAGAATTTCATAATAGGTGGTTGTAGCAACCTCGAACGTGTAGCTGAGGAACTATATACCGAGCTTCTGCATATGGAAAGTGAGTATGAATTCTGTTTATTTTACATATGACCTGTTATAAGTTTTTAAATGGTGGAGAGATAGATAAAGTAGTTGATGAAATGAGTAGTATGAAAACTGGTAATATAAAAATGTCCTGGTAGGGATAAAAAAAAAATTTAAAAATTTAAAATGTGTTTGGTATGAGGGTAATTAATACTGTAATATCCCGGTTAGATATTATATTTGTATTAATATTATTTTTAAAACTAAAATAGTTTTAATGGAAATTACTTGGTCTTTATTAATAATCAATATCTGTATGTATATACTAGTAAGTATATATATGTATCGTATCGATTTTGTGCACTTGTACAAAATCATGAAATATCCGTTTTTGAGAAAATTTCTGTAATATCCCGGTATGATATAAAAAAATTATTTTTTTTTATTTTTTTATTTTTTTTAGAATTGAAATATTTTTTAATGTATATTACCTGGTTTTATTAAATGGTTTTATTAAATAAACATTATGTATATTACCTGGTTTTATTAAATGGTTTTATTAAATAAACATTATATATATATATATATATATATATATATATATATATATACTAGTCTGTATATATCTGTATTGTATCAAACTGGTACTGAAATCTTCCGAGCCGATAATAAATTATTTTTATTATTATTTCGGAATTAAAATATTTTTGTGTGGATATTTCTCGTTTTAACTGATAAAAATTATCTGTATATATATATGTATATACGTATATGTACTGTATCGATTTCATACATTTATACAAAATTATGTAGTATGTGATTTTGGAAAATTAATTATTTATTTTGATCAATCATGGTTTAATGGACGGTTTGGATTGGATTAGGGTGTGATTGCAATATTAATTTGCAAATTGAACATCAAATTGATTAACCAACAAAGAGAGAGACATGTGCCTCTCTCTCTAACCACAAGCTCTCTCTCCGTCTCCTACCTAAGGCCGGCCAACCCCAAGGGGTTTCCCCCCTCATTTCATTCTCATCTCACTTCATCTCGTCTTCTCTTATATTTCTTTATCTTCTTTCACTTGTTTTAACTTAGAAAAAAAATTGAGAAGAAAGAAGAGAGAGAGAGAATCAAAAGATAGGTGAGAGTTTCATGGGTTCTCTTTCATGAGGAGCAAGAACAAGGTGCAAGGCGGAGAAGGCTACGCAAGTCCTTCCTACACTAGTTGGGTGGGGGTTTCTCAACCATTTTATTGTTATTGTTATTATTGTTGTTATATGTTAATAAATTAAAGAATTTGAACTAATTTCATATGCATATTGATGATTGTGGACTCGAATAAATGGCATATAAAAAAATTGAAGTGGTAGAACTCAAATAGAACACTAAAGAACCAATCTTTAAATACCAGTAAGTAGTGTGATGGTTAAAATTAGTTACTTGTGCTAAATTTGGAATTTTTACTACCAATTAATTTGAGAGGTTCTTATATGTGTTACTACCATAATCTAATTTTTGTAGATTTTTCTGGGTTAATTTACTAGGCTAAACAAAATGTTTCCCCAAAACAGCAAGCAACACAGCAAAACTGCTATTTTAGTTGTTTTTTACTTGTGTTTATAGAGCAGGAATTTGAGTTCCATGCAGATTCTGAGAAAGTTGTCAACTAGAGAGTTGTAGTAGATGTTCTTAGCTTTCCAAAAAGCCCGATTTTATTAGATTCCGATAAGTATAGCAAAGTTATGAACTTTACAAGTTTTAGCCTATTGCTGTCTTTGTTGTTCTTTGAAATGTGTTTAAAGAGCAGGAATTTGAATTTCATATGGAATCTGAATAAGTTATTAACTAGGAAGTTGTATTAGATTTTCTTAGCTTTCCAAAAAGTTTAATTTTGTTAGATTTCGATAAGTATAGCACTACGTATGAGCTTTACAAGTTTCAGCAAAAGCTGTTGTCTTGAGTTGTTCTTGACTTATGTTTAAAGAGCAGGAATTTGAATTCCATACGGAATCTGAGAAAGTTGTTAACTAGAGAGATTTAGTAGATGTTCTTAGAAAAGTTCAAATTTGTTAGATTCCGATAAGTATAGCACCAGTTATGAGCTTTACATGGTTCAGCAAAACTGCTGTATTTAGTTGTTCTTGACTTGTGTTTAAAGAGCAAGAATTTGAGTTCCATGCGGAATCTGAGAAAATTGTTAGCTAGGAAGTTGTAGTAGATGTTCTTAGCTTTCCAAAAAGTCTAATTTTGTTAGATTCCAATAAGTATAACACTAGTTATGAGCTTTACAAGTTTCAACAAATCTACTATCTTGAGTTGTTCTTGACTTGTGTTTAAAGAGCAGGAATTTGAGTTCCATACGGAATCTGATAAAGTTGTAGGAAGTTGTAGTATATGTTCTTAGCTTTCGAAAAAGTCCAATTTTGTTAGATTCCGATAAGTATATTATTAGTAATGAGCTTTACAAGTTTCAGCAAAAAGCTGCTATCTTGAGTTGTTCTTGACTTGTCTTTAAAGAGCAGGAATTTGAGTTCCATACGGAATCTGAGAAAGTTGTTAACTAGAGAGTTGTAGTAGATGCTCTTAGCTTTCCAAAAAGTCCAATTTTTTAAGATTCCGATAAGTATAGCACAAGCTTTGACCTTTACAAGTTTTAGCCAATCTGTTGTCTTTTGTTGATCTTAAAATGTGTTTAAGGAGCTGGATTTTGAGTTCTATACTGAATCTTAAAAAGTTGTCAACTAGTGAGTCGTAGTATATGTTCATAGCTTTCCATAATGTATAATTTCGTTAGTATCCGATAAGTATAGCCTTAGTTATGAGTTTTACAAGTTTCAGCAAAAAACTGCTATCTTGAGTTGTTCTTTACTTGTGTTTAAAGAGAAGGAATTTGAGTTCCATTTGGAACCTAAGAAAGTTGTTAACTAAAGAGTTGTATTAGGTGTTCTTAGCTTTCCAAAAAGTCCAATTTTGTTAAGTTCCGATAAGTATAGTACAAGCTATGACCTTTACAATTTTTAACCAATCTGCTGTCTTTTGTTGTTCTTAAAATGTGTTTAAGGAGATGGATTTTGAGTTCTATACTAAATCTGTAAAATTTTTCAACTAGAGAGTTATAGCTGATGTCCTTATATTTCCAAAAAGTCCGATTTCATTAGATTCCGATAAACGGAGCATGAGTTATTACCTTTACAAGTCACAGTATCTAGCCTTTGGACTGAAGCTTCGCTGTTTAGAGTGTTCGAAGTTTTTCTACCTCTTATTGACTGAATCAGAGAAGGTTGTCAAATAGAGAGTTATAGTAGAGGTTCTCACCTTTCTAAAAAGTCCAATTTTGTTGAATTGCGATAAGAGTATCACGTTTAATTGCTTTTAGGTTGTAAGAAGGCTTGTTTATGTTGCTTTTGGGTATAAAAAATCAAGTTTTGTTAGTAAGCTTATATACGAAATTCTAGATCAGTTTAACTAGAGTTATCATGAATTATTAGTAGTTTGAATCATGCACTTGATTATGAGTAATAAGCATTCCTTGCATTCATAAGTCATGGAATATATTGGTATATCTCGTATGTAACTCACTTGGCTCGTATGTAGTTTGTTTGTTCATGCGTAGCTCATTTGGCTCGTATGAGTTTTGACTCGGATATAGCTTATTAGCTACTACGCAGTTGTTGTGCTCGTCTAGGGTTATATCACTGCCCTAGGGGCCATCGATCATCATGACGTGTATTTATTTTACTCCTCGTGGACTGTGGACGAGTCACGCCTCGTGCGCCGTCAAATCTTAACCGCTGTAGGTTGATCGCTGGTCGAGAGCATAGACGGAATCCATGTTCAGGGTAGTAGCATGCAAATAAATTCGTATTGCTGGGGTCTTGGATCGATGGGCTGTGAACAGGATCCTTAGGGATTCTGGTAAGCTTAGGTTGAGCACCTAGTAGAGTTATCTTGCGAAGTCTAACTTAAGACCTAGCATGTTGTGTTATTACTGTTGTCTTCCCTCGGATTGTTTTAGGGTTAGTAACATCGTTAGGGTAGCAAATTATGGCGATTACTACTTAACCTTTATTTATTATCATTTTGTCGAAGGGAAAGAGTTGGTATTAATGGTGATACCTTATGATCCGACCTGGTCTATAGGCCAATACTAGGGGGTGTTATTGGTTGTACCCTTCCTGTCAAAGGGATATTGTCTGTTCCTTCTCACGAGTTGGGACCACGGGATCCGTATCTCATCTGATAATTTTTGAAGTGCCATGATAAGAGCAGGAAGTTTTCCTGTCAGAACTAGGGGATGGACCCCCAAAATTCTTTCATGTTCTATGTCAAGAGAGCGAACAGGCCATAGACTACGATGTATGAGCTAGGAGCCACAGGGGATGCTTCGAGCTAACCTGTGTTGTAGTTAACTCCGAGTGTTAGCTAGATTTTTGAGTGAGGTTCGATACGCCTGGCAATAGTGGCAAACAAAGACACCACTATATGACTGCGGATGGCGGGATTAGACTGTTTCAGAGAAACCGCATCAGTCACGTTGTATCTTCAAGAACAGGTTGAGGTCCAGAGTAGAATTCATGGTGCGGGTTCAAAAACCTATATATGAAGAAACGACTTGATATGGGCATATGGGGTGTATACTATCCAGAGTCGCGCTTGCATTAGAATAAGAGCATCCTTTCATTAGTTAATCTTGCAATAGAGTCTAAGTCACAGCATACACTGACACATCAATTGTATATACACATTCTCTTTTCATCAATCTGTTTGTTTAAAGTTGAGAATCGCTGCTAGTCATCGGCCTTAAAGCATCAGCATATGTACTAACATCTCCACTTCAATAGGTACTGGATTGCAAAACTACAGGTACAGGATTCAGGAGGACTCAAGGCAAGAGAAGCAAATAGAGTCTAAGTCACAGCATACACTGACACATCAATTGTATATACACATTCTCTTTTCATCAATCTGTTTGTTTAAAGTTGAGAATCGCTGCTAGTCATCGGCCTTAAAGCATCAGTATATGTACTAACATCTCCACTTCAATAGGTACTGGATTGCAAAACTACAGGTACAGGATTCAGGAGGACTCAAGGCAAGAGAAGCAAAGTGTTGGTTCTTATTTTCAATTGTAACATTTGTTGTAATTTATTTTATGTTGAGAAGCATCCAAGTAAAGTACCAAGTGTTATTTATTATTCATTGTACTCTGATGTAAATTTATTAAAGGTTTGTAACACTTGGGCTTGTAAGGTACTATTGTGACACTAATGTAATATATTACAGTTTTATAACATTCGGACTGTAATACATTGGTGTTAAATAAAAAGTTTTAAATTTTTCTTTTTTTGTGTGCATTGTGGCTAATTGAAGGAAAAGATTCTAGTTTATGTCACGGTTTCCCAGTGTATGGAAATTGGGGCGTTACAGAGTGGTATCTGAGCCAACTTCAATTTACAGTCCAACACCGTAGGAAAATTAAACTTGGATGCCTTATAAGAATCAAGTTTCAGCTAGTTGTAGACAATTATAATTCATATTGTTGTTTCTTTCAACTTATGTTTTATAATTTTTCTATATCTGGACTAATTCCAGTATATGTGTTTGAAGGATGGGATTCGAGGATATCCTAACCGATGATGTGTTGATAGAAGAGAGTGAACCGATTTTGATGGATGATCCGATGATCTTGAGCGAGGAGCCAAAGGAGATTTTACTACAAGCTAACCTCAAGACGGACTCACCTTCACCATCACAGGGGCTAAGTGTGGATCAACACACAGCAATAGCGGCCTACATACATCTGGGAATAAGGAAGCTTAGGAAGTACGGGACCAAGAAAGGTCATCGAGATAAGCAACTGAGAGACGCTTACAGAGCTGCATTAGTAGGACTAGAAAAGGAGCGTGAATACTTTAATTCTAGATTGGCACGACTATAGCATGAATGGGAGCAAGTCTAGGGGACCACCAAGTTTGTAGTATGCTATATCTGTAAGGTGGCTGGGCACGAGAAATCAGTCTGTCCATGACTACAAAGAAAAAGATCTGCACCAGCATCAAGGTTCAAGAACCGAAGTCAGAAGCAGAAGATTCAGAAAATGAAGGGCAAACTTGGAAGGCGCCAAGCCAAGAAGTTGTTTCCTATGTGGTGAGCAAGGACACTACAAGTCCCAATGTTCAGAGAAAAACCCTCAGGTGGAGACCCATACATGCTACAATTGTAGGGAGATTGGTCATATTAGGCCAAATTATTTCCATCTTCATAAGAATGACGGAAGATTAGCCCTGAAAATAAACAATAAACGAAAGGAGCATGTTCATCAAGGGTAAGAGTTCGCACTTACTAAAGGCAAGCTGAAAAAGGCAAGAGAACCATTTATAGTGTGTGCATATGGAACTACAACTAAGTTTAAAAGTTGTATTTTGAATTTTATTTAGACTGAAAAAGTAATATATGATGTAATACTTTTGTAACCGAATGGATTTATATATATATGAAATCCAGGCAACCGTTTGGTTCAAACTTAGTTCATCATATTCTTTTGTCTGAATTATTTTTCAAGAAGTTGAGATGCGTGCGGAAGGCAACTCTAGATTTGGTTTTGTTGATTACACCATCTGTAGCAATCCTCATTACAAATTTATGCTATAAGGGCTATGAACTCCGAATTGGAGGAAAAACCCTAAGTAAAGATTTGTCAGAGTCGAACTTTGCAGGAACGGAAGAAGGGCACGTTGAGCGTTTGACTGTAGTTCTAAGCAACTACGGGAGCATCGGCTTTATGCAATTGTCAAAATGAATTCTAGAAGTCTAAAGCGGCATTTGTAGGCCATGTCCTATTCTAAGGAGGGAGTGCCTACCGAACCGCAAAAGATTGAGGCAGTGAAGGAAGTAAGAATCTAAATAATGAGATCAGGCAAGCCAGTATTAAAGTGATTACTCAAGATTAGAGCTCAGTGTTTGCACGATTAAAGCCGCAACCGAGTCTAAGTAAGCAAGTTGGAAGGCTTAGGCAGGAGATGCCAGGATTGGATCACTGAAGCGGCAAGTCGATGAAGGAAAATCTCAGAATATCAGTATGGACTTCATCCTAGGGGTACCCAGAAGTTCGAAAATGTACGGCTCAATTTGGGTTATTGAGGAGCGGTTAAAGAAGTTTGCACATTTTTTTCGATAAAGATGACTTAGTCACTATAAAAATTAGCGGAATTCCATATTGAAGGCGTAATGAAGCAGCATGGAGTGCCAGCTGTAACACACCAGATTCCCGTTACCGGACATCCGTGCCACAACTAGAATCTTTTCCTTCAAATGCATCTCAACACAGTAAATAACACGGAAAATTAAAAACTTTTATTGCCATCAGAGTTATTACATCATTAGTTACAAATACTATCTTGTCCTTAAACAAGGAATACAAATTACATTAGCTCATTATAAATTGTTATAAGTAATCAGACTCATCTGGTGAAGCTGTCAGCTGTCTTCCAAATTGGTAATCAACTGGTCACTATTGAAACTCCGCTGAGTGGTCGATCTGCTCCCCTGATACTTTCCCTCGGCTTGAGTCTTCCGCTGCGCGACTCTGATTATTCCTGCATCAGCTCGAATGGTAGGCGTGTACACTACCACTCCACTTGGATGCCCTGTTTGTCTTGGGTTCTCCTGCAATCGCAACCCGGTATCTAGTACCTAATTAAGTGGCCACGTCAGTAATTCTACTGACACAATGCAAATAAGAAAACAACGATCTTCAACTTGCATACCCACAAACCATCTTGAATGGAAAAAGAAACGTGCACCCTAATTCCCTAGTGTTCATGTATGCCATGACCTGAAGTCTAATGCATAATACAGAGTACAGAAATGAATGCTCTTAATCTAATGACAGCAAGACTCTGGATACATATGCATCCCATACTACATTTGTTCCAGATCAAACCCTTTCTCCAATTTCAGGGATTCAAACCCTCGCCATGCAATGCATTCTACCATTGTACACTTCCTGTTCCTGATAAGTCAAACATGATTGAGGAGACTATATATATATATATATATATATATATATATATATATTCGGGGAGATACCCCGTTGTCACTAATAATTGTCGCATCGGACCTCTCTCAAAAGCCATGACGAACTTACATATATACTACAACATACCCATAGCGCTGAAGATCCAACATGGTCCATTCGTGTCCACCAACATAGAACAAGAGAACATCCCGTTCTTATCAAGGTACCTCAGGAATTAATAGAGCGAGATACGGCTCCCGTATCTAACCATTTAAAAGACACAGCTCGTATCCCTTTGATAGGAAGAGACAACCCTGGTTATCACCACCTAGTGCTGCTCTTAGAGTGAGTCGGATTATAGGGAATCACCCCTAACACCAATTCGGTCTTCAATAAAACTTAATTAACTACAGTTTACAGAAAACACGTTAACACTCAAATCATGAACGGTGTCAAATCAAACAATGTTGAGCCTGACTGGTCTGTCAAATAAACAATTAATCACGGGAACCACACTCACCAATTCCCAAATCCTTCACAGGTCATCGACCATAACTCCCATCTCGTGACTCTCAGCGAGTAGTCCATCGGTGCCGCAAAAGATGCATATAAATTCATGAATGAAGGTAAACATGTACAACCACCAATACTCGACCACTGACAAACTCAAGCGTCAACATACCGAAATCACAAATCGACCATATAGCTACCTCCCAGCTTACCCATGTGTCCATCATGAGTACGAAACACATGAAACTTATCTAAGTTCCATGAAGTGCTTAAAACTTCTTAAACTCAATAGTTCATGGTCACCACACTGTGGTATGTAGAGATTCCCTTATCAGTCTTCCAGTCATACACAGTTCAAGGCATAGCAGTTGCCAGGACTCAAGCTACACTCATCGGAATCCAATAAAATCAGGTTTTCTAGAAGGGTTGGAGGCTCTACTGTAATCCCCTAGTTGACGACTCTGTGAAATTCCTTATGGAACTCTAGTTCCCTGATTTGATCCATGCATGAAGTCGATCACGACCGCTGGTTGCTGAACTTGTAACATACATAACTTTCCCGATATGTTTCGAAATTACCTGATATCACCTATTCTGGAAACCTAAGAGTCTAGGCTACAACTTTCCAGTTGACCACTGCATCAGATTCATCCATCTAATGGCTCTAAAAGGTCTCTCAATTATCAGCCTATGTACCTCCCGTACACTGGCTGCACCTTGTCGATGGCATAAAAACCTACTCGCTTATCGGAAAGGTACAATTCTAGGTTCTATAGAAAGGTAGGAATGACTACTACAACTACCTAGTTGAACACAACCTCAGATTCATACAGTAAGTTCCTCAAAAACTCCAATCTCTACCAGGTGCACATATAGAACAAAATTGATTCATTAAACAACAAGGTCTCAATTAAGACTGGATCTGTCCGAGTCTTAGGAAAATCATAACTTTCAACCTACAAATTGGAATTACATAATCCCAGATGTTTTGGAAAGCTATGATTCCTTATTACAAATCTCTAGTTGAACAATCTTCCAAATTCTTAACACATAATTCCAGAATTACCGATCTTCACAGGCTAGTTGATCTGAACTAAGCTGAACCTGGTCTATTTCAAAATTCAATAAAAAATCAATCCTACGTCCAAAACTCATGAAATTTGAGATTATGATACTACACATATACCACTCCATTGTGTCCAAAAATTGCAGCTATATTCATCTTACACAGAGAGTTATGGCCCTTCAAATATAACACAAAATTCTTACTACTTTTCAGATAGGGTCTCTACCACTTCACACTATTCATTTTTGAAACTCCATCAAATACTATCCAAAAATTCTAAAATTTGAGAACCAAGGTGTAGACAAATACCAAAAGCTACGGAAAAAATATCATGGCAATATCATGCACACACAAGTAGTTATGACTATATGAATTTCAGTCTAAAAGCAGACAGCTTCAGCTTCTGTTGTTCGGACCAGTCGGAACTTACAAAGTCTTTAGGCATCAAACGGTCTCGTAAAATTATGAAATTTAAGACTATGGTCATAGACACATACAAGAGCATCCATAAACAATTTTAGCTTAAAATAACCCACCAATACAGAGTTATGATTTTGGAGAGACATAACATTTTTTACACAACAACAGCTTTTTTAGCTGCTCTCTGCCCGAAATTTGAGTGGATGGTTGGGCTACTAAATGAACTCCAAATATTCTTAAAAAATTCAATGGGAGCTCAAGATATATAGAATAACAATTCTAAAAAATTTGAGTCCCGAATTCCAAACCATTTGAGAGCTAGAAATTCCCAAACTCACCTACTTGTACATGTTCTTCACTAAAGAAACATGAAAAAGAGATGTTCTACTATACAAACTATTATTCCTTTCTTAGCATGTTAATATTTATACATGATCACCAAAGTTTCTTAACTCCTACCACATGCTAATACCACATACACATAAAAAAACTAATTTTTACAATTTAAGAGCATCACCCACTTGTTACAAGAAGACTCTCAAGCTTGCTTGCTCCCTCCTTTACTCACTAGCTCCTCTGCAATCCAAGATGTAGTTGTTGTTTCTAGCTTTATCTTCTCCTTCTCTACTTCAAAGAATCCACCTTTCAACTCTCTTTATTTATTTATTTTCTGAAACAAGAATAAGATAAGAAAATGAGAAGGGATGAGAAGTGAATGGAGTGGTACTTTTATAGGGAGATGGAGTGCTAGGGTTTTGGAGTGTTGGGCTGGCCAAGATGAGTGGTGGGGATGGGGTAGGGTTGAGCGGGTGAAGATGTATGGATGAGATGAGTGCCAACACATCCAACTAGAAGCTTCTTGATGCTTCTTGGAAATTTCAAGAAGAGATCTTCATGGCTCAAGATCATACATTGGATCTCATCAAGATCCAACCCATGATCACATGATGCTAGGGTTCCTAACCCTAGGTTAGGTCATGGAACCCTAGGTCATTATACCCTAACCCTAACCCTAATGCACAAATGCAATCCAAACTCAATTTAGTTTAAAATAAACAATATATATATAATAATAATAATTTAAATTTATAATGTTTTATAGAAATCATTATTTTCTACCGAAAATTATTTTGTCAAAACAATCGGGACAAATCCACAGTTTAATTGAGAAGATATCCCGAGTTTATCTCATCGAGTTCAGAATAACTGATATACCTGAAATCTCTCAATTAAAGCTGATAATTATTAGAAAAGTATGTAATCGTGTGCAATTCTTGACTGTGCATGGATTACTATGCAAAATAGCTATATGCTATTTTGCGGGGTATTACATTACTCCATCCTTAGAATCGTTCTGTTCTCAGAACGACGCTAGTGGAGATGAGAACATGATACAAACATCAATGGTTCATGAGACATTTCCCTAAACCATCTCCATTTCCTTGAGTGATATTCTCGATAAACTAGTCTTCTACCAAGTAGAATTGTTGCTTTTCAGCCTTCTGGACAAATCCATCATGAATTTGATGCTGACATTCTTCTGATTCTGTTCTGGAGTAGACAACGGCCATTTTATTTTACTTGTCTTTGTCCATAAGTGATGCTGATGCACTCCTTGATTTTTACTTCTTCCGGTTGGTGACCACTCCCTCGTTAGAAAAGGTCGAGGTCACAAATTTCTTCTCTGATCTTCTAGCGGCTCGTTTGATGATTTTGCTGAATGTGTGGCTTGGTTGTTCTCTGTCTGGGTAAGATTTTCTCTTTGGCGTGCTCCTGGCGACTGCTTTGATCATAAGCTGACCTTCGAGAATCTCGCTACTTCTGGAAAATGATTGAGTTGGTCATCGACAGATCCTTCCTCGTGCCTAGTTTTAATTGGTTCCTGGTGATGGTGTCTGGTTTCTGCTGATTTTCACCAGTGCCTTCTTGGTACATTGTGAATTCTGGTCTCATATTTGAGTCGTCGGTGTGGCTTGACTGTCCTTCCGCAACTCCTGTGCTGAGACGCACCTTACTTGTTGTTTGGCTGTAGACTGGTTAGACTAATATCATGTTACAGACCTTCTCTTTGATATTTGGCTGCAGGTTATCTGCATTGTATTAGGCTGCAAACTCCCCCTTCTAACATCCAGTTGTAACACAATTATAAGAAAAAGTCATTCATCCAGGAAGTAGTATATCGAAAAGTTTTCCAAAATATATATCATTCATAGCTGAGTTGAACATTCATAATACAAAGTGGATTACATCTTTCTTCAACTTCCAAAACATTCAAAATATATTTGGTCCACATAACATTAAACCCTTTTACTCATGTTCTGCTACTTGTTCGCCGAGAATCCTTCTTGTAGTCATGGAAATTTTGACTTGATGTGCCCGAGCTTTCCACAGTTGTCACAGTTCTTGGCTAAAATTTCTGGGCAGTTTGACTTGAAATGTAAGCCATTTCAAGTCAAACTTCTTGCATTTGTAACAACTCTTTGCTGTAAGCGCTTCCTTGGGTGTTTTTCCTTAAAATTCTTTGTAATTTTCCCAGTTGTTCTTGGCTTGAAGTTTTTCTGGAGTTCCCACCAACGTTTCTGGAAGTGTGTCATATCGGATTGAAGTTGCTCTCGTTCTTCTTTTTGGCATGCAATCTGTGCACGGTAAGTGTTTATTTGCTGTTTGGCCAAGCGGATCGCCTTGTCTCTGTGCTTCTTCAGCTTCCTCATTCTTGAATATAAGATGGCTGTCACCTGCTGTTCTGCGGCTGAGTCTGGTGATGGTGGAGGTAAGTCTTCTTCACTTTCAATCTGCTTTGGAACTTTCCTTATTTCTTCCTCCACTGTCATTGGTCCATTTGTAGGCTTTGGTTCATTTGCTGCTACTGACACATTACTGATGAAGATATCTTCAAACACCATTCTGCAAAACATAACAAGTTTAGTTCTGGTTAGAGAGCAATCATAGATATGAACTATCTGAACATAATCTTGCCTCTAACTGGCATTTAAAGTTTTAATTTCCTACTGTGTTAGACTGCAAATTGAAGTCAGCTCTGATACCAACTGTAACGTCTTGGATCCCTGTTACCGGACATCCGTGACACAACCATAATCTTTGCCTTCAAATGCATCTCATCACAGCAAATAACACAGAAAATTAAAAACTTTTATTGCCATCGGAGTTATTACATCATTAGTTACAAATACTATCTTGTCTTTGAACAAGTAATACAAATTACATTAGCTCATTATAAACTGTTACAAATAATCAAACTCCTCTAGTGAAGCTGTCAGCTGTTTTCCAAATTTGTAATCAACTGGACACTATTGAAACTCCACTTAGTGGTCGATCTGCTCCCCTGAGACTTGCCCCTCGGCTTCAGTCTTCCGCTGCACGACTTTGATTATTCCGGTATCTGCTCGAATGGTAGGCATGTACAATGCCACTCCACTTGGATGCCCTGCTTGTCTTAGGTTCTCCTGCACTGGCGACCCGATATCTAGTACCTAATTGAGTGGGCACGTAAATAATTCTACTGACGCAATGCTGGTAAGAAAACAGCAATCTCCAACTTGCATACCCACAAACCATCTTGAATGGAAAAAGAAACAAGCATCCAAATTCCCTAGTGTTCGTGTATGCATAATAAAGAGTACAGAAAAGGATGCACTTAATCCAATGTCAGCAAGACTCTGGATACATATGCATCCCATACTACATATGTTCCAGATCAAGCCGTTTCTCCAATTTCAGGGATTCGAACCTTCTCCATGCAATGAATTCTACCATTGTAATCTTCCTGTTCTTGATAAGTACAACATGATCACTTCCTGTTCCTGATAAGTACAACATGATTGAGGAGGTTATATATATATATATATATATATATATATATATATATATATATATATATATTCGGGGAGCAACACAGTTGTCACTAATAATTGTCGCATCGAACCTCTCTCAAAAGCCGTGACGAACTTACAGATATACCGCAGCATACCCATAGCGCTGAAGATCCATCATGGTCCGTTCGTGTCCACCAACATAGAACAAGGGAACATCCCATTCTTATCAAGGTACCTCAGGAATAAACAGAGCGAGATACGGCTCTCGTGTCTTACCATTTAAAAAACACAGCCCGTATCCCTTTGACAGGAAGAGACAACCCTGGTTATCACCACCTAGTGCTAGCTCTTAGAGTGAGTCGGATTATAGGGAATCACCCCTAACACCAATTCGGTCTTCAAGAAAACTTAATTAACTACAGTTTACAGAAAACACATTAACACTCAAATCATGAATGGTGTCAAATCAAACAATGTTGAGCCTGACTGGTCTGTCAAATTAACAATTAATCACGAGAACCGCACTCACCGATTTCCAAAACCTTCATAGGTCATCGACCATAACTCCCGGCCCGTGACTCTCAGCGAGTATTCGATTGGCGCCCCAAAAGATGCATATAAATTAATAAATGAAGATAAACATATACAACCACCAATACTCGACCATTGACAGACTCAGGCATGAATTTAAGAGCATCACCCACTTGTTGCAAGAAGACTCCCAAGCTTGCTTGCTCCCTCCTTTGCTCACTAGCTCCTCTTCAATCCAAGATGTAGTTGTTGTTGCTAGCTTTATCTTCTCCTTCTATACTTCAAAGACTCCACCTTTCTACTCTCTTTATTTTATTTTATTTTTTGAAACAAGAACAAGATGAGAAAATGAGAAGGGATCAGAAGTGAATGGAGTGGGACTTTTATAGGGAGATGGAGTGCTAGGGTTTTGGAGTGTTGAGCCGACCAAGATGAGTGGTGGGGATGGGGTAGGGTTGAGTGGGTGAATATGTGTGGATGAGATGAGTGCCAACACATCCAACTAGAAGCTTCTTGATGCTTCTTGGAAATTTCAAGAAGAGATCTTCATGGCTCAAGATCATCTATTGGATCTCATCAAGATCCGAGCCATGATCACATGATGCTAGGGTTCCTAACCCTAGTTAGGTCATGGAAACCTAGGTCATCATACCCTAACCCTAACCCTAGTGCACAAATGCAATCCACACTCAATTTAGTTTAAAATAAATAATAATATGTATAATAATAATAATTTAAATCTATAAAATTATATGTTTTATAGAAATTATTATTTTCTCCCGAAAATTATTTTGTCAAAACAATCGAAACAAATCCACACTGTAATTAAGAAGATATCCCGAGTTTATCTTATCGGGTTCAGAATAACTGATATACCTGAAATCTCTCAATTAATGCTGATAATTATTATATAAAAAAAATTGTAATCAGTGCAATTCTTAATTGTGAACGGATTACTATGCAAAATAGCTATATGCTATTTTGTGGGGTATTACACCAGCGTCAGTTGTTCTGACCAAGATTCAAAAGTTACAACTCAATTTTGGCATTCTGCAGCAGCTTTGGGAACAAGGTCGGGTTCTTTGGAGAACCAATTCATGGAGGAGTCACTTGAGAGCCGGAAAGCCTTATAAGCTTTCTTTCCCCAGGTTATTTAGTGTATGGATATTGTTCTGTTCTCCTGACTAAACGTAGTTCTGAGGACAGAACTATTCTAAGGAGGGAGTATTGTAATATCTCAGTTAGATATTATATTTGTATTATTATTATCTTTAAAATTAAAATATTTTTTATGGAAATTACTTGGTCTTTATTAATAATCATTATCTGTATATATATATATACTAGTAAATATATATATGTACTAGATTTGCCCATGGACACGCGCCTACGGCACGTCTTCGGAACGATACAACATACGAAAAGCCATGTAAACAGTAAAACAACAATTATGTAGTTCAAGTTTGAATAGTATGACAATAATTAGTTGTAAATAACAGTCCATGTTTCTATTAGTATATGTTGAAAAATAATTATAAATGAGGGTGTAAAATCCAACTTCTTAGAACTTTAAGGGTGGAAAATGATGAAATTTAACTTTTGAAGAGATATTTGCTATTTTCAATATAACATGTGCAATAAAATAAGCATAAAAATTCCGAAAATTTTACAAACTTGAAATCTTAAAATCTAAATTTCTAAGTTAAGAAAGAATGGGAGAGAGAGGGAGAGAGAGAAAGAGAGAACTATGAAAAAGTGAAGAAAGAAGAGAGAGATAGTAATAAAGTACTGAATTTTTTAGTTTTGGGGGGAAAATTTTAATTTTGAGGTTTGAAATTTTGGGCGGGAAAATATATTTTGTGAGAATCAATCTAGGCCATTGGTTTTAGGGGAGATTGAATGAGAGCCACTTGATAGCCTTCTTTGTAATTTATTATATAGATCGTATCAATTTTGTGCACTTGTACAAAATCATGAAATATGCATTATTGAGAATATATATGTAATATCCTAGTCTGATATAAAAAAAATTAATTTATTATTTTTTTTATTTTTTTTAGAATTGAAATATTTTTTGATGGATGTTACCTGGTTTTATTAAATAAACATTATCTATATATGTAAACTAGTCTGTATATATCTGTATTGTATCAAACTGGTACTGAAATCTTCTGAGCCGAAAATAAAATTATTTTTATTATTATTTTGGAATTAAAATATTTATGAGTGGAGATTTCTCGTTTTAACTAATAAAAATTATATGTGTATATATATATATATATATATATATATATATATATATATATATATACACTAGGTTTGCCCGTTGACACGTGCCTACGGCACGTCTTCGGAACGGTGCACCTGGTTTGATTATATAAAATAGTTTTGGAGGCCCAGCAAATTAATTGAAGTAGTAAACATATTATATGAGGAAGCAGTATATCTACCTTTAAGCTCAATTATCGTCTTCCTGATCATTAGCTTGAACTTACCTGAAATGCATATAGTTTGCTAGAAACACTGCATAGAGTTTTGTTATAGAGCATACTCTAATCCCATAACCACTATAAACATGTCTAAATACAATGGTAACGCAAGTGCAGGTGTGAAGGTATCTACAATACCAATAATCTAAATATTTATTTTTTAAATTTTAAAGTTTTATTTCTAAAATTTCAACAAATTGAAAAAATTTATTTGTTTAAAATTTTAAATTAATATTTTTAAATTTAAAAAAATTAATATTTTTAAAATTTTTTATAAGGTTTTTATTTTTAAAATTTTTTGAATTATTTTTAAAGTTTTTAAAATTTAAAAATTTTTTAAAAAATTAAAACTTTTATTTTCTGTATTTTTTGAATAGAAGAGAGCGAGAGAGAAAGAGAGAGAGAAAGAAATAATTAAATAAATAAAGGAGTTGTTTTGGGTGCGGGATTTAAATTTGAATTTTGGGGGAAAACTTTTGGGGGGGAATTATGTTTTTTTAGGTTAATCTGGGCCTTTGATTTTGGGGGAATTGAAGGAGAGCCACTTGATAGCTTTCTTTGTGTTTTATTATATATATATATATATATACATATATATATATATATATATATATATATATGTATGTATGTATATGTACTGTATCGATTTCATACATTTATACAAAATTATGTAGTATGTGATTTTGGAAAATTAATTATTTATTTTGATCAATCAGGATCAAATGGAGGGTTAGGATTGGATTAGGGTGTCATTGCAATATTAATTTGTAAATTGATCATCAAATTGATTAACCCACAAAGAGAGAGACATGTGGCTCTCTCTCTAACCGCAGGCTCTCTCTCCCTCTCCTACTTAAGGCCGGCCAACCCCAAAGGGGTTTTCCCCCTCATTTCATTCTTATCTCACTCCATCTCTTCTTCTCTTATATTTCTTTATCTTCTTTTACTTGTTTTAACTTAGAAAAAAAAATTAGAAGAAAGAAAAGAATGAGAGAATCAAAAGATAGGTTAAAGTTTCATGGGTTCTCTTTCATGAGGAGCAAGAAAAAGGAGCAAGGAGGAGAAGGCTAAGCAAGTCCTTCCTACACTAGTTGGGTGGGGGTTTCTCAACCTTTTATTGTTATTATTATTATTGTTCTTATATGTTAATAAATTAAAGAATTTGGACTAATTTCATATGCATATTGATGATTGTGGACTAGAATAAATGGCATATAAAAAAATTGAAGTGGTAGAACTCAAATAGAAAACTAAAGAATCAATCTTTAAATACTAGTATGTAGTTTGATGGTTAAAGTTAGTTACTTGTGCTAAAGTTGGAAATTTTACTCCTAATTAATTTGAGAGGTTCTTATATGTGTTACTACCATACTCTAACTTTTTTAGATTTTTCTGGGTTAATTTATTAGGCTAAACAAAATGTTTCCCCAAATCAGCAAGCAACACAGCAAAACTGTTGTTTTAGCTATTTTTGACTTGTGTTTAAAGAGCAGGTATTTGAGTTCCATGCGGAATCTGAGAAAGTTGTCAACTAGAGAGTTGTAGTACATGTTCTTAGCTTTCCAAAAAGCTTAATTTGTTAGATTCCGATAAGTACAGCAAAATTTATGAGCTTTACAAGTTTCAGCCTTTTGCTGTCTTTGCTGTTCTTTGAAATGTGTTTAAAGAGCAAGAATTTGAGTTCCATACGGAATCTGAGAAAGTTGTTAACTAGGAAGTTGTAGCAGATGTTCTAAGCTTTCCAAAAAAGTCCAATTTTGTTAGATTTCGATAATTATAGCACCAGTTATGAGCTTTACAAGTTTCAGCAAAAAGCTGCTATCTTGTGTTGTTCTTAACTTGTGTTTAAAGAGCAAGAATTCGAGTTCCATACAGAATTTGAGAAATTTGTTAACTAGAGAGTTGTAGTATATGTTCTCAGCTTTCCAAAAAGTCCAATTTTATTAGATTCTGATAAGTATAACACAAGCTATGATCTTTATAAGTTTCAGCCAATTTGTTGTCTTTTGTTGTTCATAGAATGTGTTTAGGGAGCTGGATTTTGAGTTCTATACTGAATCTGAAAAAGTTGTCAACTAGAGAGTTGTAGTAGATGTTGTTAGCTTTCCATAAAGTCTTATTTCATTAGATTCCGTTAAGTATAGCACCAGTTAGGAGCTTTACAAATTTTAGCAAAAAGTTGCTATCTTGAGTTGTTCTTGACTTAATTCCATACGAAATCTAAGAAAGTTGTTAACTAGAGAGTTGTAGTAGATATTCTTACCTTTCAAAAAAGTCCAATTTTGTTAGATTCCGATAAGTATAATACAAGCTATGAACATTACAGGTTTCAGCCAATCTGCTGTATTTTGTTGTTCTTAAAATGTATTGAAGGAGCTGGATTTTGAGTTTTATACTGAATCTAAGAAAGTTGTCAACTAGAGAGTTGTAGTAGATGTCCTTAGCTTTCCAAAAAGTCCAATTTTGTTAAATTCCGATAAGAGTAGCATGTTTAATTGCTTCTAGGTTGTTAGAAGGCTTTTTATGTTGCTTTTGTATATAAATGATCAAGTTTTTGTTAGTAAGCTTATACATGCACTTGAATCATGTATAACTAGTTTATGTTAACTAGAATTATCGTGAATTGTTAGTAGTTTGAATCATGCACTTGATTATGAGTAATAAGTATTCCTTGCGTTCATAAGTCATGTAATATATTGGTCTGTCTTGTACGTAGCTCACCGGCTCGTATGTTGTTTGTTTGTTCATGCATAGCTCATTTGGCTCGTACGAGTTTTGATTACTCGTATATAACTTATTAGCTAGTACGCAGTTATTGTGCTCATCTAGGGTGATATCACTGCAATAGGGGCCATCGACCATCAAGACGTGTATTTATTTTACTCCTTGTGGACTGTGGACGAGTCACCCCTCGTGCACTGTCAGATCTTAACCGGTGTAGGTTGATCGTGGGCCAAGAGCATAGACGGAATCCAAGTTCAGGGTAGTAGCATGAGAATAAATTCGTATTGCTGGGTTCTTGGATCGATGGGTTGTGAACAGGATCCTTAGGGATTCTGGTAAGTCTAGGTTGAGTACCTAGTAGAGTTATCTTGCGAAGTCTAACTTAAGACCTAGCATGTTGTGTTAGTACTATTGTCATCCCTCAGATTGTTTTAGGATTAGTAACATCGTTAGGGTAGTAACTTATGGTTATTACTACTTAAACTTTATTTATTATCGTTTCACCGAAGGGAAAGAGTTGGTATTAAAGGTGATACCTTATGATCCAACCTGTTCTATAGGCCAACACTAGGTGGTGTTATTGGATATACCCTTCTTATCAAAGAAATATGGTCTGTGCATTCTCACGAGTTGGGAGCACGGGATCCGTATCTCGTCTGTTAATTTCTGAAGTGCCATGATAAGAATTGGAAGTTTTCCTGTCGGAACTAGGGGATGGAACCCCGGAGTTCCGTCATGTTCTATGTTAAGAGAGCGAACAGGCCATAGACTACGGTCTATGAGCTAGGGGCCACAGGAGATGCTTTGAGCTAACCTGTGTTGTAGTTAACTCCGGGTGTTCGTCAAATTTTTGACTGAGGTCCGGTACGCCAGGCAATAGTGGAAAACAAAGACACTACTATATGACTGCGGATGGCGGGATTAGACCGTTTCAGAGCAACCTCATCAATCACATTGTATCTTCAGGAACAGGTTGAGTAGAAGAATAGAATTCATGGCACGGGTTCAAATCCCTATATATGAAGAAACAGCTTGATATGGGCGTATGTGTTTATGGGGTGCATACTGTCCAGAGTCTCGCTTGCATTAGAATAAGCGCATCCTTTCATTAGTTAATCTTGCATTAGAATCTAAGTCATAGCATACACTGACACATCAATTATATATAAACTTTTCTCTTCTCATCAATCTGTTTGCTTAAAGTTGAGATTCGTTGCTAGTCATCAGCCTTAAAGAGTCAATATATGTACTTACGTCCCCACTTCAATAGGTACTGGATTGCAAAACTACAGGTACAGGATTCAGGAGGACTCAAGGTAAGAGAAGCAAAGTGTTGATTCTTATTTTTAATTGTAACATTTGTTGTAATTTATTTTATATTGAGAAGCATCCAAGTAAAGTACCAAGTGTTATTTATTATTCATTGTACTCTGATGTAAATTTATTGAAGGTTTGTAATACTTGGGCTTGTAAGGTACTATTGTTACACTAATGTAATATATTTCAGTTTTATAACATTTGGACTTGTAATACATTGGTGTTAAATAAAAAGTTTTAAATTTTCCTTTTTGTGTATTGTGGCTAATTGAAGGAAAAAATTATGGCTTATGTCACGGTTTTCCAGTGTATGAAAATCGGGGCGTTACAAATACAATTATGGAGCATAATACGGGGATATGGCGTCATAGCATATATTTATATATCTGTGCGTATGTGTATGAAATATGTGCATAAGACTATATGGAGATTGATGATAATCATATATGGAGCAATGGAATTACAAATATTGGTGAGTGTGTATGGTGATTAATGTATAGTTAAATAAATTTGTGTATGGCGATATTTCTTGTATTATTGAGAGATGGCAATAGAGATGTATATGCCTTGTGATATACTTATGTTCGGAGATATAAAGGAGATATTTTAATATTGCAGTGCCGCACAATCTCCCAGGGGTTTGGGCTAGACCCCACTTGCACAGGTTTTCCCTGGACACAGGATATATATATATATATATATATATATATATATATATATATATATATATATATATATATATATATATATACCCAAGTTATACTTTTGGAGGAATTTTTCCCTCGCTAGTATAGGGCCAGGAGGAAGACGTAGCCTCGGATGCGTAAGACCTATGTGGCAGCGATCCACGTGTTATACCCAAGTTCTACTTGGGAGGAGTTTTGACTAGGCAATTGGCTTTAGTCAATTTCTCATATGCGTGCAAGCGTACAGTCAATCCAACCCACTACTTGTAGGTTATTAAATGAAACAAGGATCTAGGTGATAACTTATAGTGGGATAGTGGGATAGCGGGATAGAGGTATGGGGGGAGACACAGAGATCCCTGTGTTGACTTTGAGGAGCATTAAGTTGTGTGGGCATTGAAAGGAGAAAATATAATTATGTATATATATACTATACGAATATATATATATATGTGAAGATAATGATGTTAAGATAAAATAGGGGATCTTGGTAATTTCATTACCGATAGCACTACAGAGATTATTTATATTTACAGGTGATATTGGAGATATTATTGACAATATTTTATCTACTAATACTATTGTAAACCCTATTGCTCATATTTGTATTTTTAATTATATTTAATAAAATTCTTGAGTATTTATTTTATTTTTGGTTGTATTTAATTTAATTCCCTTTGTATGGTGTGTTGTTCTTCTCTCTTTTGTGATTCATTTTGCATTGATTCAGCTTTTTATTCTCATTTATTTGCCCTACAATTCTTTTCTTCCTATTGGATACTACTCAGTTCACCCAAACCCATATTGTCCCTATATAAATACCCTAATTGTACCCTAACCCTAATCACCAAACCCTAATTTTCTCTCCTCCCTCTAGCCGTTGTCTACCCCCATCCCGATCTCTCTATCTCTCTATCCCGTGCACCCCCAAGGTTGAGCCCCCCTCGTCATCCTGTTCCGTCGAGCAGCACAGCCCACAGCGCCCCTTCGGTGCTGTCACCGCCGTTTCGTTGCGTTGTCGTCTTCCCTAGGCCGTGCACCGCCTTGCTATCGACGCCATTGGTGTGGTTGCCGCTGTTGTTGCTGCTCTTGTGTGTGCATGTGAAGACATGTGCACCGCTCGTGGTTGTATTGGTGTGATTTTCATCTCTTGTTCGTGCTTTTGTTGCATTTGTTGTTCGGGATCCATTCCCATTATTCTGTTCTTCGTTTCCGTCGTCTTCATTCAGGAAAATAGCTTGTATGTGTTCTTTTTGTCATACAAGTTAATGCCGTAAGTAATCTAGTATGAAAATATTTGTACACTCATGATGATCCATATTTGTTAGTTGAACCGTTGGCATCATCTCTTGATCATGAGTAGTTACAATATTTGACACTCGTTGCATGAAAACAATTAGATTAGTGAACATCTTGATTGTATGTAGTTTGTGACACACCGTATGTTTGGAAGACTGTTGCATAGATTTTTGTTGGATGTATCATCTCATTATGGAATATTTGATTAAAATGCCATGCTGATTTGAGTAACCCACATATGCCATACTTTGTATGACATCTAGATTGGACCGTTTGTAGTAAAGCTGTTTGATAAAATGCCAAAAAGAACTTTGTTTTGCTGCTGTTCTATTTTGTACAGTAATTTCGACTCTGTTAACATCAGTAAAATAAATAAGTTTGTGAACATGATTTGTAGCCTTTATTTTCTAGTTTCCGGAACTTTCGACAGATCTGAATACCAATTTTTGATGCATGAGTTATTGTCGTTTTACTGCAGTCATATTGTATATTCCAGATTCTGAACTATATGTATTCTGTATGGAATTTTATTTTAAAATTGATATTAAAAGTAGAATTTAAACTCTATATTTTGCTGAGTATGTTGAGATATGACTGGGCGCAATCCTTAATTTTTGTGGAATTAATTAATGACTTTTGTATCTCATTTCATGCTTTTGAAACCAATAGAGATATTCTAAACTGCATGTTGTTCAGTAAAAAATTATATTTTCAACCTGATTCTATTCGTTTTTTATGAAAACTTTGTGAATAAGAGAGGTAGCCTGATTTTTCTATTTTACTACCCTTTTGACGGATCTGGATTTCGAATTATATTTTATGAATTATCTCTGTTTTGGTACTGCTGTGTCTGAACTTTCAGAATTGAGATTTTGTTGCATTACTTTGTTTTCCCAAATTTGTTGACTATACTATCTGTAATGTTATTTCATGATATTTTATATTTTGAAACTAGATATGTTAGGCAATCTTCCAAATTTTTCTCAGATTTAATTATGATGATTTTAAACTCTTTTCATGCTTATAAACACAATTTTGCATTTTCTGGCTGAACATAACTTCTGTGTTAAATGTTGTTTTCAACGCTATTTCTGTGGCTGATATGTGACTTATATATATGTACTGAAATCGGCAGAGAGTCTAGTTTCTAGATTTACTGAAGGATCTAGATTTGCTATTCTGTAGCAATGGGAATCTCAGATTTGGTACGGTAGTGTTTTGCTATCCAGAACTGAAAGTTTTGTTGTTTTGACTATTATGAGTTGTTTTATCAACCGTTTGTGTTTCTATTTCATCTTAGATTTATTTCATATTCTTCCCATATCTTTAGCCTATTTGTATTCTTTCACACATGTTTATTAATAACAAAAGAAATCAAGCCAGGGTTTTAAAGAAAAAGATCAAGTAGTGGACAATATAGAAATGCATATTCAGAAGGGACTCGTTTCCCCCTTGTTTACTGTGGTACCTACTGTTTATCTCTAGATACATGAGGGCATTATCCATGACACTATTTTTTATTACTGTTACTTTTACTGTTTGTCTGAATATAATGCCCTATAGAAGTTCCACTACAAAATCTTAACGCGAAACTGTTTGATGTAGCAACCATGTGGTAAAATCTGGGACGCATGAAGTGCTACCTAGTTAGTAATGAACATAGACATAAGAGAAACTGTTTATACTGACACATCCTGTTACTATAATTGTGGACTTTACTGTTACTGTTGAATACTGCTACCGTTGACACACAGTTACTATTGATCCTTACTGTTACTGTTATGCTTTTCCTGCTATCACTACACTGCTTACTGTCATCTGTAGGCTGTTATGTTTGCTACCCTCTCCATGTTAGCATTACATGTTTAGTTAGTTTTCCCCAATTTTCTACTTGTATTGCTTGCGGCCCGGACTTGCATCTAACGGGCGTTATGTTTTCCTATTTTTCTATTTTCCCTTGTAATTGCCATATGAGCAGATTTTGCTAATCAATTGCATACTGGAGTTGGTGAGCAAAAGTTTTGAGCTGCGCAATTGGAATCATTTGCTTAAATATTTTGGTGAACTATTTTGTTTCATGAACTGTATTGAGACTTGTATTTGAGCTTATTGTCCCAAGATTATTGTTTTGTTTCAGATCTAGTATTTGTTGGAACATTTATTATTGATGCAATAAATACTGTTGAGTTATGATGCCTGGTTGGAGTATACTATTATATTTACTGTTATTATGAGTCAAGCAAATCCGTACAACTTATGGATGGTAAAAATTATCTGCTGGGCTTAGTTGCATACCGTATTCCATATTCTTTTGGGAAGCGGAGCATGACAACTATAGTCGTAGTACGAACTAAATATTGAAAAAGTTATATTTATAAATATGGAGTTGTGTATTTTACTTGATAAAGGAATATATGAATATATTACGGGAGTTATATATATATATATATATATATATATATATATATATATATATATTGATAATACCTATGTGGTTAAAGTTATGCTTATAAATATGAGGTATAAATATAGTTATATAACCATATGGTTGGAGTTATCTAATTCCCTTATATGGATGGAGTTGTGCATTCATATGCATGATGTTAATGGCGTGTATAAAATTATATGAAATAATGGAGTTATATACGTTTATGTTGTTTGAATTATATGGCTATACTTATAAAACTATATCGGCGAGATGAGTTACGTATGAAGAAAAGAAAATAAATGAAATGGAGTGTGATATAAGTGTTGCAAAGAGGTTTTAGTAGTGGGCCTAGGAACTACTGCCATGAGGTCATCGTCCGGTCCCGATCTGGGAGGAATCGCTTTGGAAGTCGAGGGATCACCGTCCAGACGGAGCACCTCCAAACCTCTCACACTAACTACATTGGTCGATCTTGCTACCCCGCTCTGGGCATCCCTTAGAGCTGCCACTCTCGAACGGATACCAAGATAAGGCTCCAGCCTCGAGAAGGTACTGTAAAAGGTGGACGTCGGGATCACCTCCCCCAACCTAGCCCTCAATCGAAAAATCTCAAAGTCCTTCTCCACAAGCATCCATCTAAGGATAGAATCCGAAGGCTGACTACCGAAGGGATGAGAAGACCCACCAACATAAGTCTGAGCGAGAGCTGTGTTAGCATCGAGAAATAACACCTTTAGACGAGCAAGCTCTCGAGCCACCTCTTTCGACTGACTGATGTGGACACCGAATGCTCCTTCCCAATCAATCGCCTCCTTGCGAAGACAGGAGATCATCTCCTCGGCTTGGCCCAGCTTTTTACGAAGCGTCCTCAAGGCCCCCCTCCCAAGGTCCACACCTCGTTACCAATTCAGCAAGATGCATCGCAACTCAGACAAACACAAAAGGAACAATCATGGCTAGTTGTGAATTTTTATTTTTATGAAAATTTACAGTATGCGGTGGCCAGTCCGTTTCCAGTGTATACAAAATTAGCGAAATGTAAATGAAAAAGAAAAGAAATTAAGGTATGATCTCCCAAGGAGGAGACTAAATGGGTTTGACCCCAATAGGGACGCCAATGCAAGAGGGACTTCCATCGGGGTCAGAGGTGCGTTGTCAGCGCCCGGTTAGGATCATTGCAGAGGCCATCAACGTCAACATCGGGATGCATAACCCTAACATGTTGAAGAGCTCGGTCGTAGCCTCCTCCTGGCCCTGTGCGATCGGTCGGCTGCATCATCGACCTCTGCCTCCAACTCCTTCACCCGCTTCTTTAACCCATCGGCCCGAGTCTTCTTCTTCTACCACCGAGACTGGTACCACTAGGCCCTGCACTCGGAAAACTCCAAATCATAATCATATTGCCTCATGAGCTCACTCTCATAAAGTGTGGCCAGCAAAGAAAAGAAAAGCAATGAGAAAGATGCCAAGTAGGGGATACAGTCACTCCAGATCGAGCACTTACCGTCATCGAGAGCTACGGATACCGAAGTTATGCCGAGTTGAACATCTCCTCAACGAGGGTTTTTTTGTCCCCCGGAGGTGCAAGGTCATTCATCACCTCGACGACCATCCGAGACTCAATGATGGAGTCAACAACCTTGATCGACTAGTCGAGCATGAAGGGCTCCCGAACCTTGTCAGGGATATCCTCCTTTGGGACCGGGTGGATCGGTGGAAAAGGAGACTCCACCAATTCTTGGGCTCGAAGTGATCTCTCGCTCGGCTCTGCCCTGGAAGAATCTTCTGGATCCCTAATAGTCATGGCCCTCGCTCCCCTCGCCCTCTTTGGTCGCCCCTTTGGGGACCCTCCAGCACTCGACATCACCTCCTCTTCTCCCCCTTATCCTCAGTGGCTTGCTGCAGAGTCGGAGTAGCCAAGGTGACATCAACATCGTCGTCTCCTGGGGTTGCAAAAGAAAAAATTAGAACCGAACCTCAAATTAATAACAACAAACATTACAAGGGAAATAAACTCACTGGGGACATAAGGACTCAATTCGCTGACCGAAAGCAACATCTCTGTCACCCTAGACTAATCATGCTCAGATTATCGTCAAACAGCCTGCCAAACTCCACCTGCTCCTCTTTGGAGAGCTCTTCGAACCTCAGGGTTTCCTTCGAAGCGGGCTTGTACGACCATGATGTCGGGATGTCCCAGGGCTCTGGGCTATAGATGATAAAGTACTTGGATTGCCAATCCTTTATGGAGTCCGGGTGGTTGTGAACCACACACAGCTTAGAGCAGGGAGAAATATACCACCGGTGGGAGCTCTTCGAAAGTGTCCTCAAGCCCAAACACGCTCGGAAGAATCTGAAGCTCAGAGGGACACCCTTCCTTTGACTGAGCATGATGAAACTTGTCAGTTTCTTCCATGAGTTCGGTGCATACTGCATCGGGCTCATCCCCGACCAGTTCAGAACCTGCTTAATAAACAGGTGGAGGGGGAAACAGGCCAAAAGCGAAAGCATCCAGAGGTAACATACAAAATCTTTCCACCAGCTTTTTCCTGGATGGCAGCAAGGTCATTCTCCGACAGAGTATTCTGCTTCTCATCAGCCTCCGTCTTAGGCCTATTCGGCGAAGATGGGGGTATAACTGAACTAGATCCTACAAGCTCTCCGGATAAACTCGAGAAGACACACATCCCATGGGATCATCCCGATAGCACATCAGCGCGTGCTCCTTGTCAGGAAAGATGTTTTGCCTCTTCCTCTGGGTGGAACGACGACCGTGAGGAGGCGGGGTGCCCATGATGTTGTCCAAGGCTGCAGCCCTCGCTCCTCATACAGATGAAGTTCCTGTAGCATTGCCCTCGCCACGACTCGAGACGTTATAACTTTCTTCACACACTTCCTATTCCTTTACCTTCGCTAGGGGACTCTCCTCCTGAGTCACGATATCTACAAGCTCCGGACCTCTGATCGTCACCTTAATAGCAACCCCCTCCATCGGCAACCCGGGGTCACCTACTTCTGTAATCACCCCTTTGTTATCGGCCTCCTTCGATCCAGGGGCCTGCGAGTGTTGCCGTTCGGCCCAGCTTGCCCTCGACGAGGAACGGTTAGAAACCTCAAAAGATAAAGACCCATCGCCTCAGGAGGACAAAGTCGAGCTGCCAAACTGGCCGGTAAGCATGTTTGATTTAAATCAGAAAGTTTTTGATGATGAAATAAAAAGTGGACCTAGAAGGAGTGGGGTAGGAAGAATTATAGAGTAAAAGGCAACTTCTCGATTAACAAGACACGTGATGCTCGTTCGATAATTGCAAACGAACGTGGAATGTCGCCTGGGAGTCCAGTGCCACGTGACGACTAGATCCAAGCTTTTACAAGGCTACGTGGCATCCGAATCCGACCCTCATGAGGAGCTTTCACAAGGCCTCAAATTCATTGTGTCCTCAGTGTGGCATCTAAGGACGACCCTCATAAGGAGCTTTCACAAGGCCTTTACTTCGTTGCTCCCTCGGCATGGCATTCAAGGCTGAACCTCATGAGGGATTTTCTCATGGCTTCAATATGCTACGCCCTTGGCGTGGCATTTAAGGTCAACCCTCACAAGGGGCTTTCTCATGGCTTCAATATGTTACGCCCTCGGCATAGCATCCGAGGACGACCCTTATGAGGGGCTTCCTCATGGCTTCAATATGCTACGCCGTGGCATCTGAGGCCGACCCTCACAAGGGGCTTTCTTACAGCTTCAACTTTGCCGCGCCCTTGGCATGACATCTGAGGCCGACCCCCATGAGCAGCTTTTCCATGGCATCAATATGCTACATCCTCGGCATGGCATCTGAGGCCGACCCTCATGAGGATTTTTCTAATGGCTTCACTATGCTAAGCCCTTGACGTGGCATCTGAGGCCGACCCTCGTAAGGAGATTTCATAAGACTTCAATATGCTATGCCCTTGGCATGGCATACGAGGCCGACTCTCATGAGGAGCATTCTCATGGCTTCAATATGCTACGTCCTCGGCATGATATCCGAGGCTGACCCTCGTGAGGAGCTTTCATAACGCTTCAATATACTATGCCCTCGGTATAGCATCTGATGCCGACCTTAATAAGGAGATTTCTCATGTGTTTAACTTCACCGTACCCTCGGCGTGGTATCTGAGGCCGACCCTCATGATGAGCTCACATGGCCTCCCGACCACCATGCCCTTGGTAAGACATCCGAGGCCAACCCCCCCTCCCCTTTCCCCACCAGTAGGGGAGACTCTATCCTATAGAATCACACAACAACGGAACACTCCCAACTCTGACACGTGCATATCACCATTGTATATGTGACACCCTCGATGGGTCAATTACTCCTCGAAGAAGACCGAAACGTCACCTCCGAGAGTGGGGGCTTACGATGAGGGTAAAAATAGCAGTCGATCTGCACTGCTTGATATAGGCACGAATCTCGAGGTGATTTCACAAATGCATGTGGGCCGACTACATGCCCATCACCATGTCCAACCCAATGTGGATCGGGTCGCATCCCCTGATCAGGGGACCGGGAAATATTCCCTAATCAAGTTCTCACAGCTATAAATACAACACTATCTCTACAGTAATCAGGTAATTGCAATTTCACCACTTAATCTTATAGTTATTGACTTGAGCATCGAAGGCTCTGTCGCCGGAAATCCTCCCGGTGTCTCAGACCTTTTTTTAGGTGTTCGACGATGATCAAACCACCCAGATCCACCCTATTCTTCACATCAGCCTCACAACGGAGTCAGGTCAGAGGCCGAGATCTGAGTTTTCTCTTCCAAAAGAACTCACATTATCTGTTACTCCCACACCTGAAAACAAGTAGCATCAGGGGGGATGCACTCTGATGGTGCTGCTCTCTTGGAATGTGGGGGATGCTAAATCAGCTCTCCGGTGATTCCCGAACGATATTATGCATATCCTGATGTAATAGGTCTGCCAGAAACTAGATTAGATGCTTTGAAAGATTGTTGGTTTGTTTTCCCTTTTTCTAATTTGTATGTGTCTTGTTGTGTTCTCTTGGTGGGATTGTCTGGATTGATTATTTTGCTTTGGAAGAAAAGTTTATGTAGCTCAGCCCATTTTATCAAGAAGTTGTATTCATGTTGTAATAGGTAGTAGTTTGCTCTCTATTAATTTTTTTTTTTTGTTAGGTTTGTTTATGCACCAACAAACTATGTTCTACGAAGAGATATATGCCAAGAATTGAAAGTTTTAGCCAGTAGAGGATTTCCTTGGATGGCTACATGAGATTTTAATGCAATCCAGTTTCAAGAGGACAACTCTCGAGGTAGATATTGGCAAGAGTTACAAGAAAATGTTGTATTTGCCTAATTCCTAACAAATAACAACCTTACCATGCTCCAACCTACAAATGACTTATACACTTGGTGGAATAATCTTATTTGGGAAAATACAAGAATCCATGAGAAATTGGATCAAGTTAAATCAAACTCGAGTTGAGGAGATGCTTTTTCAAGAGCTATAGTTGAAGTGGGGAAAAATCTTACTTGGGAGCACAATTGTCTACCATTGTCTTCGGGATAATCCAACTACATACAAATTGTAACAATCCAAAAATGGGCCAAAAGGGGGCCAGACCTATTGCCGACTAGTGCCCGCTAGCACCCACTAGGTCAACTTTAAGCACTTTTGGCCCACTTCAGATTTTGAAAATTTTCAAGCAGTTTCTTACCCCGCTTATCTTTTTCTTTCCCTCATTTTAGGCACTAATTTTGGCTCTCGCCATACCTACCTCCTTTATATATATCCCTTCAAGAACATCTATGAAAAAATAGGGCTTTTGTGGCTATGGTTAGGGTTTGGAGGCAACTTACTTTTAGGGTTTGTGTTGCTTTTAGGGCTCGCTAACATTTAAAACTATGCCTTTTCTTCATGTCGTAAGTCATTTAGGCCACCATTTCGTAGGAAAGTAGAGAGCTTTCTTAATCACTAAGATTGCTCTCTTCCATTCTTTCGTTTGATGTTTATGGTAGATTATTTTCCACATATTCTTCATCTTTTTCTCTTTTTGAGTGGTTAGATTTAGAGAGAGTATTTGTGGGATACAACAAATCAACAAGAAGGCTCCTACAATTTTTCTCCTCACTTCTCTATTCTCTTTAGCTTACTTCATTGTGGTTTGCATTGAAAAGATGACATCGTTTCCATAAACAACCAACTTTTCCATATTTGTAGTTTAGATCTTGCACTATTTTTGTATTTTTCAGTTATCTTGCATGCATTTTAGTTTTTGTATCCTAGGATTACTCTCTAGCAGCATTTTAGTTTTTGTAGCCTAGGATTACTCTCTACTTGGTAGTTCTAATTTAAAGCTTGCACATTTATTATTTATTTAGCATAAAGAATATAGCTTTAATTAAAGATTGCCATTTTCATTTCTCTTTTCACATAAAAATACCTTATTTCATCTTAGTTTTTCATTTTTAGATTTAAATTTGCATATTTCTTTGTCCTCTTTAATTCATATTCCCATTTCAGATTAAAGTTAGCATTTTTCTTTCTCTCATAATTTAGTTTGCACGTTAGATCAAAGTTAGCATTTTTGTTTCCTTCTTTAGTCCAATTCTTGGATATTTAGCTTAAAGATTGTATCTTTATCATATTTGCATCTTTGCTATTGTCTTATTCACATAAAGCCCCCATCTTTATAGCACTTTGCATATTTTCATCACATTTTTTACATATGTTTCACATAATTTTACACATATTTGGCAATATCTTAGATTGGTACTTGAAGAGTAATCTTTTCATGTATTGTTTATTCCAATGCTAGCACCTTTAGCTTAAAAATCATATTTTCTTTTTCATATCTATACACACACACACATTTTTTCACTTATTAGAGGGTAAGGTGACTAATTACTAGCCTCCCAGTGTCGGTTTCTGATGTGGTAAGATTCTCTACCATTGTTTGTTTTTCATGTATATTCTACGGTAATTACTACACTTTTACCCTTATTTATTGTTTTCCTCTTTTTCTTTGTTTTGTAGGTAGGTTGTACATTCTTGTGTGGTTATTTAAGGTTCTATCCCGTTAGGGGATTGAGGGGTCGACTGGCATAGTCTTCAAGAGCGTCTACACTGAGGATGACCTCACATCTTCTCTCACCATATGCATTTTTTCCCAGCTCACGTCTGGTGGTGATCGTGATCAATTCTAGTTCGATTCCAGTAATGGGGGAAACTTTATAGTCCTTTTCTTTTGGTGTATCTGGAGTCCATTTATCGTCATGGACCCCATCCATGTTACTCCTAGATATTTGGGATCCTACACCTATGCCACAAAATAAGGTCCCACCGGCTCTACCATAAATATGTCTGTCCCAAATAGGTTCAACGCACATAAGTGGGGTCGGAGTGGCTACTTGGGGCTAACTATGCATCCAATAAACTTCCCTCCAAGCTTTTTGGGTTTGAAGTTTATCATTTAAGTAGGGAATTCATGGTTTTTAGTGGCTGCAGACTGAACCAATGTTTATTACAACCCAGATTTCTCTAAGATTATCTCTAGGAACCATCAAACAAGGTACCTAATATATATATATATATATATATATATATATATATATATATATATAGGAAAATCTTCCATTGTGCACCAACCCTCCGTGTGCACTCGGCCTTCCCACCTTCGTATCGACAATCCGAACCGTTCACATTGATCTACACATCTAAATTAGTCTAATTATGTAAAATCAAATCATTTGAAATTTATTTGTCCATTCATCATGTGACTATAAAAAACAATGATTTTCAACCATACAATTTTGTAACACTTCAATGGATTGACAAATGAATTTCAAATAATTTGAATTTACATATTTAGACTAATTTAGATGTGTAGATCAATGTGAATGGTTCAGATCGTCAATACAAAGGTGGAAAGGCCAAGTGCACACACCGTGTGCACCATAGGTGGTGCACAATGGAAGACTTCAATATATATATATATATATATATATATATATAACAGTGATCGGGTGAGAACTGTTCCCAAGATAAACTTCGTGAGAAATCCAGCTTATCCATCATATGGATGATCCGAACTGTTCACATTATTTATCTTGACCAAATTAGCCCAGGGATATAATATCAAATCATTTGAAATTTATTTGTCCACGCATCATAACAATATAAAAAATATTTATTTTTCTGTCATATAATTTTTGACACTTTAAATAAATGGACAAATGAATCTCAAACGACTTGATGTCTCATCATCTACATCAAAATAGATAGTTCGGATCATTCAACTAATGTTGCAAACAAAAGTTCTAATCTAATTCTCACCAAAAGAGTTCTAACTCGTTCATGGATCTCTATATATATACCATCAATCAATATACCTATTATATATATATATATGGGAAAAGGGGGTATGAGCAACTTGCTTATTTAGTAAATAAGCAATTGATGATGTAGCATGCATGTAATTGGAAAGCCCTTAAAAGGGTTAGTTGTCCAATGTATCACATGCCACATAATCACTTGCTCATTTACTAAATAAGCAAGTTGCTCATATCCCTTTTACCCTATATATATATATATATATATATATATATATATATATATATATATATATATATATATATATATATATATATAATGATGATCATGTGCGAACCAAACGATCGCGTGCAAACTCGCCATGAGTCGTCCGATCATGAGCAATTTGAGGAGTTGTTTGGAGGATCCGTAGCCAATTCGTAAAATCACCAACCATTGTAAATAATTGAATGTCTATACCCTGTAGATAGCTAGTAATTTCATAAAATACTTATTGTTTTGTAGTGATATTATATTGTGAATTTTGTCGATGGTTGTTTTATGTGATGTGGTGTGATGATATGCAAATATTAAATTGAGATTGATATATTGTTGGTTTGTTTTCATTAATATAAAACTGTGATATGTGAGTGTTATTCGTATACAAACTGTGGTTAGTAATATCGGTGGATTCCCTATTTAAACTATAACATTATGCATTATTCTACAAAGATCATGATCATGATCATTACTGCGAGTGCAAAATCGCACGTGATCAGGTGCGAACGGTTGGAACCTGATCACCATATGATTGTATGCAAACTTGCCACGAGCCGTCCGATCATGATCATAACCGGACGGCTGCGAGTGCGAATTCGCAGGTGATCAGGTGCGCACGGTTCGCACCTGATTACCCCTATATATATATATATATATATATATATATATATATAGAGTTAGTCTATTATGAGATGGTGAGTGGGGCTCCTTATCTTGAGCGGGAGCTTCCAGCCATCCGATCTCTAGTTTGATTCAGATCGAATGGCTGAGATCGGATCCCGTCGCCATTCTGTTTTGTAGAGGGTAAAATGGTCATTTGGCCCCCTCTCCTTATCTTTTGGCATGCTGGCTCCTTGGATCGCTCCCGCTCTCTCTATTCGATCGTAAGAAACCCTAGCCCCCTCCCCTATTCTTACTCCCGCGCTCTCCTTCTTCGATGAAACCCTAGTCGTCGGAGACGAAACCCCCATTCTCCTTCTTCGATTTCTACTCTCTTGGATTCTCTCACTCTCTTCGACGAGAAACCCTAGCCCCCAAATCCGCTGGTCTCAGTGGTCTCTTTCTCTCTCTCTGCGATCGAAGACCCAAATCGCAATTAGGGTTGCGAGGCGCTCTCTCTCTCTCTTCGACGTCAAACCCAGCTTCCGATTAGGGTTTCGATTCCTCATCGATGGTTTGTTATCAACTGTAACCCTCTTCAGCGATGGTAATGTTCCCGTTCTCATATTTTGATTCCAATTCGTATATGGGTTTTCTTTGTTTTGATTATTGCTTTGATGGGTTTGTTGTTTTGGGGTTGAAACTAGATCTGGGTTCGAAATTTTTCGGTGTTTGAGATGTTGGGTTGTTATGGGTATGTTTAGATCTATTGAATTTGATGTCTTTTTTAGATGGATCTCTAAGATCTGCATCAAAGAAGTGGAAAATGAATCACCCCATGTAGAATTTTGGTATTCACAGCTATTTACGGTATATCAGAAGAGGGCCCATGGCCGTTTTTGTGTGTTGGTCTAGGCAATGATGATATGCACTGCCTAACAAGCTAATAAGTTACAACTAGTTGGCGCGGCATAATAATGCAGCCCTAGACACATTCTTAATGCTTGATTTGCAAAATGAATATATAGAAGTGTGTTCTGAGCCTACGAATACTTCAGTTCATGTGTTGAGGACAACTATGATGATGAAAAATTTAGCTCTCCGAATAAGTTTGAGTAGAGCCTGCATTTATTTAATTAATTTTGAGTCGATTAAGACCTTTTAAAAAAAGGTAAAATTTTGTATTCATTTGCCGGCAACAAATTTGTTTAGCAGGAAGATGGGGATTTTGGAGATGTTAGATGACCTCTTCTATACGTTTAATTTGTTGAGCACACTATATGAGTTAGTCTATTATGAGATGGTGAGATGGGCTCCTTATCTTGAGCGGGAGCTACCAGCCATCCGATCTAGTTTGATTCAGATCGAATTGCTGAGATCAAATCCCGTTCTCCATCCTGTTTTGTTGAGGGTAAAATGGTCATTTACCTCCTTATCTTATCTTTTGGCATGCTGGTTCCCAACTCAAATCCTGCTCTCTCTTCGATCGTAAGAAACCCTAGCAACTCAAATCCCGCTATCATACTCGATCGCAAGTAGATGAACGCAGTCTACATTATTTGGCATGTGATAGCAGCAGCAAGTAGATGAACATATTGGTTCCTGAAATTTTCCTTTATTTGCACTCGGAAGATCGCGTGGAGGCTGTGAATTGTTGTAGTAAAATGTTCTTTAGTACGTTCATTTTAATTAGTTATAGCTTATAATAACTTCTATAGGGTGACTGGCTTTGAAATATCTAGGTTGAGGTATCTTATCATATGATGATATGGATTGAGGTATGTTATCGTGCATTTATTCTTTTACTTTCACTATTCAGCATTCATTTATTCAAACATCACTACATGAGCATGATTAATGACTTTGCAGATAATGGTTGAATTGATGATCAAATATTGAAGTTATTGGTGAACTGCCTGGACACAAATCATCGTAGAGGGAAGTATTTGATACTTCGACATCTATATATTTATTCATTAAGACGTGCAACGCACGTTTAAATTACTAGTTAACTTTAAGAAGGTATGGAGTGAGTGGTTGCCATTGTGGCCTTTGGTACCTCATGCAGTCATAAATCTAAAGCGCGTGCTAGATGTTGGAAATTAAACCAATCCTTTTAATTATCTCTATTCTCTAGAGTTTTCTATTTTCGTGTTTCTATGCCATTAATTATGCTGTGTGCATGGCTCGATGTTAGACTCTTCGTATTCTAAATGCTATAGAAATAGAATTGTCTATTGGTGACAAAGTTTTTTGTGTAAGCCTTTCTCTATTTAACTATTGGCTATGCTGTATTCTTTTGAGCAGTGTGGTTAATAGAAAGGCTCTACGTTAATCACATATCTCTTGGTTTTCTTTGTGTGAGTGTGAGAATCTATTGTCTGCATATCTGTTTCTTTCCACTAGCTAGATAGATACATGTAATATAATTTGAGAGTAGGTGTTGGTTGTTGTTGTTTTATTCTTGGTGCAAGTGTGCAACCAGGTATATTTCACAAGTTTTTTCCAGTTTATCTTTGATCTTGTGCAGGTTTATTCTGCTGTAGTCTTAACGGACTCATGGACGACGAGGATAGACTGGTATACTTTTCAGTCCTCCGTTTTCTTTTCCTTCTACCTTTCACTCATCAATGTATATAATCATCAATGTGTATTATCATCAATGTGTAGATCTTGGGTCAAGATGGACTTATGTATATTAAGTTCAGTTGTTGAGTCCTCTTTACCAAAAACTTGTTCTTAGCTAACTCTTTACCTCCATTTTTTTAGATGAAAAAATGTAGAAGAAGAAAGTTCCGTAGACACAAATGATGATATAGATTGAGGTATGTTATCATGCATTTATTCATTTACTTACACTAAGCAGGATTTATTTGTTCAAACTTCACTAAATGAACATTCACTAAATGAACATGATTAATGACATCGCAGGTACTGGTTGAATTGAAGAGGAAAGTAGCATGTCAGCAGCAGTAGATTTGAGAACAAGTAGAAGAAACTGCAGGGATTTTTTTCCGTATAGGAACAAGTATAAGAAACACATGTGAGAACAAGTAGAAGTAGCATGTCTGCAGCTGCAGATGTATTTTTTTGATCACTTTTTTGGATTTTGTTTTTTTTGAGATTTATATTGATTTGCTGCATTTGTAGAAAAAAACCACTGAATTTGTAGATCAGTTTTTCCTTTCTTGTCATTGCATTTGTTGTTGTTGTCGTTGTTGTTGCTGGGCATAATTACTCAGTTTTACATTAACAATGACTTAATGTAACAATGAGCTTCTACTTGTTCTGTGTTGGTTATTTAATGTGCTTAAAGAATGTTGGTTAGAGAATGTTGGTTATTTCATGTGCTGAATACATTAGTGCTTCTGTAAGATTATCTTTCACAGTTTGTACAGTTGGAAACAAAGGGAGCAAAGTGCTTTCAGTTGAATTTTGTTTTAACAGTTTCTCTTAAAATAGGCTTCTTGCATGAGTATATGATCAACAAAGATAGACGCGAGTACCTCCTTTGGCTGCGGAATCTGAAGTAGTTAATTGAGAAATGAATAAATATCTACATATATGGGAAGTTCTTCTCTAATAGTTTTATTTATTGTAATCTTGGACACAGCTTGCTAGAGTTAGATGAGTGGTATCAAATGTGAATAATCATGCAGAATTTGATATTTGATGGATATTACTGTGTTGTTTGAAGATTGATAGGGTACTGGACAGATTTGAGCATTGCTTATTTATATTGGTCAATTCCTGTTTTGATTAAACTGCTACATTCAGTTATACGGTTGTAAAACATCTTTTGAGCATACAACTATTACTCAATCTAGCAAACATCTGAGTCTTCTGACACGTCTACATGACAGCTTTTTTGTCACCGTTGCCTGCTGCTTAACTGATTCCGAACCAACAACAGACATAATGATCTCAGCAAACATTCCACAAAAAACAAACCACATATCCGCACAATGATCTAATCACAGTGTTAGCAATAAACATTCAAACCACCCAATTTCGCATCGAAGTCTAACAATTCATCTTGCAGCTGCTTGATCTTCTTATCAATGCTGTTAACCTGTTTATGGATCAGAAATAAAGATTAGAGGATATAGTCTCTTTTTATCAATGCTCTCAACTTGTTAATTATAGTTCAGAAATAAAGATATGAGAGAGAGAGAGAGAGAGAGAGAGAGAGAGAGAGAGACCTTCCGGAAGGGCCACCGCTTAATCTTATATTTGCGACAAACCTTCTTAAGGACTGTGGCACAAACTTTCATCTCTCTCGAAGCTTCTGATAAAGGAAGGTGAAAATAAACAGCTATATCATTTATATGTAGATTTGCAGTTCTCTCCTTCTGTTGTTAAACAAGACATGTACATTTAGAATTAAGCACTTAGGAAACAAGTTAAATAATTTATACTGTACAAATTAGATAAAACTGTAATTCCAGATTAGCACGTCAAAATCTTCATATTTTATTCACACCTGAAATATTTTAGGTGTTAGACATAATGTTTAAATTACCTGAGCGGATATTCCAGTTTCCTCAGTTACAGTTGGAGCATTGACACCTACAGTTTGCTTGGCATCGCATAACCATAAAATGGAGTCATGAAAAAGACTTTGCAGTAATCAACACAGAAAGCAGTCTTTGAGTCAAAAAAGAAGCCATTATAATAACTAAGACATGAGAAGATTATGTTTACCTTGATCAGGCAATGGATAAACATTATGGCTTATATGATTATCATCCACATCTACACTCATTTTTGTACACAAGGCATCGAAGAAACTAGCTAGAGAGCGAGTCCTTGGTTATTACATACCCATTGTTTAAATGTATTAAAGCGTAGTCTATAAGAAACTGCTTAACTTGTTCAAAGCTTTGGCCTCGGAAAGTGCATAACATGAAACACATTTTTAAATCAAGCTGTAACTTAATTAATTATCTCATTATTACTAATACTATGTTTCTTGAATCAGCTACCAATTTCACTACAATTCTCTTCACTACCTTAGGTGGCATATTCCTATTGGAGAGTTCCTCCACCTACTATATTTTTCTCTACCTATTGGAATGTGCCACCTAAAGTAGTGAAGAGAAATGTAGTGAAATTGGTAGTGGATGTAGCAATACTCTAGGCTAAATAAGGTGAACATAATGAAATTCATATAGATATCTTTTGCAACTCTTCATATGAATAAGATCATCATTGGCTTCAAGATTTAATTATAAAGAACAACTGATCACATTTTTTTTTCTGGAAAAAAAGAAGAAAATATATATGATACACCTCCATGATGAAAATTACGCGAAAATATCATTAGATTTTAAAACCTTCATGCATTTGGAAGACGTAATGATAACAGAAGGTAGTAGTGATACTATCTTGTGCGATTTTCATGAAATAACATATTTAAAAGAGAGAAGAAAATTTGTCATCCTCTATAAACAAAAAACATGCAGTAAAACCTCTCAACTAATTCACAATTATATATGAAAAGAGAATTACTCAACAACCGATGTTTCTGTGGCCGCTGGCAACCCATCATCATAGTTGTCCTCAACACATGAACTAAATTTATTCGGAGAGCTAAATTTTTCATCATCATAGTTGTCCTCAACACATGAACTGAAGTATTCGTAGGCTCAGAACACACTTCTATATATTCATTTTGCAAATCAAGCATTAAGAATGTGTCTAGGGCTGCATTATTATGCCGCGCCAACTAGTTGTAACTTATTAGCTTGTTAGGCAGTGCATATCATCATTGCCTAGACCAACACACAAAAACGGCCATGGGCCCTCTTCTGATATGCCGAAAATATCTGTGAATACCAAAATTCTACATGGGGTGATTCATTTTCCACTTCTTTGATGCAGATCTTAGAGATCCATCTAAAAAAGACATCAAATTCAATAGATCTAAACATACCCATAACAACCAACATCTCAAACACCGAAAAATTTCGAACCCAGATCTAGCTTCAACCCCAAAACAACAAACCCATCAAAGCAATAATCAAAACAAAGAAAACCCATATACGAATTGGAATCAAAATATGAGAACGGGAACATTACCATCGCTGAAGAGGGTTACAGTTGATAACAAACCATCGATGAGGAATCGAAACCCTAATCGGAAGCTGGGTTTGACGTCGAAGAGAGAGAGAGAGCGCCTCGCAACCCTAATTGCGATTTGGGTCTTCGATCGCAGAGAGAGAGAAAGAGACCACTGAGACCAGCGAATTTGGGGGCTAGGGTTTCTCGTCGAAGAGAGTGAGAGAATCCAAGAGAGTAGAAATCGAAGAAGGAGAATGGGGGTTTCGTCTCCGACGACTAGGGTTTCATCGAAGAAGGAGAGTCGGGAGTAAGAATAGGGGAGGGGACTAGGGTTTCTTACGATAGAATGGAGAGAGCGGGAGCGATCGAAGGAGCCAGCATGCCAAAAGATAAGGAGAGGGGGCCAAATGACCATTTTACCCTCTACAAAACAGAATGGAGACGGGATCCGATCTCAGCCATTCGATCTGAATCAAACTAGATCGGATGGCTGGAAGCTCCCGCTCAAGATAAGGAGCCCCGCTCACCATCTCATAATAGACTAACTCTATATATGGGTAATCAGGTGCGAACCGTTCGCACCTGATCACGTGCGAACGGTTCGCACCTGATTACCCCTATATATATATATATATATATATATATATATTTATATTTCAGATGTGGCAGCTAAATAGTTGCTAACGTGACAATAAAAAATGATACTCTCTCGAAATGATATTTTAGAGCCTTGCATATAATACAAAAAAAGTAGGGGCTAATGTGATAATTTTCTTTTAGGAACCTGTGTATTCGCTCTCGAAAAAAAAAACAATCCAACTCTCTCTTATCACAATTTCCCGACGCACACACGCTTAAACCTCTCATCATTAATTGACTCAATAAAAGAAAATATAATAAAATACTCTCTCTAATCACATTTTTCGATCACCTTTCTTCCCCTTCTTCTAAAATCAGTGAGTTCAGTCATTTTTAACAGTGTTTCATGGTAGAGCGACAAATCATATCAAATTATATAATTTAATATACAGCCGGCTTCTTCGGGCATTACTCCCCCATAACGAGCCCTCCTTTTCCGCCGTCATCAGCACACTCGAAAAAACATATCCATAGAAGGTTGTGGACGCTAATGAATTGGCGAGGATAGGGTCGATGCCAAATCGGAGTTAAGGCTAAGAACAAATCGCGATCATTATTCATATTATATTACCAAAAAATCAATTTTGTTTAATTATAAAAAAGATTTGTCATGAATGATAATGGTAAAAAGCGTAGCTAATCAGAGCAGTACAATTCCAGCACAGATCCTAAAAGCTTCTACAGACAGATTAGTCATAATGGACCTTCTTAACAGATCCAGGTCTTTTTCAGGCTCATCTACATGACATGGGCCGCTCTCAAACCCATCAAAAGCGACTTAGCCCACTAGGAGAGTCACCCAGCCCATAAGGGCTGTAAGTCAAATCTCTTATCCCCAGATAATATAGTCTTATCTCTTAAGGAGGAGAATCAACAAGAGATAAGAGATTCATATCAATCTAACGGACCCATATCAATCTTCTAAACTGTTTCTCAAGCCTATAATACGCGGTAATGTATAAGGGAATCTAGGATTACCCTATTGATTACCTGGTTTGGTAAGACATAGGTATAGTTTTGTAAATAATTTTAAATTCTCAAGGTTATCAAAATAATTAGTTTTGAAGGATAAACATTCTCCTTGAAAAAGGTGGGATTTGTAGATTCCTCTACATAAAAAATAAGTGAGATTATTACATACCCAAAACAACCTCCAGATTTCTAGCTTATCATATAACCCGCTCTTGTTCCCTCCAAATAAATTCACCCACTACCGCGTTCATCTCTTATGTCTATGGTATAAAAATTATCAGATCCCAAAATTAGAATTAGGGTTCCCTTCGAATCGGAGAAGAAGAAGAAGAAGACGAAGACGACCGAAGAAGGTAAGCAAAACCCTACTGGAAAACTCCACTCCATTTCTCCATAGAAATTCACTCATCATCTTTCTTTCTCTTTCGCTCGCTCTGGCTTCAGATCGACCACCCAAATGGGCACGAGGCAGCGGGCGAACCGGCCGCCATCGGTGCTCCCCACCGATGATGAGCCGTACAACATCATTCCCATCCACAACGTCCTGGCCGAGCACCCGGCTTTTCGTTTCCCCGAAGTTCGAGCTGCAATGAACGCCCTCCACGTCGTTGGGGACCTCCGAAAACCCCCATTTTGGTGAGCGGGACTGCGTTAGGCATATAGATTATGTTTTGTATAAAAAATATTGATTTTCAATAATGTGGTAAATCAATTTAAAAAATCCTTGCCCTTTGTTTGTTAATGACATTGTGTGCCCCAATTGCACAAGATTAAGTATGAAAGCACTTTATGTAGGACACAGGCTGTACTATACCATACTATTGCTCGATCTCCAGCATTAAATTCTTAATGTCTTTTGTTTTTAAGTGAAATTTTTTGTTCAATAGTGACATGTGCATAATTATTGTGTTGAGAAAATAATTCAACAAGTTATGAACGAATAGTAGGAATTAATCAAAGATCGGTGGGAGTATGAAGAGAATAGCTATAAACGATCTACAATGGACTCTTGCATGTCATCATCCAACAAAGTTGTTATAACAGAGCTCTACAGTATACAAAACCCATTTTTCAAGTTTTCTTCAATAAGACATGTTCCTCAAGCTCAAATAGTCAACCTGTGGTTGACCTAATGACTTCGTGTATTTAGTTTGGGGTAGCATAATTTAGTTCTATTTTGAAGAAAAAGCTTCAAAGTCATGTTCATTTATTTTTGAAAAAGCTTCAAAGTCATTCTTATATTCAGTTAATCTACTATATTTCTTATGCATCTACTATATATCTTATGCATTTATGAATACATTTCTAAGAACTTTTAGGTGACATTCTTATATTCAGTTTCGGATTGGAACTTATTAGAACTGAAATTTCCCAACTCAGGTGGAAGGAGAGAACTGAGAGGAAATCCTTTGGATGCTGCTGCTGTTCCTGCTTCAAACAGAAAGAATATAAGATTCAGGCAAACCTTGTCAACTTCCACCAGTGATGCTTCAGAAGCGTCTTCCTTCATTGACATGCTGAAGAGCACCAAGAAGATGGTTCCTCAAGAACCAGAATCTGGTGTTGAACATGATGGTGGTAAAGGAAACAATTAGAGGAAGGGAAAGAAAGGAAGGCAGATTGATCCTTCTCTGCTCGGCTTCAAGGTCCACATCAACCGCATCATGATGGGTGAAATCCAACGCCCAGATGACTGATTTCGTTCATTCATACTGGGACTATATACATGCTTCTTCTGTATAGCTTGTAGTTTGGTCTTTCCTTTTGCAAAGTTAATTTGTATTTAGTTTTTGGTGTAAAACTGTAGTCTGTTGTATGAGTTCAGTTTTGTTATTAGAAGAACCCTTTTTTTAAATAAAAAGTGGTGATGAAGATTAACGTTATCTTTAAATAAGTTTCTATAGATAGAGGAATCAATAAAAAGTGGTGAACTGCTTAATTATGAAATATATCGCATTGATCATTATTATGAATTGTGTATATGTTTTTTTGTGTATTTAAAAACTAAATCTGTTTTTTTGTATTTTGAAATAGGGGGAAAAAAAATCAAAATCCTTTCTCGGCGTTTTCCATTACTAAATTAGATAACTTTTGTATTTATTTATTTTTAAATAAAGTCAAAAGGGTATTTTCGGTAATGTCTACTATAGAGATGGATTGATGGGAATGAATTGTTCTATACCAAACACGATAATAAAGTATTCCCAGGCATGTAATGTCGTATACCAAACACAGTATTGCAACATTCCCGGGAATCTTCATTCCCACCCTCATATTCCTGGAAATCCACCAATTCCTGGGAATTCTCCAATCCGCGTACCAAACGCCCCCTAAATACCCTGCCCGATCATCAGTCAGAAGGTAATCAATAAATCTGCAATTTCTCTCTCGAGTTTTGACCTGAGCATCGGCAGGTCTGTCGCCGGGGTCACCCTCGGTGTTTCAGGCATTTTTACAGGTCCATCAGCCACATCAGCAATCGTCGGATTCATATCATTGTGTTCAATCAACGATCCATATCCACTCTTGAGAGCTCTAACTACTTTTTATAGCGACGATCAAAGCTTAGATCTTTCGTAGTTTCCTTCAAATATAAACTCACAATATGTTTGTTCCAACACCAAAATATGCAGCAACAATGAACAAAAGAAAAGTATAATGTAAATTTAGGTTGGGGATTTCACAAAATAAATGGAGATCGGAGTTCAGGTTTATCTTCGTAGTAATGGAGGAGCTCAATGGTTTTAGTAATGGAGGAGGTTGGGTTATAAGTGAGAGACTAAAGGGCCCAACCTAACCCACTTTTCAAAAACATATATCAAACTGACCCCTTTTCAAAAATATTTACCCCAGCTTTTCAAAAATATATACCAAACCAGCCCCTTTGAAAAATATTTACCAAAAATATATACCAAACCAACCCCTTTAAAAATTATTTACCTAACTGGCCTAGTTTATTATAAAAATCTCAAAAAAGTTTTCTCAGATAACCCAACTTTAGAAATTATAAACTATAATAGCCCTCAAATCAAACGGGATACTTCACACAAAATAAAGAAACTAAAATTTAAAAGCCTTTCAAAATTCAAAATAAGACACGTTGATAAAAAAACTAATAGAATGAAAATGTAACACCCCGAGCCCGGCTCAGCTGCGAACACGGCTACGGGTACGCGCACGCGAAAAACAAGTCCTAACAACGGCCCAGCACATGTTTGTCTCACAAAAGGTGTCATGGCTATTTGATACCTTATGATCATTGCCTCTATATTATACACTTTCAACTGCACACTACTTCCACCGATATGGGACTAATCAAATCCCAAACCCACAACCAACCACACTCCCATGTACCTCTATGCGCCCAAGAATATATATATATATATATATATATATATATATATATATATATATATATATATATATATATATATATATATATATATATATATAATCATCTTAAGAAATACGGCATATTACATACACCCCCCATAAGATCTTAGCATCCTCGCTAAGCTCAGGACATGCAATCTAGCATAGGATTGCCTTTTTCTAGCCTATGTGGAGTGGAGTACCCTGATTCTGCTAGTGTACATCAATTGTCTCACTACCAGTCTACATCGTTAGCTCCATCTCAGGCGTACATCTTGTACACTATTGGTGTCGAAAGTCTGCTCTGAAACCATTTGTAACGCCCTGAGCCACGCTCAGCTGCGCACATGAAAAACAAGTCCTAACAATTGTCCACCACAAACTTACCTCACAAAAGGTGTCATGACTTGTAGGTACCTTATGTTCATAGGCATATTCTATATAATATACTTTTTTCAGAACCCATGGTCGATGTGGGATTTTATAAAACCAACACCCCCATGTGCTCGCGTCAACCAAGCACACACACTCAAATCAACTCATTTCATGGCCAAATCATTTCATACAAATCTTGGCTCGTAAAGCACTTATTAAACAACTCCATATACACATGCCCTAACTAATATATATATATATATATATATATATATATATATATATATATATATATATATATATATATATATATATATATATATATATACTCTTAAGTACGTAGTATTACATACACCCCTCTTACGAACTCAGCGTCCTCGCTTAACCTGGGACATGCAGTCTAACACAAGATCGCCTTTCCAACCTATGTGGAGAGGAATACCTTTATTCTGCTAGTGTACAACCCTACCAAGGTATCTGACTACCTGCCAGTGTACATCACAAGCTCCATCTTAGGCGTACATCTTGAACACTATGTAATACCCCGCAAAAAATAGTATATGGCCATTTTTGCATTGTAATCCGTGCGCAATTGAGAATTGTACACAATTATGTATTTTCTAATAATAATTGATTGTTATTAAGAAATATCAGATAAACTGTCTATCTTATTTTATGCTTTTGGAGGGTTATTATGAGACAATTTTATGTATTTTTGATTGTTAGTATATTAAAGAGTGAGAGTTGGGGTTTATTTGAAATGTATTGGGACTTTGGGGCCTATATGTAATATTCCCCTTATATTAATTATTTATATATTATTTATTTATTTATTTATAAAACCCCACCCCACCCCACCTTTTCCTTCTCCATTTTCCTTCTTTCTTCTCCCGTTTCCTTCCCAGCCGAAACCCAAGCCGAACCCATCGGCTCCCTCTCTCCCCACCTCAAATCCACTCCATTTCTCCACCGTTTCCAAATTAAATTTGGGGATAGACTAATAGAAGGGTTCTCTACGTCTTGGTGGTGTCCGTTTTTCGAAAGGATTTTGGGAAGGTAAAACCCTAACTATTTTATTGTATAAAATTTTATTGGGTTAATTTTTATTGAGTAAGAATGTTAGGGTAAAGAGATTTATAGATATTAGAAATTGTAGATGTGAGAAATTAGCGAATTTTAGAGAGATTTCAAGTTGTTAGTAAAATAGGGTTTTGGGTTTGTAAAAGAGAATTATATGGATATGAATTAATTCTCGAATGGTAGTAGAAATTGTAGTAGGACTATTAGAATAATTTGGAGTGCTTTATTCATTGTGTGAAAATAAGAATCTCATTGGAATTTGAGTGATTACGTGCAAAGCGCGTGTGCATCCTAGGCGTTCAATAGAATGCCTGTGTGATATTGGAGTTAGTATTATTATTTTTCCATAACTGTTTTGGATGCTTGAGCCTTGATTGCTTTGAACTTTGATGATAGGATATACTAGCGGCTTTGGATGTGTGGTGGCGCTTCGAGTCTTTGCGGGACAATTTGTGAGTATGATATCTTTTATTTTACGCACATGGTGCGTTGGGAAAATTTTAAATTATGGATTGCTGTGTATTTTTGTTTTTATACCTTAGTGTAGCATGGATGTTTTGAGTTGAGGATTTGTGTGGACACTCTTGTATGTGTCCACAACTATAGTTTAATTTCATAAATTATCGAGGTCGGTTGATACCTCAGAACTTGCAGAGTTCAACTGGTCTGAAAGGGCAGGGCTGAAGCTGGTTGCTTTTGGACTGAAGTCCAAAAGGTCATAACCATTTGTGTAGGTATGATCTTGCTATAAGCCTTGAGAGTAGCTTTTGGTATGGGTTTATTTGATGGTTCTCAAGTTTTAGATATTCTAGAGTTCGTTTGGTCAAGGGTAGTAAATGCTCTGCTGAAGGAGTGGCTGAATTGGTGTGCTATGTTGGAAGTTGTGGTTGTTGTAAGTTTGGCACCCTGTTGTTGAGATTGACTTCAAGATTAAGTTAGCTTGGGGACTTGAGCTCTTAAATAGCCGAGAGTCGCCCACTAGGGGATTGCTGAGGATCTCCCTACCCTTCTAGAAGTCTGATCGTGTTGAATTCCGATGAGCGTATCTTGGGCCACAGCTACTGCTATTTCTTGAGTTATTCTATCGGATAATTGATGAGGATCCCTCTGCATATCGCAGTGTGGTGATTATGAGTTATCGGGTTTTAATGATGTTTTAGCATTTCATTTGGAACTTGGATGAGTTCCTGGGATTAATACTCATGGCGGACATGAGTGAGTTGAGATATAGTTCTGGTCGGTTTGTGTTTGGTGTTTCGATGCCTGAGTCTGTCAATGGTCAGAAATTGATGGTTATGTGCGTGCTTACCTTCACTAAATTGTATTACACCATCAGGGCGCCGTTAGACCACTCGCTGAGGGTCACGGGCCGGGATTATTTTGGGTCGCTGACCTATGAAGGTATTGGGAATCAGTGGATGTGATTCCGGGATGGTTGTTACCTTGACAAACCAGTCAGGCTCGACTTTGTTGATCGACACCGAGTGTGGTTTGAATAACAACATATTTTTAGTATACTGGATCGATTAGGTTTTTCTTTTATTGTTTTGCTCGAAGTCTAAATTGGTATTAGGGGTGATTCCCTATAATCCAACTTATTCTGAGAGTTAGCACTAAGTGGTGATACTGGTTATCTCTTCCTGTCATTAGGGATACGCACTGCGGTGTGTATCTTGCACTGTTAATTCCTGAAGTACCATGGTAAGAACGGGATGCTGATATCCTGACGGATTGGGGGTACCGACGTCATGTTCTATGTTGGTGGACATGAACGGATCATAAAGGATCTTTGCGCAATGGATATACTGCGGTATATCTGTAAGTTCGTCACATCTTTCGAGGATGATTCGACGCAGTAGTTATTGGTGACTTCGGGATAGCGCCCCGCATTATTTCTTTTATTTTCACCTTATCAACCATGTCATACTATCTGGAACAGGAAGTAGACCAAATTAGAATGCATTGCATAGCGAGGGTTTAAATCCCTGAATTGGAGAAACGGCTTGATCTGGGTCACATGTAGTATGGGATGCATGTGTATCCAGAATCTTGCTGACATTAGATTAAGTGCATCTGTTCTATACTTTGTATTGTTGCATTAGACTCAAGTCATGGCATACACGAACACTAGGAAACTAGGATACACGTTATTTTCCATTCAAGCCAAATTGTGAGTGTGATAGTTGAACTGCATGATGAGTGTGAAAGTGATGTATTGCGAGACGTGATGATATATGTTGTAAGAATGAATGAATGTGATGTTATGTGATATGAGATCACGAAGGAAGATAAGTCGTGAGTCTGTAATTGCAATGAATGGTAAATATGGTGCAGTTATGTGATAGTAAAGTATTTGTGCATGTAAAGCTTTATGGAAAAATAAAGCTATAGGAATGGTTGCTTAAGGCGTAAAGTGATAGGCCTTAAGCGACAAATTGGAATGATTTCCAAACTTATGATAAGTATGCTGTGAGCAGGTATGGATATGCATACAGGAAGTGATGCAGTGAGTATTGGATGTGAAATTCCATTTATGATATTTACATGTTCAGGTTTATCTTGGTATTCGTAAGTTCGTTCTGTTTACTTATAAAGTTTAATTTAGTTGCTTATTAATATATTATACTCACACCAGAAATGGCTAACCCCTTAGTGTTTGGGGAATTAGGGGGTCTCTGGACTACCCTAGGCCCCTACTGTTACAGGTCCTCAGCGGTGCAGAGGTGAGGTGTAGATTCTGTGGAGTGGGGCTTCATTCTACAATTTGTTACTTAAGGTTTAATTGTGTGAATAGTGACTTTTATGCTTTAAATTGTATTTTGATGTATAAGTACGTGGATGATGATGATGAGTAATAGTGTGGAGTGGCATGATATGTTTCTGACCCGTACCCATCTTGTTGTGGAGTACCGGGTCCTGTGGTGTGGTTCATAAATTATTTTCTAAAAACCTTACTACGTTTTCAAAGAGATTTATGGTTTTTATTTGATATTTGATAATCTGTTATGAGTTTGGCCCCCAGAGCATATATATATATTGCATGTGTGTCTCTGCTCATTTTGGCCTGGGGAGCCCACGATATAATTGCCTGTGATGTGAGGTACGGAATTTAGAGCAGAATACCGTAAGCTTTTTGTGTTTCGGGGCAGAAATTTCAGGAAAAACTCTGTCGAAATTTTCTTAGAAATATAACTATCTTAGTTTATGATTAAAGTGATATAGAAATTGAAAGAATTGAGTTTGGAGTCAAAATGGGGGCGTTACGGCTTGATACGAATAATTGATGTTCGTAACTATTGATGTATTAACTCTGATGGCAATAAAAGTGTTTTAAATTTTCGTACTATTTACTGTGTTGAGATGTATTTGAAGGCAAAGATTCTGATTGTGTCACGGATGTCCGATGACGGGGATCCGGGGCGTTACACACTATCGGTGTCAAATGTCGACTCTGATAGCATTTGTAATGCCTCGAGCCCAGCTCAGGTCCATACACAGCTACGGGTGTGGGCACACGAAAAATAAGTCCTAACAATGGCCATCCACAGGTTTGCCTCACAAAAGGTGTTATGCTATTTGGTACCTTATGATCATTGGCTCTATATTATACACACTCTACACTACTCCCACCGATATGGGACTAATCAAATCCCAAACCCACAACCAACCACACTCCAATGTACATGTATAGGCCCACGAATCTATCTCTCTCTCTCTCTCTCACACACACAAATATATATATATATATATATAATCATGTTAAGAAATACGGGGTATTACAGAAAAATATAACTGATAAGGAAATATCAAAAAATTTAGTAGTAACAAGTAGAGTAACTAAAAAGATACCCAAAGAAATACAAAAAATAATAGCATACAAAATATTAGATTACAGAAACGAAGAAGCAAGTTGGTATTACCAACACCTACTAGCACAGAAAATATTAAGCTATAAGAATTACGTTGATATGGATAATATTCCAAAAGTAGACAAATCAATACATAAATTAAATTCAAAAGTATGATTAGAAAATAATATGTTAATATATCCAAGTATTAGAAGAAAGTTATAATGACCCAGAATTTGTAAGAGATATAAGAAAAGACTTGAAAATTATCAGTAACAACATAAAAGAACTAAGTAAATATATAACAGATGACATTGAAGGAGAATTAGGCATAACAGATTAAGGTATATAGGAGTTAGAAGCTACAACAAAAATTAATATAAACATTTTAGAAATAGACGATTTAATGGAAAATCCCAATTCATAACAAGAAGAAGATTCCTTAAGGAATCTAGATATAACAAACGAAAAAATAAAAATGGATCAAGAAGAAGACAAGACTATAACAAGATTTAAAGAAAACACAACTACTTTGTACGAATACCTATGACCATCACCTAATCAAAGACCTTGTCCTAGTCATAATACCATGGAAATGATGAAGTAGAGAAATGAATCAGTCAGGGAAAGAAAAAGAAAAAGAAACCCTAAAATATGAACCTACAGAACATTACGAAAAATGAATAACAAAAAATGGAGAATTGCTAGATCTAGGCCGTGTAAAAAATGAAGATAGAACAATAGAAGAATGAGTAAAAACATTCGTAATAGTAGGATTTAGTAAAAAACCCTTAGGAAATACATTCAAGAAATTTATGGAAGCAACCTTTACAGGAGTAGTAGCAAAATGATGGAATCGACTAACAGAAAAATAGAGAAATAAGATCAGGAAAGTCAGACCGACAGATGACCAAGGAACACAAGAAACTTCAGCATAACAAACCTTAGCACTAAAAGTAATAATTACAATTTACTAGATAGCCGTAAGAACAGAATTTAATGTGTATAAAAAAACAGAAAAACACACCATATATAAAAAGAACAAAGCAAGATGGAGACTAAACAATTAAAAAATACGTGACATGTGTTATTTTGACAACTATGTTTGCGAATTCTGAGAATATTTCTATGAAAGCTATTATACAGAAGAAGAAAAAAAATCCAATCATAGACTCATTTTTCCTAAAACTACCAGATTCATGGAATATAAAAATATATAGTGCATACATAATGAGAAAGTAAAACTAGAAACAGAAACTTTAGGATATAAAACACAATTCGTAAAAGATTATAGAGATAAAGTTTGCCAAGAAGCTAGAACAACTATAAAATACTATAGAACATATAGCATATAGACAAAGAATGTGTTGTGAAGAAGCAAAACCAAATCATTGGGGATGTTAAAATAGATATAATTATATAAAAACACGTAAAAACAAAATGCAAAAATATAAACTAAAATATAGAAAACTTTTAAAAGAAACAAAAAACCTTATAAAAAATATTTCAGAAAATAAATAAAAACAAACAATATCCAATAAAACCCAAGGAAATGTAATTGTTGTATATGCAGAGAAGTATGACATATATCACCAAACTATCCTAAAAGAATGAAAAAAAAATTAAAATACATAAAAGAAATTGAAGAAATGTATAACATAAACTGTGAACTCATTGAATATGAGGAAGAGTGGTCATAAATAACTGACAAAGAGGAATAAATGGTAATGGAAGAAGATAGTGGAAGTAGTGAGGATGAAATATAAGAATATGATATAAATACGATAACAAAATAATAGAAATATGAGAACAATTAGAAAGATAAGAAAATAATGAAGTAAGAGAAAGATTGAGTTTCACATACAAAAATACAATAAAATAAGAACAACTAAATTAATAGTCAGAAATAATGAACAACCTATAGACATTGAACAAGCTCAGGGAAAAACTATAATTTCATTAATAACAGAAAGAATAATAAGACAAGAAATGGAAAATAATAAGTGAGAAAATCAAATAATAAGTGAGAAAACGAGAAACATATTAATGCACATACATTTAGGAACATTACAAATAATAATAAATGCTTGTTTTAAGAAAGGAATAAATACACCCTTAGAAATATACTTAATGGATGATAGAATAATATCAAGTACACAAGATACTTTAATAGGAATAATACAAGGAAACATAATGTACCAAAAAATAAAATTTACAATAAAACCAAATTTCTTTATAAGTAAGGCAAAAGAAAATAAAGACAAAAACTTAGTCATGTATCACAGATTATCAGGAATAGAAATGATAGAGAATAGTAAGGTTATGCATATACAAATAATAAATGTTTATGCTTTTACAAGTAAGCATGAAGTAAAAAAACAGAAATACTGATAGCTTTAAAATGTAACCACTATTATGGAAAATTATTAGATACAATCCAGCTATAGAAAACACTGAAATGACAATACCAAATTATATAGAAATTGTCATTAACATAGTAAAAGATATTGTAAAAGGAAAAACACCACAAATATTGTTTGGAAAAAGAGGATACAAACAATAGGCTTTGGAACTAATACCAATAATAAATACATTAGAAAACAAAATAATAATCAATTTAAAATAGAAATAGAATACTATGACAATGGTAAATGGAAGAAACAAATTACCCTTGTAGATACTTGAAAAATTGATTCACATATTAAACAAACAAATATAAAAACAACGGAATTAATACCAAACCCATATTACTATTTGGACTACTATAACAATAGATATCCAATTGTCCATAAAATAGTGATGACAGTGAAAATCGCGACTAATCAGCAACGCATGATCCTTGCATGGATCTCAAGGTTCCTAAAGTCAAGATAACAATTTCGAAAGCAGCTACAGGCTCGGCGCCAGATCACGGGCTGTCCACAGGCCCCCCACCCAGGGTCAGCTCACCAAGGAAATGTTCACCATCGATATATGGCTGGTGATTAAATCTTCTATAATCATGGGATTAGTTATTCCATCACATCCTTAATTCGTGAGATTTAATTAGGAAGCTGAGAAATATTTCCCTAAATAATTCTTTACAGGCCTGTAAATACAGGACAAACTCCTTAGTTAGAGGGTAACCGATCTGTTTTGCCACTAAACCCTATTTTTACACCCTTGGTTGTTGACCTGATCGTCAGAGCGCCTGTCGCCGGGAATACTCCCGGTGTTTCAGGCTTTTTTGCAGGTGCTGGGCGGCCAATAACCACCAGATCCACATATTCCAATCACATATTAGCCTCACATCAAGATCAGATCAATGGCTGATATCTATGTTTTTCATTTAACAAAAGAACTCATCATCTGTTGCTCCCACACTAGAAATCAGCAGCATCAGATTACCGCCGTCTGTGGGAATCAGACAGATCCTGGATTTGCCTCCAACTTAAATCTTACATCATAGCCACCTTCTTCCATGGCCCGCAAAGCCAAGAAGACTGCTGTCATGGGGTGTCATGCTGACCCCCCTCTTCTTCCACCTCGTCCGTCCTGCAGCCGAGTGGCCACTGATGGGTTGCAACAACAGCAAGTTGAACACCCACATGGGCCGGCTCTGAGTGCCTTTCATTCGGTCACGCAGAGGTCCAAACGCCCAACGGAGTCCGACCACCGAAATCTTATCAATAATTAGCAGAATGAGAAGGACCTTCACCCCTTCACCATAACATTACTCACTGCAAAAACAGTGGAGGACCCTCGAACCCTCTCTCGAGCCACAGCCATCATTCCTCCAATGACTGAGAGTGACTGTAGTCTCTCTGCTAGAGATTGCCGACCCCAAAAGTGTAACACCCCAAATTCCAAATAAGCCTGAATTTGAAGTTCTATAGGATCTTTACACTTCACTTCGTACAATTTATAAGGAATTTAAAATATTTTACACAACAATATTTACATCAACGTAGCGGAAGTGAAATACAATATAATACACAAATAAAATAACAATTGAAACATTTCTTTAAGCATCATTCTTTCTTTAGTCCTTTCATTCACTTTATCCTGCATAGAAACTGTGGACACGTCAGTTGCATATAACTGACGCTAGGATATGATACATCAATTTCTCTTACATGGAAAACACAAACTTCATCACAAACAAAGCTAAGGAGGGACTATCCTATTGATGTCGTGTGTTCTAGTGCACTTAGCCTTAATGCAGTCATTTATATTTCATGACACTAATGCACACTTGTTCGAACCTATGCATCCCATTCTACATAGATCCGAGGGCAAGCCCTTAACCGTACTTCATCTTGAATGGTTGGATCCCTCGCTATGAGTTTAACTACTACGGTAATTACAGTAAGTTCTTAGATGTTTTATGAGTTACGAGTCCATGTCCAGACATCCTGGAGGGGAATCCCACGTCATGACATGACACATCATGTACACAGTCTATGGACAATTCGCCTCCGTCATGGAACGATAGCACTACGTAGTCACCAAGCACCCTACAAGCGTCGCCACGATCCCGATAATTTCGGAGATGGATTCACGTTATGACATGACACATCATGTAGGTAGCCTGTGAAAACTCTCACACCATGAATCTGAGGCCCTCATACTTGTGTTTTTCTCTTACTTTCATCACATCTTCACTATAGTGTTGTCCTTAGGTATTTGAATCATGAGTAAATTAACACCCTAGAGTTAGAAAAATTACAATTTGCTATTTGCTTTTTCTTTTCAAATTATCTAATACGACGTACCCCCCCCTGCTCCCTTCAAAGTCCAAATCCGGCGTCTCCGTGCTCCGCCCTCCCCCCTCCCTTCTTTATAAGTGATTGCCACCTCGAGATCTCTAAACCCTTTTCCGCATCTGCTGCTCTCCCACCGTTTTTAGATTCCTTCCCTTTTCCACCTCTGCCGCTTCGTTCTCTTCCACCGTCCATTGCGACGGCTCCTTCACCTCTATTTCCATCTATCAGCACTCCCTCCCCGCTGCAGCAGTACCCTTTTGCCCTCCGCATCCACTGCTATTGTTTCGGTGGTTTTCGGCCTGGAAGCTAGATCCATCCTTAACCCATCACTGTAAGTAGTTTTATTTTTGCATTCTTGATTTCTTATTTGCACTGGTAGTGTGGTTTTATTCTTTTACTACCGGCCTTGGTAGTGATTTTTGGTCTCCGAGCTCAGTGCTGTGAGAGTAAAGTTCTCTTTCCCGTTCCCCCTTCCCAATAATTGGGATTTTTACTCTCCTGTTTATTGAGCTTTCCTCATTTCTTCCCTTTTACTATTCCTTTTCCGCCTCATCTGTTGAGTGATTCCTGAAAAGGAGATCATTAGATTCCCGTATTCCCTTTGCTTCAGGGATCCTTCTCTCTCGAGAAGACTCCGTAGCTAGCTTCACTGCTTCCCTCTTTTGGGATTTCCCTGTCGGTATTTATTGGGCCCATGGACTAGTCATGGGTCGAGGTGGTTAAAAAAAAAACCATTATTAATCCCCTCATTTATGCCAGTGGTGGTCTTTTCCATCAAACTGGGCCTTTCTTGTGAAGGCCTTCCAGGCCCAGGATCGAGAAGATTCCAGTGTTCTCTACGACTCCCTTTTCCCGCCCTTCCTCTTCTTCACTCGCTTCATCTTCTACCGCTCTTAACTCTAAACCCCATCGAGCTCTTATTACCTGTTTCCAGTGTCTCCAAACCGAACACTTTAAGAAATCCTGCACCTCCAAAATGAAATGTTTATTCTGTCTTAAATCTGGGCATGCTCGCCATTGCTGCTTCGCGCTCCAAAAATTACTGGGCCTCACTCTGGGTGCCCCCATCTCAGATCAATTTCTATTAGCTCTCGACTTCCCCTCTTTACAGCACAAGATTGCTGAGGCCTGATGCGATCAAACCCAAGAAACATAATTGTCTTCTAAATCTCCTTTACTGCCTACTCCCCCGATCTCCAGTCGCATTGGTGGCAGCCATCCTCCTCCCTCTCCTGCTCTGCCTATTTCACAACAGCTTCAGCCTAAGCCGATTGTTACATAGGTCTTTATCCCGAGCTTAGAGCTGACAGATAGGCTGAAATTCTTCAATACCTATGGAGCAATTTCATTTTGCAGAGGTTCGATTACCCTATTCACCTTAAATTCCTTTCTCTGTATTTCATGCAATGTGAAAGAATGGGAGTGGGTCCTCAGTACCTGTTTGAATAGTGATGTGGTCATTCGCTGTCCATCCCCCAAAATTCTTGAAGAACTCATCGCCAACTCCTCCCTTGCCATTGGGGCAATCTCCCTTTCTACTCGGAAACGGGTTCAGGTCAGCACTCCATCGCAGACACCCACCTCTTCCACTACCAAAGTCACACTCTTAGGACTTCCGCCCTTTTTTGAGTCTCTACAACTGGTTAGAGAAATGTCCAAATGCATTGGAGAGATCATCAACATCTCCTCTTTTGCCAAGTTAGCCTCGGGATGTCTGCCGGTGGAGGCTTTGTTCAGTATTGCGAAGGTTCAAGATCGTATCGTAGCTTACTACTTGACCGATGGCACTTCTTCTTTCTCCGTCTCAGTGCAATATCATGATTCGGTTTTCCTTACTGACCCGTCTCCTCCACCTCCCTCTGGTGGCCCGAAGCCAACCTTTAAGCCGGCTCCCTCTTCCTCCTCTTTCCATCTCGGTTCCTCCACAGAGACTAAACAAGCACCTTGTCCATCTGAAAGGGCATCAAAAGGCTTCATCCAGGAATAAGTTTCCTCCTCCTAGCAAGAGACTTACCTCACCAATCAGCAACAAGATCTTGCCATCCAAACCGCCTAATCTAGTGTGGATCAATCTCGATATCGCTTCTCATCTTACGGGAAAAGTGGCTATGCCTACTTCTTCCTCCTTGGCCGCCCCGAATCCCCTCCCCCCACTCGCCGGACCTCCAAAGCCTTCTTTGTCTGAGAAGCATTCTCCCAAGCTACCCTCAGCCTCTTTTCCCACCGCTTCAAAATTGCAGTCTCAGGCATCTCATTGGCCCGCTTGGGAGGTCAACCTCCACTACGCATCTGATTGGGAATTATTTCAAAAGAATGCGCACTTTCCTAGCATCGTCGAATCGGATCCTCTTCTTCCCCCAATTAAGGTCAAGAAGCCTCAATCCTCGAAAGAGGAGAGCTGGATTGATCAGGACAATATGCTCGGAGAGGAGGAATCAGAGCTGAATCTTGAGCATTCTCTCAAACTGGTATTTCCCTATCTCTGCTCGTTTCTTTCTCATCAGTTTGTTTTTACTTTCGAATCTAGGAAGCAAGTCATTCTTTTGAGCTTTAGCTATTTTCTCTACCTTTATCTTCGGTACCCCCTTTCCACCGTGCTCATTACATCAGCACTCGGTTGGTGTTCCCCTGACCTGATCGGATTTTTTAGAACGAGCTTGGGTGCCTCAACACCTAGTGCTCGTTCATCTAAAAATCTTACCCCAGCTTCCCCGTCTCGGGGGGTATTGACGCATTCTCTCCCATTGACAGATTTCTCTTTTCCTTCTTCTCTCCCTATTATCGACTCTGTCGATTCACCGCTTCACCTCCCTCCGCTTAAGGAGGTAGTTGGCTCCACTACTTCGCATTCTTCGGGCCGTAAGCTCCCTCTCCGCATCATCAGATCTAGCGCCCGCATTAAGGCTCAAATTAAAAAAGATGCCCTCGCGTTCCAAACTGCGCCGACCGGCGCTCGACCACAGGCTATGGATCACACTGTATCCAAGTTTGAACATCCCAAGCCCCATCCTGATCATAACTTATTAGTATCCATTTTCAGCTCTAATTTGATTCGCTGTCAGATAAAGAAATGTCTCGCATTGCCGAAGATATGGGTTTTTCATCCCTTTCATTTAATTCTTCACTGATTAATAACATTAGGCATAAAGAAGTTCTTAGAGTTCAGGAGCATCCATCTTTTAATGATTAGCATCTCTTGGAACATTCGGGGTCTCCATTGCCCCATTAAACAAATGGCGATTTACCAGTTAATTGCCTATTCTCACTGTGATCTTATCTCTATCCAAGAATCGAAGTTAGATTCACCTTCCCCGTCTATCTATCGTGCTATAGGCGGATCCATTATCACTAAATGGATCTACTTGGATGCGATAGGATCCGGGGGAGGTATCCTTTTCGGCTTTAAAGAATCGGTCTTTTCCCTTATCTCGATTCGAAGCCTTAGTTTTTTCCTTATAGTTCAACTGCACTAGACAGTTCTCAACTGCTCTCTATCGATGATTTCAGTCTATGGTCCCTCTACTGCAGATAGGCACAACTTATTTTGGAATGAATTTCTTTCGCTTCACAATTTCACGATTGGTCTCTGTTTTTTCTGTGGTGCCTTTAATGTCACCAGATTCTCCGACGAAAGATCCTCCCCGTCTTCTTCCAATTTTCCCTCCAACAGTTTTAACGACTGCATCCTAGCCTTGCAATTGATCGATATTCCGCTTAACAGTAGATTGTTTACCTGGTCTAACCTTCGTCAATCCCCGACGATGGCCAAACTCGACCGTTTCCTTGTCTCCCAAAACTGGATTATCCAGTTTCATAACACCTTCTCCAAAGCTTTACCCAATCCCTCATCCCATCACGCTCCCATCGCCCTTCACTCTAATTTTGTTTTCACTCATCATCATAAATTCCGTTTCGAAAAATTTTGGTTACAAGACCAACTGTTCATCAATCTAGTTGTGGAATGCCTCTCGTCAGTCACCGGTTCTTCGGGTCTGGGAAGCATCCTCCTGAAACTTCATGCTATTAAATTCGATTGTAAGATTTGGTGCCACGAAAGGCATAACAACACTTCTTTCCATCGAATCTTTCGATAAGCTGGAGGAGTTGGGACCCCTATCTGGGCGGTTCGCTCTGAACGGTCCTCATGCAAGCGAGATTACGCTGACATCCTCCACTAGGACCATATCAAATGGGCTCAAAGAGCCAGATTTAAATGGTTAAAGGAGGGTGACGGCAATACCGCTTTCTTTCATAATTACGCCTCTCACAGGCAACGTTGTGATCGGATCTCTTCGATCATTGACAATGGTATCGACCTTAACTCCGATCAGGAGTTTCACAAGGCTTTCCTCTCTTTCTACAAAAACCTTATTGGTTCGCACAAACTACGCGCTATTAGCCTTGATTGGCACCACCTCTATGGGGCTCAGCCCTAGGACATTTCTTCTCTCGAGGTGCCTTTTTCCATGGAAGAGATTAGATCTGCTGTCTTCTCTTTAAAAAGCGACTCAGCTCCCTGCCCGAATGGATTCCCCGCCTTCTTTTTTCAAAAATTCTGGGATTGGCATAAAGATGATCTTTTTCGTTTGTTTAAGGAACTTCATCAGGGTTCCTTTTCTTTCGACCGTATCAACTATGCGCACATCGTGCTCATTCCCAAAATTTTGGGAGCGCACTCTGTAGCGCATTTTAGGCCAATAAGTCTCATCAACACCTCCTTCAAAATTATCATGAAAGTTCTTTCCGCTAGGCTCAGCGCAGTCATTTCTCCTCCTATCGACCCCACCCAATCTGGTTTCATTAAGGACCGTTTTATCCTTGACAGCATTGCTTCAGCTCAAGAGATCATTTCTCATTGTCACTCCTCTCGAGCTGAAGGTATCCTTCTCAAACTCGACTTCCAAAAGGCTTACGATAATGTAAGCTGGGAATTCCTGTTTGATATTCTCCTTAATAGGGGTTTCGGTCCCAAATGGATTGCTTGGATTAAATCCAGCCTCTTCTCTGGTACCTCCTCCATCATTATCAATGGTTCTGAAGGTCACAAATTTAAGATTAAATGTGGACTCCGCCAAGGAGATCCACTGTCCTCCCTTCTATTCTCCCTTGTTGCAGATGTCTTTAGTAAACTTCTTCGCAACGCTTGGGAGGCCCAGGTCATTGAAGGTCTTGGCAAATCTTGCTCTTTTTAGGGGGTTCTCAACCTTCAATATGCTGATGATACTATCATCTTCGCCAAACCTAACCCTCACACTCTCCGTAATCTAAAACTCCTACTTTACTGTTTGAATTGGCCTCGAGACCTTCAATCAACTTTTAAAAATCTTCTGTTCTCTGGCTTGGAGGCTCTCCCAACCGACAGCAAGAGATCTCTAATTTCTTTAGCTGCCCTGCTGCCTCCTTCCGCATCTCGTATTTGGGGATTCCACTTCGATGGGGGAAACTGCTTAAAGCTGACTAGTTGCCCATGGTGGACAAGGTTGAATCCAGGCTTCATGTTTGGGCTGGGAAACTCCTCTCCTGTGGTTGTAGATTAACCCTTCTTAACTCAGTCCTCTCTTCTATCCCCCTTTATATGATGTCTTTCTATTATGTTCCCTCTCGGGTCATCAAGCGGATTGACCAAATCAGAAGTAATTTTTTTTGGTCGGGATCCTCAACGCTCAAGCCAGGATCCCACATCTGCAATTGGAAGTTATTCTGCTCTCCAAAGCAGCCGGGGGTTTAGGGATTTTGAACCTCAGACACCAAAATATCGTTTTATTGGGCAAATGGCTTTGGAGATTCTTGAAATTTGAGCAATTACCTTGGATGTCTTGGATACAAAGTATCCAAAGTAACTGCTTTGCCAATCAACATCTGTGGGATTTCCTGCCCAAAATTCACCGTCTCGCCTCCCCATTCTGGAAGGAGGTTTGGAAAGCGGCCATAGCGTTCCAATGTGGCATTTTCCATGATTGTTGCAACGGGTCTAAGACCAAGTTCTGGTCCTATCTCTGGATTGGTAACAACAAACTTGCCTCCTCTTTCCCTGCTCTCTTCCGCCTAGCCTCCAATCCCCTTGTCTCGGTGGCAGACTCTTTCTCGTCAGCCCTTCCCGCCCACCTTTACTCAGACCTTAACGAACTTCGTAGGATCCTGAATCATGTCATTTGGCGCCCGAAAGATGACTTTAGTTGGAGCTGGAACTCGTCAGGGATTTTAATCGTTAAAACTTTTTATAACTTTCTTAACTTTAGAGGCATCCGGTCCCCTTTTGCGGACTTTATTTGGAACTCCTGTGCCCCTCTAAAGGTTAAAATTCTCACTTGGCTGGCACTCAACAACAAGCTACTTACGGTCGAAATCCTCAACAAAAGGAATTTAGCATGGGGACAATTATGCCCCTATTGTTCTAACAATTTTGAAGATGTGAATCATCTCTTCGTCGGATGCGAATTCATTCGACCCCTATGGAAAATTTGCGTGCTAGCCTGGGAATTCCCTTCTATACCCTCCAGCCTGTCCTCATGTTGGTCTCTTCATCCCACAAATATAAGATTCAGTAACTCATGGAACCTTTCGGTTCACATTATTATCTGGATTGTTTGGTTGGAAAGAAATAAGAGGTTATTCAAGCACTGTGCTTCCCATATTTCGATTTTGATTGATGATTTTTTATTTCTGTTTAATTTGTGGTCTTCGACTTTAAAGGTAGAGGCTAGATCATCTCTGTCTAGTCGTAGATTGGACGACTCGTTACTTTGTCTCCGTAACCTTTACGCTTTATAACCTGCTTTGTTTTCTTTTCAGCATTTTGGTTATCTTTCCTGTGCAACTAAGCCTCTTTCTTTCTTTCACAGGGTTGAAGATTTCCAAGTCGCTCTTTATGGATGCTTCTTCTTTTGTGTCCCTCTGGACTTGCACTGAGCTTATCCATTGCTAATGGCACAGTGTTTGCTTTTTTTCCTCTACTAGATTCTCTATCCTCTTCTCTTATTACTGGGTGTTTATAGCTTACCTAGCTTACCGTTTAGCAGGAGCATATTTTGTTCAGGTTTTTGGGCTTCTCCTGTTGTATCCCGAGGTGCTATTGGGCGAGTGTGCCCACACTCTTCCACCTACTGTGTTTGGTGTTTTTTTTTGTTATGGTAGCATGCTTGGTGTTTCTCTTTATGGCACTTACTTGTCTTTGCTTATTATCGTTTTTGTGATGGCGCTATCATTATCTTATGCTTCATTTGCTTTGTGTGTGAGGTGGCCTCTATGGTCCTCGGCTGTTTGATAGACAGTGCTCTATGCATCTGGTATCAGGGCTTCTATATTTTTGGGTGGTGTTACCCAGGCCTTTTCCATTATCTTTCTCGATTATTGTGTGCATTCCTTCATTGATAGCTTTCCCTACTGCCAAGGTGCGGTATTGGTTGGCTTAGGGGTCGGGTGTTTCATCAGGGTTGTTTTTTATTCTTGGTGAGTTTGTGGTCTGGCCTCTAGTCCGTTCTTGGTGCCGGAACTCCGGATCCATTACTGCCTCTCAATTCTAGCACTTCACTGAGTTCGCTTCTCTGCGAGTGAAGCTCTCCCGCTCTTCTTCCATAGCTGTCTGCATCGCTCGATGGTCGTAGCTTGGTTGTGGATGGACTCTAGGCTGATCCTGTGTAGGAGCAGCCCCTTCCTTCGCAGAGGGCGGGAGTTTCTCAGTGGCCATTTCTCTCTTCTCGGGATGTTCCCGTTGCGCTGCTTTTGTGCTTGGTGCTGCGGTTTGCATTTTTCTACTATTGTATGTTGTTTTCCTTTTTTTTAGTGCTTCACTGCTCTTGATTCTGTAGTTTATTGGTTTTATACCTTGTAAAACATACCTATACATGTTTAGTTTTTAATATATTGTCTGGCTGGAGTCGTAAGACTATCCGTTTCATAAAAAAAAACACCCTAGAGTTAGCATTTCCTCTACACTGGTCTTAAACATCAATTGATAACAACGACCCATTCTTGGTCGTTTTCTACAACATTTATCTTCAAGAATTCATTCATGCCGATGTAGGAACTTTTTATACTCTAGATTTTAATCTCTTTTCACGTTCACCAAAATTTGGGTGTTTATACTCACAAATCCCATATTCCATCATGATCTTTTTATTTTATTTTCCATGCACACTTGTGTATATTAAGACACCAATTTCGTTATTGACTTACTCCAATTCCGTGTCGAAATCTCATAATTTCATCTTTACACAAAACTCTTTACATTAAAAATTCCATCTTTCTTTAATTATACAAAATTCGTATTTTAAGAAGAATTATCAAGTTCTTCATCCAATTGCTTTAATATATAAAAATCACTTCCAATTCTCACAAAATATGTCAAAATATTATGAAAATATTTTTTATAAAGTCTAAATAATTTTAGAGGATTAATAGAATTTTTTCCCAATTTTTATTTCTCTTTAAAAACCCTTAGATACAAAAAAAAAAATCAAAAAGAATAAAAAAAGGGGCTACCGGGTTTTAAACCCAAGACCTTCGCCTGGCTACAGTGACCAACTCAGAGTGCACCCGAAGACCAAGAAGGCCAAAGGCGACTGGTGATAAAAGGTAAACTCAAAAGTCTTAAGTACTGGTCGTCAGTGATATGAGTAAAAATCAAATTTAATAAAAACAAAGCCACTTGAAGACTCAAACCCATGACTACCTGCACTATTCACAGTGCTCTACTCAGAGGAATTGAAATAGATTTATACTTTTCATCTATTTGTAAATTTCCTTTACATAATTTCGATTTCTCAATCAGTTTGTATCTTTCAAATCAAAACTTCTTCCAGAATATTTTCTTCAAAAATAGAGTATAGTGCATATGTTTAAATTTACAAAATTCCTATTTCAATAATATAATAAAAATTATTCCTTTTATCTCTTTTGAGAAATGAACAATTAACACATTTACTGACATTGGAGTTTCTTTTCTTAATAAATCTTTTAGCTACTTGTTCCCCAAATTTATTCACATAGTTTTTCCTCAATTTTCATTCCTAACATAAATATTTCTCTTAGATCAACTTTATCCTTTACATGAGAATAATTCTTCTCTTATAGTTCCAAATGCAACATATTTCGACAATAAGGTGAATGTAGAACTATTCATACAATGTAAATAAAATTCGACATCTATTGCAACTTTCTATACTAATCATTTAATTCAACAATTGATGGGGTCATTTTACATTCTACACAATTCTTTACACAAGACATTTACGAAGCAAAATTATCATATTAGCATGGTTCATTAAAATACATATTCTATCATGAAATATATTGATATGGCACAATGATAAGTTTTAATTCACTAATCTCAAATCCATTCTACGAATCTTCTGATATTGACCATCAAAATTTGCTCTTTTTCCCTACTAGTCTCTTTAAGCAATCACATGGAAAATTTTATCATTTACTCTAGCACATTCATAAACTTAGCCTACTAACATGATATCTAGATTAGAAGTAGACATATTGCCCACCTCTTGAAGAACGAATTGAGAATTCTTAAAAAAAGTCTCCTCGAAAGAACGATTACCTTCTCTTCTCCTTGATCTTAGTCGCGAGCCTTCTCCTCCGAGCTTGTGCAAAATCCGGACTTCCCTCCTCCTTGAACTAGCCGGCCTCCAAATGAAACAACACACACTCAATCTTTTTCTCACACAATTTCTTCTCTTAGTCTTTGAAAAATCTAAGGTGCAAAAGATAAAGAATGACATAGGTGCCTATTTATACACAATTCATGGTCAAATGAAGGGTTGAGATGTGTTTTGACGAATGGCTAAGATGCATTTGTGAGTTAGAAAAACTACCTGTTAGCACACAACCACCTTCCCACTCCCCCACTCTTCCAAGCATGGTCGGCCTATCCCTTTCTTCACCTTGCACGTGCAGGTGCAATGCATGTGCCCCCACATGCACACCTATAAATAATTGTTCATTAATTTGTTATACTAATTTGTTACATGGCAATGTCTACCATACAAGTTGTTTAATTAACAAATGAATTAACTAGTGGGCTAGCTAGGTGGGCTAATTCTATGGGCTTTTAATTAATTTATTTAATTTATTTTGGGTGGGCTTGGATTAAGTTATTAGGCCTAGGACTCTATAATAATTAATAAGAGGCTTTTTAAAAAGAGAAAGGAAATATTTGTTCATGACATTAAAAATAATTTTAAGGCCAATGCACACATTAATTTGCACCTGCAAAACACATGAAATCAAATGAAAAATTTATATTTAATTATATGAAAATTCAGGATATTACAGAATGGCCCCAGGGAAGAGGGTCACGTGATGCGGGCCGAATACTAGGAGTTCCGTAACTCGGTCCTCCACGAACTCCGAGGAGGAGCTAGAAATGACCGCCACTCAGACAACCCACGTATCGGAGGGACCGAGAACGAAGAGTCAACCCGATCCGAGGGATGAGAAGATGCGGTTCTTAATCGAATACAGGATAGAGAAGACCGTCTCACCCGAATAGGGAAGGAGAGAGGTAGTCAAGTAGGGGGTACCACCCGGTCTGACCTCGCTTCTCCTTCTACATCCTTGAAGCCCCGATCCTGAGGAGCTTCAAGCCTCCTACATTTGAGACCTATAATGGGGAGTCGGACCCAGCTGATCACATTGAGGGGTTCAAAACTCTCATGATGATTCACAGTACCTCGGATGCCCTTCTCAGCTGCGTGTCCCCCACCCCATAGCGAGGCTCCGCGAGAGATTGGTACTCTAAACTTGCCCTAATTTCAATCTTCTCCTTTTAACAGCTCGAGGAAAGCTTCATCGCCCACTTCGTGACTAGCCACAAGGCTGAGAAGACGAGCACCTCCCTATTCGATTAGAAACAAAAAGATGGAGAGTCCCTTCGAGACATTATTTAGAGGTTCACTGCGAAGGTCAAGTCCATATCCTCTCTCGACACCGAGGTCGCAACAGTTGCCTTTAGGCACAACGTCCGACACGACCTCTTGAAAACCTCCCTGGTAAAAAAGCCTCCCATGGATTTCCCAAGCCTTGTCATCCGGAATGAGAAATACATCCCAGTCGAGGAAGTCTTACTTTTGGAGGGCTAAAAGAATCACCTGTCAAGGGAAAAAGGAAGACATACAGTTATAAGGTACCGAAGAAGGCTAAGAAAGACACCTTTGGGCAGCGACATCCTCCCCTAGTGCCCTGGTTTGAGAAGTTCACTCCGGTTAATGTGATTGTCTCTGCTATCCTCATGAAGGTGGAGGAAGAGGGGTTGATCCGACACCCCCCTCGATCTAACAATGGGAATAAGAAGAGGGATAGAAGGTTCTACTGTCGATTACATCGAGAACAAGGTCATGATACCGATAGCTGCCGGGCACTGAAGGACAAAATCAAGGCCCTCATCTATAGGGGCTACCTGTCCATGTTTATCGGGAGTGACCCAAGAACTTCTCCTCCTCTTCGCAGTTCTGACAAGCCTCCGAAAACGAACTCTGAGCCCCAGGGCTCTAAAAGATTGCCCTCCTCCACTCTATATGGGGGCCAATAGGGGGAAATTCCAGATCTTCCTACCAGGCATTCATCAGGAAAGTGAACTCGGTCCAAAACTACCATCCTCCCCGAGGTCACAAACTCACGATCTTGTTCTCGGATGATGATCTTGAGGGTGTCTGAATCCCTCACTGTCACACTTTGGTAATCAGGCTCGGCTTGGCAAACCACGAGGTCTGATGCATCCTCGTGGATAATGGTAGCTTTGTAAATATCTTGTTCCTCACCTCCTTCGCGTGCCTAAAGCTCTCCCGTGATAGGATAAAACCTATGGGCTACACGCTTCATGGTTTCTCTGGCGCTCTAGTTCAGATCGAAGGGATCATCACTCTGGACGTCGTTGCGGGAAAATCCCCGACCACCCAAACCAAACCCATGGACTTCAATATGGTCAATGTCATAGTGGCCTAACACCATTCTCGGGCATCTCAATCTTGCATTTCTCCAAGCCATACCCTCATCCTATCATATAAGAATGAAGTTCCCTAGAAAGGCAAGGGTTTGGGTCGTGAAAGGCAATCAAGAAGCTACCTGAGTTTACTACACCGCTATTGTGGGGGGCTCGGTCCACTCTTTTGATGCGGTTGAACTCCTAGTGATAGGAGTTCGATTAGCTCCGAGCCATTCGACGAGCTGGAATAAACTCCCTTCTCCGAAGCAGACCAGGCTAAGTGGTTTCAAGTGAGCAAGACCTTGCCTTCTGATCTCAATGAAGATATCATCAACTATGTTTGTTAAAATCGGGACCTATTCGCTTGGACTCCCGCGGATATTCTAGGCATCTCGAAGGACCTGATAATTCACAAGCTGCGTGTTAACCCAAACTCTAAACCGGTATAGAAAAGGTGCCGAAAGTTCACGCTCGAGAGGCAACATGCTGTGAAGGAGAAAGTCGAGGAGCTCATGTCCGCTCACTTTATCCAGGAGGTTAACTATCTAGAGTGGTTGGCCAATATTATGATGGTAAAAAAATCTAGTGGTAAATGGAGGACCTATATCGACTTAACAGATCTTAACCGGGCATGTATGAACGACCCCTTCCCGCATCCAAGCATCGATGCTGTGATCGATGCGACATCCCAGCACGAACTCCTGACCTTCATGAATGGCTTCTTCGAGTACCACCAGATCCAAATGTTCTCCCATATATTCCATTGAAAACTTTCATGACAGACCAAGGGCTTTACTGCTACCGGTTCATGCCTTCGGCCTTAAGAAAGCGGGAGCCACCTACCAGAGGTTGGTGAATCGGGTCTTCAAGGAGCAAATAGGCCGAAATATGGAAGTATATATGGATGACATGCTCATCAAGAGTCTCAGAGGAGGAGACAACATGAAAGAGCTAGAGGAGGCCTTTGAAGTCTTAAGAAAGCACAATATGAGGCTCAGTCCATCTAAGTGCACCTTCGGCATGACTTCGGGTAAATTCCTTGGCTTTATGGTCAGCTAGCGAGGGATAGAGGCGAACCCCCAAAAAATTTGTAACTCCTGTGACTCATTATTGTATTTTTATTTGTATTTAATTAAATTCCTGGTTATTTTATTTTATTTTTGATAGTATCTCTTTTCGTCTCTTTTGAATTGTATGTTGTTGTTCTTATGATTCATTTCTGTTTGATTCAGCCTTTATATTCTCATTTGAATTATCTACAAATTTGTTCTTGTCTTTGTTTATTGCCTAATCCTAATTCATGGCCTATTTGTATCATATTGGACTCTTTTCTTCCTATTAGATACTACCCAGTTGACACAAACCCATATTGACTATATATAACCCTCTTAATTATACTCTAACCCTAATTACCAAACCCTAATACTCCTCTCTCCCTCTCCCTAGCCGTCATCTACCCTACCCCGACCTCCCGATCTCTACCCTTCCTCGCTGTCGTCGCCCTATCCTCGACGCCGATAGACCACCCCCGCAAACACCTCTCCTCTTCCCCTCATTCACTGCACACCCCTCGTGCCGCACCTATCCCCGCTTGTGTAGCAGTGTCGCGCCCAACCCCTCGCCGCACCGTATGTCCTCGTCGCTGTCGTCTTCCTCTCCGTCATCATCTTCTCTTTTGCCGAGGATGACACCCGAGCGCCTTAGCCTTGCTGTGTCACTGCTGTCGTCGCCGTTCTGTTGTTGCCATCGACGCTTTTAGTGTTTGCTGCTGTTTCGTGTGTGCATGTGAGACACGTGCACAACACGTGTTTGTATTGGTGTGGATTCTCGCTCCTTGTTCATGTCGTTGGTGTTGTGTTCATGGTTCGGAATCCGTTCCCGTTATTCTATTCTTCATCTTCGTCGTCGTTTTCAGGCAAGTAGCTTGTATGTATTTTTTGTGTCGTACAAGTTAAATACCATAAGTAGTCTTTCATGAAATTGTTTAGTACCCTCATGATGACCATATTTGTTAGTTGATCCGTTCCATCATCTCTTGATCATGAGTAGCTCACCATAAGTTGTTACCCATTGCATGAAAACAATTTAGATTAGATGGACATCTTGATGTTTATGCTTGTTGTGACATATCGTATGTTGTAGATGATTGCTTCGTGGATGCTTGTATGATGTGCTATCTTATTGTAGAGTATTTATTCACGTGCCATGCTGAATTGAGTTTCCTATATACCATGCTTTGTATGAAATCTTAGATTGGATCGTTTGTAATTAAACTATTTGATAAAATGCATAAAAGAACTTTTGTTTCACTACTGCCCTATTTTTGTACAGTAAATTCGACCCTGGTAACATCCGTTAAAAAATAAAGTTGTGAACATGATTGGTAGGCTTTGTTTTCTAGTTTTCAGAACTTTCGACAGATCTGAATTCCGATCGATGCATGAGTTATTGCTGTTTTACTGCAGTCATATCGTATTATCCAGATTCTGAACTATATGATTTCTATATGAAATATTATTTTAAAACTGATATTAAAAGTAGAATTTACTGATATTAAAACTGATATTGTGATGAGTCAAGTAGATCCGTACAGCTTATGGATGGTGAAAACTATCTGCTGGGCTTAGTTGCGTACCGTATTTCATATTCCTTTTGGGTAGCGGGTCGTGACAGATTTAGGCCATCCTGGACATGACACCTCCTAAGAACGTCAAAGAGGTTCAAAGACTCACTGGTCGACTCACAGCCATCGGGCATTTTCTCTCGAAATTTTAGGAAAATCCCTTCCATTCTTCAAGGCCCTCAGGGAGAGCAAAGATCTTTGAGTGGGAAGAACCACAGTAGTAGGAGTAACTCGCCAACCCCCTTATACTAACCAAACTCGTGCCAGGTGAAGTACTCTACCTGTACTTGGTGGCGTCCGAGCATGTCCTCAGCGCGGTCCTAATCTGAGAAGACAGATGGGGCGCAGAGACCCATCTATTATGTACTCTGTCATGCAAAAATGGAGAAGGTAGCTTACGACCTGGTCCTGGCTCACGGAAACTTTGCCCTTACTTCCAGGCTCATTCCATCCAAGTCCTTATGGACCAGCCCCTGAAGCAGGTCCTCAACAAGCCGGAGAACTCCGGTCGATTGATCATATGCTCTATCGATCTTAGCCTGCACAACATCAATTATAAGCCAAGAACTACTATCAAGGGTCAGGCACTCGCCGAGTTCATCACCGAGTGTACTATCTTGAAGGCATCTGAAGCCCAGGAAGTAGAGCAAGTATGAGCTCTATGTGGATGGTTCATCCTGCGAAGTAGGAAGCGGAGCAGGCTAGTTACTGAATGGCCCAGACAACTTCGTCCTCCAGTACTCCTTGCACCTTAACTTTCAAGCCTTCAACAACAAAACTGAGTACACGGCACTAATCGCTGGACTGCTTCTAGCCCACAAAGCCGGGGATAAATTCGTCAAGGCCTTAGTGATTCCTAACTTGTAGTCAATCATGTCTGTGGAGGGTACGAGCCCGTGACACCCGAATGGTTCAGTACTTGGCGCACGTTAGGCTCATTTTTGGCGGGCTTCGAAGCGACTTCATAACAGAACAACCATGCTGACGCGTTATTCAAATTGTTTCCCTCTTCCTTCGAGGGTCTTGATCGCACAGTGCTAGTGGAGGTCCTTATCGAGAGAGTGCTCTTCAAGCGATCATACACGAAGGTCGACAGACGACCGTACCTCCGATGCCTGACCCTCGAAGAACCCAAGTACGCGATCGAAAAAATGCACGAGGGAGTACGAAAGTTTCCAAATGGGCGGTAGGTGGCTCGCGAGAAAGATCTTCAACCATGGATATTACTGGCCGACCCTATTACAAGATGATTAGGACCTCATCCGAAAATGTGGCCCATGTCAAAGGTTCTCCTCGGTCAACCATGTTCTCTAGGCCAAACTCAAATCACTGGCAAGCCCAGCTCCTTTTTCCATGTGAGGGGTGAATTTGGTCAGCCCGTTTTCCAAAGCAATGAGTCAATGGTGCTTCCTGATTGTTACAATCGATTACTTGACAAAGCGGGTTGAAGCAAAGCCGTTAGCCACCATCCAAGCATCAGGCCCAACAGTTCTTCTGGAAGCACATCATTTGCCAATTTGGGATCCCTCGAATCCTAATCACTGACAATGGCACTCAGTTCACAGGCAAAGAGTTCTGCAATTTCTGCAAGGACCTGGGGATGCAACAAAGGTTCTCTTCTATTTTGCACCACCAATATAATGGACAAGCCAAGAACACCAATCACCAAATTCTGGAAAGCCTTAAGAAGTGACTGGACAAATCCCCCAAGGGATTGTAGGTCGATGAGCTACCTAGTGTGCTTTGGTCATGCTAAATGACCTAGAGGATTTTGACGGGCGAATCACCCTTTAACCTCACATTCGAAACCGATTATCATTCCCCTAGATGTCAGACTACCTTCACCTCAGATTATGAGCTTCGATGAGGACTTGAATTCAGACAACCTCATGACCAACCTGGATCTCCTTGAAGTTTGTGAAAGGTTGTCCATCAGGAGGAATCTCTACATGCAATGGATAGAACGATTATACAAAAAGAAGGTCGTTGGCTAATATCAAAGAAGGTGACCTGGTGCTAAGAAGGCTTGACATCTCCTAACCGAGTAAGAGGGGAAAGCGGGCCCCCAACTGGGAAGGCCCATACAGGGTCTTGAAAGCGGTAAGCCCCGGGACTTACCGACTTGAAGACCCCGGGAGACAGGGTGATCAAGAGAACTTAGAATGCAGAATATTTGATGAAGTTCCTTGAAGGCCCCTAGCGGTTTATACTTGTAACAAGGCCCTAAAAAGCCGACGAATGTAATAAGCGCTCGCCTATCGGCAGCTAATGAATAAAATTTCATTTCGGTTCAATAATGTTTTTCAAACTCCTGCTGTTATCAAGACATGGATTTTGTCCATTCGGGTGGTACTCCGTGCCACTTGCAAGTTTTTCTCGCTAAGTCATTAAGCCATGGACCTCGCCCCTCGGCATGGTACTGCGTACCACTTGAATTTTTTTCTTGCTAAGCCATTAAACCACGGACCTCGCCCCTCGGCATGATACTCCGGGCCACTCGCGAGTTTTTCTCGCTAAGTCATTAAGCCGCTCACTCACTAGTCCTACGAGGATCGGTCAAATCATCATGAAAAGGTTTACTCAGACAAGATATAAAACAAATCTTTTTTTAAACAAAAAGTAATTACAAAGGTTGCAGTGGCCGGTCCGCAGTTGGCAAATCAAACACAAAATGAACAAACAAGGAACTATGCCTAAATACTCCTAAGCGGAAGTAGCCTCTCGTATCATGAAGCGCCAATCCTTGCCCACTACCAGCGTTTGGCAGAAGTACTGCACGTGAGCATCGGCAACGTGATGAAGGTGACTGATTCTAAAAAAAAGTTGTGAGAACGTCGCAAGCATGAGAAGCACCAGCCGGGCTAAATGGACCAATAAGCTCTGTATGATAAATAGTCCATTTAGCCTCGACCCACGTAACACTTAAGGAACAATCACAGATCATGGGACCCGAGATAAACCCCCCTTCCCCCCCCCCCAAAGTTCCACACTGGGTTACCGAACCCCATGGAAGCAAAATGGCCCAAATCCCCTTGCTAGAGAAATAGTCCATTCTGGCCTCGGTCCTTGGGGCTCGAGAAAATTTCAAATCCTAGAACTCGGGATAAGTCCCCCCAAGCTCCATGCCGAGATGTTGATCCCTTCTAGATCAAAACCTCGGACCACGGGATCAATCCCCACCGACTCCACTCCTAGGAATCCAAGTCGTCCGTCTTGACCCTCGAATCGCCATTCCGACACTCACCAAAAGTCTCTCCACGAGAACAGTCATTCAGAAAAGCAAAACCATGAAATTTGTGGGCCAAATGCTTGAGAACGGGAGCATTTATAGACCTCGTGGGAGATACTTCCTAATCACTGCAAAACCACAAATTTGAGATCTCAATCCATCATCTCCACTTAGTGGTCAAAATGAACGTTTTAGATCCCAAGGAAAGTCAATGTTTCAACTTCTATGACGAAAGATGTCTCGATTCCCATAAAGAGTGATGTAAGCCAACCCACGTGATATGTCACAGGATGACCTGAAAGAAAAGAATTACCCGGGGGCGAAGGACCCCCCACTACCGAGAGAAAGTCCACAACCACTCACTCCTTGACTTTGTAGTCCGAGCCATGACATACCGACACAAGTAAAAGAAGACCAAAACAAGGGAGTTCCTCTCAAATGCATTGGTGTGAATATTTGCAAGTGTACAAAATCGCAACAAGTAATATAGTAGTGAATAGAGTGTCGAACCCACAGAGACTAGATATTTTATTGAGTACCGATATCACTAGATGAATCACTATTTGGAAGATCGAAATTAATAAAAAAGAAAACAACTAAATAAAAAAAAATCTAACTAACTAAATTAATGGAGAGGGAGTGGAGTCTGAAAATTGTAATTTGTTAATGGCAAAAATTATTACTAGGGCTTTAGACTTCACCTAGTTCATCCCACACAATTTATAATTCCTAAAAATATTATTTTTCCAAGTTGTAGACCGAAATCCCCTAATTATTCAATGCTTTCTCTCGAACAACACCAAAAATATCTCCAACTAACAGTTTGTCATATCTCTATACAAATTTAATTAATCGAAGACTCGTTAAGTTCTGTGGATTTCTTAACGGTCACATCAATCGCGGTAAATCATCTCTAATTTCGCTCAATCAATGGTGTTCAATTTTTATTGTTCTAAATCACAAATTACCTCTCGGTCTCTCCATGATCCAATAATCATACAAAAATTGGCCAAATAATTGTAAGATTAAGCACAAAAATTAAACACACAACCATGAAAAAATAGAAATAATATGGAATTAAAACTGTGCTATCAAAACTAGGCTACATCTAAACCCTAGAAAAATAAAATTAGTTCATAGTAAAATTGCAATTAACAAAATTGTTCATGGATTGCATAATTAAAAATTAGAGAGAAAAAAATAGATACAAAACTAGACTGTTTTGTAATTAAAAATTGCAAACCGAACGGTCTTGAAAATTGTGCCCAAACAATAAGCGTAGTCTTCTCTCTTTCTGCCTTGGAGTCGTCTCGGAGAACGCGTCGTCTGCCTTGGGAACGTTGCTGCTGCACGTCAGAACGAATGCCAGGTGAAGAAGTCAGAGCCGCCACGTCAGCCGACCTGTCACGTCCAAGCTGTCGCTGTCGTCCTGCTGCTTCGTCAGTGCTGTCTCTTCGCTGACGCACGTCTCGAGTCTCGTGTCTCATGCAATCACCAGGCCACTTCTTCGTTTCGTCTTGGCTATTGAATCGCAATGAAGGCCGCTCTCTCTCTGTGTTTATTATTATTTTTTTATTTTTCATAATTATTTCTTTTCAGCTCTTCCGCCTCTCCCCGGTTCCAATCCAGCACCACCTGTATATATAGGAAAAATATTAGGTTAGTTTAAATTAGGTTAGTTTAAATTTTAAAAGTAGGTTTTGTTAGTTATTTAATTAACTAGTATTTAAGATAATGATAAATCCATAATTATTATCCAATTAACAATTCCCCGTTAATTCATTCTTTCTTTCTTTCTTTAATTATTATTTTTAATTAAAAAATTCTATTCTAACCCCTCATTAATAATATATCTATTTTACTTTTCACATGGCCGAATTGTAAAATTCAAAATTCAACAAAACAATAAAAATTAAAAAAACATTATGTTTGTTTTTGTTTGTTGATTTTTACCAAAATTTTCACTTTTTGCATCAAAAATCTTATTTCTTCAAAAATAAGTAATTAATTGAAATCTTATAGAAATAAGATGCAATATAAACAATATAAATGAAAACAAGCAATTTTAATGGGTAAATGAGTACAAATATTTATATAAAAATTAGATACATCATGCATTTGTATTCATTTCGAAAGATCAAATTACAAGAGAGGTGGCCAGTCCGCAAGAAGGCGTATAATGAAATGAAAAACCTAGAGCCTACTACTTAGAAGAATACCCCTTTTCGAAGATGGGAGTGGAGCAAACCCCTTCGACCTGGGCGGCATGAAGTGCTACCTAAATCGTAATAAATGCAAGACTTGACATGATACAATACCATTTACATGATTACCTGTACATGCTATTTGACACCTATTACATGTTTACCTGTTTGCATGCTACCTATTACCTGTCACATGTTATATGCACCTGTTATCTCACCACATTACTTGATTCTGTTCATGATTCATGTCAGCTGTTCTATTTGGTTGCCATGTCGGTTCCATGCTATGTTTGCTTCCGTTGTTACTCTATATCTGTTTATCTTTTTCTGTACTTGTGCCTCCACTACAAGCGGCCCGTAACTTGCATTGACGGACATTTTGTTTTTCTTCCCTTTTTCCTGCAATTTGTTAAATTACAGATTATGGTGATCAGCTGCCCGATGGAGTAGGTGATCTGAGATTTTAGTTGCTGGAATTCTTGCTATGATTATTATTTTCTGTTGCTTATTTTGAACAAATGTATTGCTACTTGGATTATTTGTATTGGACAGTATAACCCAGAATTATTGACTTGTTCAAATCTGGTTTATTTGAGATTATTAAATTTTGTTTCAAGTAAATTCTATTTGTATATTGATTCATTCATGGATGCATGGTTGATTTCTCCTTGTTACTTCATGTTATTCCTGTGAATTGTTGTATAGATCCTGACAGCTTATGGATGATGAAAATCATTCGTTGGACTTAGTCACGTATCTGTATTCCGTATTCTCTTTTTGGGAAGCAGGGCGTGATAAGGTTTTTAGTGGTATCAGAGCCCAGGTTTGGCTAATGTATTAGTTTGACTAATATGTTAGACAATTTTGGCTCGAACTGGGTTGGCTCAACAGTACACAGACCATGCAATAACATGAATGAATTATAATCAACATTGATCTGGATACAAGTCTTGTTCCGTTCATTTGATCCCTCCTTATTCAATTCCTTGATTCCTTGTTTCTTTCCGTCCTTTGCAGTCGTTCTCAGTTGTTGATTTCTTATTGGGTATGAATTCATTCTTTTCGTATCCATATCTTTCTGATTTTGGTGCCATCCATTCTTTTTATTTTTCTGCTTAGGTCCGTCAATCGGCATCGCTTGATCTCCTACGACTTGTCAGCGGCATGGATCATCACCAGGAAAGGAAGTGTCATCCCTTGCTCCAGGATGTGCATGCAGAGTCCCAGGATCTCAGAAAGTGTTCAGAATCAGAAGTTACCAAGAGTTCGAACTTCATGCTAGAGTTGATGGACGCTGATGTCAGAGTCTTCCCGATCAGAGTTTCGCAGGGGAAACGTGGTGGGCCCATAACCCACAGGTCCCAGGATTTTCTTGTTGTTTCTTCTTCCCTACACCGTTTGCTTCCTTCTATTACTTGCATTCATCCTCATCTGTTGGCTGATTGTTTGGTTCAGTTTTTTCCTATCCATTCTCTCTTTGATTCCAGTTCTACCTACTCCCTTATTGCTTTGTTATCTTGTGTTGATTCTTTCCTTTTGATACTGTTTATTCTCTTTCATACACTCCAATTGACATCATTGTTATCCACTTCCTTCTTATTTCTGGTGTTGCCACATTTCATTTTTGTTTCCTTAATTCTCTGTTTTGTTACCCCCATAAGTTTTTTTTTTGCCTTGTCCTATGTACCGCCTAAGCAAATTTCGAGTACAAAATTTTTTTGTAAGGTGGGTAGGATTTGTAACCCCTGTTCCCGCAAATACGTATTTTCTGAGTTTGGGTTCTTTATAAAATTTTTCATTTTCTTAAATTCATCTTATTTGAAATTTATTTTGTATCTCCTATTAAAATCCTTTTGTTTTTATTAATTGTATTTATTGTTATTTTCAAACGATTTTTATATTGTAATACAAACCCTATTAATGTTGTTGTTATTATTATTGTTATCAGTACTATTATTATTACTTTTATTTTTATTTTTATTATTATTATTATGATTATTGTTATTATTGTCATTATTGTTCTTATTATTATTATAAAATCCTATTGTATTTGTTACTATTTGAGTATTAACTCAATGTATGCTATTTGATTCATCGTACTATTGTATTACTATTTGTTATAATTTATTTAATTATTTACTTTTAATATAAATCCTAATAGTATATTTTCTATTGGATTTTGAACCCAAAACCCGTGCCTATTGGACCCTAAGCCTATACCCAATAACCGATTTCCTATTGGATTCTTACCCACTACCCAAACCCAACTCTACTCTATAAATACAACCCTAACCTACCCTAACCGTAAGATCACTGTGCATCCCTACCCCATACACAGTAGCTGCCAACCCTTCCTCCCTACTATTGAACCCACCTCGCATGTTCATCTTCTCCCGCTTGTTCCTTCCTCGTCGCCCAGTCGCAACCCCCTTGACCACCCTCGTCTTCGTCTCCATTCGGCCTCCGTCCTCCTCACTTTCCTCTCCCGATCATCCTCGCCGTCCTCCGCACCCCCGTCGTCATCCCCATCTCCTCGTCGGCCATCCGCTCACCACCATCATGCATACACCTCTTCCAACCATTATCCCGCCATTACCACCACCTTCGTCCACTTCCCGTCGAAACCATCACCCCCTCATCCCTCCTTGCCAGCCCTCGCTCCTCTCCAACCCATCGTTTTCCTCTTCCGTCTCTTCGTCAGTGTCCCTCGCCAGCCCTCTGTGTGCCCTCCTTCCTACCGTCGTGACGTTGCAAGCAGCAGCCAGAGTGATGCCAACACCCCCGACAACGACCCCCTGGTTCCCTACCTCCCTGTCGCGACCACCTCGCGACACAGTAGCCGTCCAGTGCTCTCCCTGTCCGATGCAGCATCGACGTGCCTCCTATGGCTGGTTACCTATGTCGCCTTCAGCCGCAGCATCACAACACTTCCTGTGCTATGCCTCCCTTCGAATGGTCGACAGCACAACTGCAGGGAGTAGCGACGTGCTGCCAACGCCGTTCTCCTGTGCACACCCTCCGTTGTCCTCTTTTGTGTGCGTGTGTTCGATCTCGTGTACTCGTAGTTCGTTGTTTGTGATTTGTGTTCGTGGTTTTTCGTTTGTTCGTGGAATTCATGTCCGGGAATCCATTCCATTATTCTAGCTCTTGCTTCGTCATTTTCGTCGTCAATTTCAAGACAAGTAACTTGTATTAATTTTTGCTGCAAATGCAAGTACTAAATACCGCAAGTAGTGTAGCTGTGATCTAGAGACAATTTATGTGCAAAACCTCTGTTATATCTTGTATCGAAGTGTTGATCCACCCGTAGTTGTCTCATTACACACACGACATTAAATAACTTAGAGATAATCAATTATTGGTGTATACATGCTTGTTGTTTGTATGATCTTGTATGCTTGATGTGTTAGTAGTAGTATAACTTGTTGTAGACTCGCTAAATACCTTATACCATGTTGCTTGGACATCTAGTATACCATATTTCACATTTTGTTATGATTTGGATGAGTTTCATATGATCTAGTTGATTTTATGCATGAAGAATAATTCTGCCCTCGTTGTTACCCAGTTTTTGTTCACTATTTTATACCCTATTAAGGTCAGTATATGAAAACTATTTGTGAATATGAATTAGAGAGAATTCTGCCTACTTTCCAGAATTTCTGACAGATCTCAGTTTCGATTTGTGAGTTGCAAGTTATGGCTATTTTACTACAGAGGTGTAGAAAATTCCAGATTCTCTTTTATATAAATACTGTATGGTAATTTATTTTTATACAGATGTTAAAGACAATATTTTGATCTAATATTTTGCTGAATACAACTAAACTTGATTGGGATTAATCCCTAATTTTTTTGGATTTAATTGATGACTTTATAAACTATTCTATGCTTGCAAACAACTACTATACTTACAGAATTTTCATGTTGTTCAGTAAAGAACTTAAATTTCGACCTGATTCTATTTGTTGTTTATAAAAACATTGTGAATATGAAATGTAGCCTACTATATCAATTTGATCAAACTTTTGACGGATCTGAATTTCGATTTATATTTTATAAGATATTGCTGTTTTAGTACTGCTGTGTTTATGATTCTTATTTTATCTGACTAAGCTATCTATTTTGAAAAAATATGAAACTTTATTTGCTGATACTAAACATACTAGGGAATACCCCAGATTTTTCTTGGATTTAATCAGTAATTTTTTATGCCAGTTTCCTGTTTATGAATACAGACTTCTGATTTCTGGCTAAACATGTTTTCTGGATACAATTTTGTTTTGAGACTCGTTTTTGTGGAATACCATATGAATTATATATATTTGCTGGATTCGGCCGAGTGTTTGTTTTCCAGATTATCTGACAGATCCAGGTTTGCATATTTGTGGCAACGGAAATTTCTGATTTGGTGCAGTACTGTCTTGCTGTCCTGAACTTAAATTTTCGTTGTCCTTTTCTTTTATGAGTTGTCTTTCACCTGTACATGTTTATCTCCCGACCTGAATGTCACGTCCCGCTTCCCAAAATTTCCGAATGCAAGCATGTGACAAGGCCCAGCGAATGACTTGCTTCATCCATGAGCTGTTATCGATTCAACTCAACAATATAAACAAGAAGTAATACAAGTACGCATACAATAAAAGAAGTAATCACATAAATAACAATATTTGGAATTTAAGCATAAAATAACCAACAAAATATCAATCCAACATCTGGAATCATCAATAATAATATTTGGGTCAAAATCCCACAATGCAGAGAAAACAGCATTGTTCAATTATTAAAGTTCTCTAAATTAAAAAATAATTATTAAGCGGCGCAGCAATATAATTCTTTCACCATTGTTTCTCTCTTAGCCCATCAGGCAAATCTCCTTGATTACCTGTAAGCTGTTCATCTAAAAGAGAGGAAAATATGTCCTTAGAGCAAGTCATGGACAGCAAGTACAGAAACAGAGAAACAATGACAATAACGGTATAACAATGAATTCAATGAATGACGAAATCAATAGTATCGAACAGTGACCAAGCAATAATAGTACAATGTGCAATAACGATGATTTATAACCATAACAATAAACAATAACGATAATGGTAAACAATAACGATAACAATGTGCAATGACAATGAGATGAAGTCTTAAGTCTATTATTCATTTTTAATCCTAACTTATGCACGTACTACTGCATCCCATACTACAGGTTCCATGCATACAATCAATTTTGTTTAGACTAAGGTGGTAGATTCTATAGGTCATGTACTCGCACGGTAACAATAGCAATTTCTTGCACAATAACGATAACAATAGTCGGCACGATAATCCTAAAACAATGCATGATGAATTGGGATATTGTGGTCAATAATCCAATAATTAATCGATAACACTAGTCAACACAATATTTTGGGAAGCAAAGCCCAAAATTGCGAGTACAGTCACTATATTGTTAACTACCCTAGTCAACCCTTAACCCCGACTTGATTAACATTCTTTATTCAATTAATATGCAATACTAATAGAGAACAATAAGGACAGAAATATCAATTAGAAACAATAAAGTGATAAATAAGGAACACTAGAATGATGAAAACACAACCCTAAGATCATGCAATGTACTCTATACAATCAAATACACCAAATTCAATATTATAGATTCAATAATATATTATTAAACCTAGAAACCCAATTCTAGACATCAGTAGGTTGCTGTATCAAAATCAGAATTTCCGTTGCTACAGGATAGCAAACGTGGATCCGTCAAAAGGTCTAGGAACTAGACTTCTGCCCGGTTCCAATGCATATTAACAAGATAGATAAAATTTGTAGCATCAGGTACTAAAACAGCAAACTACACAGGATGTGTTCAGCCAGAACTTGTAAAATTGTGTATATACATATGAAACATGTCTGAAATTTCATTAATTAATTCCAAGAAAATTAGAAAATATTTTCTAGTGTGTCTAGTATCAGCATGCAAAATTTCAAGTCATTATCTTATAGGTAGCATGGTTAAATTAACTGTAAATCAGAGTGATGCCGCAGTTTTTAGAATCTGGAATTCTACGACACAACAACAGTAAAACTGCGATAACTCACAAACCATAACTCGTAATTCAATTCTGTCAAAAGGGTAGTAAACTAGACATCTGGGTCTACATTTCATATTCAGGAAGTTATTGATTTTGGTGACATTATCTAGGTCGAAACAACATGGTAATGTTTAGGTTGACAGTAAATTTCAGGGTTTGAACATATTCTTCATAAGTAAAAAGATTAAACATGTTATGAATGATGAGTTAGGGGTCGACAACATAAATCACAGCAAGTTAGATCTATGTGAGTATGGTATTAAGATGTATAATGTTCATAATCTTACTAATCTCAATCAACTAGCACACCATCTTCAATCATATGAACAATCAACACTAGTATATAATCTACAATAGTTGTGTGATGTCATAACATTAAATACAATTACAATCCCTATTCCTATATTCAATAATTAACTATATGAGTGCATGTAAGATCTCAATAAGTCGGAGGCAAAAAGACGGCACGAAGTCAAGACTACTACTTGGATTCGCTCGTGTAAATCCGTAGCATCCCAACGATAGATAACAATAACAATATACGATAATAAATAGGGATCTACTTGCGGGGTTCAATAAACAATTTCGAATATGATTCAATATAATTTGAGAATGAGGTGAGTTTCCGTTAGATGACGATTAGATTAATCTGAATATGCGAAGAATAACGGGATCGGAATTCTGGTGGCACGACGATAAGCAAACGATCACGATGATCACGATCGGGCACGGATCTTGATGGGGATCAAGATCGGATGATCGGACGGCTTAGATTGAAGATCAAGATCAACATCAACATCAACATCAAGATGATGATCACGATCGCGATGATCAAAAGAGATCCGACGGTCGAGGTCAAGATCTTGATGATGGTGATGACGATCAATGCAATCCAACGGCCAAAATCAATGGATCAAGAAGCAATCACGATCGCGATCAAGGGCCCAGTTTGAAGATCATCTCCACATAACACCAAATAGTGGATCAGGATTCCCAACTCCACAACTCCAAACACACAAACACAACACGGCGGATCCCCCACACTCCAAACAGTAAACACACCCCTTGCCGCCCTTCTTCACCATGACGATAGAGAGAGAGGAAGACGGTGGAAGGTGACGGCGGCACTAGGCGACGACGGCGACACCCACAGCGAGGGCGACAAGGACTGGTGACGGCGACGCTGCGGTCGGGAAGCGACGTAGGGATGGGAACGGTGGTGCTTTGTTTCTTCCCGAAACAGAGGAAGAAGACAGGGGTGGCGAAGGCGACGAGTTGGGCGACTGCGGTGGTGACTAGCGATGCACAGGGGCTGGGGTGATGACGTGGCAATCAGAGGCGGAGTGAGAGCGGAGGAAGGTGATAGCGGCGCTTCGACGAGGATGGAAGACGGGCGGTTCTGAGCTTCGAAGCTCGGGAATGGCGGAAGGGGGAAGCCGTGATGGCGATGGGTTTTCTAAGGTGGAGCTTCGATGAGGTGCAGGAGAGCGGTGCTCAGTAATGGCAGAAGGCCATGGCGAGGAGAAACGGGGAAGAAGACGATAAGCGGGAAAAAGATGAAGGGATGGTGATGACGAGGTGCATGCTCGAACGGAGACGAGTGCAATGTGGTCGAGGGGCTTCGGCATGGTGACGGGAGGTCGCAAAGGGGAGCTTTGATGGCGGATGAAGACGGAGGAGGAAGACAATGGGGTGAGCTCTGTGGGGGGAAAACAGAGAGGAGAGAGAGAGAGAGAGAGAGAGAGAGAGACTGGATGGGTGAGTTATATTAACATATTAATGATATAATAAATAGAATGTATAATAACGGGGATAGATTGTAGGGCTGATTGTTAGGGATTCAATTTTGGGGTTACAGGGTGTGATGGGTGAGAGAGTGATTGTGGGGACTGTGGGGGAGAAGATCTCGAATTGACTGGTCAATAACTGATTAGAGAGAGAATAAGATTAATGGGTGTTGGGTTTAAGGTAGGCTAGGATCCAGTAATAGCTGGGCTTGGGTTGGGCTCAGGTTATTAATAAATAATGCAAATGATTATAAAATTTGGGCTTTAGATGATGAGCTTCAAATATAATGTAGATCACATCAATGAGCTTTAACAAAATAGTAATAATAGTAGTAATAACATTGGGCTTTATAAAATAAGAAACAATAAAAATAATAACAATAATGGTAACAAAAGTAATAATAACAACAAATGTTGACAATCAAAATAATAATAACAATAACATTAATCATAGTAAGAATACTCATAATAATAATAATAATAATAATAATAATAATAATAATAATAATAATAATAATAATAATAATAATAATAATAATAATAACAAAAATAGAAATAATAATGAAAATAACAATAATAATAATAATAATAATAATAATAGTAATAATAAGATTATGTAACAAATAGGAATTGGATTTAAACAAACTTATTAAAATGATCCGAATAGTAATAATGTAAGTAGTCGATCAATTTGGAATAGAAAAATAAAATTAAAATATACTGTCATTCGAAATAAATATAATTGCTTATTAGAAAATACTTTTGTAGAAGATTAAAAACAAAATTAACACAAAGTAAGTTTATAAATAATCGAAATACAAAATTTTTTTAGGAAATACGTATTTACGGGAACGGGGCTTAACTGAACCTGTTACTTGTTCATGCCATATTATTCTTGCTCTATTTTATGACACGTGTATGCCTGTTTGATAATAATAACAAATAACCAAGTCGAGCTTAAGGGAAAGACCTTAGTAATGTACAATATAGGTATGTGTACTCAGAAGGGGGCCCGTGTTTTCCATTACATGTTGTTATGTTTCATGATTACATGATTCATGCCTTTTACTACTATATGTTGCCATGTTTCATGATAACATGATTCATACCTGTTATTACTATATATTGCCATATTTCATGATTACATGATTCATGCATGTTATTACTATATGTTGCCATGTATGTTGCCATGTTTCATGACTACATGATTCATGCCTATTCTGCTGCCGCAATTTCATGACTACGTAATTCGTGCCTATTACCTGTTACATAATGCCTGAGTACACGGCCCTATAGAAACCCACCAATAAATCTAAACGTAAATTGCATGTATGTAGCATCCATGTGGTAAAAGTTTAGGACGCATGAAGTGCTATCTAGATAGTAATAAATACAAGACTTGACATGACACAATACCTATTACCTGATTACCTGTACATGCTACTTGACACCTGTTACATGTTCATCTGCTTGTATGCTACCTGTTACCTGTCACATGTTATATGCACCTGTTATCTCACCACATTACTTGATTCTGTTCATGATTCATGCCAGCTGTTCTATTTGGTTGCCATGTCGGTTCCATGGTATGTTTGTTTCCGCTATAACTCTATATCTGTTTATCTTTTCCTGTACTTGTGCCTGCACTACAAGCAGCCCGTAACTTGCATTGACTGGCATTTTATTTCTTTTTACCTTTTTCTTGCAATTTGTTAAATTGGAGATTATGGTGATCAGCTACCCGATGGAGTAGGTGATCTGAGATTTTAGTTGCTAGAGTTCTTGCTATAATTATTATTTCTTGTTGCTTATTTTGAGCAAATGTACTGCTACTTGTATTATTTGTATTGGTCAGTGTGACCCAGAATTATTGACTTGTTCAGATCTGGTTTATTTAAGATTATTAAATTTTGTTTCAAGTAAATTCTGTTGGTATATTGATTCATTCATGCATGCGTGGTTGATTTCTCCTTGTTACTTCCTATTATTCTTGTGAATTGTTGTAAAGATCCTGTCAGCTTATGGATGATGAAAATTATTCGCTGGACTTAATCACGTATCCATATTCCGTATTCTCTTTTTGGGAAGTGGGGCGTGACATACAACGTGGCTAGTGAATCCTACAGTTATTACTACTAAACACAATGGTGTCCCCGTTTGGCACTAGTGCCCCAATCCAGTCTGGATGACACCAAATGCCGTGACGATCTTACAGATACACAACCGCATATCTATGGCGCTGAAGTTCCATGGGACAACAGCCCCATGGTCCATTCGTGTCCACTCAACATAAGACCTCGAGGGTCTAATCCCCCTATCCGATAGGAACTCTCCCGTTCTTACCACGAAACTTTAAGAATTAATAGAGCAAGATATGGATCCCGTATCCCGTTGACAGGAAAAGACAATGCTGGTTATCATTGCCTAGTGTTGGCCCTTAGAACAAGTCGAATTATAGGGAATCACCCCTAACATCAACTCGGTCTTTAAGTAAAAAGTAAAGAAACTTAATTAAATGACAGTTTACTAAAAATACATTTGTCACCCAAAATCATGCACAAAGTTTTGTCAAACAAGTGGTACCTGACTGGTCGATTCAAATTAATAACCCAGCGAGTCGATACTCATCGGCTGCCATACCCCTGTTGGTCCTCGACCAAATCCATGGCCCGTGACCCTAGGGAAGCCTTACACCCGGCAATAGAGGTAAACATACATAAAAATCAACATCTGACTTATTGACAGACCAAGGGTACTAATACACCGATCAGTTTCAGTAATACCTAGGTCAGAAATGGATCTGACCTGGTCAATTAACTGAAACACTGGCGATCCGATCTCCATCGTTCGCCACCACCTCTGACTTGGATCGCATCCAGTATTTGGGTCCGATATCAATTACCCATTCTGAAAAGCTAAGACTCTATACTATAAGTCTCTAATTAACCATTCCTTCAGATTCAGCCATCTAGATGCTATAAAATCCCTATATGTTCTCAGTTGTACACTTCTTCAATGTAAATGCTGCATTTTTCCAATAACATAAAAAGTTGCTCACTTATCAAAATTTTGCGATCTTGGATTCTATAGAAAGTTGGGAGTGTCTAGTACAACTTCCTAGTTGATCACATCATCAAATTCATCCATTAAAGCACTCTAGAAATCCTTTTTTTCATCAGTGTACAGACAGAAAAATTAACTCACTTAATAAAACATGGTCTTCTACTAAGACTGGTTCTATCTAGAATTTAGGAAAATCATATCTTTCAAGCCACAAACTGAAATTGCATGATTCAAGATGTTTTGGTAAGATAAGACTCTCTACTACAAGTCTCTAGTTAATCATTCTTCGAGATTCTCAACATATAATTCCATACAAGCTCAAGTTCACAAACTAGCTAACTCTGCACTTAACTGAACATGGTCTATTCAAAATTCAACATCAATTCAACCATAAGTCCAATACTTATAAAATTTGGGATTCAGTAACTAGGCATATACAGATCTAACATATCCAAATATTGCATTCAGATTCAAAATATACAGAGAGTTATAGTCCTTTGAATTTAGTAGAAAAATTTCTTCTGTTTTCAGTAGTGTGTAAAACCTCTGGTTACAAACTAATTTTGAAACCTCATCAAATGTTGTCCAAATTATCTAAAATTTTAGATACATGTTCTACAAATAGATTAGATGCTAAAATGAAAATTTCACTGCAAGATTATATACCATAAATTAGTTATGATTTAATAAATTCCACCTTTGAAATAAAACAGAGCCAGTTCCTAGCTCTGGACCAATCACCAAAACAGAAATTTTAAATATAGCAAATAAATTCAGAAAAATCTAAACTTTGGAATGATTATTTTTAATACATCCAAGTACGTCTAGTAAAAATTTTATCTCAAGATACCTTGCCAATTCCATGTTATAATTTTTGGAAAACACACAACTTTTAACATACACAGCAGTTTTTCTGCTGCTCTCTGTTCCAAAAAAATAATTTTATTAGGCTACTAAATGAACCTAGAAAAATATGAAAAAATTTGAGGATGCTCTAAACTCATCCTAGAACATGCCATTAAACTTTTATGTCTATATTCTAATTCATTTGCATGGTAGAAATTCATAAGTCACAACATCACATATGTGTGCTTTAACATGAAACATGGTATGATCTGTGTTAACATACAAGTTCTATTTTTACATAACATATCAACACTCAAGCATGGTATTCAGGGTACTCTTATCTACTCCTACATACCAATTCACAAAAGAAAAATACTAATTTAGAGTTGAGAACACCCACCCTTCCAAAAAGAGAAAATGATCCTACATTCAAGATTGCCTTCCTTCTCCAAGCTTGCCTCCTCTTGAATTCTTACAACAAGGAGTAGATGTTCTTGGCTAATACTCACTCTCTTTTCCTTCTCCTACTTTTTCTCTTTCTTTCCTTTTTTTTCTGAACTAAGAAAGCATGAAGAAAAAAAATGGAGAAATGGTGAACTGTTGGAGCTTTATAAAAAATGGGAGTGGGGAAATTAGGGTTGGCCGGAAATTAGGGTAGGAGGGTGGAGATTTGGACGTGAGGGGGTGATTATAATGGAGGGTGGAGATGGGATCCAACACACCGAAGATCCTAGAACTTTCTTGGTTCTTCTCATTTCTATAAGAAGATCAACACATAGGTGAAAGTTGATCCTTGGATCCCGTCAATTTTCAACCCAACACTAATCATGAGGTAGGTTTCTAACCCTAGGTTAGGTCAAGGAACCCTAATCCTAAGAAAAACAATTTATGGTTAATTACAATTCAAATTCATATGTATATCCATAGCAAAATATATTTAAATATTTGAATCATAAAATATACACGGACATATTCACATTTGAAACAATTATAGATCATATATCATATATGATCCAATCAAATATATATATATATATATATATATATATATAAATATCTATTTATATACTTAAAATTAAGATAATTTGAATTTATAAAATATATGTTTATGAAAATTATTATTTTTCCGAAGATTGTCTTGTGAAAACAATAGGGAAAAATTCACAGTTTAATTGAGAAGATATCTCGAGCTTCCTCATCGGTTAAGAATAACTAATATATCTGAAATTTCTCAATTAAAATTAATTATTTATAGAAAAATACATAATCGCGTGCAATTCTCAATTATGCATGGATTTCTATGCAAAATAAATATATGCTATTTGCGGGGTGTTACATTACTCCTTCCTTAGAATCGTTCTGTCCTCAGAACGACGCTAGGGAAGAGAAAAATAACAGACAATCATTAATGATCAGAAGATACTTTCCTTGATCATCTCCAATTCCTCGAGGAACATCATCGACAACCGACACTAGTACCCAATACCGGCTCACATTCCTCAAGTGCTCAAAGCATCTTTTTCATTATGGAGATCAATCTTATCATGTGGATCATTCTGGGGCCTACCTCATCTCGCATCTACCGTACTAGTTATGAATCACCTTGGGGGATGCCGCTCTCGTCCTACAATACTGGAGATCAATTCCTCTCCACAGAACATTCTGGGGCCAATTTCATCCTACGTTCTGGAATACTAGGGAATATCTCGCTCCACGGACTATTTTGGAGCCTTCCTTATCCCTTGAATTTTCTTTGTGGGTGTTACTCTCGTCCTCGGAATACTAGTGATCAATCCCACTCCACAGAACATTCTGGGGCATATTTCATCCCTCGTCTGGAATGCTGGGGAATATCTCACTCCTTTGATCATTCTGGAGTCAACGTCCCACTAACCTACTTGTGAGTGTTGTTCTCATCCTTGGAATACTGGAGACCAATCCTGCTCCACAGAACATTCTGGGGCCTATTTCATCCCTCATCTGGAACACTGAGGAATGTCTCACTCCCTGGATCATTCTGGAGCCAACGTCACCCAATCTTTCCCCATGAGTGTCGCTCTCGTCCCTGGAATACTAGAGACCAATTCCTACTCCACAGATTATTCTGAGGCCTATTTCACCCCTCGTCTGGACTACTGAGGAATGTCTCACTCCATGGATCCTTTTGGAGCTGACATCTTACTCCTGATGCAAGATCTCCGCGTGCCTCCTAGCCTTCAGTTGCTACACTTTAGGGTTGGTGACCACTCCCTCCTTAGAGAAAGAACGAGGTTTTACCAAGGAGAAGGCAAAATTTTCAGCTTCATGCCCTCTCAAAAAAATGCGCACAAGACCAGATGACCAAATTCCAAAAACTTCCATGCTTTATAAAAAGTCACAATATTTTGCTACAAAACATATTACAAGTTCATCATTCATGGCTTGCAAAAAAGAAACTAACATAAAATATTACTATTTCTGGACCAAGATAGCCCACACCGCTTCATACTTCTTTCCAGTTAAGCTGAGGTTTATCCTTGGCAACACAAGCTTCTTCCCTTCATCGACTACCTTCCGTATCTAGTCATTGGGGTTCTGTCACACCCCGCTTTCCAAAAGGAATATGGAATATGGTACGCGACTAAGCCTAGCAGATAGTTTTCACCATCCATAAGCTGTACAGATCTACCTGACTCATCACAACAGTAAATATAACAATATACTCAACCAGGCAAGCATAAACAATTATAATTCTATAGTATTTACTCGCAAAAATAATGAATATCCCAAACAAATATGAGATCTGAAACAAAATAATATCCTAGGACTAAAAGCCCAATACAAGCCTCAATACTGTTCACGAATAAAATAGTTCAAAACAAAATATCTAAGAAAATTCTCCAATGCGCATCTAAAAACTTTTGCTCACCAACTCCAGTAGGCAAGCGATCACCAAAATCTGCTCATATGACAATTATAAGGAAAAAGAGAAGACAGGAAAATATAATGCCCGTTAGATGAAAGTTCCGGACCGCAAGCAGTACAAGCAAGAAAAGGAAAAGGAAAAACTAAAATAAAACAGTTGTACTGACATGGAGATAAGCAACAAAGGTGACAGTCTACGGATAACAGAGATAGCATGATAACGGTAAAGGGTGTAATAATAACAGTAACAGTGAAGTCAACAGTAACAGTGAAATCAACAGTAACAATAACAGGATGTGATAGTGAAATAGTTATTCTTATGTATAATGTTCATTACTATCTAGGTAGCACTTCATGCATCCCAAATTATACCACATGGTTGCTACATCAAACAGTTTCATTTTAAGATTTCGTACTGGAACCTATAGGGCAGTATATTCAGACAAACAGTAACAGTAATAACAAACAGTAATGGTGTCATGGGTCATGCCCTCATGCATCTAGTGACAAACAGTGGGTACCACAGTAAACAGTGGGGAAAACAAGTTCCCTTCTAAATACACATTTCTATATTGTCCACTAATAGATCTTTTCCCTTAAAAACCCCAGCTTGATTAGTTTTTATTATTATTAAATAGGTGTGAAAACACAAACAGGGCTAAAGACATGGCAAGAACAAAGGACAAGTATAAGATGAATAGGGAACACAAACGGGTGACAAAAAGAACCTATAACAGTTAAAACAACAAAACTTTCAGTTCTGGATATTAAGACACTATAGTATAAAATCTGAGATTCCCGTTGCCACAGAACTGCAAATCTAGATCCGTCAGAAAATCTGGAAACTAGACTATCTACTGAATCCTAGCGCATATATACAAGTCATGCATCAGCCAGAAAAACAGGGTTGAAAACAACGTTTAATACGGAAGATATGTTCAGCCAGAAAATGTAAAATTTCGTTTATAAGCATGAAAGGATTTGAAAACATCATAATTAAATCTGAGAAAAAACTGGAAGATTTCCTAACATATCTAGTCTAAAAATATAAATTATCATGAATTTATTTTACAGATAGTATAGTCAATGAAATTGGAAAAACAGAGTAATGCAACAAAACTTCGAATCTGAAAGTTCAGACACAGCAGTACCAAAATAGAGATAATTCACAAAATACAAATCGAAATCCAAATCCGTCAAAAGGGTGATAAAATAGACAAATCAGGATACAGTTCATATTTACAAAGTTTTAATAAAAAATGAATAGAATCAGGTTGAAAATGTAATTCTTTACTGAACAGCATGCAGTTTGGAAATATATCGATTGGTTTTATAAGCATGAAATGAGATACAAAAGTCATTAATTAATTCGACAAAAATTAGGGATTGACCCCAGTCATGTATAAACATACTCAGCAAAATATAAAGTTCAAACTCTACTTTTAGTATCAGTTTTAAAATAATATTTCATACAGAAATCACATAGTTCAGAATCTGGAATATACGATATGACTGCAGTAAAATAGAAATAACTCATGCATCGAAAATAAGAATTCAGATCCGTCGAAAGTTCTGAAAACTAGAAAACAAAGCCTACAAATCATGTTCACAAATTTATTTGTTTTACTAACATTAACAGGGTCGAAATTACTGTACAAAAATAGGGCAGCAGTGAAACAAAAATTCTTTTATACATTTTATCAAATAGTTTAATTGCAAACGATCCAAACTAAGATGGAATACAAAGCATGTTATATGGGTCACTCAAATCAGCATGGCATGTGTATTAATGGTCTAAATGAGATGGCACAATTAACAAGCAGTCATGTAGCAATTTCTACCATATACGGTGTGGGTCACAACTATCATACAAATCAAGATGTCCATCTAATCTAATTGTTTTCATGCAGCGGGTGTCAACTACTGTGAACTACTCATGATCAAGAGATGAAGGAACGGATCAACGATCAAACAAATGAGAATATAAAGGCTGGATCAAACAGAAATGAATCACAAGGAGAACAACAAGATACACTCAAAGGGACAAAAATCAGTAAAAAAATCAAAAATAAAATAAAATAACCAGGAATTTAATTAAATACAATAAAAATAAAAAAATGAGTAACAGGGTTTACAGGTTCCCTTGCAGTTGTGGACAATTCGATTTCTTGTGCGCGACTTCTCCGCAGTTATAGCAAGTATTCGTCTGGACTCTTTTTGGGTATTGACTCTTGAAATAACCTTGTTCCTTACAAAAGTAACACACTACCATCTGGCTAGTCTATTTGCTGGTGTAAAGCTTTCTGGGGTCGTGAGTTGAGTTCTGCTTGTCATGGTCAGAGTTGAGAATATACTTCTTCCCCTTTTTCATCGTCTCAGCCTTGCCTTGATTTTGCTGGTCCTGGTTCATGTCTAATTCAGTTGCGGCTGCTCGTCGAACCAACTTTTCAAACCTTCGAATGCACAATGGTACTAACTTGGTTCTAAGTACAGGCCTGAGTCCCTACTCAATCCTTTGGCCTTCTTCACTTCGTCTTGCAACATTTCTGGGGCATAACGAGATAGTTGAGTAAATCTGGTTTCATATTCTCAGATGGTCATACCTCCCTACTTTAGATTTTGAAATTCCATTGCCTTTTATTCTTGTACGTCTAGGAAAAAATAATGCTGCTTAAACTCATCCAGGAAGTCCTCCAATTCTATGGGTCCTCTTCCCATACTTTGTTTCACAGATTGCCACCATACCCCAGCATCTTTTTCTAGTAGAATTGTGGCTAGTCGGACCTTACTGTCGTCTGGTGTCATCATAACTTCAAACGCTATCTCTACTTGACGAATCCATTTGTCAGCTGTATCTAGATCTGCCTGGCCCTTGAAGATAGGCGGCTTCATCTTCTTACAAGATTCTATCATTTTGACTCGGTTGCCTTCGTTATTCTCCCGGTTCCTTCTTTGAGCACCACGTGGTGGTATGGAGTTCCTACTTGCTTCGACAATTTTTTTAATCATCTAGTATACACGGGTAAACTCTGCTTCAACATTGAAGTTGGTGTCGTTGGTCCTATTGCCTTCGCCCTCAACCATTCCACAATGGCTGTTTCTGATTCTTCTGGACATCCTTCAAAGAAAGAAAACACACAGGGTTAGTTCTGGATGTAGGGAAGATCATAAACATATGTGGAAAAGTACAACAATTTATGGTTTTGATCATCCTACAATCCAAAAAAACCCAACTATACTGCATTTTTAAGTCAAATTTCCTACTGTGTTAGACTACAATTTGAAGTCAACTCCGATACCACTTCTGTATCGCCCCTGATCCCACTTCGGAAATTCGAGACACAAACCAGAATCTTTTCCTTCAAATGCATCTCAACACAAAAATAACACGGAAATTTAAAAACTTTTTATTGTCAAATAAAATCATTACATCATCAATTACAATCTTTATCTTGTTCTTGAACAATGATTACAAATTACATTAAAGTATTACAATTACTACCCAACATTTTGCCTGCCCATCAGATCGGTAGTCAACTGATCTTCCACTGGACCTCCATTGAGTGGTCAATCTGCTTTCCTGAGATGTGCCATGTAGCTCAATCTTCCACTGCACTACTCTGATACTCCTACACCTGCTCGAATGGAAGATATGTACATTGCTATTCCACTTGGATGCCCTGCTTATCTTGAGTCCTCTTGCACTCGCGACCCGGTATCCAGTACCTAATTGAGTGGGCATGTCAGTACATATACTGACGCAATGCTGATAAGAAAACAGTGATCTCTAACTAGGAATTCCAACTAGCCTTTGATGAAAACAGAAACGTGCATCCTAATTTCCTAGTGTCAGTGTATGCCATGACCTGAAGTCTAATGCATAGTACACAATGTACAGAGTTATGCATGAGATCATTCTGTATAAATTTCATGATCAAATTCCAATTATTTTGCTCTCTGGAAATTCAGGAATATAGCATGCAGATCATGTTTTCGGTTTTCATTTCCAGATTCTAACAAACTACTCCTAATCAATCATTCTCATAGCTATTACTACTTGATTCATGCAAGAAAATCAAACAAGAGAAACAAGACTAAAGTTCAGAGAACTCCCCACCCTTGGTGTAGCTTGAGAGATGAAAATAGCTTGGCCTTCTTCATTGATTCTTCCTCCAAAGCTCTTGATTTGCCTCTTTTTTTTCTTGCCTTCTTTCACTCTCTCCTTCCTCTTTTTTTTTTTTTGAATTTTCAGAACTGAATGGGAATGAAAGGGAGGGGTTTAATAGTGAAATGAGAGGAGTGAGGGGGTGCAAGGGGGTGGCCGACCTATAGGGTAGAGAGGGGGTGAGGTGGCATGGTTGTTTTCCAAAAGCCCTTTTTTTTTGGAGATATTTGCGTGGCTGAAATTTTTAGCCTTTGATCAAGTTTTAGATGAGAGATGAAAGGATAGATTTGAGTGCATGCAAAGAATATTCATTGTAGTACCATACAATTGCATATTTGCATATGCATCACACTCAAAACTAGTGTATGTACTAGTATCGGTTCTTCTCATTCTCGAGCACCACCATGAACACAACCATCAACGCTAACAATCCAGCAAATTTAATCGCTCTTCAACATTCATAAATATATATGCAGACATTATATATACAAAAGTATTATATTACCCGGGGTATTACAATTACTTTACTTTTTGATCTCCTCTTCATATTACAGTTTACTTTACTTTTCATTCTTATAATACAATTTCTTTACTTTTCACTACCATAATATATTGTCTTTACTTTCATCTACATTCTCATATTACACTTTTGTTACTCTTGATTCTCATTTCCCATAATATACTTTCCTGACTTTTCACTCTTGAAATACTCTTATCTCGCTGTCACATAGATTTTACCCAGCAAATACACATATATTGCTGCCATATAGGTCTTACGTATCAATTTCACATATTGTTGCCATACAGATCTTAGGCATCGAATACACATATCGCTGTCATACAAGTCTTACGCATCAAATACACATGGCGCCATAGAGGTTTTATGCATCAAATACACATCGCTGCCATACATGTTTTATGCATCAAATACACACCACTGCCATACAGGTCTTACGCATCATCATTGCCATACAGGTCTTACACATCACATCACTGCCATACAGGTCTTACGCATCAAACACACATTCAAATATCAACACTCTCCAATACACATATATAAGTTTCTTACACCCCATAACTTACTCCGTATCATACTAATAATTTCTCTATTTGATATACTTAACACATCATCAATTATCACTAGTAATTAATTACTTACAATTTTCATAGCACATCAAGTACCTAAAAATAAAAAGAATCAAACTCACATACATCCCGCCTTACATCCCACTTTCCATATTCCTTATATATATATATATATATATATATATATATATATATATATAAAAGTACATGACCATCCATTGAATAATTGAATAATATACCATACGTTAAAATAAACAGAATCATACTCACCTGAGGAAATGCGAAGACCGACTATGTAAGTTCTCAGCTATTTCCTCCCGAACTCGCCTTTACTTCCGTACAATTGATGATTCCACAAATCCACACCGTAACGTGGAAGAGCGCCTTTCAATTAGCCAAAACCCCCTAGAGACTTCTCAAAATGGGTTATGATTTGAAAAGGGATTGAAAACCCTAAGCTTGGGTTTCGTTGGGTTTCTCTCACGATGGGGGTTTCAGTCGGGATGGAATGAAGAGGAGGGGGAGGGGTAGAGTTGTGAATAAAAGGGAAAATTTTATTATAAGTCCTTCCTAAGCTCTCCCATTATTCATATGTCCTTCTAATTCTACTTTTTATAATAAAATCTAATAAAACCCGCTCCCATATAAATAAATTAATTAAAGAATATATATATAATAAAATTTCATATTTATGCATAATAATAACAATAACAACAATATCTAATAGCAATAAAAAAAATACCAACAACTATTTTGAAATTATAAAATAAAGGGGTGTTATAGGTAGGATGAATGAGGAGTAGGCGAATGGTTGGAGATGGAGAAGTAGATATTAGGGTTAATAAATAAATAGGGGATTTAGGTGTAGTTTAGGGTTTCTCACAAATTACCCTAATAATCTCTTATGGTCTCACACGCATAAGAGGTGATTGAAGAGCAAAAACTCAACACACAATAAATTCTTAATCAATCAAAACATTGTTTTTCCTTAATCAAGAGGTCTATATATAGGCTCAAAAATAAATCTTAATACAAATCTCTAAAATATCCTAATACAGAAAATAAATGGTGCAAATCGCAAAAGTACTACATATGACTAAAATGTCAAAACAAATATAAATGCTGAAATAAAAATACTAGTCTAATAAAATAGTCATCATAAACGATGTCTGCTCATAGTAGCGCCCAAAATGTTTCGAACTTATGTCCTCATCACTAAATGAATCAATTCATTCAAGGGGACTAATCCTATATCCTATATCTATATCGATTACTCTATAACTATTATAATGGGAGAGTTGAAGTTGTCGTTTGTAATTCTACCTACTTGCGACAACTAATATAAAAATGTCTTAGGTTCGAGACCAAATTACGTCAGAATTTTTTACTTTCAAAAATACTTCATATTTATTAAGACGTGCATCGCACGTGTAAATTACTAATATAGAAAGGGAGATTACTAGCTTATAAGCTTATCATTCACCTGGTTCCCCGATCAAGCAGGTAAGGGATATTTTTCTTTGGCTACCTTTTCTAAGAAACAACAAAAGAAATAGAAAATGAAGATATATTTATTATATACCCCTATAAATAACTATATATAGTTAGAAGATCTCTTTAAGTGTAATTCTGTAGGTATGTAGCTAATCAAGTTGTTTGGATGTAGGCGGACATGTACACTTGATCTGTACCAAATAAGAAAGGAGACTAGAGTACATCCCGCAACTTCTCAGGGAAAGGAGAGAGAAGGGATGTTTGGCGCCAGGAAGTATATCATATTATTATATTTTTGGGGTTTAATTTTATTTGATTGAATAATCACGGTCCTTCCGTATTGCTTTCTTAATCTTTTATGTATCCGGCTGATTATATGTTTTCACTTTTTCGGGTATGCTGCCAGCTCGGGGTTGGGTTCGCTTGCTAGATTAATACTCCCTCCGTTTTACTTTAAGTGATATTCAGAAGTTTTGTACACAGATTAAGGATTGGTGAGATAAACATTTGTTTCCCTCTACACCCTTATTAATAAATCTCCATGATAAATTACTAATTCTTTTTTCAATACAAGTCTGATTTCAAAAGATTGTAATTAATGTTTTCTCAATACAAATTTCTGAGTTCGCATTAAATTTTTGGAGAAAATAAAATCTAGAAAATTGAAACTACAATTTTCAAGAATGTTTGATAGAATTAAGATGAGTAATTAAGATAAATTTTCAACATAAATAAGGATTTTTTTGGAAAAAAATAGAAAAAAATTGGATAATATCACTTAAAGTGAAACAAGAAAAAAATTCTAAATATCACTTAAAGTGAAACGGAGAAAGTAGATGGGATCCTCTCTCTCTTTTCTCTTTACTCTCTGTCCTTCCTCCAACGAGAACAGTCCCAATTTAGAAGCAAGAGCGAGCATCTTTTGGAAAGCGGAAGTCGCCAAAACCCAACCGGTCTCTTCCTTCGATCTCATACAGTGACAGACCGACGACGCCAATCTCAAGACCCACACCATATGTGCACCTCTCTCTCTCTCTCACCAATCTCAAGACCCACACCATATGTGTACAGCTCTCTCTCTCTCTCCTCTCTTTCTCTATCTCTCTGTGATATAATCACTGACTGTGTTGGGATTAACCCCTTTATCATTACCATCTTCTTATTCAGATCACTTGCTTTCCCCACAACATGCACCCAACTTCTTGCTTAATTACCTGATAAAAACTTAAAAGCTCCTTCCTTATTTGAGAATAACGGTTTTCTGCTCATTAGATACCATTTTTAGTTTATTTTGTATTTTACCTGGTCCTACACCATGTTTCTGCTTATTTTGGTGTGAGAGCAAATAGATAATGAGTTTATATTTGTAAGGAAACAACTAAAGATCTAACATTTGATTATCGCCGTAAAAAATAGTCAGAGCTCCTGAGATTGGATTTAATAATTGAAAGAGCACCTTGATCTGAATCCAACGGCTGCTGACGCAGCCGATGGACCTGCAAATAACCTGAAACACCAAGGATGACCCCGGTTGCAGACCCTCTGATGCTCAAGTCAGAACCAGATAGATAATAAGAGAGTTTGAAAGACAAATTACAGATTTATTGATTCTCTTCGAACCGAGGTATGGTGGTTAGTATTTATAGGCATGAGAAACAGTTAGGAGATTGATATGAATTTGCTATCTCATGTTTGATTCTCCCCCTTTCAAGAATATTATCGGTTATACTGGGATAAGGGATTTGACTTACAGCCCTCATGGGCTAGGTCTCTCTTAGAGGGGCTAGTCACTTTTAATGGGCTTAAAAGCGGCTCATGTCTTATTAATGAGTCTGAAAAAAGTCCGGACCTGTTAAAGATGCCCGTTACTATTAATCTTCCTGTAGAAACTTTAAGATCTATGTTGAATCGTACAACCCTAATTTGCTGTGATTTTTACCATTATCATAAGCCCCCCCCTTCCCAAAAAATAATTTTCTTGGCATTCGCGAAGTAGTTTGCCTTTGTTTCAGAGTCTTGGGGTATAATCTTGTCTTTCACGGACAATTGGAGAACATAAAACTTGACGAAAGCTTCTGGAAGTAGCGAATATTTTCCTGGAATTTTCCTTTTTTTTTGGAATTTTCCAGAACTTTTTGGGATTATTAAAAATTTGTCCCTACTCAATTATTGCTTTTTCAAAATTAATTATTCCAATTTTTTAATTAAATTTTCAAATTTTAATTAATTTTTGGAGATTTTCTATTAATTTATCTGACCTAGCACAAATTTTAGAGCAATCTGAGGCATTGATTAGGCGGGGCTCACCCGCTGAGTGAATCAGGTGGTCGTGATGGCACTGCGATGATGAGGGGCGACGTAACGCAATCTAAAGTGTCCATTAAGCTCGGGTTTTGCCTATCGGGGCGATCGGGCGGTCGAGAAGCGGAGCAGAGCGATAGGGGTGAAGCGCGTGACATGGCACGCTCTCTTGCGTCCATCGCGCACGTGCTCTAACTTCTGAGAGATCTGAGGGTCAAAAATTACTGCGATAACTGGCTTGGTCGCCCAACCATTTGGGCTATCAATGTGGGAATTTTTTGGCTAACTAGCTTCTACTTCATCGAGAAATCGTTTTGGTCGACCACTGAGACATCGCCGACCAAGAATTCTGGTGATTAAGCATATTGGCTACCAGGCTAGCAGCTTTCGGTGACCAACGAGTTTCAACAAGCAACAATTTAGCAACCTCCTCTTCATCTTCTTGGTCGAGCACTTGCATTGGGCGAGCAAAGGTCTTGGCGAGCAGGGCTTCTTTGGTGACCAGTCTCGGTGACTACTTTCTTGTCAACCAGGAGTCTCTACGACCAGGAGCTTCATCAACCAATAGTGCAGTGACCACATGGTTTGGAGGCAACCATTCTCCGCAACCAAAGCATTTTGGACAACCAGAGCTTTAAGCGATCAATTTTCGACGAGCAGAGAGCACCGCCGACCGTGGTGACCATCCTCTTCTTTGAGCAAAGCTTCAGGTGAGCAAGGTTGTGGGCAACCAAGTTCGGCGAGCAATCCCTCGGTGACCACCTTGGCTTTGTCGACAAAGCTTCAGGCGAGCAAGCTTGTGGGTGACCAAGTTCGGTGAGCAAGCCTTCGGCGAGTAGGTATTTCAGCGACAGGGTTCCTCGCCCACAACCTACTTTTTCGTTGACCAGTGTTTTTAGCAAGCTAACTTACGTCGACCAAGAGTTTTCGGCAAGCAAGGCTGTCACGCCCCGCTTCCAAAAATACAAGAATACTAGCATGTAACGAAGGGCCAGTGAATGATGTAAACACTATCCATAAGTTGTACCAGTCTAACTCAATAATATGAATAACAATCACAACCACGCAAGAGAATATAATCACATACACGAAGAAGAACTTCAATAATAAATGAGATAATTCAAAACACAATATCCAACATCTAGGAAAAACAAACTTAGGGTCAACAAAGCCCATAAACAAAGTACAATATCAATAACAGTGTTCAAAGAAAAAAGATAGCTGGAATAAATAACTAAAGCAATAATTTCTTGTGCTCCATTCTCTAGAATTGTTACTCACCAAGTCCTCCTTCTGGTATCGCTTCTTCAGTACCTGTGAACTCGTGATCTAAAGTAGAAAAATAATGTCCGTTAGAGCAAGTCAGAGACAGCAAGTAGCGAAAAACAGAGAACGAGAAAGAATGGTATAACAAGAATAAAGGACTGGATCAAGGTCAAGAACAAAAGCAAGGATTGCCAATGGTCTATATTCAATTATGTCATAATCACTAATTACAATTCATGATCAATAATGCAGATAATAAACGGGATCAAGCATGCAATGTCGATTTAGGGTTGTTATTCATTTTATTAACTTATCTAATGCACGTAATACTGTATTCCATACCACATGTACGGTGCATGCAAACAAGTGAATGTTTTAGAATGTGATGGTGAACTCAATAGGTCATGTCCTCGGATAACACGATAACATGATAGCAAGATTAAACAATAACACGATTGCACACTTGGCCAAATTGTATTGGTTCTTCCTCTTCATCCTCGAAGTGGACAAACCAAAGTGCCTCATTCTGGGGATCATGCTGATTGGCCATCTTATAGGGAAAAGGAGAAAAAATTTCATCTCATAGAGCAACACAAACATAAGTTTAAATCTCTATAAGTTGAAACTCATACGCTAGTGTCCACTCTAGAGTGTCGTTCCTTATAAATTTGTACTACTTGTGAAGCCTACTCTGATACCATCTGTAACGCCCTGAATTCCAAATAAGACTGAATTCGAGATTTTACAGGATCTTTACTTCACTTCATACAATTTTACAAGGAAATTAAAACTTTTCAACAATACATCAGAGTTCATTTACACCTTTGTTTACACAACGGAAGAATAAAAGATTACAATATTGAAAACAAAATACAACTTATACACTTGGTCAAGTAAGTCATCAATTTTATCATAACATCTTCATAGCAAAGTCCATTACCTGCATATCAAGCTTTGGGCACGTCAGCTACTTACAACTGACGAAAATGTTATACTCGACTATCCTCTCTATGCCGTACATATAACGATCTCATTACTTTAACAAAATCACAAAAGATTTGAATGAAAAAATAAAGTGTTGAATTGTGACTACGCTAAACATGTAAGTGTATGTGATGCCTTAATGCCTAATGCACACATTCTTATACTAGGTTGACACGAATGCACACTTGTTCGGATTCTAGCATCCCATACTACATAGGTCCGAGGGCAAGCGCCTACGTACTCCTCAATAAATGGCTCGATCCCTCGCCATGATAACTGTCCAGTAATAAGATAAGGTTTAGATCATTCCGTGAATTTGAATCCCAGCCCCGGAATCCACCGCTGACTGTTATAACAGATCCCACATCGTGCGAATCATCCCGTAAGTGACCCTCTAGCCCCGGTATACGTATATACATGGGAGTATGGAAAACTATCCGCCCGACTACTCAAGATCTCGGAGTCCACCGCTGACCCGTCCTCATAGTCTCGAATTTAAATATAAAAGCCCGTCTCCCACAGAGCAACCTCAGTCCACCAACTGAGTCTATAGCCTCGGAGTCCACCGCCGACTATATAGAGCACCCCACTTACGTTTGCCCAGGTTTACTACATCTTCACTTATGTGCCTAGTTATATAGTTCAAGACATGAATAAGTTTCCAAACCTAGTGTTAGTTTTACCTCCTACCGGACTTAATCAACATTTATCGAGATAGCTCCCTGGCCATATCTCAGAATCACATCTCAAATCTTTTATTTCAATAGTGCCGATACCCGAGGTCTTACTAATTCTAAATCCCAATTTCTCATGTACAAGAATCATGGGTATTCATACCCTTTAATAAACATGTCTTAAACCTAGATATTTTCATCTTTCAACTTATTCAAAAATGAATCAAAATCTAGTCTTAACACTTATCCATGATCTTATTTATTCATCATGATCTTTATAAGCAAATTACTTCTTTCAAGATTACAACTTCACCACATGAAATTCTCATTCTCAAATTCAAGCTCATAGGATGTCTCAATTCACTTCAAGATATTTCTTAAACAAAAAAATAGGTGCAATTTCTTCAAAATAATCACTTCACAAAATATTATTTCACTCTTTTTAATAAAAGAATGATCTATTTGTAAATTCACATTATTCATCTTTCTATCTAAATTTTCATTTTTTGTGTCTCAATTACACCTAAAAATATTGCAACTCCTTTTTAATAAATTCTATTTTTATTTATAGAGAAGGGGAAAAAATTAAAGATTTCCCAAAAAAAAAAAAAAACAAATATCAAAACATCACAAAAGAAGTGCAGCCCACAGGTTTCGAACCCGGGTTGCACGTGGGCTACAGTGATGCCCAAAGAAACCCCCACACCCGCTAGCCGTTTGGTCCCAGAGGACCTAGCGTCAAAATCTCATGCCGAAAGGTACATATTTTGACTCTCGATCACGGGATTAATTTTAAAGAAAAAAAAATAAATGTGACTATCAAGCTTTGAACCCAAGACCTCTTCTAATTAATGTTCTATGGTACACTGGCTAACCAGTAAGTCTAAGTATATTTTCTGTTTAAGAGTTATACTAATATACCTTTGAGTATACTACTCTGAATTGGGTTCCTTTTAACATAACTTGTTTATCCAATATTCCAATCTTTTAGGATACTAAAATAAACCTCTCTTTTGGACTGAGATGAAATCAAAAAAAATATATAATCAACAAGTTTAAACTTATTTTTTAGAATATGTCTTCATTTTCTAATCGATTTCCCTTCCTTTATAAAAATTTGCATTTCTTCTCAAAACTCGAAAATTAAGAAATCATGTTTTATTAAACTAGTTCATATACTCTATTATACTAGTTACATTTTTGTCATAAAAACAAGCATGTCCCTCAATCATGAATATCTCAAAGAATTTCCCTCATGCAAAAAAATTGTATTTTTAACCTATGTCGACATGCTTCATGGCAATAATAAAAAGTTATTTTTCTCTTTTCTTTTTCTTTCTTAATCATCATGTTGAAATATATCGTCTTTTAACAAGTTCTAAAAGAAGAATCACACATTCAACAAACATAAAAGTTGCAAACATTCTAACATGGTCCAATATGATTATTTCTTTAGTTGAACTCTTCTTTTTAATTAGCATGGTAATAATCATTCATTAAGCTTTAACAAGATCATTGCATGTTATGCTAGCATGGATTTTTGTCTACATATATCACATTCAATTTTGTACTACTCATTAAGCTATTTAGCATGCAATTCCTACTTTAGAAAGGAAAGAGATCACCCACCTTAATTGAAGATTGAACAAGGAAAGGAAAGATGGAACACCACTTCTAGCTCCAAAGCAACTCCTAGCTCCTAGCAAGACTTCTCCTCCTAGCAAGCTCTCCTAGCAAGAATTTTCTCCAAGCAAAAAGAACTCCCTTACTCTCTTTCTTTTCTTTCTTTCTCTTGTTTTGATATTGTTTTTGGTGCAAAGGAGAATGAGAAATGGGGGTTCTATTTATAGGGTTTTGTTAGGGTCTAAAGTGCAATATTCTACACCTAATAACTCTCTCTTTGAATTCCTACAACCCTCCATTTTCTTAACTCCTAAACCCTCCAACTCTTCATGCTCCCAACCCTTCATCATCTCAACTCCCAAAACTCTAAGCTTTCCATCTCCCCCACTCTTCAAAATCTGGTCACTCTAGGTGTAATCCGACCAAGCATGTGTGCACTCATGCACATATGCACAAACAAAATTAATACAATTCTATAACTCTAAATGTGTACTAAAAGTTGTAACTTGTCATGTATTAGTCCAAGCTCACTTAAATTGTGATTTTATTAATGGGCTTGATTCATGGGCTCACTTCTAATTAATTAATTTAATTATCCTAGTGGACTCTTCTCCTAATGGGCTAGATTTTAATCTTTAGGTCCATGGATCAAAAGAAGGCTAATTAAAAACTTATGCATGCTAAAAATTTGTAAATGAGAGTAACAAAAAGAGAATAAAAATTTGCACGTGCATCATACGTGCAAAAATCAAAAATGCATTTTTTTAAAAATTAAATAAAAATGTGGGGTGTTACATTTTACTTCTGAGTATATCTCTTTTTGCCCCTTTTAAATTGTAAGTTGTTGTTCACCTTATAATTCATTTTTTTCTTTGATTCAGTCTTTATTTCTCAATTTGATTGATCTACATGTTGTTCTTGACCTTGTTTATTGTCTAAATCTAATTCATGCCCAATTTGTCTCATATTGGACTTTTTACTTCCTATTGGATACTACCCAATTAACCCAAACCCGCTTTGACTCTATATAACCCCATTAAACACCCTTATCCTAATTACCAAACCCTTATCATATCTCTCTTTCTCTCCCTATCAGCCATCACCCTACCCTCTCTCCCGATCTTCCCTCTACTGTATCCCCTCCCCCAGTCGCCAGTCGCCCACTTCCTCGTCGGCAGCCCTTCTCATCGTCGTCCCGATCCCCGTGCTCCCCTCAACACCCCGACACCCTGCTCCTCTCCGCTGTCCTCGCCCCATCCCCGTCATGCCTCATCCCTGTCCCCGTCTTCTTCTTTGTCTGTTGTTTCTGTCGCTGTGGTCGACATCTGTCCCTAGCATCGCCGCGCGCCCAAGCCATCCCTGTCCCCGTTCGAGCCCGCAACACCGCGATTCCCCATCCTGTCGTCGCCCTGCAGCCTCGCCGCAGTGCTGCTATCGTCACCTTGCTATCCCGTGCCACTGTCGACCCCCCTTGCTGCCGACGTCTTGTTGTTGCTGTCGTGTGTGCATGTGAGACACGTGCTCCGCTCGTATTTTGATTGGTGTTGGTTCTTGCTTTTGTTCATGTTGTTTGGTGTTGTGTTCGTTGTTCGGGATCCGTTCTCATTATTCTTTCTTCATCTTCCTCTTCGTCGTCGTTTTCAGGCAAGTAGCTTGTATGTAATTTTTTTCATACAAGTTGAATACCGTAAGTAGTCTTGCATGGATTTGTTTTGTACCCTCATGATGATCATGTGTATCTTGTTAGTGGATTTGATCCTTCATCTCTTGATCATGAGTATTTCACAGTAGTGGTCACCCGTTGCATGAAAAACAAATTAGTTTAGATGGACATCTTGATTGTATGCTTGTTTGTGACACACCGTATGTTGTAGATATCTATTACATAGATGCTTGTATGAGGTGTTATCTCATTTTAAACTGTTTATACACATGCCATGCTTATTTGAGTAACCTATATACCATGCTTTGTATTACATCTTAGGTTGGATCATTTGTAATTAAACTATTTGATGAATTGCATAAAAGAACTTTTGTTTTTACTGCTTCCCTATTTTGTAAAGTAATTTCGACCCTGTTAACATCAGTAAAATAAATAAATTTGTGAATATGATTTGTATACTTTGTCTTCTAGTTTTCAGAACTTTTGACGGATCTGAATTCTTATTTTCGATGCATGAGTTATCGCTGTTTTACTGCAGTCATATTGTAAATTCCAGATTCTGAATTATTTGATTTCTGTATGAATTATTATTTTAAAACTGATATTAAAGGTAGAATTTGAACTTTATATTTTTCTGGGTATGTTTAGACATGACTGGGATCAATTCCTAATTTTTGTGGAATTAATTAATGACTTTTGTATCTCATTTTATGCTTATCAAAACCAATTGATATATTTCCAAACTGCATGCTGTTCGGTAAAGAATTATGTTTTCAACCTGATTCTATTCAATTTTGATGAAAACTTTGTGAATATGAAATGTTACCTGATTTTTCTATTCTGTCACCCTTTTGACGGATCTAGATTTCAAAATGTATTTTGTGAATTATCTCTGTTTTGGTACTGCTGTGTCTAAACTTTCAGAATTGAAATTTTGTTGCATTACTCTGTTTTTCCAATTATATTGACTATACTATTCGTAATATAATTTCATGATATTATATAAGTTGAGACTAGACATGCTAGGAAATCTTCCAGATTTTTTACAGATTTAATTATGATATTTTAAAACCATTTTCGTGCTTATGAACAAGATTTTGCATTTTCTGGCTGAACATAAGTTCTGTATTAACCGATGTTTTCAACCCTGTTCCTTTGCCTGATGTATGATTTGTATATATGTGCTGGATTCGGAAGAAAGTCTAGTTTTCATATTTTCTGACGGATCTAGATTTGCAGTTCTGTAGCAACGGGAATCTTAGATTTGGTGCATTAGTGTCTTGCTGTCCAGAACTGAAAGTTTTGTTGTTTTGACTGTTATAAGTGGTTTTGGTCACCCGTTTGTGTTTCCTATTCATCTTAGACTTGTCCTTAGTTCTTACCCTGTCTTTAGCCGTGTTTGTGTTCGTTCACACCCGTGGTTAATGAATTATAAGAGGAGTTATCGAATTAAAAGATCAAGTTTTGAGTAAAAGAAGGGTTTTTGAGTTTCGGGTCTGGAGGTGTTCAGCCGATCTGATTTTGATGCTTTTATGAATTTTTCGAGTTGGATTTGAGTTATTTTCAATACTGAGATTGATTACAACGATATATTGCCTATATTCAATGGATTCTTGATGCTTTAACATGCACATATATACACCTACGCATACTATTTCACTGTTTTGAAGAAATTGTGTGTTTTGTGAAGTTTTAAATTGGATCTTAACTACTTTCATACTGAGATTGAATGAGATATTATACCACTTATATTTGATGAATTTTAATGCTATAACTAATGCTTAAATGCTTATAAGATCATGTATATATACATATTGCTGATTTTGAGAAGTTTTGTGAAAATTCACTCCTAAATGATGTTGATGCAATTTTCATTTATTTTATAAACTCATATATGTTATACAAGTCATATTTTAGCATCTCACAAAATTTATTTTTGATCTCATAAGATTAATCAATGTATCAATCGAAATGTGCACAAACTTGAAACTGGTTGTATAGCAGCTAGCAGTCAACCGCAAGGTCGACCGACATTCCTTTAATTTGAGAATTTCCACTTGACAGTCGACCGCCCTGTTTTTGAACTGATTAGGCGGTCGACCGTCAATTATTTTACTGGCTGTTTTATTGAGTTTTTCGTCATTTTTTTTGAACGATTATTTCTTTGAACTTATGGAATATTGATTTACTATTTTAAGTGATGTTTTTGCTACAATTACAGTATTTTACAGAAAGTTATATTTTGTTTATAATAGAATTTAAATTACATTCCTATGACTTTATAAAGAGAGATATATGTGGTTTTCGAAGGAATTGATGTTCTGTGATTTCTACAACTTCAAAATATGATTTTCCGCTATTGAATGGATTTGATACTTTATCGGAATTCTGGAATTTTATTAGCACATTAAATGAATTTGGATTTTTGTTGATTTAAGAAGTTTTCTTTATATAAACGTTTTGATGATGGAATTATGAATTTTATTAAAAGATTTGGTATTGAAGGTTGAGTTATGAGTCTCTAAAGGGTGAGTGGGACCCAAATTACTGGCGGTTGAGATTTTGTGATTTGGTTAGTTGAGGCTTTGTTGTTGATCAGTTGAGTTAATTCCGGTAGGGCACACCAACTCTAGGAGATTCGTAATCAACTAATTAACTTAAAAGATAAGGACAGTTACTAGATGGTGATATGATGAAATGAGAACATGAGTTATGGACCTCAGTATGGCTTGCGGTGTGAAATAATCTCCGGAATTATCGAGGTGTGAGTGAAATAGTCTCCGAAATTACCTGCGGTGTGGGATTGATCTCCGGAATTATCGGGGTCGAGGCGACACTCATAGGGTATTTGTATGATGAGGTGACATAGCTTGCGGTGTGGGGGTATTCTAGAAGATTCTTAGGTGTGAGTGAAATAGTCTCCGAAATTATCTGTAGATAGATATTGACCTCCGGAATTATCGAGGCATGGGCTAATACTCATAGTTTATCTAGATCTCGTAGTAGTCATTGTAGTAGGATTAGTTGCATAACGAGGGATTTAACCCTATTAAGTGGAGAACGTTAAGGGTTTGCGCCGAATCTATGTGGAGTGGGGAGCATAGATTCGACAAGTGTGCATTAGAGAGTCAGCATATAGCACTGGTATTTTCTTGACTTGGTTTTATGCATGTTGTTTTCCTGTTTTTCTACACTTGACACTTAGTCTAGTTTCACTTGCTGTTTTCATGTTTTATTTATTTATTAACTCCTTTTCATTTATTATTACTGTTGGTATATGTTGATTATGACTCATTTCCTTATGTTGTATCATGTTGCATTTCTTTTTATGTCACTCACACTGTTATGGCTGACCCCTATAGTTTTGGGGGCTAGGGTTATCTCTAGCCTCATATTTTTACAGGTAGGTACCATTATCTTGGGATTGGATGCATATGGTGGATTGATTATGTGGCTCGTGTAAATTGTAAAAGAATGTATTGTACAAGACATAATTTGTAATTCAAGGTGTTTGTTTTTTTCCACTGTGCATTGTAAAGAATTGATGTAAGAAAAGTTGAAAAATTTATCTGTGATTTGGCTATATTTACTATTGCAATTGAGATTAATGCTGGGAATTGTGCTACGTATTTCTGAGATATTATATTGGAAATTTGGGGCGCTACAGTCGAAGACTTCTGAAGGTGTTGGCAATCGATGAATGTTGATTCATCGTAATTAATTACTATTTTTGAAGAGCAATCAGGCTCAATCATTGTTTTAAAACACTGTGCGTATTTTGAATATACAACATTTTTTGGTAACACTAATAATTAAGAATTTCCTTTCCGCTTGAGGAACGACTTGGTGTTAGGGGTGATACCCTATAATCTGATGTGTTCTAAGGGCCAGCACTAGGCGGTGATAACCGGGATTCCTGTCGTAGGGATACATTGTGCGTTTGCATACCTCGCTCTGTAAATTCCCAAGATACCGTGGTAAAAATGGAATTTTTTCCTGTTTTATGTTGGTAATGAACGGACCATGGGTGAGGTTCCCTATGAGTCTCGGTGCCAACTTGGTACGTGGTGTACCTTGTAGTTCGTCACGACTTTTGGTGAGATGATCACTACTACTTATTCACAGTTTTGGGACGGAACCCAAATTGTATGCCTCACCAACCACGTTATGACGAGAACAGGAAGTGTACAATAGTAGATTGCAATGCATGGCGAGGGTTCGAAACCCTTAAACTGGAGAAGACGGCTTGATTTGGAGCATATGTAGTATGGGATTCATGCGTGTTCAAAGTCTTGCTGACATTAGATTAAGTGCATTTATTTCCTGTACATTGTATACTGTGCACTAGACTTCAGATCATGGCATACACAGACACTAGGAAATTAGGATGAACGTTTCTATTTTCCTTAAAGACTGGTTGTGATTTCTAGTTGGAGATCATTGTTTTCTTATCAGCATTGCGTTAGTATATGTACTGACGTGCCCACTCAATTAGTGTTGGGAGCCGTGTCGCGAATGCACGGAGACTCAGGACCAGCAGAGCATCCAGGGGATTATCAAGAATACCTTTGTCACGCCCTGCGTTCCAAAAGGAGATACGGAATACGGATACGTGATTAAGTCCAGCGAATGATTTTCATCATCCATAAGCTGTCAAGGTCTTTACAACAAGCACAAGTATAAACAAGAGATATACAAGAGAAATCAACCACGTATGCATATATGAATCAATATACCAACATGAATTTACTTGAAACAAAATTTAATAATCTCAAAGAAACCAGATTTGAACAAGTCAATAATTCTCGGTCACATTGCCCAATACAAAATAATCCAAGTAATCAAGTACAATTATTGAAGATAAGCAACAGTGAATAATAATAGTAGCAAGAACTCCAGAATCTAAAATCTTAGACTACCTACTCCATCGGGCAGCTGATCACCATAATCTGCAATTTGATAAATTGTAGGAAAAGGGAAAAGAAAACAAATTGCTCGTCAATGCAAGTTGTGGGCTGCTTGTAGTGCAGGCACAAGTACAGGAAAAAAAAATATATAGAGTAACAGCGGAAGCAATATAGCATGGAATAGATATGGCAACAAAGTAGAACAACTAGCATGGCAAGATGAATAAGTGAAAGTAGCATGTAACAAGTGTCAAGTAAACAAGTATCATGTAAACAAGTAACAAGTAACAGGTGTCAAGTATCAAGTATCATGTACAAGTAACAAGTAGCAAGTAGCAAGTGTCAAATGATCATGTTGTTTCAATTCTTGTATTATATCTATCTAGGTTGCACTTCATGCATCCCAGGTTTTTACCACATGGTTGCTACATACATGCAAATTTTGTTTAGACCTAGTAGTGGGTTTCTATAGGGCCGTGTACTCAGGCGTCAAGTCAAGTAACAAGTAACAAGCACGAATTACGTAATCGTAAACTTGTGGCATCAAGTAGTAGTAACAAGCATAAATCATGTAGTCATGAAACATGGCGACATATAGTAATAACAAGCATGAATCATATAATCATGAAACATGGAGGCAAGTAATAACAAGTATGAATCATGTAATCATGAAACATGGCAACAAGTAATAACAAACATGAATTATTTAGTCATGAAACATGGCAACAAATAATGGGAACACAGGTCCCCCTTCTAAGTACACATAACTATATTGTCCACTACTAAGGTCTTTCCCTTAACCCCGGCTTGGTTACTTGTTATTATTATCAAACAGGAATGTATATGAACAAAACATGACAAGAATAGCACGGCATGAACAAGTAACAGGTTCAGGTTGGAAGATAAACAGGCACGGGTGAAGACAACACATAAAAGAGTAGGACAAGGAAAATTCTAGTTCTAGACAGCAAGATAGTACTGCACAAAATCTGGGATTCCCGTTGTCACACATTTACGAACCTAGATCTGTCAGAAAATCTCGAAAATAGACTCCCGGCCGAATCCAGAAAATATATATTAGTCATATGGAATTTCAAAAAAACAAGTCTCAAAACAGATTTGTATCCAGATAACATTTTAGCCAGAAATCAGAAGTTTGTAATCATAAACAGGAAAACAGCATAAAAACTTACTGATTAAATTCACGAAAAATCTGGGGTATTCCCTAGTATGTTTAGCATCAGAAAATAAAGTTTCATAATTTTCCAACATAGATAATATACTCAATTAAAATCAGAAAGCATCATGACATAGTAGTTTTGTAAATCTGGAATCATAAACACAGCAGTAATAAAAAGAAATATCTTACTAAATATAAATTGAAATACAGATCCGTCAAAAGGATGAGAAAATAGATACAATAGTCTATAAATCATATTCACAAAGTTTTTATAAACATCAAATAGAATCAGGACGAAATTGTGTTTCTTTACTGAACAGCATGAAAATTCTGCTAGTAAAGTAGCAGTTTGCAAGTATAGAATAGTTTATAAAAGTTACCAATTAAATCCACAAAAATTACGGGTTAATCCCAATCATGTCTAGTTGTACTCAGAAAAATATTGGATCAAAATATTATATTTAACATCAGTATAAAAATAAATTATCCTACAGAATACATATGAAACAGAATCTGGAATTTTCTACACATCTGTAGTAAAATAGTCATAACTTGCAATTTATAAATCGAAGCTAAGATCTGTTAGAAAATCTGGAAAGCAGACAGAATTCTCTATAATTCATATTCACAAATAATTTTCATATATTGACCTTAATAGGGTCTAAAATACTGAACAAAAACGGGGTAAAAGCAAAAAAAGAATTATTCTTCAAGCATAAAATCAACTAGATCATATGAAATACATGTAAATCATGTCCAAACAAGAAATAAGGTATACGAGATGTCCAAGAAACATGGTATAGGGTATTGAGCAAGTCTACAACGAGTCATACGATGACTAACACAATCAAGCATACGATATCATACGATCAACATGCATGTATACATCAAGAAGTGATCCTTTCTAAGTTATTTCATGTCGTGTGTGTAATGAGATAACTTCGGAAAAATCAACACATAGAGACAAGCTATGATAGGAATTTTGCACAAGAATTGTCTCTAGAACAAAACTACACTACAGGCGGTATTTAGTACTTGTATTACACAACAAAAAGAATACAAGTTACTTGTTTTATAGCCAACGACGAGAACAGAGCAAGAAGCAAGAATAATGGGAATGGATTTCCTGGCAACGAACTCAACGATTGACTACGAGCGAACGAACCCACACAGACAATTCACGAACAACGAACCACGAGCCAATAATGAACACACGATCACAATGAGATCACACACACACACCAAGAAAGAGAGAGAGACGGCTGAAGGGAACTCAACCATTGTTGTCTGCTGTCGAAGGGGAGTCAGGCGCCAGGGACGACGGCTGAAGGGCAGCGCTGCACTGGCTGCGTCTGGGCTGAAGACGGTGGGGGACTGCGGAGGGGGTGTAGTCGCTGGCTTCGGGGTGCTGGTGTCTGCGGCTGGCGTCGCGAAAGAGCACACAGGGGGACGTCGGCGATCTGTAGCGTCATTGGCGGCGCTGCAGGAGGGTCTGGGTGTTGCTGGGTGGTGCTGCAGAGGGGAGTCGGAGGAGCACAAGGAGGTCACAAGGTCGGGTAAGGGACAGGGACGAAGAGGATGAGAGGTCGGGTAGGAGGTAGGGTTTTTTAAGTCGGCTAGGGTTTGATGAAGGTGAACAGGGATGCATGGGTATATATATAGGCAGTTGGGTTAGGGTTGATGTGGGGGTAACGGGTAGCGGGTGAAGGTAACGGTTATGGGTTTGGGGTGTTAACGGGTATGGGTGTTTAGGGTAGGAGTATAGTAGGATTTTAATGGGTTTTAAAAATAGGATTTAATTGAGTTTTGGGATTAATGGATCCAAAAAGAAATTAGGATAGGGTTTATATCAAAAGATTCAACAAGAGGTATAGGTTTAAATTGAAACCTCCGATAAAGAGGTGGAACAAAATAAATGAATAAAATGGGACATGAACAATTGAAATAAAGACGATAAAAAATAATAGCTCGATCAACCATAGATGAATTAATATGAGACATTTGAATCAAGAAGATCAAATAAAGGATGAAAAAATCAAATAGATCAATATAATGAGGACGAAGATCTAATACATGGTCCAAAAAGAGATACAATAAGAATAAACACTCAAAAAAAATACAACCAAAATATACAGAAGATGAAAAACAGGGGTTACAAATCCTACCCACCGAACAAAAAGAATTTCGACCTCGTAATTCAAACAAGAAGATCCATAGGGTAACCTCAAAAAGAAAAGAAAAGAACAAAACAAAAACTACTCAAACAGATGAGGAAACCTCTGCTGAATCTCCTCTTCCAACTCCCAAGTCGACTCACCCGGCGAGTGAGTATTCCAAGAAACATGAACTAGCTTGATGACCTTGTTCTTCAGCACTTTCTCTGCCGATCCAAAATAGCAACTGGTGGAATCTTACAAGTCAAAGCCGGCCGAATGGTCAACTCAGAATAGTCGATCACATGGCTCTCATCTCGGATATCTCTCCTGAGTTGTGAGACATGGAAAACATCGTGCACTCCTGATAAAGCTGGTGGCAATGCAAGATGATAGGCCACTCTGCCTACTCGTTCGACAATGTTGAACGGTCCAATAAACCTAGGGCTGAGCTTGCCCCCACCACCAAACCGAATGACACCTCGCCAAGGAGATACCTTTAGGAAAACATGGTCACCAACCTCAAACTCCAAAGCTCTCCGATGGACATCGACCCATCGTCGCTGCCTATCCTGAACTGCCTGCAAGTGCTTCCTGATCTGAGTCACCGCATCAACTGTCCTGGGGATCAACTCCGAACCCAACAACTTTCTCTCACCAATGTCATCCCAACACACTGGTGACCTGCACTTCCGCCCATACAGTGCCTCGAACGGTGCATCTTTAAGACTGACCTGAAAGCTATTATTGGATGAGAACTCTATGAGATGCAAATGGTCCTCCCATGATCCACCGAACTGCAGCATACAGGACCTCAACATGTCCTCTAGAGTCTGGATGGTCCTCTCTAACTGTCCATCTGTTTGGGGATAAAAAGCTATACTGTACTTTAATTTACTCTCCAAACTACTCTGAAGACTCTCCCAAAACTGAGATCTGAATCTCGTATCCCTGTCGGATACAATACTGACTGAACCCCATGAAGTCGGACGATCTCTTGCATGTACTTCTCAGCTAGGCTCTTAGTAGACTGTTTGACTCGAAAGGGAATGAAGTGAGCACTCTTCGTCATTCGGTCGATAATCACCCAAATGACATTGTGACCCTTAAGACTCCTCGGCAAAGCGGTCACAAAATCCATAGTGATATGTTCCCACTTCCACTTCGGAACAGGAAGCGAATGAAGAAGTTTGGCAGTTCTTTGATGCTCTGCCTTAAACTGCTGGCAGATCAAACAATGAGACACAAACCGAGCCACAGCCCTCTTCATACCGTGCCACCAGAAATGAAGCTTCAAGTCCCGATACATCTTAGTACCTCCAGGATGAATAGAATACGATGACTGGTGGGCTTCCTCAAGCAACCTCTGACGAACTTCACTCTTTGGGACACACAACCTGGACCCAAAATGAAGCGATCCATCAGCATGAATAACCATATCCATTCTGGAACTAGCCTCAACTTCTGCCCTGAAACCTTGCAACTGCACATCACCAGCTTGAGCCTCTTTGATCTGGTCAACAAGAGACGACTGAAGTTGAAGCACCAAACAACTTTGACCAGAACTCAGCAACAACACATCCAACTCCAACCTTCGTATCTTCTCAACCAAATCACTCTGCTGAGTCAGGAACATAGCTGCCGGTCTCCTGCTCAAAGTCTCTAGCACCAAGTTCACTCTACCAGGATGGTATTGCAAACTGATTTCATAATCGGCCATAAGCTCCAACCAACGCTTTTGCCTCGTGTTGAACTCATTCTAGGTGAAGATGTACTTGAGACTTTTGTAGTCTGTAAAGATCTCCACTTGGTCCTCAAGCAAATAATGTCTCCATAGCTTCAAAGCAAAGATCACTGCCGCTAACTCCAAGTCATGATTCGGATAGTTCTTCTCATGCAGCCTCAACTGCCTCGATACATAAACAACGACTCAACCATTCTATATCAGAATTGCTCCAAGACCTTACCCAAAGCATCACAGTGAACTACAAACCTGCCTGAACCATCTGGAATAGTCAACACTAGCGCTGACGTCAACCTGCTTTTCAACTTAGCAAAAGCCTCACTGCAAGCCTCAGACCAACAGAACTTCTCATCCTTCCCAGTCAGCTTAGACAATGGTCCTGCTATCTTCAAAAAATCTTTGACGAATTTTCGATAATAGTAAGCTAGACCAAGAAAACTCCTCACCTCCAAAACTGACTTGGGAACTGGCCAATCCTTCACAGCTTCAACCTTGGACGGATCTACTGAGATACCATCGCCCGAGATAATGTGCCCCAAGAAAGTAACCCTGTCGAGCCAAAAATCACACATGCTAAGTTTTTCATAGAGCTAATTCTCCCTCAAAGTCTGTAGAACCAACCTAAGATGCTCAGCATGATCCTCCCGGCTCCGAGAATACACCAGAATGTAATCAATGAAGACCACCACAAATCTATCCAGGAACTAGGAGAAGACCCTCTTCATGAGACTCATAAATACAGCTGGCGTATTCGTGACCTCGAACGACATCACAAGATACTCATAGTGTCCATATCTGGTCTTGAATGCAGTCTTCTGTACATCAGTTGCCTTCACCTTGACCTGATGATACCCGGAACGAAGATCCAACTTCGAGAAAATAGCTACTCTGCTCAACTGGTCAAGTAAGTCATCGATCCTGGGCAATGGATATCGGTTTTTCACAGTAACACTGTTCAGTTCCCGATAATCAATGCACAGTCGACAACTACCATCCTTCTAATTGACAAAAAAGCCTGGTGCACCCCACGGCAAAACACTGGGTCTGATGAACCCCAAATCCAGCAACTCCTGAATCTGCACCTTAAGCTCTGCTAACTCAACCGGTGCCATACTGTAGGGACTCTACGATTTCGGTGTCGTACCAGGCTGAACTTCCATATCGAACTCCACATCCCTATCAGGGGGTAAGCTAGGTAACTCCTCTAAAAAAACATCCAGGAAATCCTGCACTACTAGAGGCACAACCTTACAGCCTGAATGCAATTCCATTGCGCAAATCTCCTGATCAGCTGCAGTCTCTGCTAGGCTAAGAGGCATCTCCCAGGCACAGAACTCAAACTCTGCGCGACCTGGGATCTGGAATATAATTTTCTTGGCATGGCAATCAATAATGGCATGGGACTCACCCAACCAATCCATACCGAGAATGACGTCGAATGCTGAATTCCCAATTAGAGCATCCACAGTCGTGATTGTTTAGAAAATGCATAAATGCATAAATGCATATAGCATTTTGCCTCTTTACTGCAGTCGTCGAATGGTATTTTATACCAATTTAATATATATAAAAATTCAGACAAAACTTCACTTTGCGTCCCATGGTTTTTAAGGATTTTTTATGATTTTTTATTAATTAAAAAATTTATTTGAGTTAAAAAAAATAAAAAAATAAAAAATATGTGGGCCACTCCTAGGACGCAACTTCACATTAGGTCCAAAGAGCTCCCAGCTTACATTTCATTTATTAAATTCCATTTTTTTTAAAAGACGTTGGACGCAAAGTGAAGTTGCGTCTGACGAATTAAAAAATATTTTTTTTCGTTGGACGCAAATTGAAGTTGTGTCTTTTATATTATGCATTTTTCTATATCTTGTGCCATATATAGCAATTTACTGTTGCTTTTATGCAAAAAAAATGCGTAAATAGCAAACGACTGCAGCTTTGCTATAAAATGCATTTTTTGCATAAATAGCACATCACAGTGGATGCTCTTACAATCTGGTCGACCTTGAGATCCGCGCCACCAATAACCACAGGACTCTGCTTGTACTTTCGGGAACAAATAACAACACCTCCACCTGTCACGATGCTCCAAGCCTCTAACATAAAGCTGCACTCTAACTGATGGCGAGCCACGAATCGAGAAAAGACGAAGGAATGGGTTGCCTCGGAATCAAAGAGAATATGAGCAGAGAAAGAGCAAACAAGGAAAACCCCTAAGATAGAATCAAAAACAAGAGGAAAGAAGTTGATGATCAAGGGTGAGGAAAATACAATGTAGAAAGATAGACTGAAAGAATAATGCAAGAGAAAGAAAGAAGCAAGGGAAAACAACAAAACAACAAAGCAATAAAAGCAAAATATACCTGCAATAACACACTCTGCTGTCTTAGCATCTGCAGCAGTCAGGTTGTAAGCCTGACCTTTCCTGGGGGCAGCGGTACCCTGACCGACAATCTGGCACTGAAGAGAAAGCAGTGGCCTGACTGGACCACGAACTGGGGCTACCTGCTGAACTGGACCACCGTCTAGAAGAGCCATACGCTGCTGCTGCGGACAATCCCGCACTGAATGGCCAGCAGCACCACAACCAAAACAACGGCAATTGGTACGCCTGTAGTCTTTGCGCATATGCCCAGTCATCTGGAAGAAATCACAGAATCCCTCTCTCCGAGGTTTAATACCCCAGATTTCTTCTAAATAATTATTTTAATATTAATAAATGAATTAAAATGATTTTTGGTGATTTAATAAATATTAGTCTAAAATTTACCTTTTTACACGTGCAAAACACGTGCAAATATTTTCATGGGAAGTCCAAAGTCAAAAACTATTTTGGTCAAACTCATTATTTATTATTAGATATTATTTGTGAATTTTTTGGACTTTTCTGATAATTTTTTGAACTATTTGCAAATATTACAAAAAGAGGGAGTTTTGTGCAAAATTACCACTTGGAGTGAAAACTCTAGATTATATGATTTTTGGGCTGGGCATGATGCCTAGTCAATTTAGAGGTGAATATTTTACTTTATTTTTAATAAATTTGGTCTATTTTGTAAGTTTTGATGAAAAATGGTCTTTTTGCAAAATTGCCACTTAGAGGGGCAAAAGTGCAATTTCGTTTTTCTGGGTTTTCAAAACAGTGTCGGCTGATAATAGGGGATTATTCATTTTTTTAACTCTCAATTAAGATGGTTTGATTTAACTTCCAAGTATAAGGATTTATATATGTAAAGATATATTTAACAGAGGTATTTCGCGAATCTATTCACAAACCCTAAAACCTTATTTTCCAGCCTATTTAAAAGTGGGGTGTAGTCGTCTCCTTGCTACACAACACAAATGGATTTTTTATTATTATTTTCTTGGAGTTTTAAAGCGAGGATCTTGGTTTTCTTATGAAAGGAAGGATTTTCTTATTCTCTTTATTTTTTTTCGGTTGATTCTTCAATAAGGTGAGTGACATATGTTTATTTTCTTTTGTTCTATGCATGTTGTATGTGATGATTTGTCTATTATATAGAATATTAGGGATTGTATGAAGATATAATGAATTTTGATGAGTAGATGAACTAAAAATTGAATCTTTTCATGAAACCTATGCTATTGATGATTTGAAATTCCATATAGATGAATTGAGATTTTTAAGAACCTAGTAGAAATCATGGGCATGTTGTTTGTATCCTTTACTTGCTGATTTGATCACCTGTCATGATTTGTATGAGGTAAATTGCATAAAAGAGAATAAAGTTGAGTTCTTTAGTGATAATATGTTTATACATGTACTATTATGATGTTTGATGAAGTAAACTTGATTGTAGTAGCTTGTATTCATGAGTAAACTATGGTGAGTGTTTGTGCATAAGTTTAATAAGTTGAAAGATGGGTTAATGGATTAAAAGATTGATTTTTGAGTAAAGGAGGGGTTTTGGGTTTTTCGGGTCCGATTTTGTACACACCAAAAATTTGGGGTTTTTGATGTTTTGATGGTTTCGACTAGATTCGAGTTGTTTTGGGTACTGAGATGGTTTTGAACTATAATATATATATATATATATATATATATATACAATAAGTTCTTTAATGCTTTCGCTGATACAAACATGCACAGGTACACACATACACACATTCACATTCATATGAACTGTTTTTGAAGATTTCGTGAGTTTTTTATGGAGTTTTAATTGGATTTCAATTGTTTTGATTCTAAGTTGATTAGAAACCTTTACTACTTTTAATTGATGAGACTTGATGCTTTAACTAATGCAAAACACACATATATACACATATATGTATCTATATTCACTATTTTGAAGATTTCGATGGAATTTGCTCTTTTATGGATTTGATATGGTTTTGATTTGTTTTATAAACTCCTATATGTTATACAAATTATATTTGATCATCTTCGGAAGTTTAATTTTGATTTTACAAAGTTTTATCGTCGTATCAGTCTAAAACATGCACAGTTTTTCAAACTGCAACCTGTTATAGTCGACAGTCGATAGTCGACTAGTCAGTTATTGGATTTTTGGATTTTGTTTGCAATAACATTCGACTACTTCATCTTTGAACTGAAGTTGACAATCGAGTGTCAGTTTTCTTGAATTTTGGATTTTCGCAGGACAGTCGACTGACCATGCTCAATAGTCGACTATCACTGTCCTGGCAGATGAGTTTTATTGAGTTTTCGGATTTTCTAGGACAGTCGACTAGTTATTCTCGACAGTCGACTGTCACTGTCACTGTCACTGCTGATGGGTTTTCTTGAGTTTTCGGATTTTCGCAAGACAGTCGACCAACCATTTTCGATAGTCGAATGTCATTGTTCTGACTGATATATTTCTTGAGTTTTTTGATGTTACTTAAAATTATTATTCCTTCGATTATGGATTATTATTCTACTGTTTAAATGATGTTTTGCTACGGATCACAGTATTTACAAAAGGTTGTATTTTGTTCAAACTTGTATTTTCATAACCTTATATAGCAAAATATATATGTTTTCTCTGAAGTAATTGATATTTTGTGGTATTCTGTGATTTCAAAATATGACTTCCAGTTATTAATGGATTTAATATTTTATTTAAATTCTTGAATTTTATAAGCACATTAAATGAAATTGGATTTTGTTGATTTAAGAAGTTTTCATTATATAAACGTTTTGATGATGGAATTATGAGTTTTATTGAAAGATTTAATATTGATGGTTGAGTTGTGAATTCTCTAGGAGTTGAGTGGGAGTCCTGTAAACCGGCAGATGAGATTTTGTGGATTTTGACCAGTTGAGGTCATTGGGGTTGTTTTGTGGAATTAAGTTCGGCAGGATACACTAACTCTAGGGAGGAGAGAATTTTATGTTTTAATAATAATAACCAACTTAAGGACAGACACTAGTGGAGATGTGATGGAACTTGGGAAACGTAAGTATATGCTCTTGGTTTGGGTCCAATGGATGCGTTCCAGGACTTGTGTGTTGTTCTGTCTCGAAAGGACATTTGTATGTTCGCATGTCAAGAGTCTACAGGCCTATTCATGGAGCATGTAGGGTGCGTTCGCGTGTTGAATGTCGGCGGGCCTATTCACGGGATGTACCCGGTATATCTGCACGTCGAGGGCCTCGCAAGCCTATTCGTGGGGTACACTGCAGGGAGGTGATTATTCGGTTTTTGAGCTATTCTTACATGATGCTTGTGCGTCGAGGGTTGTGATGCCTATTTGCGGAGTATTCTGGATCTTGTTTCCATCACCATAGTAGGATTAGTTGCATAACGAGGGATTTAACCCTATAAAGTGGAGAACGATAAGGGCTTGGACCAGACCTATGTATTGTGGGATGCATAGAATCCAACAAGTATGCATTAGAGAGTCATCATATAACATTTGTATTTTCTTGAATTGGTTTTATGCATGTTGTTTTCTATTTTTCCTACACTCGACACTTAGTCTAGTATCACTTGATGTTTTCATGTTTTTTTTATTGTTATTTCTTATCTCATTTATTCTTGCTCTTAATACATGTTGTTTATGACTCTATGCCTTGTATTTTATTTATGTTGTTTTCTTTTGATGTCACTCACACCATTATGGCTGACCCCTGTAGTGTTGGGGGTTAGGGTTATTTCTAGCCTCATGTTTTATAGGTAGGTGCCTATAGCTTGGAATTTGGATGCATGAGATAGAGTGATGTTGAGGCATATGTAAATTGTAAAAGAATGTGTTATAAAAGAAAAGATTGTAATTCAAGGTGTTTATTTTTTCGCTGTGTTTTGCAAAGAATTGATGTAATAAAAGTTTGAAAATTTTATCTGTGTTTTGGTTATATTTACTATTACAATTGAGGTTGATGTTGGAAATTGTGCCACGTATTTTTGAGATATCATATTGGAAATTTGGAACGCTACACGAGAAGCAGTAGAAGGGTAAGGAGTTGCCCTGACCGGATGGGCTGGGACAGGCCTCTGAATAGGCCCACTAGAAGGCCTAGCAACCACAGAGTGCAGAACAGTCCGTCGGGGAAGAGTCAACCTGCCACGAGCATACTCCTGAGCTCGAGCTGGCTCAAGAGCCTCAGTATAAGTACGCAAGCGAAGGGAGATGAGCTGCACTCGAATATCTCGCTCAAGTCCTAGCGTGAATCTACGAGCCCTATCCTCTTCGTTCGCAACAAGAATGGCTGGGTAGCAGCTAAGTCTGGTAAATTCCGCTGCATACTCATCCACAGACCTGGAGCCCTGTTTCAAAAAAGTCTCATGTTACAACATTGCATGGACAATATGTAACAAAACTCCAAAATATAATAACGACCAACCTGTTTCAGGGCCAGAAACTATTGCTCCATTTCCACTCGAGTGCTGCTAGGGAAGAACTTCTCCCAGAAGCTCCTAGTGAACATGGCCCAATTAATCGTTCGTTCGAGCCTGTCAGACTCGGACCTCCACCAAATGTGAGCCAGGTCCACCAACTGGATGGCTACCACATCCACTCTGTCAGCATCGGCAACTCTTGCTGCTAAAAGCAACTGCTCAGTCCGGATCAACCACTGTTCGGCCACCAAAGGCATCTCAGTGCTGGAGAATCTGTCAGGATGTAGCCTCATGAAATCTGTAACTGTACCTGGACGAGGAGGGAGAGCTGCCAGCATAGGCACAGCAGAAGGCGGAACCTGAGCAACTTCCAAAGCAGCCATCACAAGGTCACTGTGGTTTTTCTGCATATTGATCAACCGTTCCAACACATTGGTAACGGCCTCAAGCCCAGCTTGATCTTCCTGAGGACGAAAAGTGGAACCTCTGCGAGCCATGGTCTGCACAAGAATCAAAACTATCAGCATCCAGATCAAAGTTGATAATAATTTATTCATGTATGCATGGTCTGTGTACTGTTGTGCCGATCCCAGATCGAGCCAAGCTTGTCTAATATAGCAGTCAAACTAATACATTAGCCATACCTGGGCTCTGGTACCAATAAAAATCATGTCATGCCCCGCTTCCCAAAAGCAGATACGTGACTAAGTCCAGCGAATGAATTCCATCATCTATAAGCTGTCAGGATCTTTACAACAAGCACAAGTATAAACAAGAGATATACAAGAGAAATCAACCATGCATGCATATATGAATCAATATACCAACAAAAATTTACTTGAAACAAAATTTAATAATCTCAAATAAACCATATCTGAACAAGTCAATAATTCTAGGTCATATTGCCTAATACAAAATAATCCAAGTAATCAAGTACAATTATTCAAGATAAGCAACAGGAAATAATTATAGCAGCAAGATCTCCAGCATCTAAAATCTTAGATCCCTACTCCATCGGGCAGCTGATCACCATAATCTACAATTTGATAAATTGCAGGAAAAGGGAAAAGAAAGTAAAATGGCCATTAATGCAAGTTACGGGCCGCTTGTAGTACAGGCACAAGTACAGGAAAAGAAAACAAATATAGAGTAACAGCGGAAGCAACATATCATGGAATAGACATGGCAACAAAGTAGAACAACTAGCATGGCAAGATGAACGAGTGCAAGTAGCATGTAACAAGTGTCGAGTAAACAAGTATCATGTAAACAAGTAACACGTAACAAGTGTCAAGTATCAAGTATTATGTACAAGTAACAAGCAGCAAGTGTCAAATGACCATGTTGTTTAAAGTCTTGTATTATATCATGCGTCCCAGGTTTTTACCACATGGTTGCTACATACATGCAAATTTCGTTTAGGCCTAGTGGTGGGTTTCTATAGGGCTGTGTACTCAGGCGTCAAGTCAATTAAAAAAGTAACAAGCACGAATCACATAATCGTGAACCCGTAGCATCAAGTAGTAGTAACAAGCATAAATCAAGTAGTCATGAAACATGGCGTCATATAGTAATAACAAGCATGAATCATGTAATTATGGAACATGGCGGCAAGTAATAACAAGCATGAGTCATGTAATCCTGAAACATAGCAACAAGTAATAACAAGCATGAATCATTTAATCACGAAACATGGCAACAAGTAATGGGAACACGGGCCCCCTTCTGAGTACACATACCTATATTGTCCACTACTATGGTCTTTTCCTTAATTCCGGCTTGGTTATTTGTTATTATTATCAAACAGGCATGTATGTGAACAAAACATAACATGAATAACACGACATGAATAAATAAAAGTTTCAGGTTGGAAGATAAACATGCACGGGTGAAATACAACACATAAAAGAGTAGGACAACGAAAATTCTAGTTCAGGACAGCAAGACAGTACTGCATTAAATCTGGGATTCCCATTGTCACACATATGCAAACCTAGATCCGTCAAAGAATCTGAAAAATAGAATTCTGGCCGAATCCAGCAAATATATATAAGTCATATGGTATTTCACAAAAACAAGTCTCAAAACAGATTTGTATCCAAAAAACATGTTCACCAAGAAATCAGAAGTTTGTATTCATAAACAGAAAAATGGCATTAAAACTTACTGATTAAATCCACAAAAAATCTGGGGTATTCCCTATTATGTTTAGTATCAGAAAATAAAGTTTTATAATTTTTCAACATAGATAGTATACTCAATTAAAATCAGAAAGCAGCATGACAGAACAGTTTTGTAAATCTACAATCATAAACCAAGCAGTAATAAATAGAAATATCTTACAAAATACAAATCGAAATCTAGATCCGTCAAAAGGATGATAAAATAGATAAAATAGGATACAAATCATATTCACAAAGTTTTTATAAACAGCAAATAGAATTAGGTCGAAATTGTGTTTCTTTACTGAACAACATGAAAATTTTGCAAGTAAAGTAGCTGTTTGCAAGTATAGAATAGTTTATAAAAGTTTTCAATTAAATCCACAAAAATTAGGGGTTAATCCCAATCAAGTCTAGTTGTACTCAGCAAAATATTGGAACAAAATATTATCTTTTACATCAGTATAAAAATAAATTATCCTACAGAATACATATGAAACAGAATCTAGAAAATTCTACACATCTGTAGTAAAATAGTCATAACTTGCAATTTATAAATCGAAACTGAGATCTATCAGAAAATCTAGAAAGTAAACCGAATTCTCTATAATTCATATTCACAAATAATTTTTATATACTGACTTTAATAGGGTCTAAAATACTGAACAAAAACGGGATAAAATTCTACAACAAGTCATACTATGACTAACACAATCAAGCATACGATATCATTCGAACAACTTGCATGTATACATCAAGAAGTGATCCTCTCTAAGTTATTTTATGTCGTGTGTGTAATGAGATAACTACGGGCAAATCAACACATAGAGACAAGCTATGACAGGGGTTTTGCACCAGAATTGTCTCTAGAACAAAACTACACTACTTGCGGTATTTAGTACTTATATTACACAACAAAAAGAATACAAGTTACTTGCCTTATAGCCGACGAAGAGAACGGAGCAAGAAGCAAGAATAACGGGAACGGATTCCCGGGCAACGAACTCAACAAACAACTACGAGCGAATGAACCCACGAACACAATTCACGAACAATGAACCACGAGCCAATAACAAACACACGATCACAACGAGATCACACACGCACACCAAGAAGGGGACAGAGAGACGGACGGTGCACGGGGAACGGATGGCCGCAGTGCTTGCAGCTACCGCTACTGTCTACCGTCGAAGGGGAGACAGGCACCGGGGACGACGGCTGAAGGGCGGCGCTGTGCTAGCTGCGTCTGGGCTGAAGATGGCGGGGGACTGTGGAGGGGGTGCAGTTGCTGGCTTCGGGGTGCTAGTGTGTGCGGCTGGCATCACGAGAGAGCACACAGGGGACGTCGGCGATCTGTCGTGTCGCTAGCGGCGCTGCAGGAGGGTCTGGGTGTTGCTAGCGGCGCTGCAGAGGGGAGTCAGGGGAGAACAGGGAGGTCGCGAGGTCGGGTAGGGGACAGGGACGAAGAGGAAGAAAGGTCGGGTAAAAGATATGGTTTTTGAAGTCGGCCAGGGTTTGATGAAGGTGAACAGGGATGCATGGGTATATATATAGGCTGTTGGGTTAAGGTTTATGAGGGGGTAACAGGTAGCGGGTGAAGGTAACGGTTATGGGTTTGGGGTGTTAACGGGTATGGGTGTTTAGGGTAGGAGTATAGTAGGATTTTAATGGGTTTTAAAAATAGGATTTAATTGGGTTTTGGGACTAATGGATCCAAAAAGAAATTAGGATAGGGTTTATATCAAAAGATTCAACAAGAGGTATAGGTTTTAATTGAGAGCTCCAATTAAGATGTGGAACAAAATAAATGAATAAAATGGGACATAAACAATTGAAATAAAGAGGATAAAAATAATAGCTCGATCAACCAGAGATGAATTAATATGAGACAATTGAATCAAGAAGATCAAATAAATGATGACAAAATCAAATAGATGAATATAATGAGAATGAAAATCCAATACACGGTCCAAAAAGAGATACAATAAGAATAAACACTAAAAAAGAAAAAAATACAACCAAAAAATACAAAAAATGAAAAACAGAGGTTACAACCTTCCACCCGTAGAGCAGGTGCAGAGAGATCAGAGTAGCGTAGTAGATGATTCGAGCAACAAGTTGCATCTAAGGGAAGCAATTTGACCACTCAGTAGATTTCCAGTAGGAGATCAGTTGACTACCAATCTGAAGGGCAGGCGAATGTTGAGTAGTATTGTAATACTTAAATGTAATGTGTATTCCTTGTTTAAGAACATGATAATGATTGTGATTGATGATGTAATGATTTCTTTTGGCAATAAAAAGTTTTTAAATTTTCGTATTATTACTGTGTTGAGATGCATTTGAAGGAAAAGGATTCCAGTAGTGGGATCCGGGGCACTACAGGTTTCTTGATGTCCGAGTAGACTAACTAAAGCAAATGAGCTCAATATTTCATATCGACTCATTTGTGAACGGTCATGGATTTTGCAGTCTCACTCAATCAAGGGACCCATAGATATCGCTCATGTTATGTAAGAGGGAAAAATCCTATCTAAGTCACTCACATCCATCCACATGATTTGTAGTATATCCAATAGTCGACTTTACAATCACCTTATTACAGGCAATGTTTGACGACATTAAAACATATAACTTCTCATGTAGGGAACCGTGGTGACTTCAAGTCAAAAGACTACTTACACTATGGTCACTGTGATAACCGCTTATGAAACTCACGTAACGACCCATGCAGCATTCTCAAGGTTGATCAATCCAGTATATTATTATTCTAATATGCACCCATGTGAAGACTTGATATCTCATATCTATGACCCGTAAGATATGGTGATCAGTCTACGCACATACTAGTCTATATATATTATTGTTCTTATAATTCACCATAATACATGACTAAGGACATTTAAGAATACTGTTCTGATTACAACCAATAGAATCTCTCAATCAAGTCATGCACTTGATATCTCATGGTATTGAACCTACTATTCTAAGGAACTTATTATGTTCATTAAATCAAAATAAATAAAACAATAAATGAAATGCCTCATATATGAAATAAATATCATGATACAACGTATACTAGTAATGTCAATACACAACTGACCTCTAGGGCATACACCAACAGTTGGCTAGTCTTAGTTAGGAGCTGCCCTTGGAGAGAGTTGGACTATGTACTTGCCATTTTATACTTAGCTAGTTGTAGGAGAAACTCTGGATGGGAGTTAGACTCCGAACATGCTGTATGAGTCCTTCAACGAATTGTGAGAGTTGCTTCAAGTGGAGAGTTGAGCTCCATACTTGCTTGTTTGCAGGGTTACTAAAGCAATTGCAATCCACGATTTTGGAGCTTTCATCCGTCTTTAAGAGTTTTTAACAAGTTTCAGAAACAGATTGAATGACGAGTTGAGCTCTGAACTTCATTGTTTGCAGGTTGCCAAAGCAACTCGGAGCCATGGTTATGGATTCTGAACTTGTTATTTAGGAGTTTAATAGGTTGCAGGAGTAGATCGACTGGCAAGTTGAGCTCTGAACGTGCTTCATTGTAGGTTGCTAAAGCAACTCCGAGCTATGGGTATGGACTCCGAACTTGTTATTGAGGTGTTTTAACGAGTTATAGGAGTATATCGAATAGCGAGTTAAGCTTTGAACTTGCTTCGTTGCAAATTGTTAGAGTAACTCCGAGCCACGGGTACAAACTCCAAACTCATTTTATAAGGAACTTTTAATGGGTTTTTTGTGCCGCTTTGAGGGGTAAGCTTGGTATTTAAGTCATTGTATGCATCCGTAGAGTTAGAAAAATAATTCTGCAAATATTAAAACTAAGTGGTTGCTCTAGTGGTTGGCCTTTATGACATGCGGTGACTGGTATGGAAAGCGGTATTTATTAGAAAATATTGAAAATATATAGAGGAGGGGGGACATTAAGCGCCCTTGTTGAAGTTCATGAGACCTCCCACATTCCAAGTCCCTGTTGATATTTCCTTGCCCCCTGGGTCTTCAAGTTGATGAGCTATAAGGCGAACAACTTGGTAAACCTTGCCTGGATTTGCCGGTTTTAGAGCAAGCCTCCCATTGTTTTGTAGAGAAAATGGGAGATCTTTAAGTTTGCCGATGTGCTTAGGCAGGATTATTTCTTTATGTTGAATGAGCAGAGTGGCTTCAGGCGAGGGGTTCTAGTATATTACAGTATTTTGAGTTGGACAAATTTGGAACTAGTGGGAGATGGTTTGGAAGGTTTGGAAGTTAACGGTAGGATAGTACAAGGCAATAACATCAAGCTCGATTACGGGCTTGGATTTATTGTGATTCCTTTCTGGCGGTAGTTCTATGGCATTAGGAGGGAGAACCAAGCCCCCCATTGTGGCAATGTAGCATGCTCGTGCTACCTAGTGACTCCCTATAACTTGGCCTATGCCTGATGATGTGGGGAACTTCATCTTCATGTAAAAAGCAAAGGTGACCGCATGGCAAGCTGCAAGGCCTGGGTGACTAAATATAGCATTGTACGCAGCCTTGATGTCAAATACCATGAAGTCCAATTCCTTTATTCAAGTTGCGGGGGCTTTTCCTACTGTCACATCGAGTGTGCTGATTCCTTCAACTTGAACGGTTGCACCTGAGAAGCCGTCGAGTATGTAGCTGACTGGCTTGAGTTGGTCCTGGAAGAGCTTGAGAGCATCAAATGTAGCCATAAAGAGGATGTTTACGGAGTTGCCATTGTCTACAAGGATGCGTCATACCTCATGATTTATCATGCATGGGTTTATAACTAATGTGTCACAATGAGTTGTCTTCATACCCTCTAGATCTTTATCGAAAAATGTCACGGGAATGCCTATGCTCTTGGCACTCAGAATGTTTCATACTGAGTTGACCTCCCTCGCGAAGGCTTTGTGGGAGGATATGGAATCTCCATCCATTGGGCCTCCATGAATGGAATGAAGAATGGCCATGTGTTCGGAATCTTGGAATTCGGAGGGCTTATCTTGACACTTATTAGCCCCCGTGTCGGAGCAGTTTCGGCAATGTTATTTTTCGGGAAAATTGGGAGAGATAGCCCCAGCAAATCAGAATTTCAAGTTCTTCTTTAAGGGATCAACAGTTGTCAGTGATATGTCCATAATCTCTAAGAAACGTGCACCACTTGTTCCTATCTCTTCTTTTGCTGTCATCATCTTGGGAGGAGGACGGACTAATTCATCCTTTTCAACTGCTATGAGAGAATGGCAGACACACTTGCATTCAGGGGAATGAACTTGTCGCAACGTGGTGCTGGAGAAGGACGGCGTTGACATGCGCTATCTTTCTGAAACTTTCTAGGTCCTTCCTAGCTTGCATTCTTCCATTTGTTCCCGGAAGGTGAATCATTCTTGCTTTGAGGATAAAAAGCTTCCTCGGCCCTGATATACTTGTCACTTCTTTCCAAGAGCTTGGTACAATCTTTAGGAGGCTTCTTTGGAAGGGAAGCCTTCAGGTCTTTGTGATTGTGGCGGAAAGCGGTAGCCGCCACCAATGAGTCTAGAGAATAGATGGACCTTACTTTGGCTGTGAAGTGCTTGATGAAGTCTTTTAACGGTTCTTCGTTCTTCTGGTTTAATTCTGATGTTGATATTTGCAAGTGGACAAAATCGCACAAGTAATATAGATAGATGAGTAGAGTGTCGAACCCACAGGGACTAGATATTTTACTGAGTACCGATATCGCTAGATGAATCACTATTTGGAAGGTCGAATTTTATTAATGATAAAACAACTAAATTACTCTAATCTAATTAAATCTAATTAAATTGGTGAAGAGGGAGAGGGCTGTGAAACTATGAAGCTCTTTTAATTTGTTAAGGGTAAAATTTGTTCTAGGGCTCTTGGTTCACCTCGTTTATCACACACACAAATTATAATTCCTTATAAATAAAAATATTATCTTTCCCAATGGTCGACCAAAATCCTAAAGATATTAACCACTCTATCAACGTAGTCTAAAAATTATTCTCAATTAATCATTCGTCTATCCACCAAACTATTAATTGAAAAATTGGATTTCTTAACGGTCACGTCCTCCAATATACGGTCTTAATTTTTATTAATCACAAATTACCTGTTCGGTCTCTTTATGATTTGAAAAATCATACAAATGTCTATCCACCATGTTGTACGCATAAATAATAAAAATTAAAACACAATCAGGAAAAATAGAGTAAAAATAAGGAATAAAAATCTGTGTTCAAAACTTGGCTACACCTTAGCCCCTAGAACAATCAATTCAGTTCATGATCGATTTGCAATTAATAAAATGTTCGGGTTGCATCTAAAAATATTTAGAGAAGAAGTACACAAAAAAAATTATAATAATAATAAAAATACATATGCACCCCTATCTCACAAATACCGAACCCAGCTTGAAGACTGCGTCGCCACGTCAGCCTGGCTCTGAGTCGCCGTCACGTCGGCCTGGTTCTGCTGTCACGTCAGAGGGTCAAGTCGAACGCCACGTCAGCGGGCTCTACTGTCGGGTCGCTGTCGCTGAGTCAAAGCTTCAAGCGCACGCCAGGTCTTCTGATGCTGTTGTCTTGGAGTTCGTGCGTCAGAGAGAGAAAGGATTAAGGGGTCGCCAAGTACACAGCTTGTTGGGTGCACTTCGAAACCCGCGCCGAATAAGAAACAGGCCCTACTGCCCACACATGCTGTCCCTCTTTGCCGCACACTTTTCCTCTCTTTTTCTTTTATTTCTTTTGTGTTATTGTACAGCCGTCACCCCCTTCTTTATCCGTTCTCCTTTGCTTTGTATTTATAGAGAACGAAGAGGAGTTTAGGGTTTGCACTTTTGCAGAAAAGTCCACACACTTTCTTTATTTCCTTCCTTTAATTGATCTGAATTTATTTATTTCTCTTTCTTTCTTTTCTGCATTTTCTGCCCACCACGTGCTTCTGCATACACAAAATAATACCTGAAATTAGGATTTTTTAAATAAAATAAATTTAATTAGTTTAAAATTAATTAAACTAACTATAAATCAGATTAGCGTATAAAAATCCTTTTAAACATTATTTGTCGCAATTTAACTCAACAAAACAATAAAATCGATAAATCAATTATTTCACTTTGTTTGTTGATTTTTTCCACAATTCTTTACTTTTTGCATCAAAAATATTATTTCTTCAAAAATAATTAATTAAATGAAATCTTATAGAAATATAATGAATTATAGACAATATCAACGAAAACAAGCCATTTTAATAGGTAAATGAGTACAAATATTTGTATATAAATCCGACACATCAAATTCCAACAAGGAAGCACTGGTATTTTCAGCCTTGCGGCTAGTAACGAAGTGCACTATGAAGAGCTCCTCGATCTAGTTGAAGGATAATATTGACTCTGGAGTGATGCAGGAGTACCATTCCCATGTTGATCCTTTCATAGTTGCCAGCAACGTTCGGCACATAGTGCATCAGAGGCATTATAAACCATCATGAGAGCTTTAAAACTCTCAGTATGATCAGATGGATCAGATTCACCATCGTAAGATTCGAATTGAGGAGCTTTAAAGTTCTTTGGAATGGGTGCGTCGAAGATAGATTTGCTGAAAGGATGTCGACTAGGACGGTATTCTTTATCTAATCCAAGCGATCTTCTACTTCTCGGATGCGGCAAAGGACTTGTTCTTCCTTCCTCTTGGATCAAGTTAAGTCGTTGGATTCTTCTTCTCTTGAAAGAGTAGAGTGGCAACTCCATGAGCATCAACCCAAATCATGAGAACATTGAATGGCTGAGAGAATGTCATGCTTGAAGTTTTCCAGTTTGGCCCCAGTAACTAAGGCCTCTTTCTCTTTGTTTCTCTAAAGATGTTTTCGACTCTTATGAGTCAGGAATCTTTCTACAGTGTGCCCCTATAAGAAGAGGAGTGTCTTGATCTCTACCTTTGGGAAGAGTCTGTTCTCCGGTTATCTTGAAGTACGGAGCGGGAGGCCTCATCCCGTGCATGCCTCTCGTCCAAAGGAATCCATAGATCGGTACCCTATCGTCTAGCATTGACAATTTGATGGATGTATCTTGACTCTCGGAGACCTCGTGAGGGCTTCGAATCGCTGGAAGCATTATGAACCGAGATATGGTCGTGTAGGGGCTATTTTTCATGGTGCGGTTCATGACGGCTTAGTCGGGAGCCCCCAGGTGCCTCTCCGTTGATAGGAGCTTGGTTAGGTTGTTGCAGCAGATCCGGCTGATAAGGAGGAATTGGATCATTGAAAGAGGGACCTTGGTCACGAAGAGAGTTGGCTATACAACTTGAGGTCGCTGCTCTCCCTCTTAGTCTTGGTGGTATGGCAGGAGAATTCAGTGTTTCTCACCACAAGTTCCGATCTTTGATGTAGATCTGTGTAGATTACCACAGAAGACGTCAATATGTTGCTGCTTATTTCGTGTGGAAGAAAACAGATAGTGAGTTTATATTTTGAGGGAAACTTCTAAAGATCTAACTTTTGATCGTCACGGTAAAAAGTGGGCAGACCTCCTTAGATTGAATCTGGATCGTAGAAAAAGTACCTTGAACTGAATTTGACGGTTGCTGACACAGCCGATGGACCTACAAAAAATGGACCTCCGACGCTCAAGTTCGAAACAGAGAGAAAAAGGGAGTTTGAGAGAGAAATGGTTAATTACTGATTATCTTCTGACTTAGGGAGGGGAGAGGGTATTTTTAGGCCTAAGAAATAATTAGGATAGTGATATGAATTTGTTCTCTGCTGTTTGATTCTCCTCCTTTCAAGAGATAGAATCGGTTATTCTCATTTTTAGTGATAAGACATTTGACTTACAGCCCTCATGGGCTAGGTATCTCTCACAGTTAGCACAATTGCTTTTAATGTGCTTGAAAGCGGCTCATATCCTGTTAAGGAGTTTGAAGAAGATTCAGACCTGTCAAAGATGCTCATTACTGTTAACCTGCATGTAGAAGCTTTAAGATATGTGCTGGAATCATACGGTCCTGATTTGCTACGGTTTTTATCATTATCACACCCCTTCAAACAATAGTTAATTAATAATGTAAACAACAAGATTACTAATACGAGGGATTACATTTTCTTCTATAGTCATTACCAGTTACTATGTTTGAACGCGGCAAAATAGGAATAATAGACCAGCTATATCTCCCTATGACACCAAAACTACAATATATTCGTTAGTATAGTAACGATTGATATGGGCAAAATAGAACTAAATCAGGATCGTTCAAATCGGGAACGAACCTTAAAGCTCTCAGGGGTAAAACGGTAAATCCACCAATAAATGGCTCCATAAACGGAAATTGGGCCTCTTTCAAACCCGATAATCCAAAAATGGGTCTTTCTTACTGGGTCTGGGTGACAGCCCATTATAAATAAACCCAGATCATTTAAAGAGTTATTTAAATTTATGATTATCCCTAAAAGACAGTTTATAACCAAATATATTATCATGAGGGAATTTAAACTCTGTTTTCTATCCGAAAACATCGGGAATGTAACACCCCGCAAAATAGTAAATAACTATTTTGCATATTAATCCGTGCACATCTGAAAATTGCAGGCGATTATATATTTTTCTAATAATAATTGGTTCTAATTGAAAAATTTTCATATATATTATATATTCTGAACTCGATGAAGTATATTCGGGATATCTTCTCAAATAAATTGTGCATATTGTCCCGATTATTTTAGCCAGACAATCTTTGGGAAAATAATATTTTTATACAAGATTCTTTTATTCTACAAATAAATATTTTATTTGTAAGCATACATCTATGAATGTATGTATATTTTGATTTGATTGTATGTGATGTATATACATGAATACTTGTATGTATTTTTATATGTATATGTATATGTATATATTTATACATATTTGTATGTATATATATTTAAATGAATTGTACTGAATTGGAATTTATACCTAATAAAACTGGAGTGTATGTATGTATGTATGTATATATTTGCATGCATGTGTGAGATATATGCATAAATATATATATGTATATGTATATATATTCCATTGTAGTGGTGTATAAGACACACCCAAACCATAAGCTCCTCTTTGTGATCTTGATCATCATGAAAGATCCAGCGGCTAGGATTAAATCTTAGTGTAAACAACTTTCCTCCAATTACTTAATTATTCTAGAGTTCTAAGTGAATAAAATCCCTACTCTTCACATACCCCCTTCCATCCCCATCCTTTCCCACTTCACCACCGACCTAAACCCCCCTTCCCCTTCTCTCAACTGCCGAAACCCAATCCTCCCCCCCCTCATCTCCACGCTCATCTCATCTCCATCTCCTCTCATTTCTAAACACAATTTCTCCTACATCTTCTTCTAATACTTCTTTATGGGATGAGAAAAAAAGGAAAGAAAAATAGTTTTTGAATTTGCTTGTGGGTTCTTGGAGTTTTGAAGGTGAATAAAAAGTTGAGAGGAGGAGAAGAGCTAGCAAAACAAGAGCTTGGAGATTCTTCAATGGTGGGTGTTCTCAAACTTTAATTTAGGTTTTTTCTTTTTTGTGTATGTGATGGAATTTCTATCTTACAAATGGCTTAGAATCTTGGACCAAAATTTTTAGAGTATGTTCTACTATGAATCTAGAGCACGCTTGATTTTTTTCATAATATTTGGGGTTCATTTAGTAGCTCAAACAATTTGTCATTTCGGAGCAGTGAGCAGAAAAGAAACTGCTGTGTTTTGAGAACTTGGGTGCTCTTCCAAAAATCATATCTCGGAATTGGTAGGGTATTTTAGGCCAAAATTTTTACTAGGTGTTCTTGAGTGTGTTAACAACCACCGTTTCAAATTTCAAATTTTTCTGAGTTCATTTGATACCTCAAAAAAATATGGACTGACAACTGGTCCAGAATCAAAAGCTGAATCTGCCATGTTTTGGAATTGAAGATCAATAATTCATAACTACTTATTGGTGCATAGTCTTGCAATGAAAATTTTACTATAGTATGTGGTATGACTCTAGATCATGTTTCTAAAATTTAAGAATTGTTAGATGTTGCTGCTGATTTTGGTGTGGGAGCAAACAGACGAATTTTTGGATTCTTTGAGGAAACAAATAAGCAAACCTATTGATTTTCACTGGCGTTTGATTGTTTCATACCTCTACCATTGACCTGCAAAAAAGTTTGATACACCGGGATGGATCCCGACAACGAACCTTCCGACACTCTTATCAGTAATCAGGAAGATTATGAAAGAGGGGTATTTATAGTCGCCTTAAGAGACAGTTTAGGGATAAAGATTTATCCCTATGTCCTGGTGTTTTTGGATAAGATGAAGAGTTTAAACCTCGTTTCGTGATAAGGGAGGCAGTTTAAACTGCCTCTTAGAGATAATCACAAATTTGAATTACTCTCTATCTCTTTGACTTGGTTTGTAGCGGGTCGTTACTCGTACCCAGTAGGACAGATCTGTTTTTGGGCTATTGGGCTTAGAAGAAAGACCCAGTTCCCATTTCGGACCCGTTTGTAGGTGAAATTACTGTTTTACTCCTGAGAGCTTTAAAATTCGTGCCCGATTTGAACGGTCTCGATTTAATCCTATTTTAGCTAAATCATTAGATAATATTTGATGGGGTTTCAAAATTATTTTGTAACCAGGGGCTCTATACACTGCTGAAAGCAGAAGAATGTTTTTCACTAAATTCAAAGGACTATAACTCTCGGTGTTTTTGGAATCTGAATGCAATTTTTGAGTATGTTAGAATTGTATATGTCTCGTTACTGAATCTAAAATTTCGTAAGTATTTGACTTTGATGAATTGATATTGAATTTTGATTAAACTATGCTCAGTTTCAGCACTGAGTTAGTTAGGCTGTGAAATTGTGAAATTCTGGAATTGTACGTTTAGAATCTGAAGGAATGATCAACTAGAGATTTGTAGTAGAGAGTCTTAGCTTTCCAAAACATCTTGAATCATGCAATTTCAGTTTGTTGTTTGAAAGTTATGATTTTTCTAAGTTGGGGCAGAACCAGTCCTAGTAAAAAGGACTTGGTTTTTGTAGAGGAACTATTTTTCCTGTGTGTACACTGATAGAAATTGGAGTTTTAGAGTGCTTTAATGGATGAAACTGAGGATGTGATAGATTAGGAAGTTGTAGTAGACACTCCCATATTTCTTTGGAATCCAAAATCACGTAATTCCGATATGTGAGCAATTTTTTATGTCATTTGCAAGATGCAACAATGCATTGAAAAAATGTACAGCTGAGAACATATAGGGATTTTATAGCATCTAGATGGCTGACTCTCAAGGAATGGTTAACAATAGACTTGTAGCATAGAGTCTTAGCTTTCTAGGATGGGTAATATCATGCAATTCCAAGTTGTATTTTGAAAGTTGTGAATTTTTCTAGGTGCAAAAACTGCATTTCTTGAACTGCTTATTATTAGTAGATTGTTAAGGGGTTTTCTCACTTTAGTTGGCATAATTTGAGATAGTTGTCAACTAGAGAAGTGAAGTAGATAAGTATACCTTGCTATAGGATCTGGAATCATCAAATTTAGGTTAGTAGATAAATTGATACGGAATTTTCTGCATACTGCAGTATTATGATTATGAGCTAATTGAGTTTTAAAGATGTTTTAAGTACTTATCCCTTCTAAGAACTTCACATTGGACTTAGATGATATTCTTGGTGCTTATACTCATAATGGAACTATGATCGAGTTGGGGATATAGTGTTACGGCTGATTGTCATACTTATAGCTATGGTTAGGACTATCATCCCAATAGCCAAGTACTGATTTTGATTTCCACCTTGAGAGGATGATTTTCCTGAGCGCCGTCGGACCGTTTACCGAGAGAAGGTTGACTGCGGGTTGGGATACTGGATGAGATCTGAGATGGAGGTGATGGCGATCGATGGAGATCGGATCGCCGGTGTTTAGGGGTTGATAGGCTAGGTTATCTGCCTCGTCTAGAATGTGTTGATACCTAGGTCTGTTAATGACTGGATATTCGTAAATTGGGTGTGTTTTGCCTCTTTGTCCGGTATGAGGCACTCCCTAGGCATCGTTTTACTGCTCGCTGACAGTCGCGGGCCGGGGACATTAGATTGAGGACCTACAGAGGTGTTGGCAATCGATGAATGTCGGTTCGCCATGATTAGTTATTTTTAACAGAATCGTTTGGGCTCAATCATTCGTTAGACACTATGCATGATTTGAAAAACTCACATGTTTTAGCAACCAATGTTATTTAAGATTGTGTTTCTTTAATTTTCGCTTAAAGACCGAGTTGATGTTAGGGGGATTCCCTATAATTTGACTTGTTCTAAAGGCCAACACTAGGCGGTGATGACCAGGGTTGTATCTTCCTTTCAAAGGGATACGGGTTGTGTCTTTTCACTGGTTAAGAACACGGGAGCTGTATCTCGCTCTATTAATTCCTGAAGATTCGAACGGGAGGGTTCCTATCGGATAGGGGGATTATACACTCAAGGCTTGTTCTTATATTGAGTGGACACGAACGGACCATGGGGTTGCTGTCCTATGGATCTTTGGCACCATAGATATGTGGTTGTGCATCTGTAAGATCGTTACGGCATTTGGGTGATCCAGATCGGGTTGGGGCACTAGTGAAAAACGGCGACACCACTGTGTTTAGCAGTAATAACTGTAGGATTCACCAGCCACATTGTATCTTTCAGGAACAGGTTGAGTACAATTGTAGAATGTATTTGCATGGTGAGGGTTCAAAACCCTGAAACTGGAGAAGACAACTTGATTTGGGGCGTATGTAGTATGGGATGCATACGTGTCCAAAGTCTTGCTGACATTAGACTAAGTGCATCTGTTTTCTGTACATTGTGTACTATGCATTCGACTTCATTACATGACATACACTGACACTAGAAAATTAGGATGCAAGTTTCTGTTTTCATCAAAGGTTGGTTGTGATTGCTAGTTGGAGATCGCTGTTTTCTTATTAGCAGTACTGACGTGCCCACTCAATTAGGTGCTGGATACCGGGTTGCGAGTGCAGGAGGACTCAAGGCAAGCAGAGCATCCAAGTAGAGTAGTTATGTACCTATCCACAATTCGAGCAGATGCAAGAATATCGGACTAGCGCATCGGAATATTCGAGCTACAGGGCGCATCTCAGGAAAGCAGCATGACCGCTCGGTGGAGCTTCCAGAAGAGAGCAGTTGATTACCATTCTAGGTGGCAGATGGTAATCGTTACAATGTAGTATCTGTAATAAGTTGATGTAATTTGTATTCCTTGTTCAAGGACAAGACAATGTTTGTAACTAATGATGTAATAATTCTTGTGGCAATAAAAGTTTTTAATTTCGTACTTTTACTGTGTTGAGATGCATTTGAAGGAAAAGATTCTGGTTGTGTCACGGATTCTCTGTAGTGGGATCCGGGGCGCTACAGGGAAGTAGAGATAAATGATTATCTTGAAACTGTCCCAAGGCGACTATAAATACCCCCCTACCCTGTTAGAAAGAGGTAATCAATATTTTTCTCCACAAAAGCTCTCTATATTCTTCGGAGTCTTTCGCCTGGATCATTCCCAGTGTTTCAGACTTGCTGCGGGTCATCAGAGGTGATCGTCACCACACGAATCAATTCCTATGGTGCCAACGAGTCAGATCGTCAAGTCAATTGCAATCAAAGATAGTCAACACCGTTGAAAGTCAAAAGGTCAAATTCTTGATTATACCTCGAAAAGAATCCACATCATATTATTGCTCCCACACCGAAAAAAGAAGCAATAGATCGGAGCCATCTATGGGAACTTAAAAGAAATTCCGACCAAAATTCACCGGTAAAGAAACTACCTTCAGTCATGCCTCCTATGGGGAAAAGGAAGGTGGCAGCCTCAATCCGACAAGCCAACCCTTTTCCTCCAACTCCTCCTTTCGAGAACCTTCCTCCCATCCCTAACCAAGAGCAACCTCAGCAAGAAGTGCCTCTCCCTAACAAGTTCAGCCTCCCTCTGGAGGAGCTACATCGAGGGACTCTCCCTGAAGCCGTGTCGAACTATCTGCAAGACCCTTTGTCGAAAAAAGGGGTTTCGTCTACACCTCAACTCCTTCCGCCTTTCCATAACCACAACTCGACCTTTGTCAGGTCATCACCAGCCGCTAGCAAGGCTCTAACCCTCGAATCCACCTTAATGAGAGGTGAGCCCGCGAAGAAGATCTTCATTCCGAATAGCATGGAGGCAGGAGAAGGCCTTCCCCTCGAAGACAATGAAATAGGAGAATTCCCTCTCCCAGAGGGTGAGGGAGTCCTTCGCCCAGAAGACGAAAAAGATCCCCCTCTCATAGGGGACGAAGAAGCCACCTATCTTTAAGGGACCAAAGAAGAACTCTTCCCGGAGAAAGAAGGCATCCAACCCCAACCAGCAGAGCACCCCACAGAAGAGGAAGGAAGGAAGAAGTACCTGTTACTAGAGCCGAGCTCTGAGAGTTCAAAGAGGAGCTCCTCAAAGCCCTCAAAGCCCTCAACGCCACTCCTGGTAAGAGCCAACTAACCATCCGCTGTCATCCCACTCCTCAACATGAAGAATCCCATGGGTCCACTAAATCCGGCCGACAAGAGGAAGTTGTCCTCCAATGCCTTAGAAAGATGGAAGACCGTCTAACACTGCTGAAGCAGGAAGAAGAAAAATAGGAAAGGAGATATCGTCCAGTCAGACCCCCCCTTCTGCAGAAAGATTATTAAGGCCCTCGTCCCAGTTAACTTCAAGATCCTCGCATTCGAGCCATATAACGGGGAAACTGATCCAGTAGACCATGTCAAGAATTTTAAAACTCTCATGATAATCCATCAAGCATCTGACTCCCTCCTATGCAAAACTTTCCCGACAACTCTGAAGGGATCAGCACGAGAATGGCTCTCTTGCCTCTCTCCTAGGTCTATATTCTCCTTCGATCAGCCTGAAGAATTCTTCCTTACGCACTTCATCACCAGCCGAAAGTCGGAAAAACTTAATGCCTCTTTATTAGATCTGAAGCAAAGGGACGGGGAGTCCCTAAAAATCTATGTTCAACAGTTCACTGCCGAGTCCAGATCCATCCCCTCACTCGATGTTGCGGTCGCTACTGCCGCGTTCAGATATAATGTCATGCATGATGTCCTTAAAGCTTTCCTCGTCAAAAGACCTCCTCAAGATTTCTTCGTCCTCTTTCAGAGAGTTGAGAAGTACATCCGGTTCGAAGAGGCAATACGCCCCCAAGAGCAAAAATGCCTTCATCTGAGAACAAATGAAAAGTCACTAACGAAGAAGAACCCCGAAAATCCCAGAAGGATGCCTCGGGTTAGCGATGCCGGCCTCCCATGCCTAGTTCTGAAAAATACAGCCCGCTAAATGCAAGCATATCCGTCATTCTTGTGGAGGTTGACAATGATGGAATACTTCGACCTTCCCCCAAGATGAATGCCCCAAGGAAAAGACGGGATAAAACCAAGTGGTGTGCCTTCCACAAGGATCATGGTCACCTTACGGATGAGTATCGAGCCATTAAAGATGAAGTAGAGGCGTTGCTTCGACAAGGATACCTGACCAAATTTTCTTAGGTAAATGACACCGAACCCCCTCCTCCGTAGGGAACCAATAAATGGGCAGAGAGGCCAACTGAATCCCAGGGGTCAGGGTGGATGGAGATATTTCATGCAATCCATGGAGGACCTATGGGGGGAGCCTCCAGCTCATCTAGGAAAGACTTCGTTCGAGAGGTAAATTCCTTATACAACATCCATCCCTCAAAAGGTTCAGGAGTTAGCATCACCTTCTCAGATTGGAACTTGGAAGGCATCCGAACTCCTCACTGCGACGCACTCGTGATTAGCATGTGTATGGCGAACCATGAAGTACGCTGACTTTTGGTTGATAATGGCAGTTCGATCAACATCCAATTTTTTGAATGTGTTTGAGGCCCTCAAGCTCAAGTGAGACCGCCTCAAGCCCGCTAGATACACCATCCGGTGGATCCTCTGGAGCCCCTGTGATGAGGGAATTTTAACCCTCGACTTTACATTACGGAAAGCTCCGACTGCTCGCACAGAAGCGTTAGACTTCATGGTGGTTAACATGAAGTCTGCCTACAATGCTATCTTCGGCCCCCAGGGTTAGCGGCCCTCCAAGCAGCTGCATCTACATACCACCTAAAAATGAAGTTTCCTATAGCTGCAGGAGTGGGGGAAGCTAAGGGAAGTCAGGAAGCCGCTCGGGCCTGCTATACAGCTACCATGGGAGGCTCCGAAGATGATATGGGACCAGCTAGCTCCGAACCCATGGACGAACTGGTAGAAATCCGTTTCTCTGAAGAGGATACAGTTAAGTGTTTCTGGGTAAGAAAAGCGCTCCCCTGCCAAGTGAAGCAGCAACTTATCATCTGCATCTGGGGGAATCGAGACCTGTTCGCATGGACCACCGAGGATATGCCGGGTATCGCAAAATACTTGATCGTGCACCACTTAAATGTGGACCCGGAAGCTAGGCTTGTCCAACAGAATCACCACAAATTTGCACCCGAAAGGCAACAGGCCATCAAAGAGGATGTTAAGAAGCTCCTAGCAACCCGATTCATCTAGGAAGTCAGTTACCCCGAGTGGCTAGCAAATGTTATAATGGTTAAGAAGGCTAATGGCAAGTGGAGAATCTGCATAGACTTCACTTACCTCAACAAAACATGTCCAAAAGATCCCTTCCCCCTCTCGAGCATAGATGCCTTGATAGATGCCACCTCATGCCATGAATTGTTAAGCTTTATGGATGCCTTTTGGGGATATAATCAGATCCGAATAATCCTACCAGACATCTCGAAGATGTCCTTCATTACCAATCAGGGGCTCTATTGCTACAGAGTCATGCCCATTAGGCTGAAGAATGTTAGGGTCATATATCAATGCTTGGTGAACCAAGTCTTTAGAGAGTAGATCGGCCGAAACATAGAAGTGTACGTGAATGATATGCTCGTAAAGATTCTCAGGAAGTAAGACCATGTCTTCGACCTCAAAGAAGTGTTCAATGTACTCCGGGTCAACAATATGAGGCTGGACCCTTCATAATGCACCTTCGGGGTCTCCTAAGGGAATTTCTTAGGATTTATGGTAAGTCAAAGAGGAATTGAAGCCAACCATGAAATGATCAAAGCCATCCTTAACATGTCTCCCCCAGCTACGATTAAGGAAGTTCAAAAGCTTACAGGCCACCTGGCCGTCATTGGGCATTTCCACACCATGTCAGGAAAGAAATGCCTACCATTCTTCAATGCTCTCCGAGGAGAGAAGAGTTTCGAGTTGGGGGAAGATAAACAAGCGGCCTTTGAAAGCCTTAAAAAGCATTTCACCAATCCTCCACTCTTAAGCAAACCCACATCGGGAGAAATCCTCTACCTCTATCTAGCCACGGCGAATCAAACCCTCAGTGCTGTGTGAGTGAGAGAAGAAGAACGGGTGCAAAGGTCGATCTACTATCTAAGCAAGGTGCTCCATGATGCGAAGCTTCGGTACACAAAGATGGAAAATTGGGCATATGCTCTAGTAATGGCCGCTCGAAAGCTCAGACCCTACTTTCAAGCACACTCCATATGGGTCCTCACAGATCAACCGCTCAAGCAAGTTCTCTACAAGCCTGAAAGCTCCAGAAGACTCATGAAATGGACTATTGTGTTGAGCTAGCACGACATCACTTATCGCCTGAAAACCGCAACCAAGGCCCAAACCTTGGCCGAATTCATCGTCGAAAGCATGATCCCTGATTCTCCTGAGAAAGGAGACAACCCCCCCTGTGAAATGTCTATGTGGATGGGTCATCTTGCCTCGAAAGGACTAGAGCATGGGTTATCTTAATCGGTCCTAATGAGTTCTTCCTCTAATACTTGTTGCGCCTCTGTTTCCTAGCTTCAAACAATGAGACCGGGTATGAAGCCATGATTGCCAGTTTCCTCCTAGAAAAAAAGGCGAGGGCACGAAAAGTCGGATTATTCATTGACTCCAATTGGTGGTAAACCAGATCCTAAGAGAATACAAGGAGAGGGATGACCGAATGATTAGGTACTTGGCGTGTGTAAAGAAAATTATGTCGACTTTCCAAGAAGCTGAGGTCACTCACATTTTGCGAGAAGAAAATGGGACAGCATATGCCCTTTCCAAACTCACCTCCTCATCATTCGACGGACTCAACCACACTGTAATGATTGAGGTCCTTTTAAAATCGAGCATCGAAGAAGAAGAAGAAGCAGTTGAACTCATGCATATCACCCCTCAAACATCCAAAGACTTTTGGATGAAACCTCTAGTCGACTTCCTCGACAAAGGGATCCTCCCAGCAGATATCATAGAATCAAGAAAGATTCAGGTAAGGGTTGAAATGTATGTACTCATAGAAGGGGTTCTCTACAAGCGCTCCTACACTCTGGTCGATGGTCGACCATACCTTCGAAGGCTCTTACCCAAAGAGGTCGACTATGCCCTATAGGACGTTCACAAAGGAATAAGCGGCAACCATATGGGAGCAAGGTCCCTTGCACGAAGATCCTTAACCATGGGTACTACTGGCCCACTTTCCTATGTGATGCTCAAGCTTATGTCGTCAATGCCCCTCATGTCAGAGACACTCCTCCGTAATGCGAGTTCCCAAAGCCAACCTTAGATCCATGTCAAGCCCCATCCTATTTGCAATGTGGGGGATGGATCTGCTCGGGTTGTTCCCTCCTTCCACTGAACAACGATCCTTTTTGGTGGTCACTATCAATTATTTTACAAAATGGATAGAAGCTGAACCACTAACAAAATCACCGAGCACCGAATCCAACCGTTCTTTCAGAAGAACATAATTTTCCGCTTTGGAATCCCTCGCATTTTAGTTACCGATAATGGGACTCAATTCAATGGTGAATGGTTCCACCAGTTCTGCACTGACTTGGGTATTGAGCAGCGTTTCTCTTCAGTGTCACACCCTCAGACCAATGGTGTAACACCTGTAATTTTAAAATTCTTAAATATTTGGTTGATATTATTTTTATTTGTGATTCTGAGCATATTTTCTTATATTAATTGCCTTTATATTATTTTAGAATGATTAAATTGGAATTCGGGGTTAAACGAGAAAATTTTGAAATATAGGAGTTTTGAGATGAGTTTTCTCGGAGGAGATGAATCCGATTTAACCCAAAATTTTTCCTGAGTACTTGTGCATCATAGAGGGATGAATATATGCTAATTTAAAGGAATTGTATTGTAATACCCTAATTTTTCAAATATATGAAAGATTACTTATTTTTATATATGGTATGCTTGTATAGCATGGTGACTATTATTTTCAACAAGATGGATAAGAACATTGTTTTTATAAAGTATTTTTCCCTAAAGCCCAATGTTAATTTGTTTATTTTCCTTTTTAAATATTTTTGGCCCAAATGGATTTAAGCCCATAAATCTAACTTTTTATTATTTTCTACCACTTGTAATGTGCAGCATTTTTCTTTTTATTTATCCGGGTACTTGGTGTACAAATCATGTGGTGTGGATTGGTGTACACACGTGCATGTTGCATACACGTGTGGAGCACACTCTAGCTTGGCCGGATTATGGTGTAGTGGGTAGGAGATCATGGGTGGTTTCTTAAGGTATGGGTAGTTTTCTTAACTCCCTTATCAATCTCAGCCCTTGATTTTCCAACTTCCTAATGCATCTCAACCCTCCATCTCACTCTAGTTTATGTATAAATACCCCTTCTCATTCCATATCTCTTTTACACTAAGATTATTATTGTAAGAGAGTTATTTGTGAGTTTGTGTGTGGGAGCTTTTGTGTGGAGACGAGCAGCAGTTCTGAGGAGTTCGGTGTAGAACAAAGGAGCAAGGAGTGCAGCACCGTATCGAAGAGCTTTTGCGGGATTTCGTTTATTTCTTCATATAAGGTGGGTGTTTCTCAGGACTTCTAATGTAGGAAATATGCTATGATGATTATGACTGCTACCATATTGTGAAATGTAAATTCAATGTAGTAGAATTGCCATGAACATGCTGTCGATAATAAGATGAATTGGGTCGGTACAGTCGACTGTCGTATAGATAAGTCGACTGGTACGAGACCATTAATCTGTGATGTGGTGATAAACTGTATGCAAATAGACAAAACGGTGTGATCACTGAGTTGTAATTTCCCTATGACACATATGATGGAGGGAAGATAAATGGATGAAAGAACTAGCGATGATTAAACAAATTAAGAACTGTCGGAGCAGTCGACTGACACTGCGTTCAGCCGACTGGTGCTCCAATTTAATTATGATTATTTGGGGAATGTCATGTAATGAGATGTTCTGTTATGTTAACCCGGTATAATGACTTGAGAGTTATATCTTCTTCTTCGTAAGAAAGTTACGAGCAGTATGAATGCATGCTTAAAGTATTTTCTCCAAAGAAAAGAGTATACTAGTAACTTGAAATTCCATGTTTGTGATGTTCCTGAACAATCAGAGACTTTGTGTTTATGAAACATGAATATATGGGTATGGTAAATTGATATCATGATGCAAGAACATGTAAAAGCCATTAGATAAATCTCTTAATTTGAATTATGAAACTGATCAGTCGACTTAGTGCGTGTAGCAAGTCGACTGAGCTGGACTTAGAATTGTGCTGTTGAAAACCTCAGAACAGACGACTGATGGATGAACAGTCGACTGTCATGTGGTTGACATTGTGAACATGAAAAGTTGCGGGACAGCCGACTGACTGTGTGCAGCAGTCGACTATCCCGAGTAATTATGATGAACCTGTATTTGACTGTATGAGTCGACTGGTGTCCTTCCAAGTCGACTGTACAGAGCGAACTTTGATGTGTATGAATTTCATTTAATTTTGCTGTTGGAAGTTTGTAAACCTTATGACTGAAGTCTGTGGACTCTTTTTATAACTGTGTGAATTATGTAAAATGAATCATAAATGGGAATTGAGAATTAAATGAATATGAAAGGCTAAGATCATGATAAGAAAGTCTGTGAGACTCTAAAATTGAATGATGAGCTGAAGTGCTCAATTGGAAGTTGTGAATTGTAAATTGAATGAAAGAGTAGCTAAGTCTCCCCCGGCAGTGAAATGAATGAAATGAAATGAGAATTGAAAGACCAAGGTTGGTCATGTATTGAAATGAAATGATAAGTCCGGTTTGGTGGAGAGGCTAACTCTAGAGCTTGATTTATATTCATGATTCTAATATTTAGTGCATAGTGAAGAGGTGATGAAGGAGAGAGAAAAACATGAGTATGAGAGCTAGGGTACGGTGCGGGTGTGTGAGCCGCAGAATGCATGCTTGATGAGTCAAGACATGGCGCGGGCACAACTCAGTAATGATCGGACTTTAGTCACGCTTGTGGGATGTTTTGGTGACTGCAAGAGGATTGTGTTCAGGGAGGAGGCTGAATTGTCGCAGAATGCATGCTTGACGAGTCAAGACATGGCGCGAAATTCTACTCCAGGGGCCAGGATACATACTTGTACTCATAGAATCATCTAGGATACTCACTGAAATTACAGAAGTAGAGTAAGTCATGGCGAGGGATTGAACCCTACAAAAATGAAGAACGATTAAGAGGCTTGCCCTCGAACCTATGTAGTATGGGATGCATAGAATTCGAACAAGTGCGCATTAGTGTCATGTTAATTAAATAAATTGCATTAAGGATTAAGTGCACAATCACGACACGACATCATTAAGAGTTCCCTTTTGATTTACATGCTTATATTGAACAAGTTGTGATTTTTTAAGAAATGAGATTCATTATACTGTTTCTGGCATAGAGAGGATGTCCATGTATAATTATCGTCGGTTGAATAAACTGACGTACCCACAGTTTGTATGCAGGTAAATTACATGTAAGGAGGAATGGATACGTAAAGATCTTATCATGTTGTTATTCATTTATGTAAATGTTGTATATTTTGCTTCCGCTGCATAAATGTAAATGTAATATGATGTAAACTCTGATGTATGATGAGAAGTTTTAATTTCCTTGTAAAATTGTACTGAAGAAAGTGAAAAGATCCTGTAGAACATCTCGAATTCAGTGATTTGGGATTCGGGGCGTTACATGTATGGTCCTAGCATGATGTTAGAAATTTTGAGGTTTCAGCAAAAATAAAATAACCTAGAAAATGAGTTTTTATGTTCAAATGGGCTTATGCCGAAACCCTAATCCTAATCACTATTGAAACCCCTAAAAATTACAAGTGTGCCACCCACAACCTTTCCCTTCTCCTCCTTCTTTATTCCTGGCCGAAACTTTCCCATGGAACCCAAAAACTAGGGTTTTGGAATCCTACCCTTCTTTCATCTTAAACATTGTGTAGTTTGGGGTTTTTTTCCGTGTGCTCTTTCGCGTGGTGGTGTCAGTTTTTAGAGAGGGCTTCGAGAAGGTTGTAGCAATTTGTACCTTTAATTATTGGATTGTGTACTTTACTTTTCTTTGCATAAAAATCATACTAGAAGGATGCTTAGAGCTTGTAGAACATGCTAAAGGTGAATGATTGCAGATTTTGAGGGCTTTTTTGGAGTCTACGGAGCCAACCCTAGTACGAGAGGACTGGGTTGGGTCAACCTATGGTGTACCAGTTGTTATGCCAATAGCAGCGCCGAGCAGCTAAGTTGGTATGGAAGAACTACTACGCCATGGGAAATCCTTCTTCAATTTCTTTGGTAATAATATGGAGATTTTATTAAACCTAGGGTTTAAGTTCAAGAAGGATATGGAGAATTGCATTTATTGAATGCTAATAATTATTTTGGATGTTGTAGAATATTTTGGGATAATTTAGGAGTATTTATGATAAATTTTAGTAATTATTTGACAATTATAAGAAATTTTTCCGGTATCGAGAATTCGTAAAAATAGAGTTTGTGATATGAAAATACGATAAGTATGGGAAAATATGTATAAATAACAGACTTTATTCCCGAGATGCTCATATGAGTTAATTTTGAGATATAGAAGTTAATTCGGAGTATTTTACCCTTAAAATGTAAAATATTGATTAGAATACCTCCGATCGAGGGGTAAAATTGGGATTTGGCCATTATACTATAAAAGTGTTGATTTGATATGCTTAGGTATGTTGTAGGTGATGTATGAGTATGTTTAATAGAAATTCGGGGGATAGATAATGTGTATTATGAGTTAATGACTCACGGGTTCTATAAATTTCTTAAAAGTGTTAAAAAGTGAAGTTTGATTAGCGGCCCGGCGAGCGAGGAGTGTCTTCTGGATGGTTCGTCAGGTGAGTATGATTATATTAGGTATATATTAGGTTGTGAAATTTTTTTATGCGGATTCGATATGATTTTTGTGAGTTATAGCTAAATAAAGATTTAACCGAAAATACATAATTTTTATATGTTAAAATTGCGTTATATGGTGAACTTGTGTGATTTTGAATATTTAGTGTTATGGGTGATATATTGGGTATATGAAGTAATTGGGGTTGATATGCGTATAATATATGGTAGATAAACAAAATGACTTATATATGTGGTGTTATGAGGTATTAACCTATATGGTGCATGTTTGTGATATATATGGGTGATAATGAGTTGTGGTACCATAATCGATGAAATTAATGAGTGCGTATATGTATAATATAGTGATATTCAAAGTGAAACTAATGGGTGATAATATGATATAATCATCTACTTAATTTGGTATATTCATAAGATATTACAATGTGATTAAATAAACACTTTGGGGCATTTTGTTGGTGTATGCCCTAGAGGCCAGTTGCGTATTGACATTACTAGCTTACATTGCATTATGACATTTATTTCATATTTGAGGCATTTCATTTATTGTGCTATTCATTGTGATTAAATGAACATAATAAAGTCCTTAGAATAGTAGGTTCAATACCATGGGATATCAAGCGCATGACTTGATTGTGAGATCCTATTGGTTGTAATCAGAACACTATTCTTAAATGTCCCTAGTCAAATATTTTTGTGAATTAGGACAACAATAATGCATAGAGACTAGTATGTGCATGGACTGATAACCATATCTCACGGGTCATGGATATGAGATATCAAGTCTTCACATGGGTACATATTAGAGTAATAATGTACTGGACTGACCCACCATGAGAACGCTGCATGGATCGTTACATAAGTGTCATATCTCACAGTAACCATGGTGTATGTAGTCCATTGACTTGAAGTCACTACGGTTCCCTACATGAGAAGTTATATCTTTTAATATCCTCAAACGTTGCCTGTAATTAGGTGATTATAAAGTCGACTATTGGATATACTCCAAATCATGTTGAGGGATGTGAGTTACTTAGATAGGATTTGTCCCTCATACATATTAGAAGTGATATCTACGAGCCCCTTAATTGAGTGAGACTGCAAAATGCATGGCCGTGCTCAAATGAGTCAATATGAGATATTGAGCTCATTTATTTTAGTAGTGTACTAGGACATCAAGAAACCAAAGGTTGAACTATACAAGGGTGACACACTCTATGCCTTGTGGTCAATTAAAATATATGGACAAAGGGACTAGACTACATGGGAACTGTCACGCCCCGCTTTCCAAAAACATAGAATACGAGTGCGTGACAAAGCCCAGCGAATGATTTTTATCATTCATGAGTTGTAGGATCGACCCAGCATCATAACAAGAATATAACAAATGTACACAACCACGCATGCATGAATAATTTATTAATCAACAGAAATCAATTGAAACAAAATAATAATATCCCAAATAGTTTTTAAATCTGGACCCAAAGATAAAGCTCGGGACTATAAGCTCGTTACAAGATTCAAGTAGCAAAAGAAATAAATAACTCAAAAACAAAATATTTAAAACAAGTTTTTTCTCCAAGCAAAGCCTAGAACGGCTGCTCACCAAATTCAGCAGGCAATTCATCTCCAAAGTCTGTATATATAAATATAAAAAGGGAAAAAAAATAAGGAAAACAAGATAAACACCTTTAGTGCAAGTTAGGGCCGCAAATAGTACAAGCAAGGGTATGAAAACTAGTGCAAGAAATATAGAACTAGATTTGAAATCAAGAATGTATGATGTAATATAATAGAGATGCAACATGTAGTGGGATTCAAGAACTAGCTAGCAAGAAAGACAACTCAAGTGACATGTTCAGGTAACAAGTACTAGTAGTAGAACAAGTGGCTAGTGAACATGTAATGGTATCAAGCATCAAGTAACAAGTATCACGTACAAGTGTCGAGTAACAAGTAACAAGTCTCAAGTGTCAAATTGTCAAGTACAAGTATCAAGTAGCGAATATCAAGTATTATCTTCAAGTATCAAGTCTCATGTATCATATAATCAAGTATCAAGTAAGCATGTATCATGTTCAAGTCCTGTAGTTATTACTATCTATGTAGCACTTCATGTGCCATCCTTTTATCACATGGTTGCTACAATCAATGCAATTTTATTTAGGCCTAGTGGTGGAGTTTATAGGGCAGTGTACTTAGGTATCAAGTATCAAGCAAGCCATGCTCATGAATCGAGTAATCATATAACTAGTTCATGTGTCAAGTCATAACAAGACAAGTCATGAATCAATATATACTAGTTCATGAATCAAATAATATACTAGTTCATGAATCGAATAATAATATACTAGTTCATGAATCAAATAATATACTAGTTCATGAATCGAATAATAATATAACTAGTTCATGAAGCATGTATCAAGTGGGAAACACGGGCCCCTTCCGAGTACACTTACCTATATTGTCCACTACTATGGTCTTTCCCTTAAACCCCGACTTATTATTTATTATTATCATCAAACAAGCATGAAAGTGTGCGAAAAAAGTCAAGTAAACATAATTAAGAACATTGAACAAGTCTAGGCTACGCAGGATACACGTTCGAGGGTCAAAACAAATCAAATTATCAAGAACAACGAGAATTCAAAATCTGGACAGCATGACGATGCTGCACCAAAACTCCGATTCCCATTGCTACAAGATAGAAAATGTGGATCCGTCAGAAGGCCTACAAACTAGAATCCTTTCCGGTTCCAACTCATATAATTAAGGTACATAAAAGTTGCAGCAATTGATGTTAAGATAGCAAACTATACAGTATTTGTGTTCAGCCAGAATTTGTAAAACTGAGTTTATACATGTGAATCAGGTTTGAAACTTTAATAATTAATTCTAAGAAAATTAGGGAATGTTCTCTAGGGTATCCAGTATTAGCATGTAAAATTTCAGGTCATTTACTTACTGGTAGCATAGTTAAAATAATTGTAAACAAAGTGGTGCAGCCGTTTTTATGAATCTGCGATTTCCGACACAGCAGCAGTAAAACTGCGATATCTCCTAGACCGTAACTCGGAATTCGAAAATTTTGTATGTTATTGGCAACTAGACACTTAGGGCTATATTTCATATTCAGGACTCACGTTCAGATTTTGGTTTTATCGGGGTCAAAACAACAAGTAAAGACAAGAATTACAGCAAGTGTGAATTTCTTTTATATACAAGTTGCATGATAAATGACTATTATGAGTCTAGATTAGTGTGTGGTACAAATACAAATACACTGGGGATCAAATCAGCAAGTCACAAGTATTTCTCAACTCAAAAGATTGTAAGATCATCACAACTAATTAGGAGATAAAAATGGTCCAACTAGTTTTGTAAATATATCAACGAAGGGTTGTGACTCTTAAGATTATGAAATCGATGAGGAATAATTTAAGATCAACAAACGATGAGACAAGGAGGAGTCACAACTACGATCTATTTGCAGTATTTTCAATTAAACGCTTGTACTAGAACAATAATTTGTACAAGCAGAATACTTGCCTTGGGGTGTAGACGATGAATCCGATGAAGAGTAACAGAAATGAATCCCGACAACGAGCACGATTGGAACGAATCTTGATGATCAAGAGTACGATCAAGATGAGATCGACAGCTTAGATCAAGAGATCAAAAGGAACGGATCAGATCGGACGACTCTGATCGAAGATCAAGATCAAGATCAAGATGTGATCAAGTATCTTGATGATGAGGATGATGATCGGATCAGATCGACGATCGGACGGTCCACAATTAAAGCAATCAAGAACTCCAAGATGATGATGATGATGCGATCAACGGCCGATATCTAGGAGATCAAGATCAAGATCACCAAGGCGATGGATGGCCAGGATTCAAAGATCAAAACCCATGATCACAACAAATATCAACAACAACCCATGATCAAAACAACTATCAACAGCAACCCAAGATGGATTCGGCTTGACGAAAGTAATGCAGGGAAGCTGCACTGGCTACTCCGACGGCGGGTGGCGGCAAGATAGAGGACTGGCGGTGGGGACCAGGGGCGCAACTGGGGGAACACCGCACGGAGAGAAGACAGCGGACGATACTGTGATCTAGCAGCACGACAGAAGGCAGATAGGGAGGAGAGGGGGCGCGTCGACCAGGGGGGAGCACAGGGGCAGCGGGTGGTGCTGCGTTGGGCTGCAAGGCGATGCTGGTGCGACGAAAGGTCGCGACAGGGAGGGCGTGCAGGGAGATTGAGGGCTAGCGTTGTGGCGGCTCAGTCAAAGAACAACAACATCGGCTGTCATGGGTAAAATATGGGTTAAGAGGGAGAGAGTGGGAGAAGAAGGGAGAGGCAGGAGGCGGCTAAAGAATAATGGGAAGTTGAAATGTTTATATATGTAGGGTTGTGGTTGTAAACAGGTTGCGGGTTGAGTGTGTACAGGTTGGGGGGTTTATATAGGATGTATAGATATAGGCAGATGGATTAGGGTTAGGTGGTTCCGGGTATTGGGTTTAGGAGATAGCGGGCCTGGGCTTAGGGATAATATTGGGTTTGGGTATAAGCTTTTTTTTAAAATGGGTTTTGGGTATTTCCTTTAAAATCCAATAAGGAAAATAGGGTTTTAAATTAAAATAATAAATAAATAATAAATCAATAATACCATGGTATACATAAATCCAATAAGGATATAAAATAACTAATACAAAGTAGGATTATATAACAAAAATATATTTGTTCTACAATATGAAAATTATTTGAATACTACAATACAATTATCGATAGAGATAGGTTTTAAATTAAGAATCAAGGGTAAAAGATAAAAATAATAATAATAATCATAAACTTAAACATAATAATGAAAGTAATAATAAAAAGATTTGTATTATAACAAAATATCATTGGGAACTAGTTATAAATAAAACTATTTATTAAAAATAGATTTTTAATATGAGATCCAAGAATACATTTTATCAAAAAGAATTTGAAAGCGAAAAAAAATGATTTACAAAAATTTTAAATACAGAAAATACACGGAAAAAGAAGATACACCCAAAATACAAGAAATGGGAAACATGGGTTACAAATCCTACCCACCTTACAATAAAATTTCTTCCTCGAAATTTGCTTAGGCGGTACATAGGAGAAGGTAAAAGCAAACTTGGGGGAATAACCAAACAGAGAATTAAAGGGAAAGGAACAAAGCAGTGGCAACACCAGAAAAAGAAGGAGTTGATAACAATGAGGTCAAATGGAACGCATGGAAGAGAATAAACAGTATCAATAGGAACGAAATAACACAAGGTAACAAATATGATAAAGAAGTAGGCAGAACTGGAATCAGAGAGAAAAAAGACAAGGAAGAATTGAATCAAATAATGAATGGGTGCATGACGGCAAAATGGAATGTAGGAAAGAAGTAACTGGTATCAAAATGAAGAAGAAACAACATAAGGTTTGCAAGATAACAAAGCAAAGAGATGGAGAAATAGATAGAGCAGGAATCGAAAAAGGGATGGACAAGGAAAAGATGAACCAAGCAATGAGTCAACGAATGAGAACAAATTCAAGAGATATGGGATAGCAAACAATGCAAGGAAGTAGAAGCAACAATAGGATCCTGGGACCTGTGGGTTATGGGCCCACCACGCTTCCGCTGTGACACTCTGATGGTGACGTTCCAAGCTCTAGACATGTCGTTGTAGACCACGTGAGACCAAACGATGATCCGAGCAGGAAGAAAAGAACAAGGGACCAAAATCAAAGAGAATATAGGTAGGAGAATTTGGTTTGGGCTCGAGTGAGATATTAATAAATACTTCAATCAAAGGAAAATAAAATTGGGCTTTAGATGAGGGCTTTAATTTAAATAATTAGGTAAAAACTAATGGGCATTAACAAAAATAATATTAATACTACAAAAATCAACACATATTAATAATAAAATAATAATAACAAAAACAATAAAATAATAATAACAGTAATAATCATCATAATCATAATGGTAAAAATACTAATAATAATAATAATAAAAATATTAACAATACCGATATGGATAATAATGCAAGACAGAATATAATTTGGGGTTCATCATTTTTGTGAAAGTATTTCAATATTAACAACAATAATAAAATAGTAAAAAAAAATCTATATAATAAATTACAAAGAAAGCTATCAAGTGGCTCACAATCAATCATCCCAAAATCAAAGGTCCATATTAAACCTCACAAAACATATTTTCCCTCCAAAATTTAAAACCCCAAAAACCAAATTTCCCCCCCTAAAAAACTCATTACTTTATTACTATCTATCTCTTCTCTCTTTACTTTTTCATATTTCTCTCTTTCTCTCTCTATATATCTCTCTATCCCATCCTTTCTTTATTTACTTAGAAATTAGATTTTAAGATTTCGGTTTTGTAAATTTTCAGATTTTTAATAGCAAATATCGATTCAACAATTAAATTTCATTATTTGCCACACTTAAAGTTCTAATAAGTTAGATTTTATATTCCCATTTATAATTATTTTTCAACATATACTAATGGAAACATAGACTTTTATTTATAACTAATTATTGTCATACTATTCAAACTTGAGCTACATAATTATTGTTTTACTGGTTACATGGCTTTTCGTGTTTTGTATCGTTCCGAAGACGTGCCGTAGGCACGTGCCCACAGGCAAATCTAGTAATACAATAATAATAATAGTAATAGTAATATCAATAATAATAATAATAATAATAATAATAATAATAAGGAAAACAATAATAATAATAGTAGAAATTCTTTGATGTGGGTTCGCCTCATTTATATTCATCTGTAGACTTGCCTTCTCGACATCAAGTTACAGGTTTGCCTCCACGACATCAGGTTGCAGATTGCCATCTGGATATTCGGTTGCACATTTTGCCTTCCCGATATCCAGTTGCAATTTGCCTCCATTGACATCGAGTTGCATGTTTGCCATCTCGACATCCAGTTGCAACAAAATGATGAACGAGATGATGTCATCTCCCACACGTACTTAGATATTGATTTCTTAATTTAAGTACGAAGTTACGTTTTGAAATTTGTGATATTAAAATACACAGTTATTCGAAATAACAAAATTTTTGTTTTAGAAAACAATTTTATAAAAGATCCAAAATATAACAAATAATAATCGAAATACACAAAATATTCGAAAAAAAAAATATAAAGAAAATATAGGCAGGAGAAGAATGAATTGTATACTCAATAAAGAGTCAGAAAATGAGGACGACAACAAGGGACGAAAGAAAATAAGAAATCAAAGAATTGAATATGAAGGAAGAGGAACGAGGGAGCACAAGCAGAATTTGAAGAGAATATGGCAGGGAAGGAATAACTAGCATGATACTCAAAATGAGTCGACAAATGAAGATGAATGCAAGGCACGGAAAGCAATAAATAACACACGAGTTGAAATAATAAGGAATCGACGAGGCAAGCAGAAAATAAGAGATTGCTTGCACCGGAATCAAAAGAACATGTATACAGAAAGAATAAATTTGTACCCAATAAGGAATCAACAAATCAGGACGACTGCAAGAGAAGGAAGGAAACAAGGAATCAAAGAATTGAATATGAAGGAGTCAAAATAAATGGGATAAGACTAGTGTCCAGATCGAGTTGATTATCAAATTGTTCATGTGATTGCATGGCCTGTTTAATGTTGAGCCAAACCTGACTGAGTCAAACCTGTCAAATGTATTAGTCAAACTAACACATTAGCCAAATATGAGCTCTGATACGACTAAAAACCTTGTCACACCCCACTTCCCAAAAATACGGAATATGAGCACGTGACAAAGCCCAGCGAATGATTTTCAACATTCATGAGCTGTAGGATCGACTCAGTATCATAACAAGAATATAACAAATGTACACAACCACGCATGCATGAATAATTTATTAATCAACAGAAAACAATTGAAACAAAATAATAATATCCCAAATAGTTTTTAAATCTAGACCCAAGGATAAAACTCGGGATTATAAGCCCGTTACAAGATTCAGGTAGCAAAAGAAATAAATAACTCAAAAACAAAATATTTAAAACAAGTCTTTTCTCCAAGCGAAGCCTAGAACGTCTGCTCACCAATTCCAGCAGGCAATTCGTCTCCAAAGTCTGTATATATAAATAAAAAAATAAAAATAGGGAAAACAAGATAAACCCCCTTAGTGCAAATTAGGGCCGCAAATAGTAAAGCAAGGGTATGAAAACTAGTGCAAAAAATATGGAACGAGATTTGAAATCAAGAATGTATGACGTAATATAATAGGGATGCAACAAGTAGTGGGATTCAAGAACTAGCTAGCAAGAAGGATACCTCAAGTGACAAGGTTGGGTAACAAGTACTAGTAGTAGAACAAGTGGCTAGTGAACATGTAATGGTATCAAGCATCAAGTAACAAGTATCACGTACAAGTGTCGAGTAACAAGTAACAAGTCTCAAGTGTCAAGTTATCAAGTACAAGTATCAAGTAGCGAGTGTCAAGTATTATCTTCAAGTATCAAGTCTCATATATTATGTAATCAAGTATCAAGTAAGCATGTATCATGTTCAAGTCTTGTAGTTATTACTATCTATATAGCACTTCATGTGCCATCCTTTTATCACATGGTTGCTACAGTCAATGCAATTTTATTTAGGCCTAGTGGTAAAGTTTATAGGGCGGTGTACTCAGGTATCAAGTATCATGCAAGCCATTCTCATGAATCGAGTAATCATAGAACTAGTTTATGTGTCAAGTCATAACAAGACAAGTCATGAATCAATATATACTAGTTCATGAATCAAATAATATACTAGTTCATGAATCGAATAATAATATAAATAGTTCATGAAGCATGTATCAAGTGGGAAACACGGGTCCCCTTCCGAGTACACTTACCTATATTGTCTACTACTATGGTCTTTCCCTTAAACCCCGGCTTATTATTTATTATTATCATCAAACAAGCAAGAAAGTGTGCGAAACAAGGCAAGTAAATATAATTAAGAACATGGAACAAGTCTAGGTTAGGAAGGATACACGTTCGAGGGTCAAACCAAATCAAATTATCAAAAACAACGAGAATTCCAAATCTGGACAGTATGACGTTGCTGCACCAAAACTGCGATTCCCATTGCTACAAGATAGCAAATGTGGATCTGTCAGAAGCCCTAAAAACTACACTCTTTTATGGTTCCAATGCATATAATTAAGGTACATAAAAGTTACAGTAATTGATGTCAATATAGCAAACTATACAGTATTTGTGTTCAGCCAGAATTTGTAAAACTGAGTTTATACACGTGAATCAGGTTTGAAACTTCAATAATTAATTCTAAGAAAATTAGCGAATATTCTCTAGGGTGTCCAGGCTCAGCATGTCAAACTTTAAGTCATTTACTTACTAGTAGCATAGTTAAAATAATTGTAAACCAAAGTCATGCAGCCGTTTTTATGAATCTGCGATTTCCGACACAGTAGCAGTAAAACTGCGATATCTCCTAGACCGTAACTCGGAATTGGAAAATTCTAGATGTTATTGGCAACTAGACACTTATGGCTACATTTAATATTCAGGACTCAAGTTTAGATTTTGGTTTTATCGAGGTCGAAACAGCAAGTAAAGACAAGAATAGCATCAAGTGTGAATTCCTTTTATATACAAGTTGCATGATAAATGACTATTATGAGTATAGATTAGTGTGTGGTACAAATACGGATGCATTGGGGATCAAATCAGCAAGTCACATGTATTTCTCAACTCAAAAGAATGTAAGATCATCACAATACATCATACAACACACGTCTACAAGTCAAGGGGTTCATGTTCAAGTAATTAGGAGATAAAAAGGGTCCAACTAGTTTTGTAAATATATCAATGAAGGGTTGTGACTCTTAAGATTATGAAATCGATGAGGAATAATTTAAGATTAACAAACGATGAGACAAGAAGGAGTCACAACTACGATCTATTTACAGTATTTTCAATTAAATGCTTGCACTAGAACAATAATTTGTACAAGAAGAATACGTGCCTTGGGGTGTAGATGATGAATCCGATGAAGAGTAATGGAAATGAATCCCGACGACGAGAACGATCGGAAAGGATCTTGATGATCAACAGGACGATCAAGATGAGATCGACGGCTTAGATCAAGAGATCAAAAGGAACGGATCAGATCGGACGACTCTGATCGAAGATCAAGATGTGATCAAGTATCTTGATGATGATGATGATGATCGGATCAGATCGATGATCGGACGGTCCACAATCAAAGCAATCAAGAACTCCAAGATGATGATGCTGTGATCAACGACCGAGATCTAGGAGATCAAGATCAAGATCACCAAGGCGATGGATGGCCAGGATTCAAAGATCAAAACCCATGATCACAACAAATATCAACAGCAACCCATGATCAAAATAACTATCAACAGCAATGCAGGGAAGCTGCGCTGGCTACTCCAACGGCAGGGGGCAGGTGGCGGCAAGACAGAGGACTGGCGGCGGTGGCCAGGGATGCAACTGGGGGAACACCGTGCAGGGAGAAGACGGCAGACAACGCTGTGGTCTGGCAGCGCGACAGAAGGCAGACAGGAAGGAGAGAGGGCACGTCGACCAGGGGGGAGCACAGGGGCAGTGGCAGGTGGTGCAGCGCTGGGCTGCAAGGCGATGCTGGTGCGACAGAAGGTCGCGATAGGGAGGGCACGCAGGAAGACTGAGGGCTGGCGTTGCGGTGGCTCAGTCAAAGAACGGCAACAGCGGCTGTCATAGGTAAAATATGGGTTAAGAGGGAGAGTGTGGGAGGAGAAGGGAGAGGCAGGGGGTGGCTGAAGAATAATGGGAAGATGAAACGGTTATATATGTAGGGTTGGGGTTGTTAACGGGTTACGGGTTGAGTGTGTACAAGTTGGGGGGTTTATGTAGGATGTATAGATAAAGGCAGATGAATTAGGGTTAGGTGGTTCCAGGTATTGGGTTTTGGAGATAACGGGTCTGGGCTTAGGGATAATATTGGGTTTGGGTATAAGCTTTTTTTTAAAATGGGTTTTGGGTATTTCCTTTAAAATCCAACAAGGAAATAGGGTTTTAAATTAAAATAATAAATCAATAATAAATCAATAATACCATGATATACATAAATCCAATAGTATATAAAATCCAATAAGGAGATAAAATAAATAATACAAAGTAGGATTATATAACAAAAATACATTTGTTCTACAATATGAAAATTATTTGAATACTACAATACAATTATCAGTAGAGATAGGTTTTAAATTAGGAATCAAGGGTAAAAGATAAAAAAAAATAATAATAATCATAAACATAAACATAATAATCAAAGTAATAATAAAAAGATTTGTATTATAACAAAATATCCTTAAGAACTAGTTATAAATAAAACTATTGATTAAAAATAGATTTTTAATATGAGATCCAAGAATACATTTTATCAAAAAGAATTTGAAAGCGGAAAAAAATAATTTACAAAAATTTTAAATACAGAAAATACACGAAAAAAGAAGATACACCCAAAATACAAGAAATAGGAAACAGGGGTTACAGTAACATTGGTCATGGATAGGTTATGTCTAATCACTGACATTCTCGTTACTTGAGTAGCAGTGATGTATTGCTAGATAACGCTCACTGTTTGTAATACCAGAATATAATTTTAGTATTACTGTCAACGTAACGAGAACCTACAAGGTCACACACTTAGAATAGATCGAAATTGGGATTTGAATTCATAAATGAATTTAATTGGGAATCCAAGTAAGACTTAGACACCTGACATTTGTTGGACATTTAATTTGTTAAAATGGGCTGACTAAAGATTAGAGGTCCACACACGAATCTGACCCAGGTCGGATTGTGAGCCCAACAACCTCATTACTCTCTTAGGGTTAATTTCCTGCAGCTATATATACGATACATATTTGTGGAAAAGAGTTACACGAGAAAACCCTAACCGTCACAAAAATTGTGAGAGAGAGATCATGAGGAACAGCCCCATCCCGCAGCTTGCACCGCGGCGTGCGGAAAGGTTGGTTTTGATCCGTCCGTGTGGATATCTTAGAGGCACCGCAACATTGCAGTGTTGTGATCGACATATCTTGGAGACAGAAGATCCATCCATAAAGTATAACTCCTAAACACGATTTATGGTTTTTACATGGATCCATGGATAGGTTTCAATAAAAAAAATTTTGTAATTTTTCTGCTCTGTATTCAATCTGTGTTTGCCATTGAAACCTAACACATTTATGATATGCAATAATATGATGTGATGAATTTATAAGTTAAATAACATGGTGTATGCGTATATGTGCTACAATAAGAAGATAAATAATATGGTGGACACCGAATATGTGTTAATATGTTAAGATAAAATATGAGATGATATGTTATAATAAAATGAGATAATAATTCTCATGGTAAATGTCAAAGATGTGACAATCTATTGAAATAAAAGATGAGATGCTATGTGGTGATAAAGTGAGATAAAAGGATGAAATAAAAATGATAATAACAAATAAATTTTGTTGACCAGTACCTACAAAAATCCTGGGGGTTTGGGCTATACCTCCTAACACATAAGGACCGGCTTGGGGTGCGGTGTTTTTATCGCCCAAGCTATCGGCTTGAGGCCCGGTTATTACCCACCTTGTCTGGGGTGCGGTGATTATTACCCAGGCTATCGGGCCTTGGGGTGCGGTGTTTATTACCCAAACTCTATTTCGGGTGCAGTGATTATTACCCACCTTGTCTGTGGTGCGGTGATTATTACCCAAGTTTTAATTGGGATGCGGTGTTTCCTTCGTTGGCATAAGCTGAGAGGAAGATGTAGCCTCGGACGCGTAAGACCCTAAGGGGGCAGAGGTCCGTGTGTTTACTGGGCTGTCGGCTTTCAGTATATTGGGATACTGTGGCTCACTGGTCGACAAATTAATAAAATGAATAAATGTGAAATAAAATGAGAATAAGAAAGTAAAGAAAGCATATAATGTGAAATAAAATGAGAATGAGAAAGTAAAGAAACATATGATGTAGAATGAGAATGGGAAAGTAAAGAAAATATTTAATGTGAAGTGGAAATAAGAAAGTAAAGCAAGAGTATGAATTGAAATGAATATGAAAAACCAAAGAAAATGTGTATATGAATGAAGGTGAGCATTAAAGGAATTGTGTTATGAGTATATAAGCGAATATGAAAAGTAAGTAAAGTATATATGAAAATGGTTATAAAACTAAAAAAATGCTATGATATGAGTTCATGCACCTTGGAATTTTGTCGAGGAACTACTCGACCGTTATTTCCATGGAAATGGTGGGAACTACCTGCCTTGGTACAACTCCTAGGGTGAATCGGTGGGTCTTTTGTATGATAGTGGTATTGTGAAATGGAAATAAAAAGTAAAGTAAATTGTAAGATGAAAATGAAAATAAAGAAAAGTAATGACCGAGCTATCGGCTTTGGATGTGATGTGATATTACCCAAGTTCTACTTGGGATGCGATGATTATTACCCAGGCTATCGGCTTTGGGGTGTGGTGTTATATTACCCAAACTATGTTTGGGGTACAGAGTACTATCTGATAAGAATGAAAGTGGTGTAAATTGTATGGGATGTAAATGAAAATAAAAGTAAGATATATTATGGATAAGAATGAGAAGTAACTAAAGTTGTATGATGTGATGAAAATGAATTGTAAAGCATAGTAAATGATAAACTAAGAATGCGCATTAAAATAATTTGTATGATGAAATCAGAATGAAGAGAAGAGAAATTGTAATATAAAATGAGAATGAAGGTTAATGTGTTACGAAATGTTATGAGATGTGTTATAAGATATGGATAAATGTGATGTTATAAGAATGGATGAACGTGATATTATAAGATTGAGTGGAGGTGATATTATGAAAATGAATGAGTATGATGATATGTGATGAAAATGAATGTGATATTATATGATTGAATGAATGTGAAGTTATGTGATGAGTATATAAATGAATATGTTATAAGATTGAATGAGTGTGTTGTATTGCAATGAAAATGAATGGTAAATGAAGTATGTGGTTAAATAAGTATGACAAAAAAAAGAGGTAATTGCATTATGTGATTATACATGAAAATAACGAAATGGTGATATGAAGATATTTATAAAAAGATGAACATTTGTGTTATGTGATTAAATATGAAAAGGGAATGAATTATATATATGAATTGATATAGTGTTATGTATCTGAGAATAAAGTGAAGGAATTATCTATTAATATGATGTGGTGTATATGTTATAACCATGAAAGAATCGTGTATGTATGATATTAGTGTGAACCACAAAGTGAAGTGCATTATGTGATAATAGTGAAGTGTATTCTGTGATGAATATGAGAATGATTTCAAAACTAAAGATAAGTTGTGATATGAGTTGATATAAGTTGATATGCCTTGGAATTGTGTCGAGGAACTACCTGCCTGCTAATTCCATGGAAATGGTGGGAAATACCCGCTGAGGCACAATTTCAAGGTAGTGAGAGTAGATATGGATATGTAGATGGGTGCAGATTCAAAATGGTACTTTAGTGCAATGTTACTTTTATCATGTTTTATATTTAAATTTCAGGTTAAATTAATTATCATGATATTTGTAAGTTCTTTCAATTTTCTTTATATAGTTTAATTTATTTGCTTAACTAGTAAATTATACTCACACCAGACATGGCTAACCCCCGGTGTTTTCTTGGCATTAAGGGAGTCCCTCCAAGAGACTGGACGACCCTAACTCTCCTGCATGTTTTGATAGCAGCGAGGTGAGATAGTTGTTGAGGTTTGGTAGTTATACTTTCTCATAGTAGAATGGGATATATATATATATATATATATATATATATATATATATATATATATATGGGTAAAAAGGATATGAGAAACTTGCTCATTTAGTAAATGAGCAATTGATGATGTGGCATGCATGTGATATATTAGACAACTAACCCTTTTAAGGATTCTCCAATCACATATATGTCACTTCATCAATTGTTTGTTTACTAAATGAGCAAGTTGCTCATACCCCTTTTTCCCTATATATATATATATATATATATATATATATATATATATATGCATTATATGTGGAAATGAGGATAGTATGGTGGATTATTTTGTATTATGGAAGATTATGTGTATAACTGTAAGGTATAATGATATAGATAGTGTTGTGATGAAGTTTGAAAGCCCGTACCCACCTCGTTGTGGAGTACTGGGTTCTGTAGTTGGTTTTTGAAAGGTTTTCCTAAAAGTTTTTTTAAAAATCTGATCGGTTTTCAAAAGAAATTATGGTTTTTAAATTGTATCCTGCTTATTATGAGAAATTGTGCCCCCAGCGCCCCATATATTATTTCCCGTGTGTTGTTGAATGACTTGGCCTGGGGAGGATTGATATATATTAGAGTTATACTGTGTGACCCTCATTCTCGTAAATACTTATTTCCTGAATATTTTTTTGTATTTCGATTATTATTTGTTAAATTCATTTTGGATCATCTATTAAAATCTTTTCTAAACGAAAATTATGTTATTTCGAATAATGGTGTATTTTAACTTTACTTTCCATTTTATAATTGATCAACAATATATAATCCTGTTTGGATTATTTTAATATAAAGTTGATAAGCCAAATTCTTATTTTGTTGTATAATGTTATTATTACTATTATTATTATTGTTGTTGCTATTATTATTATTATTATTATTATTATTATTATTATTATTGAATTGTTTTCATGAATGTGTTGAATCCAATTTTGTCATGTATTATCATTATTATCAGTGTTGCTAATATTTTTATTATTATTATTATTATTATTATTATTATTATTATTATTATTATTATTATTATTATTTTGTAAAGCCCATTGATTTTAATATATCGTGTATTATTATTTGTTAATATGAAATCCATCTCCTATTGGATTTTAACTCAAACCCAAACCCATATTTATTGGATCCTAAACCCAAATCCTAGTCTACCCTAAACCCATTAACCCAAATAATCACCAACAGCCAAATCCCCACATTCTCTCATATTCATTGCCTAATAACTACCCCATTATCTCTTTGACCCTAATAATCAGCATATTGATCCCCCATCATCTCATTAATTGATCCCGTAATCCCCACATCCCACTAACTCCCCCTTTTATTATAATATTATAATATATTTTATTTAAATAACAACTCCCTACTCTCTCTTTCCCTCGGTCTCTCTCTCCCTCAGTCTCTCTCTCTCCTCTCTGTTTTCCCCAACAAAACAGAGCAACCACCCAGTGCTCTCTCTCGTCGACACCCTCCTCCCGATTGCTTCGACTTCAACACCCACCACCGAGCCGCCATCACCGCACCTCCAACCTCTGCAGTCAGCTGACCTCCCGTCGAGCTTCACCCACTGCCTGAGCCTACAACCCATCGATTGCTCCTCCTCAACGCCATTGCCGAACTCAAATGCTTCGCCAGCCACCTACTCCTCGACTCCATCATCGTCGCTTCCCGATCGTGACGACTGCAGCCACTTGCAACCTTCCTCCTCATCGATTCCTACTAATTGACTACCCCCTCGCCGCAGCCCTCATAGTAACCGTCACTTCCTCTCCTTTGTTTCGACCTCGAAGGAACCCACCGTCACCATCTAGTCACCACCATGTTTTCCTTGCTACTTTTCCACTGCCGGTCACTGAGCACCCAAGCTGCTCTGTTCTTGGGTTCAGCCAACAGTGCTTGATCAAGATCAGCCGTCTGATCTACATCTGATCATCACCATCAGATCATCATCTTTTTTATCACCTTGATCTCGGCCGTCCGATCTCCCTTGATCATCATCATCATGCCTCCCTTGATTCTTGGCCGTACGATCACCCTTGATCTTGATCCTCATCTAGATCCATGCCGATCCATCTGATCAGATCTTGATCATCATCATCAACCAACATCAACATTGTGATTCAGATTCATCGATCATGATCATCGTGATCGTTCGCTCACTGCCGTTATCGTCGAGATTCTGATCCCTCTTATTTTTCGCACATTTGGATTAATCTAATCGTCATCAAAGGCATGTCTACTTGACCTCGTTTATTACTCCAGTTCAAGATTATTGATCTCCGCAAGTAGTTCCATTTCATTTATCATATTGTTACATTGTATACCTTCCGTTGATTATATAGAGGGTTTACACGAGCTAACCCAAGGTATACTAGACTTCGTGCCGTTATCTGTTGATTCAAACCCAAGCTTGCATGCACACACGATATGAATAAATTGACTAGAAACTTGTATATAGAAATATGTAGTGATTGAATACATTTTGATTGATAAAGATCTCGTGAATTGAATCATGACATGATAACTTGGTTTTGCACACCGTAAAATTCCATCCTAATTTCTGTACATTAATGTTAATGCATTCCATGATTCAAGAACATGTAGATTATCCGTTTTGATATATATATATATATATATATATATATATATATATATATATATATATATATATATATATATATATATATATATATATATATATATATATATATGATGACTTCATATTATTTCTTGCTAACTATTCTATTTTTCACTGAGGTTTCGACCATGTTACTATAAGAATCAACCAAAACTATATAAAAAGAAAATGTAGCCTAATGAATCTAGTTTCCAGAAAATCTTATGGATCTAGATTCTGATCTGTGAGCTGTGAGATATTACAATTTTAGTCACTTCTGGTCTGTATTTCCAGAATTGCAATTTAGTGAAATATCAACACAACTTTCAGTTGTAAAACCATAGTAACAGTAGTGTAATGACATAAACCTCTCCAGAAACTTAGTAGGCATGCTTATGATTCATTTTCTAATTTTTGTAGATTTTTATATTGATTTCACATCTTGTTTTCACACATAGAGTTTTGACTTAAGCTGCTGCCAAAACCCTTAAGTTGTAAAGATTAGGGTAATCAACCTAGTTATAGTCAGAATCAAATGAAACTTACTGAATATGAATTGTAGTCCCATATGTCTAGTTTACAGCCCTTTCGACGGAATCGAATTCTAAATTCTATTTTGTGAGTTATTGCTGTTTTAGTACTGTTGGGTCTGCTCTTTTCAGATTCACAATTACATGTATATTACCATGCATCGCATCATTTTGTTACATCCTTATCATCTCCTTGACACTCTTATACACACTTGCATGATCATGAATGACATAATAAAATATTAAACGAGCTGGGGTAATGAGGGTTGACTTAGTAGTGGATAATCTCAGAAACTGTACTCGGTAGGGCCTTCTTGTGTACTTGGACTATTGACATGGAAGGTGGAGAAATACTTGTGATCTCGTTAACTTGTGACCTTGTTATCATGTTATCACGTTATCTTGTTACACCGAGTGCATGCTCTGTAGATCCCACCACTATGTCTAAAACGTATACTGTTTTGCATGCACCGAACCTGTGGTATGGGACACAGTAGTAAGTGCACTAGATAAGATAATAAAATGCTAATAAACCTAAGTTGACACTTGTACACTTGATCATAACAATTGTTTATCGACATTGTTATTGCTTTTGATTTTGTTCTTGCTACATATTTCTTGATGTACCATGTTCCTTTACTCTTTGCTTTTCACTACTTGTTGTCCGTACTTGATCTAACAGACATTTTTTCCCAACTCTAGTTGATCAAACTACAGGGGCGCAAGGAGAATTGCCAGAAGGCATTGGTGAGCAGTTCTTCTAGGATTGGAGCAGGAGCTTGCGTTGCAATAAATTATTTCTTCCATGTTTATTTTTGTATTCATATTGTTACTTTGTTGAACTTTGTATCTTGGGCTTTGTTGACCCATATTTATTGTTTATTTCTAGTTTTTGGTTATTATGTTGGAATACTACATGTTTTATCTCAGTATTTGTTTACGTGATTATTATTTTTCTCCGTGGTTGAAATTATTTCTTTTCATGTTGTTAAGTTAAGACCGGTACAGCTTAAGGATGATGTTAAAATCATTCGTTGGGCCTTCGTCACGGACTTGTAGTTCCGTATTTTGGGAAGCAGTGCATTACATATTGATTTATGTAATTGTTTGCAGAATTTCGTAAGGAATCTCTGTAAAATGGCTAATATTTCAGGGGAAACTCTGCTAAAAATTTTAATAAAAATCTATGATTATTTTTTTAAGTAAGAAATAGTATAGATAAGTAATAGATTAAGTTAGCGATCACTGGAATAACGAATAGTTTTTAAAAAATTTGGGGTGTTACAAATGGTCAAGCCGAGAACGCCAATCGGAAAATCTTGGATGGTCTCAAAAGAGACTTGGTGAAGCCGCCAGGAGACAATGGGTCGAAGAACTTTCAAGTGTACTCTAGTCATATAAGACCACAAAAAGAACCCCCACAGGCGAGTCCGCGTTCAACCTTGCATTCGGCACAAAAGCTCTTATCCCTCTAGAAGTCGGAATACCTTCTCCATGACTCCTCTCGTTCAACCAAGAACATAACTCGAACGGCATTCGAGCTAATCTTAACCTTATCGAAGAAGTCTGAGAGAAATCCATCATCCTGAGAAACATCTACCAGCAGAGGGTAGAGAGATTCTATAACAAGAAGGTGCGTCCGGCCAACATTCAAGAAGGGGACCTTGTCCTCCGAAAGCTAAAAATATTCGTCCCTCGGAAGAAGGTAAAGCTCGCCCCTAACTGGGAAGGACCATCCAAAGTCTCAAAAGTTGTTCGCCCAGGAGCTTACTGACTTGAAGACTTGGGGGGGAAGAAGATGTCTAGAACTTGGAACCCCGAACATCTCATTAAATACAAAGAGAGCGCTTAAAGTCCTCACCTAGTAGATAGCATCAAAACATGTAATAAAGGCCGGCAATTATAATGATCACAACATGTAATAAAGGCTTGCATTAAAGTAGTTGTTTAGTTAAATTTTTTCAATAAAAAGCATTTTTTTCCTTTTTGCAAAATTCCTTGAACAGCTCAAAAACTCTGTGAACAATTCAACCTAAGGAAAGCAATAAGTTAAGACACTTGGTACGCCCCTGAGCCAAACCAATCTATTCACTAAGTACTTCAACGGACAATTGCAGGATCCATCAAGGATTCATAATGACGCACGGACACACTTGCCCCCAAGCAAGTGTGCAAGGTATATCTCGCCGTACAAGTGCCTCACTCTGGACAAGTGTGGAGTCCATTCATGGTTCATAGAGCCGTCATTGCCACATACTCACGAGCAAGTGTGCGAGGATCAGTTCGCCATTCGAGTTCTCCCAAAACTCATCGTCAACCTGTTCGGAGTCCACTCACGGTTCTGAGGAAAATTCTAGCCACTTTGTTCCTAAGCAAACATGCAGAGTTAAGCCCGCCGTTCGAGTACTCCTGAAACAACCATGGATAAGTGTGGAGTCCATTCATGGTTCATAGAGCCACCATAGTCACATGCTCCCGAGCAAGTGTGCGGGGAGCGGCTCGCCATTCGAGTGCTCCCGAAACTCTTCATCGTCATCCTGTTCGGAGTTCACTCATGGTTTAGAGGGAAATCCTAGCCACTTTGCTCCTAAGCAAACGTGTGGAGTTAAGCCCACCGTTCGAGTACTCATAAAATAAACTTGGATAACTGTGGAGTCCATTCATGTTTCATAGAGCCACCATAGCCACATGCTTCTTAGAAAATGTGCAGGGATCGGTTCGCCATTCGAGTGCTCCCGAAACTCGTCGTCGTCCTATTTGTATTCCAATCACGGTTCAGAGGGCAATTCTAGTCACTTTGCTCCTATGTAAACGGGCAGAGTTAGGCCCGCCGTTCGAGTACTCCTGAAACAACTTTGGATAAGTGTGGATTCCATTCATAGTTCATAGCACCACCATAGCCACATGCTCCCGAGCAAGTGTACGGGCCATTCGAGTGCTCCAAAAACTCATCGTCGCCTTGTTCGGAGTCCACTCACAATTCACAGAGCCACTAGAGCCACATGCCCGAAAGCAAGTGTGCGGAGTACGGCTCGCCATTGGAGTGCTCCTAAAACAACCCATGGTTCATATGCTAAAGCACTCCAACGAAAAATTGTGGGATCTGTTTAGGATTCATACAGTCGCACAGGCATACTTGCTCCCGAACAAGTTTGTGGGGTATATCTTGCCGTACGAGGGCCCTTTGAACCAAGTTAAAATCAACAAAATATAATTCTCAAGAAACGATTCTCAACCACTTGACAAAATTTTATTTCACAAAAATTGTCTGGATACAAGTATTGTAGAAAGAACAAGTCTGTATAATAATTACAAAATCTCACTCAGCGTCCGTTCAACTCTTCCGTGGCAGTGGGATATTCCTCTTCAGGGACACACGCGGTTTACAGCTTCCCACTGGAAAGCTAGCACTATCCCTTCCCCTCGAACCATCTGAAGCAACATCCAAACCCACAGATTGGGTCGCACCACCGGGGCCTACTGCTCATTCTGCCCCACCAACCGACGCCCCGCTAGATGAGCCAGCCACGCCACTTTGAGCGTCACGAGGGTTCCGCGGGGCCTCAGGCAAGCATAAAGCCAGTTCGTGGAAGGACCTCCCTTGGGCATGCTCTTCACGAGAGCAAGAAGTGCTCCTAACATTGCCTCTTTCAAGGAGTCACTTCAAACGATATTTCTCAGTCTCTAGTTCAATAAGCCTCTCTTTCAGAGAGTCTTCCTTCACTCTTAATTTCAAACTCTGCACACCAATTGCTTTGGTCCCCTACGAAAATTCAAAAATAGTTCTCCTAAGATGGGCTGCTTCTAAACTCTTCTCGAGCACTATGTTCTTCAGCTCGTTTCTCTCGGTCGTGACCGCATACAAAGAGCGGCGAATGGCTTTAAGCGTCGAAGACTTCCCAACAACTGCTCCACCTGGAGAGTGATCTTCCACACCAATCGGGAGTACTTCTCAAAGAATCTCATCATTATGCATTGCTTCAATATCCATGCGTGTCAAGACCCTTCTCAGGCGGCCAAGCTTAGCCTCCACATTAGAAAACCTCTCTCGCGAACAAGAGAGCCCCAGCTCCGTCACCTGAAGCTTGGAACAGAGGCGGACTACTTCACGATCTCAAAAATCTCGTGCATTGTACACAATATCCTGTTGAAGAAAGAGAGTGATAGATCACTCTAACAAAGACAACCAAGTCACAGGATGTGCAAAAACTCAAGAAGAATCAAACATTACACGAGATAAGAATGACTAAAAGAAATTTCATTGCAATGTAAAGATACAATAAACCGGTGGCTAGTCCGATATTAGGAATCCATACAAAAGCAAAAACAACAAAAACAAAGGAAAAAACAGAACTATCTACACAGAGGTTTCAAGGGTCCACCACGGTCTACTGATCCATAGGAGTAGTAGACTCGCGACCATTCCCCCTCAACTGCCTTCATAGCAATTGCCATTGCGAACATGAGGTCCGCTATAACGACTTGATCCACCGATCCTTCCTCTTCTGAATCGCCTTCAACAGGGTCGTACATATTATACTCCGAGCGATCGAATCCTGGAAGGCGTGCTCCAATGTGCTTAAGAGCCCTAACATACGCCTGCTGCATGTTCGAAGCTAGGAACCCCTCAACTTCAACCTTCGCCTCCTTCACCGCACCCTCCTTCTCCTTAGCAACCCTCTTCCTCTCCTCCACTACGAGAGTCATCCCTTGGTCTGCCCTCTCCTTTTCTTGGGCTGCCTGGTCGTTGGCCTTCACCAAGGCTGACTCCAGCCAGGCAATCTGCAATGCCTGGGACTCCGATAAGTGCATCGCCTCCTCCAACACCTTAGCAGTCTTCGCCCATTCAGCTTAGTCCCGATGCCACACCCCGCTTCCTAAAATACAGGAATACAAACATGTAACAAAGGCCCAGCGAATGATTTATACATCATCCATAAGTTGTAACAGATTAACTCAACAATATACAAAAGAATACAACCACGCAAGAAAAGAATAACCATATAAACAATGAATAAACTCGAAAATAATCATGAAATAAATTCACCAAATAATATCCAACATCTGGAAAAAAGTAAACTTCGGGACACACAAGCCCGGAATACAAAATACAATAAGAATAACAATGTTTAAAGGAAAGATAGCATAAAGGATAATTCTAGCAGTATATTCTCTAGCTCCATTCTCTAAAATCATTGCTCACCAATTCCTTCTGGTATCACCCCTTCGGTACCTATAAACTCGTGATCTAAAAATAGCGAAAAAAATGTCCTTAGAGTAAGTCACGGATAGCAAGTAGTGGAAAACAGAAATAATAAAAAGCATGGTATATCAAGAATGAATGACTGGATCAAAGTCAAGTACAAAAATAAGGATTGGCAATAATATCAAGGCTCTATGTTTAATTATGCAATAATCGATATTTTCAATTCAAGTCCAATATCGATGACAGCATACGGGATCAAGCATGAAATGTCAAGAGTGTTATTATTCATTTTATTAACCTATCTAATGCACGTAATACTAAGTCTCGTTCCACAGGTTCGGTGCATAAAATCAATGTCATTTAGAGTCTAATGGTGAATTTTATAGGTTCATGTACTCGGGTCTTGCAATAAGAATGACAAATGGTCAATGACCAATGACCGATAACCGATGACCGATGACCGATGACCGATGACCGATGACCGATACACAATACAATCGGGATACTATAGTCATTAATCCAAAACCGATCTAGGACCAACAATTAATAACATGTCCAATGATAACGACCAATACGGGAAACATGGGCCTCCTTCCAAGTACACTCTTCTATATTGGCCATTACTAGGTCTTTCCTTTATTACCTTGACTTGTTAATATTTTATTACACCCTAACGTGAGCATGCAAGAAGGTGTTAAGGTTATGTAATGCAATGTGTGACTAATTCTACTCATTACGTGCAAGGCAAAATACATTTATACAAAATCAATACAATTCACACAATCAGGATAGCAGGACGTTGCTGTACAAAAACAGTTATTCCCGCTGTTACAGGAAAGAAAATCTGGATCCGTCAAAAGTTCTAGAAACTAGACTCTCTGCCGGTTCCCACATATATACACACGATATATAACAATCACAGAAACTATGCTCAAATTCTTATTCTTCACAGATTTTATGTTCAAGCAGCATGTTATAGATTGTATTCACATATATGTATCGGGTCTGAATACTCATCAAATAATTCCACAAAAATTCATGGCGATACCTACGCATGTCTAGTCTTAGCCAAATTTATTTCACAATTTAATTTTACTGTTAGCATGTCCTGTTTATTAATAAATCAAGGTGATACACATAAAATTGTGAATCTGGAAATCCATACCTAGCAGTACTAAAAGTCAGATATCTAGCAGATTATATATCGAAATTAAATTTAGTAGAATTTTCTGGAAAGTAGACACTGGAGCTACAATTTATGTTTACAAAGTTCATTCAAATTACTACAGAAATAGGTTCAAAAGTTCGATGCAAAAAGTAGTAGACAACAGGCCAGAAAAATAAATTAACATGAATAGACAATAATTTCATCACGCAAGCATGTAATCTCATGATAATTAATTAACAAAATTTCTATTTGGTGAGTAACATGCAATTCTAGGGTTAACAATGCATTTTACAATCAAGGCAATTAATTCATGAAAATCTAATTCAATCGGAAATATTCAATTCATTAACTCAATCCTATAACGTGATTCGATTGTATTTATAATTTATGTGCATATGCAATGTGCAATAGGGACTAGGGTTCGAGTCAAAAGATAATGGCACGAAGTCAATAATATCTTGGGTTAGTTCATGTAAACCTTCAATATACTCAATAGAAGATAAACAGTATAGCGATACGATAAACAATCAGGATCTACTTGAGGATATTAAAGAATCTTGAACAAGAACAATAAAACTAGTTCAAGAGAGAATTGCCTTTTAGACGGTTAAACCGAATATAATAGAATAACGGGATTAGGATCCCGGCGGCGACACGTGCAAGCTACGTGCACGCAAGAGACTGCAGCAACAGTAACATGTGCGATGCACGTAGCATGCATAACAGCAGAAGCAACCCAAAACAGCAATCAACGAGATCCATAGCAGCAAAATAGAAAACGGCAAATCCTACCCCACAACAGCAGACAACAATTTCTCCCTGGGAGAGAGGGGGGGGTAGTGGGGACAGCGGCGGTTACGGCTCAGCTTGACTGGCGCCGCACAGGGGGGTAGCAAGGTGGCAATGGGGAGACAGGGCGATTGGGTTGCGGCAACTCAGAGGCGAACAGGGGGGCAACTTCAGGGTTCGATGGTCGACGGGTGCAGCAATTGGTTTGGCACCAAAATAGAGGAAGGAGAAGTTCTGGGGTAGAGTGGCGGTGTAGGAGTTGTTGGCAACGAGGATGGGGGAGTGGGATGGAGCAGTCAATGGTGACAATGTGGTGTGGGAGAGGCTCGAGAGTGGGAGGCTGATGCGGTGGACTTCGATGGGTTCGGTTGGAGATCAGAGGAAACAGGGGAAGCGGCGGGGGTGATTGAAAAGAGGTAGGAGATGATGGGAAGGACGACGATAAAGAGGAACGGTGGAAGGCAGTGGGGCGAGGCAGGGGCTAGCAGTAGAGGAGTTGGCGTCGGTTGGGTTTCAAGGTCGGGGGAGGAGGAAGATGAAAAGGGCGATGGCAATGGCGACGAGATGAAGACGATGGGTTGGAGGGTCGAGGATGAGGTGAGGAGAAGACCAGATGGCAATGAAGGTGAGCGGGAGGTGGGGTACGGAAAACAGAGGAAGGGGATGGTGAGCGGCGGGATGAAAGGTTGAAGATGAACAGGGTGATTAGCGGCTAAGGGGTTAATTAAGTTTAGTTTTGTATAATTAGGGTTAAATAATTAATTAGTATTTATAAGGAGTTTGAAATGTTGGGTTAATGGGTTTCTGGTCGGAATCCAATAGAAAAATAATAGGGTTTTGGGTTTAGATAAATAGGATAAACAATTAGGATAATAATAGATTGAATAGAGTACTCAATACACAAAATATTCGAATAGGTTGTACAACACGGTTTTACAGGGTTCAATAGAAAATAGAATTAATCGAAAGAATACAATTAGATTAAGATTTAGCTTTTCACAATAATTAGAATAGTCATATATAAATAGTATACTTGGTTTGTACTTTCAAATAATAATAATAATAGGTGGATTAAAAATATGCGGGCTTTCACAACAACAACAACAACAACGACGACAACAACAACAACAACAACAACAACAACAACAACAACAACAATAAAACTGATAATAATAATAATAGTAATAATAAAAATAATAATAATAATAATAACAACAACAATAACAATAACAATAGCAATAATAACAATGATAATAGCAATAATAATAATAATAATAATAATAATAATAATAATAATAATAATAATAATAATAATAATAATAATAATAAGATTGTATAAAATAGGAATTGAGGTTTAACAAATTCATTAAAATAATCTAAATAGAAATAATACATTTGATTTGGGCTCAAATATAAATATTCGATCAATTAGGATTATGAAACAAAGTTATAGTACACCACTATTCGAAAATAAATATAATTGTCAAGTAGAAAATACTTTAATATAAAATCCAAACCGAATTCAACACATAATGAATTTATAAAAATTTGAAATACAGGAAATACTCAGGAAATATGTATTTGCGGGAACGGAGATTACACCCGGTCACTCACTGCCTTCAGCTCCTTCTCCTGCTCTGCCACCTGCTTCAACAGATGGCTAAAGTGGCAAGTGATCTACAAAAAGGAAAAAGTATTCGAAGTTACTAAGGGAAAACCAACTCTATTAATTCAAGCACCAAAACGAAGTAATAAGAGCTTACTATCATGTTTGCCCTACCTATATTCAAGGCAACGTCGCCTACTGACCCCGCGTCCATCGCCGCTCTATCCTTCGATGTCGCAAGGTGGTGAATTGCCCGCATAAAGGAGGCTGAGTCCCTGAGGAACCCATCATGCTTCATCACGCGCCAACATGGGACGAACAGCTTCTTGTGCTCCTTGGTAAAAATTGCCTCCGTCGCCGCCGTAAAGGGTGGAGCTTCAAGTGCGAGATCGGTACCAAGAGTGAATTTCCTGGTGGAAGGGGCAGGCGAAGAGGAAGGTGGGGACTTTAAGTCCGCCAGTGGAGAGGCGATCGCGGGGCCCTTTGCGACCTTCGCCGCCGAAGATCTGACAGCCGCTCTCTTCCTCTTTTTCTCCTCGGGGGCTTTACCCCTCAACCCCGCACACTTGGTGATCATCGCTTTAAAGTCCATCTCAGTGGCCCCTGCGGTACGAGACACGAAGAGAATGAAGGAAGAGAAGAAGTAACTACGAAAGCAAGAGTAATAAATAAAGGATAATCAAAGATGCATACTAGGGTTGATCGGACTGAGACCCCCCTGAATAGAAACTCCTCTGTCACCTCCTTCCAACATAAAGCAGACCAATCTAAAAGTATCTTGACCATTTCGTCCTCTTCAGGGCTCAAAATTGGGTCGGCTTTCACCCTTTTCGATACTTCTTCCCTCCACCTCCTGGGAATCGCCCATGGTTCACTACTTCAAACCAGGAAGTACTTCTCCCGTCAATATTTAATCGAGTCAGGGTTATTAGTCAACTTCACCCCCCGACATGGAGTAAGATAGAATCTAAAACCGACCTACTCTTTTGGTGAATCTTATAGAGCCTCCTCAAAACGCTAAGTCGAGGCTTGATCCCCGCCGCTTGACAATGCAGTACGAAGTTATTCACATGTCCCCACATGTTTGGCATAAACTGGATCGGGCTCAAAGAGTACCAACGGAGAACCTTGGTCGCAAACGGCGGTAGCTGGGAACGGAGGTCCACAAGAAACGCTTTGAACGAAAGGAAGCACATGTCTGGAGGAAGGGGCGTACATGCTCTAACGCTTGGACCAGGAAAAAGTAGATCAAACTCCTTCGGGATCATGAAACACTCCCGAATACAGTGCAAATCCTCCTCCGCAAGCATTGAAGATATGTCGTCCACCTCTGAGTGCTCGAGAGGCTTGTTTTCCTAGTACAAAGGCATCATCCCATGCGCCACTCTCGACAAGAGGTCGTCTGAGTTGTCTCGAACCCTGCCAAGGCTCGACAGAGGGCTAGGGAGTCTGCCCAATTCACCCGCTTCTCTTATTCTCGCCACTATTGTCTCAACCACCACCGACCCTACCACACTCTTCCCTTTATCTACCCTCGAGAAAAGAACCAGTTGCCCATCTCCGCCATGACCCGAGGGGGAAGTCTTATTTCCCGAAGATTCCCTAGACACCTTTGATAAAATAATATATATATAAGCTAAAATATATATATCTTTTACCTATATAGGACAGCTACGATCAGAAAAGTTCGCTGGAAAAAGCAATGCCTGGCTGCAACCGCTTGCAAAACAGCCTAAGAGCAAAAAAATTCGTGAAGTGAGAAGTGAGAAAATGAAGAAAGAAGAGGGGGGGTTGGAGTCTTATAAAGATGGGGAGAGGCGGTTAAGCTTCTAAAGCTTTTGGGCCCCCAAACCGATGGAAAAGCCCATAATGCCACGAAGTCCAACGGCCACGAAGACTAAACGACAAAAACTCAAGCAAACGGTAATATGAAACAACGCCACAAAATCGTCAGCACGTGCCGCCCAGCCGAACCACCACCAACGTTCGGTGGCAGGCTCTGAGCAAACGTGTCCCCGACCGTGAAATCACACAAAATCATTGACTGATCAACAGTCAATGGGACACGTGTTGCCCACTTGAACCACCTCAAGGTTCAGTGACAAGCTCCGAGCAAATGTGTCCCCGATCGTGAAATCATGCAGAATTGTTAACTGATCAACGGTCAACGGTCAATGGGACACGTATCGCCCAGCCGAACCACCTTCAACGTTTGGTGGCAGGCTCTGAGCAAACGTGTCTCCGATCGTGAAATCACGCATAAACACTGGCCGATCAACGGGACATGTGTCACCCAGCCAAATACCTTCAACATTCCGTGGGAGACTCCGACAAAACATGTCGCCGATCGTGAAATCACGAAAAATCATTGACTGGTCAACGGTCAACCAGACACATGTCGCCTAGCCGAACAACCCTCGACGTTCGATGGCAGGCTCCGAGCAAACATGTCCCCGATCGGGAAATGATGCAAAAATTGTTGATCGGTCAAAGGGACACATGTTGCCCAGCCGAACCACCTTCAACGTTTGGTGGCCGGCTCCGAGCAAACGTGTCCCCGATCCTGAAAACATGGAAAAATGTTGACCAATCAATGGGACACGTGTCGCCCAGCCGAAACACCTTCAACATTCAGTAGGAGGCTCCGAGCAAAGGTGTCGCCGATCGTGAAATCACGTAAAATCATTGACTGGTCAATGGCCAATGGTCAGCCGGACACGTGTTTCCCAGCCGATCAACCCTCGAAATTCGGTGGTAGACTCCAAGCAAACGTGTCCCCGATCGTGAAATCACACAAAAACTGTTGATCGGTCAACGGGAAGCGTGTCGCCAAGCCAAACCAACTTCAATGTTCGGTGGTAGGCTACGAGCAAACGTATCCCCGGTCGTGAACGCATGCAAAATATTGTCTGGTCAACGATCAATGGGACAAGTTTCGCCCAGCCCAACCACCTTCAACGTTCGGTGGAAGGCTCCGAGCAAACACATCCCCGGTTAGGAAATGACACAAAATTGTTGACCGATCAACGGTCAATGGTCAACGAGACACATGTCGCCCAGCCGAACCACCTTCAACGTTCGATGGCTAGCTCCGAGCAAACGTGTACCAAATCATGAAACCATGCAAAAACGTTGACCAGTTAACGGGACACGTGTCGCCCAACTGAACCACCTTCAATGTTTGGTGGCAGACTCCGAGAAAACACCTCTCGGATTGTGAAAGCACGCAAAATCGTTGACTGGTCAGCGTCAATCGTCAACGAGACACGTGTCTCCCAGTCAAACCACCTTCAACATTCGGTGGCAGACTCTGAGTAAAACGTGTTCCTGATCGTGAAATCACTCAAAATCATTGACCAGTCAACGGTCGACGGTCAACAAGACACGTGTCACCTAACTGAACCACCTTCAACATTCAATGGTAGGCTTCGAGCAAACATGTCCCGGATCTTGAAATCACGCAAAATCGTTGACATGTCAATGGTCAATGGGTAACGGTTAATGGGACATGTGTCGCCCAGCCGAACCACCTTCAACGCTCGGTGGCAGGCTCCGAGCAAACGAGTCACCGATCATTAAATCATGCAAAATTGTTGATTGGTCAATGGTTAACGGTCAACGGGACACGTGTTTCCCAGCCAAATCACCTTCAACGTTCGTTGGTAGGCTCTGAGCAAACGTGTCCCCGACCAGGAAATCACGCAAAAATGTTGACCATTCAATGGGACACGTGTCACCTAACTGAACCACCTTCAACGTTCGGTGGTAGGCTCTGAGAAAACATGTCCCTAATCGTGAAATCATGCAAAAATGATTAATGGTCAACGGTCAACAGGACACGTGTCGCCAGTCGAACCACCTTCAACGTTCGGTGGCTGGCTCCGAGCAAACGGGTCTCTGATCGTGAAATCACGCAAAATCATTGATCAGTCAACAGTCAATGGTCAACGGGACACGTGTTGCCTAGCCAAACTACCTTCAACGTTCGGGGGCAGGCTCCGAGAAAACACGTCTCCGATCGTGAAATCACAAAAATTGTTGACCGGTCGACTGTCAATGGGACATGTGTCGCTCAGCCGAACCACCTTCAATGTTCAGTGGCAGGCTCTAAGAAAGCGTGTCCCCGATCATGAAATCATGCAAAAATGTTGATCAGTCAACAATCAACAGGACACGTGTCAGCCAGGTGAACCACCTTCAACGCTCGGTGGCAGGCTCCGAGCAAACGCTCCCCTGATCGTAAAATCATGCAAAAACATTGATCGGTCAACAGTCAACGGTCAACAGGGACATGTGTCTCCTAGCGGAACCACCTTCAACGTTTGGTGGCAGGCTTCGAGCAAACACGTCGCCGATCGTGAAATCATGCAAAATCGTTGGTCAGCCAACGTCAACAGGACACGCATCGCTCAGCCGAACCACCTTCAACGCTCGGTGGTAGGCTCCGAGGGAACGCATCCCCGATCGTGAAATCACGTAAAACGATCAATGGTCAATAGACACGTGTCAAGATTAACACTCTAACCATTCGAGCTTAATGATTTTCAAACCGGTCGTGATCGATGCTCCAGAATATGCCACATCATCAGGTACTTAATTATTAAATCGAATTATTTATTTAAATATTTCGAAAAAAATTAATAAAAAGTCTTAAAAAATTAATTACAAATTCTAAATTAATAATTATTAATTCGGAAAAATATTATTTAAATCTGAAAAAATAAATATTAATTTAGAATAATTATTTAAAATTTTCCAAAATTAATTATAAAAATTCAAAAATTGAATAAAAAATTTAGAAAATGATTAAAAATCTGGAAAAATCACCAAAAATCCAGAAGATTCAAGAAATAATTTTGGAAATTTTATAAGCTCTGAAAAAAACCGTTACACCTCGAGCAAGATCTAAGTTTCCTTGAGAACTCTGACAAATTCTGTAAAACTTTAAAACTAGCGAACTACTCCTCATTGGCTGTGAAACTCGGTCTTCGGGAGTTGGGGGCTTGTGATATGGTTAAAAATAGAACTAAATTAAGACCATTCAAATTGGACACGAATCTTAAAGCTCTCAGGGGTAAAACGGTAATTCCATGTAACGACCCCAAATTATTTTTTAAAAAACTATTTCCTACTAAAATAATCTTATTAGATTTCAATTAAAATTTAGGCAGACTCTTCACTGAAATATTAAGCCTTTTCCAAAAAATTTTTATGGAATTCTGCAAACAATTAACAATACCACAACACACGCAATATATATATCTCCTCCCTAGGCCAAAACAAGCAACATCACACAGACATCATATATATCGGGCTCTGGGGGTAAATATCATCATATAACACAAGATATGAATTAAAAATTAAAATTTGTCTTGAAAACATAATAGATTTTTAGAAAACCCTTTGAAAAACCATACACAGAACCCAATACTCCACAATAAGGCGGGTACGGAATTTCACATACTTTGTCTCATTACTATATATCATCATCCCATTCTGATACATACATAATCTTCCAAAATATCATATATTACACAGATTTTATCATCTACCCTCATTATACATAATTTAAGATATGTGTAACCCCCATTTCCGCTAATAAATATTTTCTGTGTATTTTCTATAATGTGATTTTTATAAATCTATTTTGTGTTAAATTCGATTTGGATCTTCTATTAAAATCTTTTCAAATCGAAATCTATATTTCATTCGAATAGTGGTATACTTGAACTTGTTTACTATTCCTAACTGATCGAATATTTATATTTTTGCCCAAATCTAATATGTCATTACTATTGGACTTTTATGAATTTGTTGAACTCAAATCTTATTTTGACATTCATATTACTATCATTGTTATTGTTATTATTATTATTATTGATACTATTATTATTGTTGTTGTTACCATTATGATTTTTTTTTATTGATGTTATTACTATTATTATTTTTATTTTTATTTTTCTAATTATTATTATTGCTATTGTTATTATCATTATTATTATTATTATTATTATTATTATTACTAGTATCAGTATTATCTTCGGTGTTGTTATTATTTGCATTATTATTATTTTGGATTGTTAATATTTTTGTTATTATTATTTTATTAAGCCTAAACCCCAAAACCCTATAGCCCATTTCCTTTTTGGAACCCTATACCCTAAACCCAATACCCAATAACCCACACTTTTTCCTATAAATATATATTCTAACCTAAACCTACCCTAGCTCCTACACTAACCCTTTTTCCCTGTGCAACCCTAGCCGCCCCTACTATTTTAACCCCCCATCACTATTCCTTCATCTTCCCCACCCAAGTTAGCCCCCGCTCATCTCCTTCATCGACTTCTTCATCCCCACCCATCCTCGTCGCCCTGCTCTACCTCCTACCTCGTCCTCCTCCACCTCGTCTGCATCACCCTCCATTTCTGCCTCGTCATCTTCCCCATCTGCAGTCGTCCCCTACCTCAAGCCTCGCCTCTCCGAACCCATCCAACCATCGAACATTCTCCTCTTCCACCGTCCTCCTCTCGTCGACCTCTCATCGTCTTCCCCGAGCCCCATCCTCCCTTCGCCGTCCCAAAGTTACTGCTATCGATTCCTGCCTCCTTCCTCTGTTTCTTCCCAAAATAGAGCACGCCGCTCGCCTCCCCATCTTCCCATAAAGCCTCCACCTGAACATCGCCCAGTCATCCTCGTCTTCCTCCTAAACCCATAGCCCCTGAGCTCGACCACCTCCGAGCTCCTCTCTCCCTTGCTACCAGTCGTCCACCAGTCGACTGACGACCCTCCGTCAGCCTCGCTTCAGCTCGTCGACAATCTGCCATTGCTGTCGAACCCCACCGGAGCCGCCCATCCCATCGTCGAGATCAACCCTGCCTTCAGCTATCGCCACCGAAGTCGAGCCAAGCCCGAGCCTATTGTCCGCTGTTGGGTGACTGATTATACATGCTTTGCACGTGTAATTATTATTGTTGCTGTTTGGTGTTTGGTGGAAGGGGGGATTTGATTTGCTGTGCTCTCCGTTTGGTGTTTGGATTGGGTGATTTGTTGTGTTGATTTGTTTTGCGGTTTGGTGTTCGGAGAATAGGGAAGTGCATTTACTGTGTTGGGTTGTTTAGCAGTGTGTTGGTGTTGCACGTAGATTGCACGTGTTTCCGTGCTCTCGTGTTGGTGGTTCGTCGCTCGAGATTCTCATCCCGTTATTCTTGGTATTCAATTTCGTCATTTATAAGGCAAGTCACTGTCCTCTTGAATTGTTAATTGTATCAAATTCAAGTTTTGTTGAAACTCTTGCAAGTAGATCCCTTTGTTTATCGTATTATACATTGTTCATCTCTTTCATTGGGTATATTGAGGGTTTACATGAGCTAACCCCAATTTACTTGATATCGTGCCACTATTGAATCCAAATATTGAGTATTTCATGTGTGTATATAGAATTGATAATAGGGTTGTTTATATAATTATCACACAAATAAATTATTGTAGAGATGATTGCTAGGATGTATGTGGTTGATCGATTGATGGTTGATTGATGATAAATTGATGTATACGTGTATTCTAATTTTATTCATCTTTTTATTGCACCCATCATACTGATTTTATAGTTTATCGACTAATAGAATTGATACCCATCATATTTAATTAATTTACTTCATGAAAAATACCCTAAAACCTGTATCTTGCTTGCTGGCTGTATATTGACTGCTAGTTTCGACCCAGTAAATGATTTTAAAATGAATAATTTTCTGAATAATAATTATATCCTTATCTTTCTAGTTTCCAAAACATCTTGAAATTCTAAATTCTAATTTGTGTAGAAAAATTTATGTCTGTTTTACTACAGCTGTGTTTTTAAATTTTAGATTCTCAGATTCTTATATGTTTCATGTTTAAACAGTAAAAAGGCTGATCAAATGATAAAATTTTGCTATGATAATTTTCAGATTGTTAGTGATCATGTTTAAGAGTCTAATAAATATTTTTAATGAATTTATTATTAAGCTTTTGCTGATTCTAAAAATAAAATAACATGATGTCAAAATTTTGCCTGAACATAAAATCTGTAAAGAATGATCTGACCTAGCTACTGTTTTTGGATTTTGAACTTTAAATATGCATTGGAACCGTGTGGAAGCCTAGTTTCTAAAACTTCTAACAGATTCATTTTTTGAGTTTTGAAATAGCAGGAAACTGTATTTTTGTACAGACTACTCTTGTTGTCCAGAATTTCACTTTTCAATTTTACTAGATTAATTAATCCTATATCATTGTATTGCATGAATCAAAGTATGTATGTTGTATTGCATGATCCTAATTTCCTATTGTCATCATCTAATTGTCTTAATTTATGTTAACATCTTGTTGTTCCTCTATTGTTACTATTGTTCATCCAATGTCTCGAATTGCATATTGTATGGTTGCATTAATAAAATAATTAACAAGCCGGGGTTTAAGGGATTGACTTGAGTAGTGAATAATATAGTGACTGTGTCGGCCAGTGTTTATCGATTGGTTATAGAGCGCTGACTACGGCACCCCAATCTCTCGTGTATTGAATCAATGAATCATATCAATGAATCGTATCAATGTATCGCATTAGTGAATCAATGAATCATCATAATGTATCGTGCAACAATATTGTATCGTATCAGTGATTATCGTACTGACACATGATCTATAGAATTCACCACTCGGTCGAAATGAAATTGATTGTATAAATCAAACCTGTAGTATGGGATATAGTAGTACATGCATTAGTTAGGATTAAAATGATTAATAGACTTAAGGATTGACACATCATCATCATTGCATATTGTACCTCATTTTCTTATTGATTTCGAATATTGGCTAACTGTTATTGATATTGATCATTGAATATTATTATTGAATTGTTGTTTATAACAATTGCATCGTTTATCGTTGATATTGATTATCGTTATCGTGCCATGTTATTGATTCCTATTGATCAATTGACTTCATTGTTATAACGTTATTCCAGTGTTCCTTGCTTTCTCTACTTGTTGTCCATGACTTACTCTAAGGACAATTTTCTCCTCTTTTTAGATGAAGTGTTTACAGGTGTTGATGGAGAATTGCCTGATATATTGGGAGAACAACATTGGTGAAGGAATTGATAGCATAGCTGCTTAATAAATTATTGTTTTGTCATGAAGACTTAATCATTGAACTATTGTTATCTCATTGTATTGTGGGCTTTTGACCCGAATATTGTTATTATTTGTTTTCAGATGGATTATTGTATTTGGTTATCTCATATTGTTTATTATAAGTATTATTGTTCATGAGATTATTATTATTGTCTGTACAATTGTTCTGTAACGATTATATTGTTGAGTTGATCGAATAAACTGCTATAGGTAACGTTAGTCATTCGCTGGGCCAATGTCATGTACTCGTATTCTATATTTCTGGAAAGCGGAGCGTGACATAATGAAAAGTATATAACTGATACATAATCTACCAACCCTACTACTGAAGAATGTAAAACTACGAAACTAAGGAATCCAGGGTATCTCACCTCGCAGATACTCAATTCCTGAAAAAGGAAAGTCTAGGGACGTCCACCCTCAGGGAGGGACTCCTCTAACCCCCAAAAAACAACATGAACCAGCCAACACTGGTGTGAGTATAATCTACTTGTAGCGCCCCGAATTTCCCGTAAATAAAACTAGAAATACATGGCACAAATTTCAGAATCGACTTCAATTGTAATCATAAACAAAGAACCAAATATAGGGAAATTTAATAAATTTTATTACATCAACTCTTTTACAAAGCACATCGGAATTTAAACACTGAATTACAATTCTCTCTTTACGATCAATTCATTTACAAAATATGCAAAAACATTAATTATTCTACCACATGCTCTCAATTCCATGCTAATGGTACATATCTGTAAAACATGAGGCTAGAGATATCTCTAACCCCCAAAACTACAGGCGTCAGCCATAACGGTGTGAGTGATAATTCAAAGAAAATACAAACTTAAATGGAAACATAAAGAATAAAATCATAAGTCAACAAATGAACCATATTAATACAGTAATAACAGATGGAATATAAACAACAATAAATGAAGCATAAATCATCAAGTGAAACTAGGCTAAGTGTCAAGTGTAAGAAAGCAGAAAACAAGCATGCATAATACAAGTCAAGAAAAATACAAATGCACATGATGATTACTAATGCATACTTGTCGGATTCTATGCTCCCCACTCAACATAGGTTTGGTACAAGCCCTTATCGTTCTTCACTTTATAGGGTTCAATCCCTCGTTATGCAACTAATCGTACTACGGTGATAGAAACAAGATATAGAATACTCCACGAATAGGTTTACGTCCCGGTATCTACCAAATAGACTAGCACCCTCAACGCACAAGTATCATGTAAGCGTCCCCCTGAACATTCCATGCTGAAATTCCACGAATAGGTCCCAGCCTTCGGAATAAAACCGTCCAACTGCAGAAGATCCTCAACGTGCAAACTCGAAAGATGACAATTATAATCATAGCCGTCAGAATCAAACTGCCCAACCACGACTATATTACTGAACCTCGTCCGTCCACTATACAAGGCCCCCCTACTTACGTTTCCCAAGATCTATCACATCTCCACTAGTGTCTGTCCTTATGTTTATTTTTATTAATTAATTCACAGCCTCCCTAGAGTTAATGTACACTTCTGGTCTTAACTAAATCAACAACAAAAGCCCAACTGGCCAAATATCCACAAAATCTCAACTGTTTGTATGTTAGGGTCCCACTCAACCTCTAGAGTTTTATAACACCACATATCATCAATAGTCTTCTTAGGGTTCTCATCATAACCTCAATCCTCAAATCAAAACTCAACATAGTTAAATTATACAAACGACTCTTCATTAATAACATTCTTTTAATCAACCAATATTGCCATGAGAACTCGTTTATATGTATGGAAGCACATTTCATCCACAAAAATATAGATTTTTACAAAATCTGAAATTTATACGATTTTTTCATTCAAAACAGTACACTCTAAAGTCAGTATTAAATTCTAAAAAAACTAACTTAAATTCAGCACAAATCAAGGAATCCACCATAAAAATCTAGGCTCAAATAAATTAATTTAAAAGATGCAGATTCGATAATTTCAGAAAACTACCTTTTATCCAAAAATCTGAAAGTTACATGACTTAGTTTCTCAAAACAGTACATTCTAAAAATAATATTAAATTCTGAAAAAAAATCAAATTAATATAGCACATACCAAGGAATCCACCATAAAATTCTGGGCTCAAATAAATTAGTTTAAAGGGTTGATATTCAATAAATTTTGAAAACTATCTTTCATCCAAAAATCTGAAAGTTACATGACTTTGTTCCTCAAAATAATACATTCTAATATCAATATTAAATTCTGAAAAAAATCAAATTAAATCCAGCACATACCAAGGAATCCACCATAAAAATCTGAGCTCAAATGAATTAGTTTAAAGTGTTGATATTCAATAAAATTTTGAAAACTATCTTTCATCCAAAAATCTCAAAGTTACATGACATTGTTCCTCAAAACAGTATATTCTAATATAAATATTAAATTATGAAAAAATCAAATTAAATCCAGAACATACCAAGGAATCCACCATAAAAATCTGGCTCAAATAATTTAGTTTAAAGGGTTCATATTCAATAAATTCTGAAAACTAACCGTTATTTTAAAAATCTGAAACTACGACAGTATATTGGTATAAATTGCATATCTTACAATCTATAAGTCGGATTACAGATCCGTCAGATGTTCTAGAAACAAGACACAGTGAGGTGCAATTTCTAATTTATAATTTTTTTATAATTCCATCAGCAACTAGGTCGAAATCTCGTTCCAAACTGAAACAGACGACAGTCCAGACCATACAATGTCTATAAAATCTCATCCATACCCGATCAAACCACTCATATATATTTGTTTAAACTCATATATAGATGCTCCCATATGTATACTAGAGTCTCCCAAACATAGCACATAAATTCACGCTTGAAAACCACACGAAAATATCAAAAAATGATCGAAAAACACCCAAAAAATGGTAGCCTTTAACTGCAGGTTTAAACAGTACCCGTGGTTACCCGGTATTGTTCACCCGAGCCTTCCCAACCCTAACCCAGGGTTTAAGCCTCCAAACCCTAGCCCAAAAAAAATTGTTTTTATTATTTCTTTATGTGTATATTTCTTGTCAAAATTCTTCGTACATACACAACAATACATTGAATCATACAACTTTACTTTAATATTAGAACAATGAAAAATCTCATCTTCTAATCATCCAAAACATGTTTTCTTGAATCATACACCATGATCTAACATCTACAATCACATATATTCTCATTAGATTTATTTCTTTAAGCAAAAGTATTAATCTTTTATGCATGAGCCACTTCAAAATAAATTACTTTAGATCCAGACAACAATTATTTAAACCCTAATGTTTAGTTTCAACTTTGATGATTAAAACAACCAATAGCATGGAAAGATCTTAACTTTATAATCAATCAAGCATGAATTCAAGAGCATGGAGTAGTTCTAATTATTTCTACATATTTTGATTAACTACAATTAAATCCATAGATTCCAAGTTAGATTTTTCATCCATCATCAATATTCAACATTAAAAATTAATAAAACATGATCATCTCTCGTTAAAATTTTATCTTTAGTTCATGTAAACATCCATAAGTTCATTCATCATAATAATACAAAGAAGATCAACTTGAAGAATAATAATAGAAATAAAGAAAAGCATTCTCCTTGCAAAAGTCCAAGATCCAAGCTTTATACTCTAAGAAAATATTAAGAAAGAGGTGATTTGAGTGCACAAGAGTGGTGGTCGACTGCTGCCCTTATTGTAGGCCGGGATTGGCCCCCACGGTTTCACAAAAGTTTACAAAATTACCCCCCCAAGAAGATTATTTATTTACATATATAGACCCCTTCCAATTATTAGTTAATCAAATTAGATTTAAAACAAAATAACTAAATCCCTTCACATGCAGATTTGAACGGCCTGCATGCAGCCCGAATTTTCAAACAAATCTATGGTTTTTACTCCAAGTGGTAATTTTGCACAGAAGTCCTTCATTTTTGAGTATTTACAAATATATCATAAATTATTCGAAAAAATCCAGAAAATTTATAAATAATATTTAATAATAAATGTTAGAATTCGCAAATAGATTTTCTGATTTTTTCTCTCCAGGGGGAATATTTGCAATAAAGTCCCCAACAATCCCAAAATTACGTAATTATATATTTATTCAATAAATCAATAAAACCAATAAAATATGGATATAATCTAATTACTTAGGGCCTTCTACTAATTAGCTAGCCCAAAATGCAGTAAAACAAATTGTAAGTTCAATTTTCACCTTTAAACGACTTATTACAAAAGGCCCATTTCTTTCGAAGTATTTATAAAAATAGTTTCTTTATTCAGAAAAATCCCAAAAATTCAAATATACCCAATAACAATTAATAGAGCTTGTTCATTAACTTATAATTCTAAATCCACACTTCGTAAATATTTGCACATGTTTTGCACGTGCAAAAAGATAAATTTTCAGAAAATTGTTTATTAAATCACAAAATTTCATTTCAATTCATTATTAATTCAAAAATATTATTTAAAATTTTAGGATATTACATTACTTCCTCCTTATAATAGTTCTGTCCTCAGAACTACCGCTAGTAGGGACAAACACAATTACAAGCAAAAAGAAGAAAATTACATGAAAAGTTTGGAAAAATCCTTCTCCATGCGATCCTCCAGCTCTCAAGTGGCTTCCTCAAACAACTGGTTCCTCCACAATACCTTGACCAAAGGTATAACTTTATTCCTCAACACCTTCTCTCAACGGTCCATAATCTCCACAGGCTGTTTCTAGTAACTCAAGTTCAGCTGCAACCCCTCGGGCACTTCCATCAACTGGTGACCCTAATCTGGCACATACTTCCTCAGCATTGATACATGGAACACGTCATGTACTTCTGCCAATTCTTCGGGCAACTCCAACGTATATGCCATCTTACCAATCCGCCTCAAAATTCTGCATGGCCCAATGTACCTTGGCGCCAACTTGCCACCTTTCCCAAATCTGATCACCCCTTTCATCGGAGACACCTTGCGAAACACTGCATCTCCAACCTCAAACTCCAAGTATCTTCGCCGAGTATCTGCATAACTCTTCTACCGACTCTGAGCTTTGACCAACCTTATCCGGATTAGTTCGATCTTCTCCGTTGTTTGCTGCACAATCTCTGGCCCAAACATCTGTCTCTCCCCAACTTCATACCGATAAATGGGTGTTCTACACTTCCTCCCGTACATGGCTTCATAAGGGTCCATACCGGTACTTGCATGCTAACTATTGTTGTATGTAAATTCAACCAATGCCAAGTACATCTCCCAACTGCCACCAAAATCCATGGCACATGACCTTAGCATGTCCTCCAACACCCGATTCACCTGCTATGTTTGACCATCTGACTATGGGTGAAAAGCAGTACTGAAGTCGGTTCTGGTACCCAAAAGTTACTTGCAAGCTCTTCAAGAATCTCAAAGTGAACCTTGCATCTCTGTCGGTGACAATAGATACGGGAACCCCATGAAGTCTCACAATCTTATCAATGTACAACTCTGCCAGCTTCTCCAATGACCAGGTAATCTTCATGGATAAAAAATGAGCTGACTTGGTCAAACGGTCCATAATGACCCAAATCGAGTCATTACCCTTCGGACTCCTAGGTAAACCAGTAATGAAATCTATACTGATATTTTCCCACTTTCACTCTGGTATAGGCAACGGCTGCAACAAGCCTCCAGGTTTCTGATTTTCTGCCTTGACTTATTGAAGAGTCAAACATCTCACCACAAAGTTTTCCACATCCCTCTTCATTCCTAACCACCAAAAGTGCTGCTTGATGTCCTTATACATCTTTGTACCTCCAGAATGTACGGACAACAAAGTACTGTATGCTTCCTGCAAGATACTCTCCATCAAATTTGCATTCTCTGGCACACAACCTCTCACCCATCCATAGAATCCCATTTTGGATGCAAAATTATCACAACTTGCCATTGGAAATCTACTGTAACATCTTTTGAATTGCTGAATCTGACTTCTGGCCCTCCATAATCTGTTCCTTCAATGTAGGCTGAAGTCTCAACTGTGCCAACGAAGCTCCCAATCCTTACAAAACAACCTTGATACCTACTTGATCTATCTCTGCCGCCAACTCCTTCTGAGCCTTGATCAAACATGACAGGTTACTCTTCTGACTAAGCCCATAAGCCACAACATTCGCCTTGCCTGAATGACACTTGATCTCGGGATGAAGGTCTTCCAACACTTCCAACCACCTTCTATGCCGAAGATTTAGATCCCTCTGCTGATAAATATACTTCAAGCTTTTTTTATCAGTATACATATTGACCATTTCTCCATATACATAATGCCTCCACTGCTTCAAGGCAAAGATGATAGTTGCAATCTCCAAATCGTGCGGCGGATAATTCTTCTCATGAGGACGCAATTGCCTCGAACCATAAACAATAACCTTCCCATCCTGCATCAAGACGCAACTCAAACCTCTGAGCGAGCATCACTGTAAACATCATACTCCTTCCCAGCTTGTGGCAAAGCTAGAATAGGTGTTGTCGTTAACTTCTCCTTCAATTCCAGGAAACTCGCCTCACACTTATCAGTCCAAGTGAAACTCACATCCTTCTGAGTCAAACCTGTCAACGGAACTGCAATTTGTGCATAGCCTTGAATTAATCGCCTGTAGTAACCAGCCAAACCCAAGAAACCTCTAACCTCCTTCACAGTCGTTGGTCTAGGCCAACTCTTCACTACCTCAACCTTCAGAGGATCAGTGGCCACTCCCTCCTTAAAAAGGATATGACCAAGGAAAGCCACCTTCGACTTCCAAAATTCACACTTAGATAGCTTGGCATACAAGTCATGTTCCTGCAACTTCTTCAACACCTCTGCTAAGGGCTCAGCATGCTCATCCTCCGATGTCGAGTACACCAAAATATCATTAATCAATACCACCACAATGGAATCAATGAATGGCCACAAAACCCGATTCATCATATCCATAAACACTGATGGCACATTCATGACCCCAAATGGCATCACCAAAAACTTATAAAGCCCATGTCGAGTTCTGAAAGCTGTTTTACTCACATCTTCCTCCTTAACTCGGACCTGATGATACCCCGACCGCAGATCAATCTTCGAAAATACTTCTACTCCCTGAAGCCTATCAAACAAATCATCAATCCGCAAAAGCGGTTACTTGTTCTAAATTGTCACCTTGTTCGATTCTCGATAGTCAATGCACATCCCCATTGACCCATCCTTCTTTTTTACTAGCAATACTGGTGCACCCCACGGTGAAGCACTCGGCCTGATGAACCCCTTAATCAATAATTCCTCAACCTGCTTGTTACCTTCATATTGCTCTACAGATGTCATCTTGTATGGAGCCTTAGATATTGGAGCACTTCCTGGCAGAACATTGATACAGAACTTTTTTTGATATATCGGATAGAGCCAAAAGGCTCCAGCCATCAAAAAATATATTAATCAATAAAACAGTAATAATACAAACAAGCATCAATGGTTTTACAAGAGGTAAAACAGAAATAAGCGAACAAAAAAAGAAATACAATAACACGCAGCAACACAGAGGGCAAAATCACGGCAAGACGCACCACCCCGATACCAGAGAGCGGAGCAAACGGCCCAGTGACGCAAGCAATAAGGAGACCGAAATCAAAATTCCTGAACCCGAAAGAGGAGCTGGATCTAAGCAACCGATCCAAGAAAACTGGAGGATTAAACTCCCCCCACGACGACATCCAACTCCACTAGCAGTCTAGAGGGACTCTAGTGGCACAACGGCGGTAAGGCACTGCTTACACCAAGGATGTCAACGAGAAGGCAATACTCAACTGTGCCCTAGCTGAAAAGCTGACATGGAACCTGCTTTCCTCGCAAGAAGGCAATGCTCAACATTGATACAGAACTTAATGTCTCACTGCGGCGGTAACCCCGGTAGATCTTGCAAGAACATAGTAGGAAAATCTCTGACCTGGAATCTCCCTGACCCCTTGTAGAATCACCAAATTTGATATATCTGCAACCATCTTTGAGCTCCCCTTCTTCCCTTGAAAAGTCACTGGGGGTCCTCCTGATACCTTCACTATAACTTCTTTATTCTTGCATTCAATTATAGCATCATAAATTTTCATCCAATCAATGCCGACGATCACATCTACACCCAAAACTTATAGTTCGATGAGATTGATACCGAAATGCCTCCCACCAATCTCGATATCACAACCCTCGTAATACCAATCAGAAATCAATTCCTCTCATGATGGTGTTTCCACTAACAAGACTCTGCCTGGAAATATCTTAGGTTCCACACCTAAAACCTTAGCAAAATTGAGTGACACAAATGTATGCGAAGAACCAGTATCAAACAAAACCTTTATTTTTATTCCATTAATCAAAATATATCCTGTTACATGAAGAATGATACTCAAAACTCCATTTTATTCTTAAACAAAGTCTTATTCAATACATCAAATAAATAAAATTTAAATTCTTGCATACCCTGGATCACATCTTCTGAGTTACTCGCATCCTCCTCAGTCAATGCGAACACTCGCCCTTGCCTCTGAAATTTGTCCCCATTTGCACCAGCCTTCATTAACTGCAGACAGCTTGGCCTGATATGATTTTTTTGACCGCACTGAAAGCAGGACTAAACCCTTGCTGGTTTCGTGCATGCTGACTTGAGATGTCCTGCCTCTCCACAGTTAAAGCAAGTCACACCTGAATTGCCACTTCCTTCCGATCGGACCCACCAAACCTGCCTCCCTTCTTCGGAAACCTCTTCCCACTCTGATTTGCTATTGGTGGCCTTCTGTTCCTGTTCCAGATTTCCTGCTTCTTCTGAAACTGATCCATGTCTTCCTCAGTCATTGCTGCCCTCCTGACAAGTTTGTCGAAACCTCCTGATCCCCAAAGGCATCATTCGGGACGTTAGATTCGACCTCAAACCCTGTTCAAATTTTCTGGCCTTCTTCGCTTCATCAATGACCAGCTCTGGTCCATACCTCGACAACTGCGTGAACTTAGTCTCATACTCACGCACAGTCATATTACCCTGCTGCAGGTTTAGAAACTCCATTGCCTTCTTCTCCTGAATGTCCAAGGAAAAGTAGTGATCCCTGAACTCTCCAAGAAAAGCTTCTCAAGTCACCTGCTCATTACCAAAAGTCATCTTCACTGACTGCCACCAAACAGCAGCATCCTTTTCCAATTGCATTGTAGCCAATTTCACCTTGTTGGCCTCGGGGGTTTCCAAAACCTCAAAGACCATCTACATCAGCCTGATCCAGTCATCAACCTCATTAGGATTTGCTTGCCCTTCAAAGACTGGAGGCTTCATCCGCGTGAAAGACTCTACCTGCTTGATAAGATCAGCATTATTAGGTACAGGCCCTGCTCCTTGTATCTGAGTTGCACTAGCTGCCATAAATGTATTCAGGGTCTGATACACTCTGGCAATCTCCATCTCCAGATCAAGTCTGGCCCCATGGGAACCTTCAGCCCCATCACCATTCCAACCATTCCCACCACTCCTTGTCCTGGGTCCTGCCATTTCAGCCCCATGTATCACTCACCTCAAAGAAGATCAACTTGACGAATAATAATAGAAATAAAGAAAAGTCTTCTCCTTACAAAAGTCCAAGATCCAAGTTTTAAACTCCAAGAAAATAATAAGAATGAGATGAACTGAGTGCACAAGAGTGGTGGCCGGCTGTTGCCCTTATTATAGGCCTGGATTGGCCCCTAGGGTTTCACAAAAGTTTACAAAATTACCCCCCAAGAAGATTATTTATTTACATATATGGACCTCATCCAATTATTAGTTAATCGTATTAAATTGAAAACAAAATAACTAAATCCTTTCACATCCAGATCTGACTGGCCAGCATGAAGCCCAAATTTTTAAGAAAATCTGGAGTTTTTACTCCAAGTGACAATTTTGCATAAAAGTCCTTCATTTTTGAGTATTTGCAAATATGTCATAAATTATTCGAAAAAATCCAGAAAATTTATAAATAATCTTTACTATTAAATTTTAGATTTTCCAAATAGATTTTCTGACTTTTCCTCTCAAGGAGGAATACTTGCAATAAAGTCCCCCACAATCGCAAAATTGCGTAATTATATATTTATTCAGTAAATCAATAAAACCAATGAAATATGGATATAATCTAATTACCTAGGTCTGTCTACTGATTAGCCGGCCCAAAATGTAGTAAAACAAATTTTAAGTTCAATTTTCACATTTAAACCACTTTTTACAAAAATGCTCCTTTCTTTCGAAGTATTTATAAAATTAGTTTCTTTATTCAAAAAATCTCAAAAATTCAAATATACCCAATAACAATTAATAGAGCTTGTTCATTAACTCATAATTCCAAATCCACACTTTGTAAATATTTGCACGTGTTTTGCACGTGCAAAAAGATAAATTTTGAGAAAAATATTTATTAAATCACAAAAATTCATTTCAGTTCATTTATAAATTCCAAAATATTATCTAAAATTCTAGGATTTATCACTACTAGGCTAGATACTAAAAGAAAATTATATAAAAGAAATTTAAAGAACTTACTAACATGATTATAAATGTTAATCCTGAAATTAAGCGTGAAAACATAATGAAAGAAAATTTGTTAATTCTTAAGATGTAATTACTAGTCTGTAACTGATTTACCATATCAACACCACACCCGATCTACCGTAAAGTCGTACCTGGGTAGGCAGTTCCCACCATTTCCATAGAAATAGCAGGAAGAAGTTCCTTGACATGATACCAAGGTAATACTTGCATTACATCCCTACACTTACTCTTGCCACTCTCACCATATATTTACCATACAGAAACCATTACTTCACGGTAATATATAACACCGCACCCCAAACATAGTTTGGGTAATATAACACTGCACCCCAGATGAACTGGATAATACATATATATCACCGCACCCCATATAAACTGGTTAATAAATACTACACCAAATCTACCGTGGAGTCATACCAAGACAGGTAGTTCCTACCATTTCCATATTAATAGCGGGCAGAAGTTACTTGACATGATACCAAGATAAAGATACATGCACTACATCCATACACTTACTCTCACTATATACTTACCATATACTGACTATTACTTCAGGGTAATATATAACACTACACCCCAAACATAGTTTGGGTAATATACACCGCACCCCAGGTCGATAACTTGGGTGATATAACACCACACCCGATCTACCTTGGAGTCGTGCCTAGGCAGATAGTTCCCATCATTTCCATTGAAATAGCGGACAGAAGTTCCTTGACACGATACCAAGGTAAAGATACTTACATTACATCCCTACACTTACTCACATCATATATTTACCATATACTAACTATTACTTTAGGGTAATATATAACACCACACCCCAAACATAATTTGGGTAATATACACTGCACCACAAGCCGATAACTTGGGTAATATAACACCGCACCCCAAATAAACTGGGTAATCAATACCACACCCCATATATTTTCATTTATTTTATCTTCACTAAGTTGATATTTACTTTATGCATTACCAATTCCTCTTTCCCTAACTATATTATCTTTTCCTTTTCTTTTTACCAATCTCATATTATATCTTGTTTTTACTTAATAATTATTCTCATCTCATAATACAACTTACCTTTAAAATTTCCACTTTTCTCGCATAAAAACTCATTTTATTAATTGATCGATCAGTGCCCACATCATCACCAAACTGAAGCCGATTACCCAGTAAAATAAACACGTGGATCAATGCTCACACAGAATCTTGCACGTCCGAGGCTATTTCTTCCTCCTGGCCCTATACCAGCGAGGGAATACACTGCACCCCAAGTGAAACTTGGGTAATATACACCACACCCCAGATAAATTAGGTAATTTACACCGCACCCCAAACATAGTTTGGGTAATATACACCGCACCCCAAACATAGTTTGGGTAATATACACCGCACCCCAAGCCAATAACTTGGGTAATATATAACACTGCACCCCAAGTCGATAACTTGGGTAATACATAACACCGCACCCCAAGCTGATAACTTGGGTAATTACACCGTACCCCAGATAAACTGGATAATTACACTGCACCCCAAACATAGTTTGGGTAATATACACCGCACCTCAAGCTGATAACTTGGGTATTATGATGTAGGCCTAAACCCCATGGATTCTGTAGGCACCGATAAATCAAAATTTTACTTTAACCATAAATTAATCGCATGACTATTTTTTTTCATTCAAACACACCCATGAGTGTAAATAAAGCATGCATCCCATTAATATCACCAATTAAGGTCCATCCATCAATAAAACACAGCTTCAAAACACATTAATTATATACTCAATTTATCACGTGCAATACGCACCCACCTATACTCAATATCACCCATCACCTTTACCTGCATATCATACATACATCATGCCATTAATCACATCATCTTATCATGTATAAAATTCAATTTATCACTAAAAGCACCAAACATTCAAAACCATGTAAAAGCACCACATAACCACGATTCCAACTATTGAAATTCCGTATTTTTCATTAATTCGTCATCTGGCCATATCCATCACAATACACATCGGATAACCCTAAAATTTTACCACAACATACAATACATCTAGTATAATCATACCCACCTAACGAATCGATAGGAATACATCCCACGCTCGCCCATGCATATATATATCACTAATATACTACTACCCATATAATACAGCTAATAATATCACCAAGAATAACACTCATATATTTGGGTTATATAACTCGCAACCCATTTGGGTAATATAACGCCCAGAGTATAACATTATTTCTTTCCATAACCCTCATGTACATACATGGATAAAATACACCCAATATATAACATCATATCAATATCATCATCTATCAAAGTATAAGATACATGCATGCACAAAACATAAACCACCATTTAGGCCAATAATAAACTATAATTTTCCGTATTCTCTACTAAAATTTTCAATTCAACATGCATGCCATACAATAGCTCACATAACCACGAAACCCTACCAGATCATGAAGGATAATAGGTATGATTGTACTCACAAACATCACGCATTACCCTGCATCTTCCCTATTTGTATATATATATATAAATATATATATACGTGTCTATCCTTAGAACGATTAAAGAAAATATCATATGAAAAATAGACAGAACCATACTTACCTGCCAAAATGCAAAAACTCGGTATGCGGCTCCTCAGCTATACGTCCGAGGTCGCTACCACCATTTATTACCAAGTTATATATATCAATTAGTGTAAAATACTTCCAAACCAGTCCAAATTTACGGCAGGAAATACTTGAGTTCTTACAGGAATTTCATCGAATGCCATGTGCGCACAATACGTATGCACACACTCACAATCCTATTAACTAGGTTTTAAGCCTATAAAATCTTCCAAAAATTATTCTAAATTGTTTCTCATAATTCACAGCAATTCCTATTGTCAATCTTTAATAAATTCAAGAAATAATTTTTTTTAATTTCTAACCTAAAACCCTAAGTTTTTTCAAATTTACCCCTACATATCAATTAAAGAATTAATCACTTCTAACAGGAAGATAATTTCCTAATCTCCCTACTACACTATTTTTCTAGCTAAAAATTGAAAACATATAACCTGATACAATTTAATAAAATTATTTCTCACCTTCCAAGATGCCAATTCGAGAAACCAACGTCGGGATAGTGGAGAGCACCTTCAAATTAGTAAGAACCCAATAAAAATTTCTAGAAATAGCTAAGAATTTGTGGGAATTAGAAACCCTAATGAAGAAAAGTAAAAGGGAGGGGGAGGTGGGCCATGGAACTAGATGGAAAAGGAGGAGAAGAATGGGGAGGGGTGAGATTAAAAAATAAAAGAAAAATATACAATAAACCCCTCCAGGACTCTCCTATTATTTATATACCCATATATTTATATTTTTCGTGATAAAATCTAATAAAACCCACTCCACTGAATGAATAAATAAATTAAGGAATATATATAAAATAAAATTGCATATTTAAGCATAATAATAACAATAATAATAATATATGATAGCAATAAAATAATTACGAACGACTATTTTGAAATTATAAAATAAGGGGTGTGTTACATTCCACCTATAAACGGGTCCAAGAACAAAAATTATGCCTCTTTCAAGCCTAATAATCCAAAAACAGGCATGTCTTACCGGGTCTGGGTGACAGCCCATTATAAATTAACCAAGACCGTTTAAAAAGTTATTTAATTTCATGATTATGCCTAAGAGACAGTTTGAAACCAAATCTCTTATCATGGGGGAATTTAAACTTTGTTTCCTATCCGAAAACACCGGGAAGTAGAGATAAATGATTAGCTTGAAATTGTCCCAAGGCGACTATAAATACCCCCCTACCCCCGCTATAAAGAGGTAATCAATATTTTTCTCCACAAACGCTTTCTCATATTCTTCTTGATTTCTGACATGAGCATCGGAGGGTATGTCGCCTAGATCAATCCCGGTGTTTCAGACTTTCTACAGGTCATCGGATGTTACGCCCCGATTTCCAAAATACGGAATACGAGTACATGACATTGGCCCAGCGAATGACTAATGTCACCCATAAGCTATTTATCCGATCAACTCAATAATATAATCAACACAGAACAATTGTGCGGAAAATAATAATAAACTCGTGAACAATACTACTTGAAATAAACAATATGAGATAACTAAATATAATAATAATCCAACATCTGGAAACAAATAAAAGCAATATTCAGGTCAAAAGCCTATAATACAATGAAATAATAATGGTTCAATAATTAAGTCTTCATGACAAAGTAATAATTTATTAAGCGGCGATGCTATCAATTTCTTTACCAATGTTGTTCTTCCAATCCATCAGGCAATTCTCCATCAACACATATAAAAAGAGGAGGAAAGTTGTGTTGTCCATAGAGCAAGTCGTTGACAGCAAGTAGAGAAAGCAAAGAACAATAGAATAACTGTATAATAATGAATTCAATGGATCAATAGGAACCAATAATATGGCACGATAACAATAATCAATATCATGATAATTGATGCAATGGCTATAAACAATGATTCACTATTCAATAATAATATTCAATGATCAATATCAATAATACTTGGTAAATATTCGATATCAATAGGAACAATAATGTACAATATGCAGTGTCGATATCGTGTCAATTCTTAAGTCTATTAATCATTTTAATCCTAACTAATGTAGCACTTCATGTGTTTCATTTATTTACCACATGGTTGCTACATACAAACAAGTTATATTTAGACTTAGTAGTGAACTCTATAGATCATTTGTCGATATGATAATCACTGATACGATACAATATTGTTGCACAATTCATTATAATGATGCACTGATACACTGATTCACTGATTCACGAGTTTACGAGTTCACGGGTTCACGGGTTCACGAGTTCACGACACGAAAGATTGGGGTTCCGTAGTCAAAGCTCCACAATCAATCGATAAACACTGGTCAACACAGTCACTATATTATTCACTACTCAAGTCATTTCCTTAAATCCCAGCTTATTAAATATTTTATCAATGCAACAATTCAATATGCAATTAAGGGACATTTCGATGAACGATTGTAACAATAGAGAAACAATGAGATGATAACTTGAATAGGACAATGAAAATGATGACAATAGGATACTACGATCATGCAATGCAACATACACACTTTGATTTATGCAATATAATGATATAGGATTAATTAATCTACTAAAAACTAAAAAGTAAAATTCTCGACAACAAGAGTAGTCTGTACAAAAATTTAGTTTTCTGTTGTTTCAGAACTCGAAAACTGAATCCATCAGAAATTCTAGAAACTAGACTTCCATACGGTTCCAACGAATATTTAAAGTTCAACATCTGACAACAGTAGCTAGGTCAATCACACCATTCTTTACAGATTTCATATTCAGGCAGAATTTCGACATCATGTTGTTAAAATTTTAGAATCAGCAAAAACTCAATATTAAATTCATTAAAAATATTTTCTAGATTCCTAAACATGTTAAACAACAATCTGGAAATTATCAGAGCAAAATTTTAATCATTTGATCCGCTTTTTTACTGTTTAAACATGAAACATACAAGAATCTGTAAATCTGAAAGTAAAAATAAAGTTGTAGTAAAATGGGCATAACTTTTGCTACATAACTCGGAATTCAAAAATTCAAGATGTTCTGGAATCTAGAAAGATAAGGCTACAATTCGTATTCAGAAAGTAATTTATTTTAAGATCATTTACTGGGTCGAAACTAGCAGACAACATACAGCCAGCAAGCAATATACAGGTTTGGGTATTTTCATGGAATGAATTAAGTAAACATGATGGGTATCAATTCTATTATTCAATAAGTTATGTAATCAGCATGATGAGTGTCAAAACAAGATGAAAAAAGTTAGAATATACGCATCATCAATTTATCATCAACAAATATCAATCGATTAACCACATATAACCTAACAATTCTCTCTACAATTAATTCATTGTGTTGTGACTATGTATAATCTTATATCAATTCTACATGAATGCATGAAAGATTCAATCTTTGGAGTCAAAAGTGGCACGATGTCAAGAATATTGGGATTAGCTCGCGTAAACCCTCAATAGACCCAATGAAGATAATCAATACAATGATACGATAACGAATAGGATCTACTTGCAAGAATTTCAATAAAACTTGAATTTAATACAATTAATAATTCAAGAGGACAGTGACTTGCCTTATAAACAGTAAAAATGATAACCAAGAATAACAGGATAAGGATCCCGAAGCAACGAACCCACGAACTAGCACAATTAACACATGCGATATACGTGCAATCAAATCCAAGTATAATAGCCAAAGAGAACTCAGCAACTACTGCAAGAGAAGAGACAGCAGCACCAACGGGCTCAGGTCTTGGCCGATGCTGGTGGGCGGCGATGCAGGGGCGGCGTCGACGGCGAACGGCACGACAGCAGCAGCGCTCAAGGTGGCGCTGCTATGCCGGCATCGACAGAAAGAGGGCCAGCAGCGATGAGAGATGGGGATTTTGGCTGTGGCGGTGCTAAGAGAGGTCGTGGTTGGGTTGAGCAGCGGTGTAGGCATTGACGGGAAGGCTCAACGGCCGGGGGGGTCGTCGGAGTAGGTGATCGGAGAAGAACAACAATGGGTTTAGGTGATTTTGGGTGGGAAATTGGACGGGGAGAGAGAAACGGCGAGGAGAGAGAAAAAGGAGAGAGAGAATATGTGGCTAGGATTTCGAATTGCACAATTTTTAGAGTTTGCAGTAGAGTTGTATTTATAGGGTACATTTAGGTTACTAGGTTGGTAATTTAGGGTCCAGTAATAGCGGTTTTGGGTCAAGAACAAATGATTTGGGTTTTAGGATTCAATAAGAGATAGATCTAAACCAATCGGGTTCAAATAAAAATACCCACAATTAGATAAAAGAAAATAGGATCAACAAAATAGTTCAATCACGAAGAACGGAGAATTTCATGAACAAAAATTTAAATCCAAATAAATAAATAAACAATACAAATGAATAGAATATAAACTGGGCTTGAAAATAAATTGGAAATTCGCCAAGAAAATCAGATTCGGTACAATAATAAAATAATCCAATAGATGAATTTTAAATAGATAATCATGAAATAACAATTAATAATCATAATCATAATAGTAATAAAATTATACCATAAAGTAGTATTCGGGTTTAACTATTTTATTAAAATAATCCATTAATAATAATACACTTGGTTTTGGCTCAAATATAAATAGTCAATCAATAAGATATAGAAAATAAGATCAAAATACACCGTTATACGAAATGAATAAAATTTTCGATTAGAAATCACTTTAATGAAAAATCCGAAAGAATTTAGCACAAAATAAATTTACAAAAAAAAAATCAAATTATAGAAAATACACGGAAAAATACCTTTTGTCAGGAATGTGGGTTACATCGGAGGCGATCGTCACCACACGAATCAAATCCTACGGTACAAACGAGTCAGATCATTAAGTTAATTGCAGTCAAAGGCAGTCTACATTGTTGAAAGTCAAAAGGTCAAATTCTTCATTAATCTTCAAAAATAATTCACATCAAGTGATTGCTCCCACACTGAAAAAAGCAGCAACAATGATGTTATGCATATCTAGTTGCGCTAATTAGCGTACAAACTACATTTTTAGGTGTGCAAACATCTAGCGTGCATAATATATATATCTGTGTGTGTTGTATAGAAAAAGGTTGACCCATGCATGCATGGAGTTAATAATTCGGAATGGTGTTCAAATGATGGGATCCACTCACTAGCTAGCAACTGCTTTCACGATATCAGTTCTTTTTTCTGTAATAATCTTGTCTTCCTTTGACCTGGGAAAGAAAAGAAGAAGAATTTGTAAGTAGCCGTTGCAGGGGCCGTGATTCATATAAGATGACAGGGCCATGCACAGAGTAAGACCAAGATTACAGTGACAAAACAAATCTGATACTGTTGCTTTCTGCAAGGTAGCTGCTAATCGAGATTGGCATCATAATTAGGCTTAGTATGTTCACATCACATGCATGCATGATCTCTGATATTGTGATATGATGATGATACCACCAAAAACAAAAACTCGATCGACGACTGTTTTTTCTTTCCATCTTATTTTTTTTCTCCCTTTTAACTTTGATTGGTTTAAAAAGCAGGGCTCTTCTTCTCAAAACCAGCCCTGACTAGTCTGACGGACCGGTCCTTGCAAGGATGATGATTCACCAGCTACCCGCTGTTCTGTTCTATTCTATCCTATTACACCTCCTTTAGAGCATCCACAGTGGTGTTTCTCATTTGCCAAAAAATGGCTGCTATAGTAATAGCAAATAGAAGCAATCGCTGCAATGGTCGTTTGCTATATTTTTGCCAAAAAATTGAGAGACGGTATATGATATACCGTCTGTCGTTTTGAAATTAAATTTAAAAAGTTAATTACTTATTAACTATTAAACTAAATTAATTAAATAAATTAATTAATATAATAATAACTAAACTTACTTACAACTACTTTAACCTTAATTAACTACTAATACCTACTGACTAAACCTACTTTTTGACTTTTATACTTTTTGGTTGGACGGGGAATCATTCCCCGTCTGACCATTTTTTTTTTTTTTTTTTTTTTTTGTTTTTTCGGGCCAATCACCTCCGTTCATTTTAAATAAAAAAAAATAATAAATAAAAAACATCCCTCAGACGGGATATCATATCCCGTCTGATTGAGACGGGATATGATCTCCCGTTTGAGAGGTGTTTTTTTAATAAAAATTTAATAAAAATAGATCAGACGGGATATGATATCCCGTCCTCTATAATTTGAGAATCGCTATTCTGTTTCTCAAATATGAGAAACGAATATAGATCGTTTGCTAAAAAATGGCAATATGAGAAACCATTGCAGCGCTTGCTTTCTCAAAAAATGGCAAATTGAGAAATTTAGAAAACCACTGTGGATGCTCTTAAAGGAGCTCAGTATCTGGCAGACCCTTTTTTTTGATAATATTTGTGGAAACGACCCAATGTAAAAAATATTTATCAATATGGTCTAGTTCTTAATTAAAATTTTATAGTATACTTTCCATAATACTTTCTATCGGATATATGATCTTTTATTAAATTCTAAAAAAAAATTATTTTAGGATAATTTCTACTTTTATGATTAAATGTTTTTTTTCTTCTATTCTGTAGCTTATAAATTAGTGATTGATTTAAAGAAAATTACAAAAATTAAGTAAAAATTACTTACTCTGAACTGGCTCTGATACCAAGTAGATACAAAGTATGAAATATTTAGTAAATGCCTGTAAAAAGAGAAAAAAATAGTATCAAAAAAAAATTATGGTGATATCCATCTGTAAAATAGTATTCTTCAAAATCAATTACATTATCATTCTCCAGAATATCAAAATAATTAAGCATAATTCCAGAACTTCTCGTAGACTCTGATTCTGTTTCATATAATTCACTATCACTATCATTTGGGGGTTCTTCCATATGTTCATTTCTTTCCCCAACATGTTCATTTTTTTCCCAAAATTTGTCTATATGTTGTTGTAAGACTCCATATGTAACTTCTAAATTCTCTATTTTCATAAAATAATAAAGATCCTTCAAAGTCTGTTAGATCATCAATTATTTGGACAGTTATATTACTAGTTTCTCCTGGATAAGTTTTATTTGTTGTTATCATTATTACTCTTTGTATGATAAAGAATATAATTTAAGTTCATAAATATCAACCATGTTTGTTACTCTTTCAATGTAATAAACATCAAAGACCAGCATTTTATCACTTCCTTGATAATTAATCATTAATTTATAAATTTATGAAGTAAGACTGAAACTATAAGTATTCATTATTCTTTTTTAGTGATTTTGTGATTTAAAACAACAAGTATGAAATCATGAGTAGGGAGAGATTTCTAAGGATACCCTAAAAATCCAAAAAAAATGGCTCATCATGCTTCCGACCTAGTTAAAATTCTTTGAGCTGCTTTGTACTAGTTACTACCAGTGAATAAAATATCTCTTGTATGCACCCGATTTCACTGCTCCTTTTACGTTTCTCCCATCTCAGGACTACTATGATCTTCAATATAGCTACATCCAAGAGATACGTTTGGAACAACTTGTAGCACTTCGATACAGGCAACCACAACCTAGCTCGTTTCCTTCTACTTGGTGTACAGTCTAACTATAGAATGTTACAAATGGGTCTTTTTGCAAGATCCTTCAGGCAGAACCTTACAAAACTCTCCCTAAGGAAAGAAAATTAGTTTTTCATACCTTATTTTGTATTAGAACTTGTAGCAAACTCATAGAAAAATAATATTTTATTCCTCTCAATCTTCTTACATACCAAACTTTTCTTACAAACTTATATGAAATTTCTCTCCTCTAGATGTCTGCCTTCCCCCTTACTCAGTCTATCCTTTCATAGACAAAGGGATCAGCTTACAACAAGTTTACATGCATCACTACTTACATCATATGTTCAATAATTGCTACAAATACATAACTGCTTACATCAGCATTTAATTATTATTCGGATTACATTGTGGACTATTCTAAAAAAAGAGATTTCTCTTGACCGACATCTTCACATGCTTCATATTTGTGTTGATGTTCTGCCTTCATCAAACTACAGTAGTATCTAGCTGTCTGTTCTATCATTGTCATTGCTGTTGTAGATAGTATCTAGTACCAACTGTCAAACAGCTCATGCTAATCTTGTGGCTATTTTATTTTGGTTATACTATACATTATTATTTTCTCTGGATCCAGGCTGTCATAGATCAATATGTTGTTTTCTATTAGTTTTATGTCTTTTAGCTTACAATACATGTTTCTGAATCTCATTGTTCTTCTTTCTGAGATTATTTTTTCAAATTCCTCAGCTTTATATGGTACAATGTTGGATGCTCTATAGATCACTTGGGTAGTCATCCCTATTTTTGTAACGTATTCTGCTAGAATCTCTTCATTTTCTTCAAGATACTCACGGATTGTTGAATACATCCTGACATATATTTTTGAGGACTTTGTGAGGCCAAAATAACTCTTGGCTGCTTTATAAATTTTTCTTGGCAAGTGGATCAGTTCTTCACATTCTCTGGACGAATAGATGCAATGAATAAGTCCTCATTCAAATAATGCCCTGATTTTTCTTATATTAGCTCCTGGTAGGATGATGGCCTTGTTCATATGTTGCTATGATTTGGTTTTGATGAACTGATTCACCTCCATTACTTGACATAACTTCTCAATATATTGTAAAAATAATATTTTCTTTGATATTTTGGTAGGAGATTTCTCAGTAAGAAGTGTCTCCATATATGTAGCCTTATTTGAGAATGTAATTGCATCTTCTTTTAAGGAATGAGTGGGTTCGCCTATCTCACTCATTTTTTCGTTAATATTATCCATCATACTTTCCGTAGTTACATGCTGACTTACATGCTGGTAGAACAGACTTTGAAGTCCGCATATTTGTAGCTGTAATTAATTAAATGCTCCTTTTATTTGTTCCATGATTTTATTAAGGCAAATTATATCTTGTTCTATTTGCTGGACTCTAGTTTCCATTATGCAACAAATAAAATAGTTAATTTCTTGATAGAAAATCAGCTAAAATGTTATCCTTACCATTCAAATCATAATTTGCTAGTTCCATTTGCCATCTTATCAATCTTTTATTTGCTATAGTTAGGTCTATTATTTTGTATCCAACTCTTTGCTTGTGTATTATCTGTCCTTACTGTGAATTTGTATGTATTATGAATAATTCAAATTTTTTTATAGCCTTTATTATTGCTAATAGTTCTTTTTCATTTATGTGGTAATTTTGTTGGGTTTGTGTGAATGATCCACTAGTATATCTGGCTAGTCTCTCTTCTTTTCACATATTTCAATAAATTTTAATATTACTCCCCAATTATTTTCACTTGCATTTATTTCTATTGTCCATGAATATTTTTTAACAATTAATCTCAGCTTATTTAATTCTGAAGTTCGTTGTTTTAATATTTTAAGTTTTTGTTCATCCTCTGGGGTCCATTCTGTAATGTCCCACCCCAATACTCAGACAATTTAATTTTTTATTAGTATAACTGCCCACCACAGGCTGTCTCTCAAAGGTGATTAACCAATCTAGTGTAGGATCTACCTTCTAGACGTTGTGGAGCATCTGATCTACTATCCGTCCGATTATTCATGATCCCGAAATTCACCGCCCGATCAATTACAATCCCGGATTTAATTGAGCTGCCCTCCTATCTGCCTGACTAATTATGATCCCGGAATCCACTACCCGATCAATAACAGTCCCAGATTTAATTGAGGGCTCACCACATTTTCGGAATCTACCGCCCGACTGCGTCTATAGTCCCGGAATCCACCGCTCGACTATATAAACATGCCCAACACTCGGTTTCGAAAGTCGGCTTTCATACCATTTGTAATGCCCCTACCCGAAGCTCAGACAATTTATACCATTTATCAGACAAATTATTTATAGTATAGTACAACAGCCCACCACAGGCTGCCTCTCAAAAGGTGGTTAACCGGATTGGTGACTCTTGATCATAGGCAATTATATTTATAATTAATTATTTTTGTTCAACTCCCAATGTGGGACAAATTTCCCACATCCTTCTCCGTTATCTCTCTCCTGAGAACGCACAGCAGCACCCACGGCGGCCCCAACCTGGATGCAACATCAGCACACAAACGGACACAACACAGCGCCCACAAAGCTCCTCAACTACTCTGTAGGTGGGCCCCTCCCACGTGCTGGCCACGTCAGCAAATGAACCAAGCAGCCAAAGATGCTTCTTCACTCCGTGGGCCCCCTTCCATACATTTTTCATTATATTTACACATTATGCCATCATGCATTATGTTTTTACCAAACAGCCATCTCTTATGCATATATATTATATATATCTTATATACTATATATTATACCTTAGAAATTATCGGGTGTTACAATATATATATATATATATATATATTAAAATTACGGGGTGTTACATACACCCCCCTTTAGAAATCAGCATCCTCGCTGAGTACGGGGCATGCAACCTAATGCAGGATCTCCTTTCTAGCCAATGTGGAATTGCGTACCCTGATTCAGCTAATTCTAGTGTACTGCAATTGGCCAAACTACCATTGTACTGACCTCAGCTCCCTCTCAGGCATACCCACCTTGACCCACACTCGGTGTCAAAAGTCGGCTCTGATACCATTTGTAATGCCTCGTCCCAATACTCAGATAATTTTATTTATTTATTAGTACAATTGTCCACCATAGGCTGCCTCTCAAAAGGTGGTTAACTAATTAGGTGACTCTTAATGTAACCCCCATTCCCAACAATAAGTGTTTTCCATGTATTTGCTATAATTTTATTTTTATAAAGTTATTTTGTGCTAAATTCATTTCGGATTTTCATTAAAGCATTTTGTAATTGAAAATTTATTCATTTCGAATAACGGTGTGTTTTAATCTTATTTTCTGTATCTTGTTGATCTGATATTTATATTTTAGTCCTAAAATCAAATATATTATTTTAATAAAACTGTTAAACCCGAATACTACTTCATTATATAGTTTTATTATTATTATAATCATTACTATTAATTGTTATTTCTTGATTATCTAACTAAAAATTCATCTTTCGAATTATTTTATCATTATACCCGGTCTGATTTTCTTGGCGAGTTCCAATTTATTTTTAAGCCCAATTCATATTATTTGAATTGTATTATTTATTTATTTAAGTGGATTGGAATTTTTTTTCAAGAACTATTTTCTCTTTTATTGGGTTTATCTATCTTGTGGATGTTATTTTATTGAACTGTGGGATATTTTATTTGAACCCTATTGATTTAGATCTATCTCTTATTTGAACACTAAAACCCAATTTCTATTGTTCTTGACCCAAAACCACTATTATTGGATTCTAAACCACTAACCCAATACCATAATTGTACCATATAAATACAACCCTACCGCAAACCCTAAAAATTGCACACCATCGAAACCCTAGTCGCTTATTCCCTCTCCTCTCTCTCTCTCTCTCCTCGCCGTTCTCTCTCTCTCGGTGTTTTCCCACCAAAACCCAAGAACCCGATCTCTGTCGTCTTCTCCGACCAGCTCCAGCCACCCGCCTCGTCACCTTCCGTTGCCACACCTCCTGGTGCCGCCTCTTAGCGCCACCACACCGAAACCCACAGCGATCCTCCTCCTCTGTCCTCGTCAGCAACGGTAGCCAAAACCCCCCAAATCCCGTTGACCCACTGTAGCGCTCCTAAGCGCCGCTACTCTGTTTCGCGCGGTGACAGCTTCGTCGACGTCGACCTCGATGCCTCGCCTGCACCACCTCGCCAGTCGTCGCCCCCTTGCTCGACACCAGCACCGCGGGCCCCCTTGCTGCTATTGGCTGCTGTCTCTCTTGCTGTTTTTGCTATTGACTTGGGGATTCTATTGCACGTATATTGCACGTGCTATTTGTGAATAGGTTAGTTCGTGGGTTCATTGCTTCAGGATCCTTATCTCGTTATTCTTGGTATTCATTTTCACCAGTTATAAGGCACGTCACTGTACTCTTGAATTATTAATTGTATCAAATTCAAGTTTTGTTGAAACTCTTACAAGTAGATCTTTTTTTTATCGTATTATCCATTGTTCGTCTCTTCGTTGGGTCTATTGAGGGTTTACACGAGCTAACCCCAATATTCTTGATATCATGCCACTTATGACTCTAAAGTTTGGATCTTTCATGAGTGCATATAGAATTGATAATATGGTTGTTCATATAATTATCACACAAATAAATTATTGTAGAGACAATTGATAAGTTGTATGTTGCTTGATCGATTGATGATTGATTGATGATAAATTAATGCATGAGGGTGTTCTAATTTAATTTATCATGTTTTGACACCCATCATGCTGATTATACAAATTATTAACTAAAGAATCGAAATCCATCATATTAATTAATTTATTTTCAAGAAAACTAACCAAAATTCTGTGTATTGCTTGCTGGCCTGTATGTTGACTACTATTTTTGAACTAGTAAATGATCTTAGAATAAATTATTTTCTGAATATGAATTGTAGCCTTATATTTCTAGTTTCCAGAACATCTTGAATTTTTGAATTCTGAGTTGCGTAGCAAAAGTTATTTCCGTTTTACTACAGCTGTGTTTTTTTTACTTTAAGAATTTCAAATTGCTGCATCTTCCATGTTTAAATAGTAAAAAGGCTGATCAAATGTTAAAATTTTGCTATGATAATTTCCAGATTTTTAGTAATCATGTTTAGGAGTCTATAAAATATTTTTAATGAATTTATTATGGAGTTTTTGCTGATTCTAAAATTATAATAACATGATGTTGAAATTCTGCCTGAACATGAAATCTGTAAAGAACATTGTGATTGACCTAGCTACTATTATCAGATTTTGAACATTAAATATGCGTTGGAACCGTGTGGAAGTCTAGTTTCGATAATTTCTGACGAACTCAGTTTTCAATTTCTAAAACAGTGGAAAACTATATTTTTGTACAAACTACTCTTACTGTCCAAAATTTTACTTTTCAGATTTTAATAGATTAATTATTTCTATATCGTATTATTGCATGAATTAATATATGTATGTTGTATTACATGATCCCAATGAGTTATTGTCACATTCTAATTGTCCTATTTCATGTTACCATCCTATTGTTCTTCTATTGATACCATTGTTTACCGAAATGTCCATTGATTGCATATTAGATTGTTGCATTGATAAATAATTAATAAGCTGGGGTTTAAGAGATTGACTAGAGTAGTTGATGATATAGAGATTGTACTCAGATGATGGATCGTGATTATTACCGTTATCTTCATCGTGTAAGAAATCACACCATTGCCCGTGTTATTACCATTATCGTTATCATACCTAGTACATGAACTATAAAATCTACCACTATAGTCTAAATAAAATTGATTGTATGTATCAAACCTATGGCATGGAACATATGGGATGCAGTAGTACATGCATTAGTTAGGATTTAAAATGATTAATAGATACAAGGATTGACACATCATCGACACTGCATATTATTCCTTATTGTTCCTATTGATATCGAATACTGGCTAAGTATTATTGTTACTGATCATCGATTACTGTTACCGAATATTGAATCATTATTTATAGTCATTGTACCGATTATCATGATATTGATTATTGTTATTATCCCGTGATTCCTATTGATCCATTGATTCATTGTTATACCATTATTTTATTGTTCTCTGCTTTCTCTACTTGCTGTCCATGACTTGCTCTAAGAATGATTTTTCTTCTCTTTTCAAATGAAGTGTTTACAGGTGTTGATGGAGAATTGCCTGATAGATTGGGAGAACAATATTGGTGAATGAATTGATTGTATTGCCGCTTAATAAATAATTATTGCTTGGTCATGAAGACTTAATTATTAGACTATTTCTATTTCATTATATTCTGGGCTCTTGACCCCAATATTGCTAATATTTGTTTCCAGATGTTGGATTATTATTGTACTTGGATATTATATATTGCTTCATTTCAAGTATATTGTTCATGAGATTATTATTATTGCCTGCGCAATTATTCTGTATCGATTATATTGTTGAGTTATGTAACACCCCTTTTTTTAAAAAAAAAACTAAACCTCTAAATTCAATTCTTTCAATTTCTATATCACTTTAAACATAAACTAAGAAAGTTATATTTCAATGAAAATTTCGGCAGAGTTTCCCCTGTAAATTTTGCCTCGAAACACAAATAGCTTACGGAATTCTGCTCAAAATTTCGTAGCTCACAATACATGCAATAATTTCACGGGCTCCCCAGGCCAAAATGAGCAGAAACACACAGGCAATATAATATAATGCTCTGGGGGCCAAACTCATAACAGAATAGTAGTTACCAATTAAAAACTATAATTTTCTTTGAAAACGCAGTAAAATTTTTAGAAAAACCTTTGTAAAACCTACCACAGGGCCCGGTACGCCACAACGAGATGGGTACGGGTCAAGAACATACCATACTACCCCACACTATATTCATCATCGATATCCAGGTACTTTTACATTCAAAATACAATTTAAATCACGAATTTCACTATTTACCTAACTAATTTATACAAGAAATTTAAAAATAATAAAACTCCACTCTACAGCCTACGCCTCACCTCTGAGCTGCTGAGGACTTGTAACAGTAGGGGATTTAGGGTAGTCCAGGGACTCACTAACCCCCCAAACACTAAGGGGTCAGCCATTTCTGGTGTGAGTGTAGTTATTAATCTAATAACAAATAAAATAGTATAAAGAAAATAATTTAAACTTACAAATACCAAGTTAAGATAATGCAACCTGAATCCTGAACACAACAACATCATCAATACGACGTTATATCAAATACTTTGTCAACCTGCATTCAACTATTTAATTATCCATAACTTCACCCATTCGCGATATGTTTCACATCAACCTCGTATATGTATACTCTTATTTTACATTCGCATAATACAATGTCACATACAATCCATGGCTTTGCAAATTTGAATTTCCTAAAACAAATATTTATCCTTCCACAATTATTGTCATAACAACATTTCACTAATTATATGAATATAACTACATGGTGTTATTGTTGATTCTTGATTTTGATGATCACAACACACTGCACATGTATCAATGCTAAACTTACAGGTGCTATACACAAAGGACTTACTACTATACAGCTGAATAAATGAACAAGCACAAAAGCTCCAGATAAAGACAATGGCTAAAGCTTCATTCAAGACTCAAGACTCAAGCTCAAATGTGTCAATATTTTGTCATGTCTTGTAAACAATGTAATTTTTACTTTTGTTGAGTCTTAGCATGATTGTAAATCCTTGTCACACACACATACACTCACTATTTTATAATGTGTGTTTTTCAAAAACAACAAAAAAGAGTCAAAACAGTTTGAAGTAATTTAACTGTTGAGTACAAGTTGACTGATGCCTCTGGCAGTCGACTGGCAGTACAAAACTGTTTAAATTTATTCAAACTCTGACCAGTCGACTCATTATGGCAACCCAGTCGACTGTTCGAGTGCTTTTGACCATTTTCTGTTTTCAAAATTGATTTTTTAAAATCAAAAGCTTTAAGATCCGTTGGTTGACAGTTGGAATAACTGTCTCCCAACGTCCAGGAGATCTAACTCTATAAATAGAGTTCAGATCTCACTGAAAAAGATCTTAACATACTTTTCTAATATATCCGAGCATTCTTTGAGAAATTATAAGTGAAAAAGTGAGAAAAAGCTTTCAAGTTTAAATTTCCTGGTTCTCTACACTCAGTCCAGTATAACAACGATTTCGTTCTGGACTGGGTATAGAAGTCGACCTTGTTTTAGCCACGTGCAACAACACAATACACCAACAAGGCTATAGGTTGACTGTAAAGTTTTACTTGTTTCTTTTTGCTCTCGGTTGGAGAGTTAGACTCTAGGGTGTAGAGTCGGTCGTTCACTCTTGGTAGCAGAGTGGGTCTGCTTTCTCTGGTTGAGAGAAAGGTCTACGGGTTAGACAAGGTTGTTGTCTTAACGCCGTAGGGTATTCTTGTAAACTTGTTTTTCAAGAATAGTGGAAATCTCAAGTGGGTTGCTTGGGGACTGGATGTAGGTCGGAAGGACCGAACCAGGATATATCTTGTGTACTCTGTGATTGGTTGTCTTGATCTTGCATTTACTTTTTGTTTACTTCAGTTCTGTGAAACTTGTCTGGACAGTCGACTCCTTGCACTATCAATCAACTGGTCAGTCTCGTATAAGTTGTACATTAACTGTGCCTTCAGTCGCCTGTCTCATCTTTAAGTCGACTACACAGAGTTGTTATATTTTCTTTTATTTGGTCATATCAGTCGACTGGTTCACAACTAAGTCGACTGCACCGAAGAAAATTTTATTTATTCCGCAGTTTTTTAATTAACACTATTCACCCCCCCTCCCCCCTCTAGTGTTTGTTGCTTCGCCTACAAGATCCAACACTTGGTATCAGAGCAAGGTTACAGGCTATGGCAACTACTTCAAATACTAATCAGTACCATGAAGGCCAATCTACACAACGGCCACCGCTATTCGATGGAACTAACTACAATTATTGGAAATGCCGAATGAGAATCTACCTCCAATCAATCAACTACGAAATATGGCAAATGACAGAGACGGAATACACTGCTCCTACTATTCCATATGCACAATGGAATGATGATCAAAAGAATCAAACTATGAACAATGCCAAAGCAATGAATGCATTATTTTGTGCACTCACAAAGGAAGAGTTCAACCGTGTATCAAATGGTACAACCGCACATCAAATCTGGCATACACTCGAGATAACACATGAAGGGACAAATAAAGTTAAAGAGTCTAAAATCTCTGTTCTTGTTCACAGGTTTGAGATGTTTCGAATGAAGGACAATGAAACTATATCCGAGATGATCACCAGATTTACTGATATCACAAACTCTCTTGTGGCACTTAGAAAGACTTACAGTCAAGCAGAGATGGTTAGAAAAGTCCTACGTGCACTCACTCCAGAATGGGAAAAGAAGACCACGACAATAGAAGAAGCAAATGATTTGTCACAACTTTCTCTTGAGAATCTTGTGGGAAATCTCATGGCATACGAAGTGCAACTTGAAGATCGAAAGAAGGATGCAGAATCACATCAAGCAAAGAAGAAATCATTGGCTTTTAAAGCCATGACAGACTCGGAAGATGAGGAAGAAGATGAAGAGGAGATAGCAATGTTCACTCGAAGATTCAAAAAATTCTTAAAGAAGGGTAAGTTTAATTCCAAAAATAGAGATTCTAATGACCCTCCTACTTGTTTCAGGTGCAATAAAACAGGTCACATGAAGAAGGATTGTCCCCTAGAAAATGCAAAGAACAAGGGAAAACCATCCAACTTCAAGAAGGACAAATACTCAAAGAATAAATTTGCCAAGAACAAGAAGGCCTATCAAGCAACATGGGATGATAGTGATTCTCTTCCGAAGAAGAAATGGATGAAAACAATGAAGTGGCAAACATGTGCTTCATGGCTTCACAAGATCATGTAAGTAATGATTTCGAATCAGAAGATTTAATTGATGCCTTTAATGAAATATTTCAAGAATTGAAAAATGAAAAGATTAGAGTTAAGAGTCTAGAGAAAGTTAATCAAACAGTTTCTCAAGAAAATCTTAACCTTGATAAGGAAGTGAAATCTTTAAATTCTCGCATTGCAAGTCTAGATACTGATCTTGAATCTCTCAAAAAGAATTATGAAGAGATATCAAAGAACATATCTAAATTTAACAAAGGCAAAGAGAATTTAAATGATGCCCTTCATCATCAAGTAAAATCTAGTCAAAAATACGGTCTTGGTTTCAAAAATTCTTCTATAAAAGAATCTTCTGTTAAAAACACTAGTAGAAACAAATCAGCATCTATTTCTAGTGTTACACACAAATTATATGAATTTTTTGAAAAGCCTAAGGCTGTAAATTCTAGTGATAAAAGCAAGTCTGACATTCGGTTAAGTCGACTGAACCCATCTATCAGTCGTCTGTCCAGAGGAATTGAGCTTATTCAACAAGATCAAAACCTCATATAAGTCGACCTAGTATACCATCAAGTCGACTGACTCACACTATAAGTCGACTGAAGGACACTGTCAAGTTGACTGGACAGAACAAGTTTGTATGGGTTCCAGTCAGCTTAAATCAGAATGATAGAATTGGGTATATTACTTCATATGTATTAAATGTGTGTAATTCTATTAATTATATTCCTGCTTATGGAGGAAAATCAAACTCTTCATGGGTTTGGTTTCCCCCAAACTAATATGTTTTGGACCCAATAAAAAGAGTACCATATTTACCTTGAATATTTTATAGGTACCCAAGAAAGATCGCTGGATACTAGACAGCGGGTGTTCAAAACATATGACAGGACATGCCAACCTTCTATCCACCATCCAAAGCATAGATGGAGGAACAGTTACCTTTGGTGATAACAACAAAGGCAAAGTCATAGGAATCGACATGGTCGGTAAAAATTCTAACCCAACCATAGAAAATGTATTGTTAGTTAGTGGTTTAAAGCATAATCTATTAAGTATTAGTCAATTGTGTGATAAAGGGTATAACATAGTATTTGAAAAAGATGCATGTTTGATTTATGACACTACTATGCAAAATATCATTTTTCAAGGTTTTCGTAAAAATAATATTTATGAATTGTGTTTGAATGCAATTGAATTTTCAAATGACTTTTGTTTAATAGCTTCTAACAATGAATCTTGGCTATGGCATAGAAGATTTGGACATGTGAACATGAAGAATCTCTCAAAATTATCTAAGTATAATCTAGTTAAAGGACTGCCAAAACTATCCTTTAAAAAGGATAAGTTATGTGATGCATGTCAACTAGGAAAACAAATCAAATCCACTTTTAAAACAAAAGAAGTAATTTTTACTAGTAGGCCGCTCGAATTAATTCATATGGATTTATTTGGCCCTACTAGAGTTGCTTCTTTAAATAAAAGTAGATATATATTTGTGTTAGTAGATGGTTTTTCAAGATTCACTTGGACATTCTTTTTAAAACATAAAAATGATGCTTTTGATGAATTTGCAAATTTTTGTAAACGTATTCAAAATCAAAGATCTCTAACCATAGTCACTATTAGAAGTGATCATGGTGGAGAATTTGAGAATGAAACATTTACAGAATATTGCAACAAGAATGGTATAACACATTCATTTGCATTTCCTAGAGCTTCACCACAAAATGGAGTGGTTGAAAGGAAGAATAAGACTTTGCAAGAATGCGCACGTACCATGCTTGTTGAAAGCAATTTACCAAAGCACTTTTGGGCTGAAGCTGTTGCTACAGCTTGTTATGTTTTAAATAGAATTCTTATAAGACCTAAGCTAAAGAAGACTTGTTATGAGTTATTTTTTAACAAAATTCCTAAAGTCTCTTACTTTAAGACATTTGGTTGTAAGTGTTTTATTCTGAACACTAAAGATAATTTAGATCTAATGAGGGTATCTTTTTAGGATACTCAAATAGGAGTAAAGCATATAGAATTTTCAATAAGTCTACAATAACTATTGAAGAGTCAATGCATGTTACATTCGATGAATCTCTACCTTCATCAAATTTAAATAAAGATGATGAACCTGATTCATCACCTTTAAATAATGTGATTAAATCTTTAGAACAAACTAGTCTGGCTGATAAGTCGACTGATAAGGACCTCCAGTCGACTGAAGCAAAGCAGTCGACTGAAGAACCTGTCAAGTCGACTGATCCTATTGTGATATCTTCAACTTTACCAAAATCTTTTGTTGAAGTTAAAGATCATCCTCATGACTTAATAATTGGTGACATCTCCCATGGTATTCAGACACGTTCACATGTTAATATGATTTCTCATACAGCATTCTTGTCGGATTTTGAACCGAAAAATATACAAGAAGCTTGTGAGAATGAATTTTGGATGAATGCCATGCAAGATGAACTAAACCAATTTATAAGGAATGATGTATGGGATTTAGTTCCACGACCTCCTGATCAGACTATTATTGGTACCAAATGGGTATTTAAAAATAAGTTAGATGAATCAGGAAAAGTTGTAAGGAACAAAGCTAGATTAGTTACTCAAAGGTATAATCAAGAAGAAGGTATAGATTTTGATGAAACATATGCTCCTATTGCTAGACTAGAATCAATTCGTATTTTATTATCTTTTGCTTGTTTCATGAATTTTATACTTTATCAAATGGATGTTAAAAGTGCTTTTCTTAATGGGTTTATTAAAGAAAATGTTTATGTTAAACAACCACCAGGTTTTGAACATGAACAATTTTCAGATCATGTTTATAAATTGAAAAAGGCTTCATACGGTCTTAAACAAGCACCTCGTGCTTGGTATGATCGTCTGAAAACTTTTCTTTTAGAAACAGGATTTGAAATAGGTAAAGTAGACACTACTTTGTTTATTAAAAGAGTTAAGAATGATATCTTAATCATACATATATATGTTGATGATATAATTTTTGGTTCTACTAATAATAATCTATGTCAAGAGTTTGCTAATACCATGAAAAACGAGTTTGAGATGAGTCACATGGGTGAACTCAATTATTTTCTTGGACTTCAAATTAAACAGTTCTCAAATGGCATATTTATTAATCAAGGAAAATATGCAAAGGAACTACTCAAACGATTTAACATGGATAGTACAAGTAGTAAATCCACACCTATGGCTACTACTACTACCCTTGACAAAGATATATTAGGTAAGAGTGTTGATCAAAAACTCTATCGAGGTATGATTGGTTCACTCTTATATATTACCGCAAGTAGACCAGATATTATCTTCAGCGTATGTTTATGTGCTAGATATCAGTCTAGTCCTAAAGAGTCTCATTTAAAAGCAGTGAAACGAATTTTAAGATACATTAAAGGCACATCTGAATATGGTTTATTTTATCCACGCACCGATAATTTTCAACTTTTGTCATATAGCGATGCTGATTTTGCTGGAAGTAAAACTGATCGCAAGAGTACGAGTGGGACATGTCACTTTTTGGGACATTCACTAGTCTCTTGGTGCAGTAAAAAGCAAAATTCCGTATCCCTATTAACTACAGAAGCTGAATATATCGCTGCAAGTTTGGCATATGCACAAATCTTGTGGATGAAACAAACTTTATTAGATTATGGTATTTCATTTGAAAAATCTTCAATTATGTGTGATAATACCAGTGCAATTAATCTATCTAAAAATCCGATTCAACATTCACGTACGAAACATATTGATATTCGACATCATTTTCTACGTTATCATGTTTTAAAAGGAGATATATCTTTAGACTTTATCTCTACTGATAAACAAGTAGCAGGCATCTTTACCAAACCCCTTAAAGAAGATACTTTTATTAACTTAAGAAGAGAACTAGGAATATGTGATTTTATTGATATTTGTTGAAAAATTTCATTTGTTAAGTCGACTGTGTTTTGAGTAAGTCGATTGTACTGTATTTTACTATATACTTATTTTGTTCTCTGACCAGTCGCCTGATCCTTATTCCAGTCGACTGATCAGCAGATATAACAATTTAGTCTCTTCTCGACTAAGTCGACTGATATACCCTACCAGTCGACTGTCGCGAGTTCAACTGTCTTCAACGACGATTCATCGCAGCTTTTGAGATTAAAATCTCATCTCTTTTCACCCGTGACTACTCATATTAGCCGTCGATCTCTTTCCTTTCAATCTCAGCCTTCCATCTTCAGTTAAAAACCCCTTTAACAGCCCTTCTCATCACTTTTACCGTTCTCAGTTTTTCCCCAAATCTCAAAACCCTAATCTGAGAAGAAGGAATAGTCGACTCCATCTGCTGCTGTTTCTCAACTCAGTGCTGATCTTTCTCTCTTTCTTTGGTAAAATCCTTCCTAATCCCTTTTTGTTATGGCTCCTAAGCGTTCTAAGAGGTCTCATGAGGCTAGCTCATCTCAATATTACTCACAATATTTGTTGAATCCGGATCTATTAGAACGTTGGCAACTAATGTGTAACATTATTATTTTCCCGGGACGTTTTGTTAATTTTGGTGATTTGGATAGGTTTAATCTTGTACCCCTATTCCAAAATTGTAGTCTCTATGATTATCTCTCTTTAGCTAATCAACCCGACTATTACCCACAACTAATCTATCTCTTCTATACAAACATGAAAGTTGTTCAATTAAGAGATGGAGATGTTGTGATTCGTTCTTCAGTCAAAAATGCCAAGATAACTCTCACACCCAAGAGGATCAATCAAGTAATGGGTATTGATGACGAAGGACTTGATTTAGGTGACATAGTACTTGATGACTTTTCTATCTTATCTAAAATGTTTTTGCCAAATCAAGGACCCCCAATGACTAGCAAAAACATAACTCCTGTTGCAAAATTAGTTGCTAGAATACTTGCTTATAACATTCTTCCCAAAAGAGGAAGTTATGATCAGTATTCGATGGAATTGCAACAAGCTGTTTATGCCATTTTTGGTAAAATAGCTATTAATTGGGGTCGTGTCATTTTCTCTAAGCTTCAACAGCATCATGTTCATTTTCTACCCTTTGGAGGTCTTCTCACCAGGGTCTTTACAGCTTATGATATTGATCTCGACTCCGAGACCAATGTCGTTAAGCAGTATGACTGCTTCGATCGTGCTAGTTTAGCACGTATGAAGCTTCTTGATCCTGCTCCTAGAACAACCCCTAGGTCTCCTCCTCTTTCTCAAGTTCCTTTTGCTTCTTCTGCTCGACCTTCTGCCTCCTCTAGTTCATCCCTTCCTCGTGCTAACTATGAGGATCCAGCTTCTCTTTATGAATGTGTCAATTACCTTATGAAACACTCAGAGACTGTTGATTCTCAGCTTCACACCCTTGACTCCAAACTTGATCACTTAACCGATCTTTTCCATACTCAATTTCCTCCTCCTTCTCATGCTGCTGATGAAGACTCAGACGAGGACAATTGAAGACCTTATTTTTCGCTATTATGTAATTTTCTATTTTTCTATTGATGAACTTATTTATGTATGAGACATTTATTAGTTTATTTTTGTGTTCTTTAAATGCAAAAGACTGGTTATTTTTTGTTTTTGTTGATGACAAAGGGGGAGAAATATCCTCTTATTTTGTGTTTTCTGTGTTTTGTTATATTTCTGTGTTTCTCTGGTAAGTCGACTGGCTATAAGCATATCAGTCGACTGATGTTACTGTATCTGAGATCCTACTATGTATGTTTGTTTTTGTCTGATCAGTCGCCTCCTCTTTTGTTAAGTCGACTGATACACTTACTTTATGATACATGTTTATGTATGCATGTTGTGTTTTTAATAGGGGGAGCATATCATTACTATGCTTGTATATTTTCTGTTATTATCAGCTATTGTGTTGTCATCATCAAAAAGGGGGAGAATGTTGATTCTTGATTTTGATGATCACAACACACTGCACATGTATCAATGCTAAACTTACAGGTGCTATACACAAAGGACTTACTACTATACAGCTGAATAAATGAACAAGCACAAAAGCTCCAGATAAAGACAATGGCTAAAGCTTCATTCAAGACTCAAGACTCAAGCTCAAATGTGTCAATATTTTGTCATGTCTTGTAAACAATGTAATTTTTACTTTTGTTGAGTCTTAGCATGATTGTAAAGCCTTGTTACATACACATACACTCACTATTTTATAATGTGTGTTTTTCAAAAACAACAAAAAAGAGTCAAAACAGTTTGAAGTAATTTAACTGTTGAGTACCAGTCAACTGATGCCTCTGGCAGTCGACTGGCAGTACAAAACTGTTTAAATTTATTCAAAATCTGACCAGTCGACTCATTATGGCAACCCAGTCGACTGTTCGAGTGCTTTTGACCATTTTCTGTTTTAAAAATTGATTTTTCAAAATCAAAAGCTTTAAGATCCGTTGGTTGACAGTTGGAATAACTGTCTCCCAACGTCCAGGAGATCTAACTCTATAAATAGAGTTCATATCTTACTGAAAAAGATCTTAACATACTTTTCTAATATATCTGAGCATTCTTTGAGAAATTCTAAGTGAAAAAGTGAGAAAAAGCTTTCAAGTTTAAATTCCCTGATTCTCTACACTCAGTCTAGTATAACAACGATTTCATTCTGGACTGGGTATAGAAGTCGACCTTGTTTTAGCCACGTGCAACAACACAATACACCAACAAGGCTATAGGTTGACTGTAAAGTTTTACTTGTTTCTTTTTGCTCTCGGTTGGAGAGTTAGACTCTAGGGTGTAGAGTCGGTCGTTCACTCTTGGTAGTAGTGTGGGTCTGCTTTCTCTGGTTGAGAGAAAGGTCTACGGGTTAGACAAGGTTGTTGTCTTAACGCCGTAGGGTATTCTTGTAAACTTGTTTTTCAAGAATAGTGGAAATCTCAAGTGGGTTGCTTGGGGACTGGATGTAGGTCGGAAGGACCGAACCAGGATATATCTTGTGTACTCTGTGATTGGTTGTCTTGATCTTGTATTTACTTTTTGTTTACTTAAGTTCTGTGAAACTTGTCTGGACAGTCGACTCCTTGCACTATCAGTCGACTGGTCAATCTCGTATAAGTTGTACATTAACTGTGCCTTCAGTCGCCTGTCTCATCTTTAAGTCGACTGCACAGAGTTGTTATATTTTCTTTTATTTGGTCATATCAGTCGACTGGTTCACAACTAAGTCGACTGCACCGAAGAAAATTTTATTTATTCCGCTATTTTTTAATTAACACTATTCACCCCCCCTAGTGTTTGTTGCTTCGCCTACAGGATCCAACAGTTATTACATCTTTCTTTAATAACCATGTTCACAACTAATGTCATAATACGGGTATTTATTTAATTGCATAACTTCGTGTTTATCTTTTTTATAGCATCATAACCATATGCATTCATTCCCAGAATATCACACTTATTTATGTCGTATAACACAAACATCACATTTCATTTCACTTTGCGAGGTACTTGCATTTCATCACATCATTAACACATCACTAATTCGAATACTTATACTCATTGCATCAAAACGTGTTTTATAGCTCATTCTCATCTCATTATACCACTTTAGTAATTTCTCATTCTTATAAGTAATATATCTTATTATCATTTTCACTTATAACACAAATTGCCATTAGCTTCACTTTCATTCTCATCACAATATACTCCATATCCCCAAACACAAATTTTGGGCCACAACATATCACACCCCAAAGCCGATAGCTTGGGTAATAATCACCGCACCCCAAACACACAGTTTGGGTAATATCACATCACATCTCAAGCCGATAGCTTGGTTATTAATTTACTTCAATTACTTATCATCTTCACTTTACTTTATTCTTCATTTCCATTATTCATTACCGATATCATACCACTCACCCTGTGAATTATGCCAAGGCAGGTAGTTCCCACCATTTCCACAGAAACAGCGGGCAGGTAGTTCCTTGGCACAATTCCAAGGTGTAACAACTCATATCATACTGTATTTTACTTTAAAAAATCATTTACATAATATAATTACTTCATACTATTCATATTAACACATATCTCTTTTACTATTTTCATTTTAAATTAACCAAGTACTGTATTTATCATTTATTTTCATACACAAACTCATAACTTGTATTCCTTCATAATCATTTCATTCACAACCACTTTCTTTCACATTCACAATTCACGTTCCACTTTCTTTACTTCCACATTTATTATTAACACCTATTTATTTTATTAATTTGTCGACCAGTGAGCCACAGTATCCCAACATACTGAAAGCCGACATCCCAGTAAACACGCGGCCCGATGCTCACACAGAGTCTTACTCGTCCGAGGCTACGTCTTCCTCCTAGCCGAACTAGTGAGGGAACCACTAACCCCTAGTCCCACTAGGGTACTTCCTCCCAGCCGAAGCCAAGAGGGAAAAAGCCACGTCCCAGGTAAACTGGGTACTTCCTCGCGACGGCTGTCATCGAGGGAAAAACACCACACCCCAGGTAAACTGGGTACTTCCTCCCAGCCGATAGCCAGGAGGGAAAAACCACGTCCCAGGTAAACTGGGTACTTCCTCGCGACAACTTTCATCGAGGGAAACCGGGCCTCAAGCCGATAGCTTGGGCGATAAAATCCACTTACCCCAAACATAGTTTGGGTCCACTATTCCTAAGCCGGTCCTTGGGCGTTAGGAGGTCTAGCCCAAACCCCCAGGATTGCTGTAGGTACTGGTCAACAAAACCATCTGTTATTAGCATTAATCATCTCATCTTTTCATTTTACTAAATCAACATAAAGCATCCACTACAAAAGATACTCGATTTACCGGCGAATATTCCTCGGTGTTTTACTAGTAGCGCCGGGGTAGGTAGCGAATAGGAACGGGGCGCCAGATGGGATGGTTATACACCGGCGGTCACTTTAAAATGCCGGTCTATCCGCGTATTCACCGGCGTTTTATTTAAAAACGCTGGTGAAGTGTATTATTCACCGGCGTTTTAATAATAAACGCCGGTGAATATACCTACACATTCACCGGTGTGTCTAATTGAAACGCCGGTGAAAAGCTGCGATAAATCCCATCTACCCTAACCTTTCGCTCGTCATTTACCCAAACCCTAAAAAAATAAAAAATAAAAAAAAGGGGGCGCTTCGTTTTCCCTCCTTCCACGCTCTACTTCCCGCGCGTTTGCCTCCGCCGCTTCGTCCTCTTCGACAGCCTTCGACCTTTCGTCATCGTCCCTTCTTCCCTTCGTCATTTTCGATTTCCCTCCTCCCTCTCTCGATTTGGAGGTGAATCGGCGATCGGAAACCACCGTGTCGCCCTGCTCTCTCTATCTCCTCCCCCCCGTGCTCGTCGCCCCGCTCTCTCTCTCTCTATCTTCGGTATCATTTCTTGATTTCCCTTATTTTTGAAACTTAGCATTTTTTTCTGATAGATGCATCTTTATTTCCTTAACATGAATGGTTTAGTTGGGATGAAGAATTAGAAAAATATATGCTTAGGTACTGGAAATTTTCATGTTCTTTTACTGTTAAAGAAGCTGATTTCATGCATCTGATTATCATCTTGGCATGTTTTTTTAACCAAAATGGGTTCACTGTGAACTGAGGATGCTATAGCTACGTATGCCAAAATCCTCCGGATATGCACAACAATTGGGTTTTAGATTTAGTTGGGCTAAAGAATGAATATAGCAACATATATGCTCAGATAATGGAAATTTTCATTTCAAGATACTGTTAAAGTAACCTGTTTGCCATCTTTGGCATGATCTTTTAACAAAAAAATGGGTTCACTTCCAAACTAAGTATGCTGCTAGAATTTTCAACTTCTTTTACTGTTAATGAAGCTTATTTCATGCATCTGATTGCCTTCTTGGCATGTTTTTTTGACCAAAATGGGTTCACTTTGAACTGAGGATGGTATAGGTACGTATGCCAAAATGGTCCGGATATGCACAACAATTGGGTTTTAGATTTAGTTGGGCTCAAGAATTAGTAGAGCAACATATAAGCTCAGATAATGGAAATTTTCATTTTAAGATACGGTTAAAGTAACCTGTTTGCCCTCTTTGGCATGATTTTTTAACCAAAAATGGGTTCACTTCCAAACTAAGTATGCTGCTAGAATTTTAGCATGTTCTTTTACTGTTAAAGAAGCTGATTCCATGCATCTGATTGTCATCTTGGCATGTTTTTTTAACCAAAATGGGTTCACTGTGAACTGAGGATGCTATAGCTACGTATGCGAAAATCCTCCGGATATGCACAACAATTGGGTTTTAGATTTAGTTGGGCTAAAGAATTAGTGGAGCAACATATATGCTCAGATAATGGAAATTTTCATTTCAAGATACTGTTAAAGTAACCTGTTTGCCCTCTTTGGCATGATTTTTTAACCAAAAATGGGTTCACTTCCAAACTAAGTATGCTGCTAGAATTTTCATCTTCTTTTACTGTTAATGAAGCTTATTTTATGCATCTGATTGTCTTCTTGGCATGTTTTTTTGATATTAAATGGGTTCACTGTGAACTGAGGATGCTATAGCTGTATGTCAAAATCCTCCGGATATGCACAACAATTGGGTTTTAGATTTATTTGGGCTAAAGAATTGGTAGAGCAACATATAAGCTCAAATAATGCCAATTTTCATTTTAAGATACTGTTAAAGAAACCTGTTTGCCCTCTTTGGCATGATTTTTTAACCAAAAATGGGTTCACTTCCAAACTAAGTATGCTGCTAGCATAGGCCTCATCTTCTTTCACTGTTAATGAAGCTAATTTCATGCATCTGATTGTCTTCTTGGCATGTTTTTTTTTATATTAAATGGGTTTACTGTGAACTAAGGATGCTATAGCTACGTATGCCAAAATCCTCCGGATATGCACAACAATTGGGTTTTAGATTTAGTTGGGCTAAAGAATTGGTAGAGCAACATATAAGCTCAGATAATGGAAATTTTCATTTTAAGGTACTGTTAAAGTAACCTGTTTGCTAATAATTGGCATGATTTTTTAACCAAAAATGGGTTCACTTCCAAACTGAGTATGCTGCTAGCATAGGCCTCATCTTCTTTCACTGTTAATGAAGCTGATTTCATGCATCTGATTGTCTTCTTGGCATGTTTTTTTGATATTAAATGGGTTCACTGTGAACTGAGGATGCTAATTTTTTTATAATTATGTTGATTTGTTAATCCTATTAAAGTACAAATTTTATGATAGTTATTATAAACATGTTATTAATTTAATTTGCATCTCTAAAGAAGTTATTAAATCCTTGACAGGTACAACATGCCGAGGCGTGGAAAGAGGATAAATATAAATGATGGCACGAGAGCCATGGGGATGAGCAGCCACTACATAATAGTGGCAGTCAAACAGATGAGGGTGAGGGTAGCACGCCGCCCACTGTCAAAAACATCGTGGGCGAACTAAGATGACGAATGTTTGGAGGCTTCAGAATGACGAAAGGATCGAGGTGGAGGTAAACAGTGTTGGGCAACCGGTTGGCGATAACGCCAGCAAATTTTCTTCCTTTATTGGGGTTATAGCAAGGAACCCCCGGATACTTCCTTTGTCATACGAGAGTTGGCCGAAGGTGCCAACCACGACAAAGGCCACTGCTATTACGACAATCAAGGTATTTCTCATCTAAAATAAATAATTGGTCGGCGCAAATATATTATTGAAATATGTTTTTTTAGTGATGGGTACTAAATTTTGCAGCAATACTTCTCGTTCGCCGACTCCCTTACGTCTTGGGTTGAAAAGTCACTCTCCAAAAAGGGAGGGACTACAAGAGTGACTTGAAGGCGAAGTTTTATGACAAAGACCTTTCAGAGGAGGAGAATGCAATGAATGTGCCAGAAAATGTGGAGCCTTCAGATTGGCAATTTCTTGTGCACTACTGGAGTTCGGCGATCGGTCAGGTATTTACATTAAATGCACAAAAATCTAATGAGTATGTGGTTGTATGGCTACTGTAATGAATATTTCTGCTAACTTCATTGTGGCATGTACAGAAAAGGGCGGAGGTGGGAGTTGCCAGTCGGTCAAAGCAGCTAGTGTTGCACACCGCTGGTACACAGAGCTTCGCTCTGGTTCGGGAAGAATTGGTAGGCGCAATCGTATTGAACATTTTTTACTTACAGTTATTTGTTTATAACCATTTCATCTTACTAATATATAGGCAGAAGATTTGGGGGGTCCTACGGAGTTTGGCGACATTGACTTTTTCGATGCCACCCACAAATCGAAGGATGGGACGTATGCGAGCCCTGAGGCAGCACGGATTCTGGTAATTTGTGAACTAATATCTAATGAGTATTCGAAATCTCATCTGCTTTTAACTCTGATTGTTATGTCCTTTTACAGACTAACGCTCGGAAAAGGTATGATGAAATCTCTTCCGCTTCAGATTCTGACCCTACGGCGGCACGCCCAGATTGGCATACCCGGCAGAGAGTTGCCTTGACCGAGGTTAGGAGAAAGGAGAGGCATGGACGTGTCCGTGGTATGGGGCTAGGACCAACCCCCTCGCGGCTATTCGGACGGAGTGAATCTAGTTCAAGTGCCAATCGGGACGAGGAGATGACTTCATTAAAGGCACAAGTTGCACTCCTCCAAGAACAAATGGCCCATTTAATAGGGCAGCAATCCCAAGTCCCACCCTTGGTAAGTATTTAAATTGGTATTTTTAAAGAGATTATGGTCTTGAATGCATGAAAGACACGTACTAGTGTTTGTGAGTCTGCATTGTGGCTGTCGTCTATAAACATTTCGTCTATGTTTCTTAAGTGGGCTGTGATTAGAAAGAAAGGGTTAGAGTGGAGATCTGGAAACCCAAATAGAGACATCTCGTTTATTATAATCTATACTTATTGTTGGACCAATCCCCTCTTGCTGTTGTTGCTGATGTCTCTTTGTGTGCGTGTGTTGAAGAGAATGAAGGGATGAGAGAGAGATGAGGAAAATGCCGCTATGTTAGCCTGGTGTATCCTCATTCTCTACCATCCCTCTTTCTGGCTCCATATATGGCTTATATATTAAATTGGTTTCCTTCCACGATGACAGTCCGTAGTACTACACTTGATATGAGCCATGTTCATAGCTGCACCCTATTGCATACTCACAAACAACTAATATGTGTCGTTCATGCATTGTATGACCAACCCCACTTTGGCACATAAGATGCTTAGATGACATTGTATGACCTGCTAATAAGGTTTGTTCAGCCGTGTTGTTGTACTGATTTGGAGGATTTTGGTATGCTAGCAGCATACTTAGTTTCACAGTGAACCCATTTTTTGTTAAAAAATCATGCCAATGATGGCAAACAGGTTCTCTAACAGTATCTGAGATTATATGTTGCTCTACTAATTCTTGACCCCAACTAAATCTAAAACCCAATTGTTGTGCATATCCGGAGGATTTTGGCATACGTACCTATAGCATCCTCAGTTCACAGTGAACCCATTTTGGTAAAAAAAAATGCCAAGATGACAATCAGATGCATGAGATAAGCTTCATTAACAGTAAAAGAAGATGAGGATGGCAATCATGCCAAAGATGGCAATCAGGTTACTTTAACAGTATCTTAAAATGAAAATTTCCATTATCTGAGCATATATGTTTCTTTAACAGTGACTGTGAACAATTGTTCTTAATTGGGCTGTGATTAGAAAGAGACGAGTTGGAGTGGAGATCTGGAAACCCATATAGAGACATCTTGTTCATAATAATTTATTATTATTGTTGTTCTTGTCGATCTTGCTGTTGTTGCTGATGTCTCTATGTGTCCGTGTGTTGAAGGGAAAGAAGGGATGAGAGAGAGAGATGAGGAAAATGCCGCTATGTTAGCCTGGTGTACCCTCATTCTCTACCATTTCTCTTTCTGGCTTCTATATTTGGTTTCCTTCCACGATGATAATTCCATAAAACTACACTTGATATGAGCCCTATTCGTCATTTTCGATTTCCCTCCTCCGCTCTCTCTCTCTCTCTCTCTCTCTCTCTCTTCGGTATCATCTCTTGATTTCCCTTATTTTTCAAACTTAGCATGTTTTTTCAGATAGATGCATCTTGATTTCCTTAACATGAATGGTTTAGTTGGGATGAAGAATTAATAGAAAAATATATGCTTAGATACTGGAAATTTTCATGTTCTTTTACTGTTAATGAAGCTGATTTCATGCATCTGATTGTCTTCTTGGCATGCTTTTTTGACCAAAATGGGTTCACTGTGAACTGAGGATGCTATAGGTACGTATGCCAAAATCCTCTGGATATGCACAACAATTGGGTTTTAGATTTAGTTGGGCTAAAGAATTGGCTCAGATAATGGAAATTTTCATTTTAAGGTACTGTTAAAGTAACCTGCAGATTACCATCTTTGGCATGATTTTTTAACCAAAAATGGGTTCACTTCCAAACTAAGTATGCTGCTAGCATAGGCCTCATCTTCTTTCACTGTTAATGAAGCTGATTTCATGCATCTGATTGTCTTCTTGGCATGTTTTTTTTTTATATTAAATGGGTTTACTGTGAACTGAGGATGCTATAGCTACGTATGCCAAAATCCTCCGGATATGCAAAACAATTGGGTTTTAGATTTAGTTGGGCTCAAGAATTAGTGGAGCAACATATAAGCTCTGATAATGGAAATTTTCATTTCAAGGTACTGTTAAAGTAACCTGATTGCCATCTTTGGCATGATTTTTTAACCAAAAATGGGATCACTTCCAAACTGAGTATGCTGCTAGCATACCCATCTTCTTTCACTGTTAATGAAGCTGATTTCATGCATCTGATTGTCTTCTTGGCATGTTTTTTTTATATTAAATGGGTTTACTGTGAACTGAGGATGCTATAGCTACGTATGCCAAAATCCTCCGGATATGCACAACAATTGGGTTGTAGATTTAGTTGGGCTAAAGAATTTATGCTAGCAACATATAAGCTCAGATAATGGAAATTTTCATTTTAAGGTACTGTTAAAGTAACCTGCAGATTGCCATCTTTGGCATGATTTTTTAACCAAAAATGGGTTCACTTCCAAACTGAGTATGCTGCTAGCATAGGCCTCATCTTCTTTCACTGTTAATGAAGCTGATTTCATGCATCTGATTGTCTTCTTGGCATGTTTTTTTTAATATAAAATGAGTTTACTGTGAACTGAGGATGCTATAGCTACGTATGCCAAAATCCTCCGGATATGCACAACAATTGGGTTTTAGATTTAGTTGGGCTCAAGAATTAGTGGAGCAACATATAAGCTCTGATAATGGAAATTTTCATTTCAAGGTACTGTTAAAGTAACCTGATTGCCATCTTTGGCATGATTTTTTAACCAAAAATGGGATCACTTCCAAACTGAGTATGCTGCTAGCATCCCCATCTTCTTTCACTGTTAATGAAGCTGATTTCATGCATCTGATTGTCTTCTTGGCATGTTTTTTTTTATATTAAATGGGTTTACTGTGAACTGAGGATGCTATAGCTACGTATGCCAAAATCCTCCGGATATGCACAACAATTGGGTTGTAGATTTAGTTGGGCTAAAGAATTTATGCTAGCAACATATAAGCTCAGATAATGGAAATTTTTATTTTAAGGTACTGTTAAAGTAACCTGCAGATTGCCATCTTTGGCATGATTTTTTAACCAAAAATGGGTTCACTTCCAAACTGAGTATGCTGCTAGCATTGGCCTCATCTTCTTTCACTGTTAATGAAGCTGATTTCATGCATCCTTTTGTCTTCTTGGCATGTTTTTTTTGATATTAAATGGGTTTACTGTGAACTGAGGATGCTATAGCTACGTATGCCAAAATCCTCCGGATATGCACAACAATTGGGTTTTAGATTTAGTTGGGCTCAAGAATTAGTGGAGCAACATATAAGCTCTGATAATGGAAATTTTCATTTCAAGGTACTGTTAAAATAACATGATTGCCATCTTTGGCATGATTTTTTAACCAAAAATGGGATCACTTCCAAAATGAGTATGCTGCTAGCATCCCCATCTTCTTTTACTGCTAATGAAGCTTATTTCATTAAGTTCCAGGATGGCAAATTTTGATTGGGCTGTGATTGGATTGTTCAGTGGCTGTTGTCTATGTTCTTAGTTGGGCTGTGATTAGAATGAGAGGGCTCAAGTGGAGATCTGGAAACCCATTTAGAGACATCTTGTTCATAATAATTTATTATTATTGTTGTTCTTGTCACTCTTGCTGTTGTTGCTGATGTCTCTTTGTGTTCGTGTGCTGAAGGGAAACAAGGGAGGAGAGAGAGATGAGGAAAATGCCACTATGTTAGCCTGGTGTATCCAAAGTCTCTACCATTCTTCTTTCTGTTTCCATTTCTGGCTTCTATATTTGGTTTCCTTCCACGATGACAGTTCCCTAAAAATACACTTGATATGAGCCCTATCTTATTTTTCTTATTTTTCTTATATTTGGTTTCCGTCCACGATGACAGTTTCATGGATTGTCTAAACAATCCATAAAAGACATGCTTAGATACTGAATTTTTATTTGTTTTACTGTTTTAGATAGTGGATATTCCCATTAAAAGGAGAATATAGAGTTTTCAAGTTAGATACTGAATTTTCATTTGTTTTGTTATTTTAAATATATTTAAAAAACAAAATTAAGTACCAGATTTTTAGCATTGCAATGTAATTATTTTACCTCTCTATATATCATCAACAATTCCATTTGCAATTGGCACTTTGATCTTATAATTTAAGATACAGTTAGATTTTTTTGCAAGTTCAAAAAATATGTATATTCTGTATTGTGGTCTACTGTTGAATTAAACTATTGTTTTTTTTTTCACAGAGCGGTCGCCCAAATGAAGAAAATTCTGATGATCAGAACTGAAGCTCCTCGACGGGTATGAATCCGTGGTCCTCCTTGCTGTTCTTCTGTCCTTGCTGTATGATTCTTGTTCTTATGTCCTCCTTGCTGTTATGTCAGACTGTTTTTTTTATGAGAGTTATGTCAGACTGTTAATTTGGGATATTTGAGATATTTGTCAGACCTGAGATATTTGGGATGTTCGTCGCTATATTAATTTGTTAATTATGACACTGTTAATTTTGCGGTGAATTTGGTTGTGATTATGACACTGTTAATTAGTTTGTTGAGATATTTGGTATATGACAAGTGTGAAACTTTATTATTCTTGTGTTTGGTTGTGATTTGCGCATTAATATGCAACGAAATTGGTTGAATCAGTTGTGAATTAGTTTACAGGTTTTGTAAATGAAACTGTGAATTGAAATCGAACGGAAAACCGGAGAAAGGAAAACAAACGGGCATAGCTAGACCGGCGTTTTATAAAACGCCGGTCTATCTATTGAATTAGTTGCAGTGTGCGATATACCGGCGTTCACACAAATGCCGGTGTATGCCGTCAGCTGTAACGGTACCATAACTACACCGGCGTTTTTGATCACGCCGGTGCTTGTAAGTAGGGAAAACCGGATACTCATAAACGCACATATACCGGCGGTCGCTGACCGCCGGTATACGTTCATTATACACCGGCGTTTATAGAAACGCTGGTGAATTGATAAAACCGGCGGTTTACGACCGCCGGTGAATGTGTATTGGGGGGTAAAAAAGGGCATTCAGAGACCCCCATACACTGGCGTTTTCCGACCGCCGGTGTAGTTATCACATTTATCGGCGTCCACTAAAACCGCCGGTGTAGACCCCTTCCTTTCCGCGACGCTCGCTTCGGCGGCATTTGGACCGGAGCTATTATAAATGCCGGTGAAAGTTTCACCGGCATAAAAAAATGCCGGTAAAGACGTTAAAAAAACGCCGGGAAATCGAGTTTCTTTTGTAGTGATCACAGCTTTAATTAAACAATTGTCACATCCTTGACTTTAATTATGTGAATTAATAACACATTTTATTAACACTTACCATCTTACCTTTTATCTTACCATTTGATGCATATCCGGCGTCCACGATATTAATTTATCATCTCATTGTATCACATATATACATACACCATGTCATTTAACATAGAAACCATCATGTCATAGATTTACACATTATGAATGCACCATGTTATTTAATTTGCCATAACATCGCCCATTAAGAATACTATGCTATTTACTACTTCATTGAATCACATATAGACATACACCAAGTTATATCATATATAAAAGAATTATAAGGTGTTAGTCTGTATCGTAAGCGTATCAAAATATATAATTCATTACAGAATAATATCATATTATTGCCCATTAATTTACTTCGAACATAATTAAAATATAAACATGTACCCAATTATTAATTTCATCAACTATTGCATCACCCGTCATAATCATCTATATATATATCACAAATATACACCACACATGTGGGTTTCCCAGAAAAAGGGACCAAAATCACTTATTTCCTCGAACTAAATCTTATAATATCTAATTATAGCATACCAGCTCATACACCATGCTCCATGTAATTATAATTACCTATAAGGGCCTATATGCCCCAAAACATGCACAAACCATGCACTGGATACAAGTATGCATAAACAATTTAATATATTTAGTTTTTATACTTCAACACATCACAACAACCCATAATATATATATACTTAAAATAGTCAATTTCACCACATATCTCAAAAACCCATTTTGGATCCTTAAAAATCCGTATTTTCAACAAAAATCCACTTTTGGCATAACTCCCACAAAATATATCAAAAGGCCACGAAATTCGGCCACAATATAAAATATTTATAAATACAACATACTCACCTAACGGATCGAGCAAACGATGTCCCACGTCCGCCCGGTAGCCAGTCGAAGTTCGACTTTTTCCACCTAATCGGATAAACAGTTTGTGGGTGACGTTAGTCATTCGCTGGGCCAATGTCATGTACTCGTATTTCGTATTTTTGAAAAGCGGGGCATGACACTTGATCATAGGCAATTATATTTATTATTTAATTATCTTGTTAATCTCCCGATATGAGATCAATTCAATCCATAACTCGCTTCTCTCTTGCGCTGACGTCAGGCTAGCCCCCCCTCGGGCGGGATCCATGCCCATGTCAGAACACTTAAGGCACAGACCCCTGTTGCTCCTGGGCCCTGCCTCCCTGCCAGTCGCCCGTGTGGCAGCACGGACAGCAGCAGCTGCTGCTGTTCTCTGGGCCCCACGTTGTTAACATCCCAAATGACCACTCCCATAGAACTTCTATGGGACAACCTTTTATTTCTTTATATATATATATATATATATATATATATATATATATATATATATATATATATATATATACATATATTATATCTCTTGAAATTACTGGGTGTTAAACATTCCCATTTCTTAAACTTTTTTAGTTTGTTTGTAACCAATTTATTTTTGCTGATAAATTCGGTATGTATCCTCTTGTTTGACTTAGTTGTCCAATTATGGCTTGTACTTCTCTTTTTTCTTTTAGGACATTAGAAAATGTCTATATTTTTACTGCTATATGTGGTTGTAGTTCTATTTCTTCATATGATATTTGGTTCCCATGAATTCTATCCCAATTTTGAACAATTTCATTTTCTTTTTTGATAGTATAATACCTGCATTTTTTACTGTATTTATTAATTTTTGTAAAATCTCTTTATGTTGTTCTTCATTTTCGGATCCTATTAGAAAGTCATCTACATATAGTAGTATTAAATTTTCAAGTATCTTATTCATATATTCTTGAAATACACTTGGACTGTTTTTATAACCGAATGGTAATATGTTCCATTCATAGAATCCTTGTGGTGTACTAAATGTTGTTAACTGTTTTGAGTCTTCTGTTAGTTTTATGTGGTAAAATCTTGATTTACAATCGAATTTTTGAGTCTTCTGTTAGTTTTATGTGGTAAAATCTTGATTTACAATCGAATTTTGAATATAGTTTTCTTGTTCTTACTGTGTTAAGTAGTATCTGCATATCTGGTAGTGGATATCCAAATCTCCTAGTGTTTTTATTTAATTCATTATAATTTACTACTATTCGAGATTTACCTCTTTTTTCTTATGAATGCTTTTTTACTATAAATGCTGGTGATGAATGTGGACTTTGTAATTTTCTTATGTAATTGCTTTTCATTAGTTCTTTTATATGTATTTTGAATTTTGTAAATCTATTGGAGTGTGTCTTATAGGGAGTGTGTCTTATAGGTTTAATTTTTATTATTTTTTTCTTATCTATTAATATATGTTGTGGGTTTACTTAAGTCCCATTTTTCTAAAGGGTCCTCTCTGCACAGATCTTCTAATTGTTTTTCTAAAATTTCTTCTACAGTTGCTTCTTGGTTGTTGTATTCTAGTTTTGTTTAATAAATATTGATATTCACTACGCTGGGTAGAAACTCAGATATGCTGCAAGTCGGTTCTAGAATAAGGTTGTGTTATTCTAATTGCTATTACTTTGTGTTGACAAGGTGTTGTAAATATAACAGATTTATATGATATTGTTATTGGATAGTATTGTTGAAAAAATTAATTTCCTAATAGTACATTATTATTCATATCATCAAACTGGTATATTATTGGTATTTTTAGCACATAATTTTCTATTTGTATATTAACATTTTGTTGATACTTATCAAGTATAATGGTTTGTCCAGTTAATCCAGTTATTGTCTTTATTATATCCATCTTGTTTCGATCTTGGTAGTATATTTTCACTGCATAAGCTAGTGCCTGCTCCAGTGTCTATTAGACTATCGTAGTTTCTTGATTTGTATCTTCATAGATAAATTATGTTATTATGTATAATATATTTTTTATTGCTCTTATTGGATTCATTTATACAATATTCAATTTATTACTATACTTTCATTGTTAACTATTATTGTGATTTTTTCTTCTTGAATTGAGTAAGGTTGTACTGATGTAAGGAAGTCAATTCTAATAGCATTTCATTAAAATTGTGTTCTGAATCAACATGTAAATGTAATAGCATTTCATTTCTGCCATTTATCCGCAGTGGCAGTATTATTTTATGTACAATTGGATATCTATTATTGTAATAGTCTAAATAGTAATATGGAGTTTCGAATGAAATTAATTCTATTATTTTTATACTTGTTTGTTTAATATGTGAATTAGTAACTCCTGTATCTACAAGGGCTACGTGTTATTCAATTTTCCACGGTCATAATATTCTATTTCTATTTTAAATTGGCTATTATTTTGATTGTCTAATGTATTTATTATTGGTATTAATTCCAATACTTTTTGATTGTTTCTTATTAATAGTGATCTCTTTCCGAATATTATTTTTGGTATTTTTCCTTTTGCAATTTCTTTTGCCTAATTAACGTCAAATTCTACATAGTTTGGTATAGTTATTTTAGGGTTTTTTCTAGCTGGTTTGTATCTTATAATTCGCTGTATAGTGGTTCTATCTTAAAATTATCTGTATTCCTATTTTTTACTTCATGCTTACTAGTGAAAGCATAAATATTTCTTATTTGTATACTCATAACTTTGCTTTTCTCTATCATTTCTATTCCAGATAATCTGTAGTACATGAATAAATTTGTCCTTATTTTCTTCGGCCATACTTATAGAAAATTAGATTTTATTGTAAATTTTACCTTTTGAAACATTAGGTTTCCTTGTACTTGTAATACTCTGAATTTTTATTAAATGTAAAATTGTAGATTTTACATGTTGTGAGCGTGTAAATTTTTGTATAAATATTTTTTTCCTAGGAAATGATTTTATATATAACATGAGCAAATAATCAATTTCTTCCTTCTCTTTTTTCTTTTAAGCCCATTTTTAAGAAGCCTAAATTTGTTTTTCTAAATAAAGCCCAACCTAGTAAATTAATTATTTTATTCTAAAAGCCCACTATTTTTGAAGCCCATGAATTAATTACTCTTTTAAACAACTTGTCATGTAGACACATTTTTGTAGATAATTAGTTAATTTATAATGTACAACTTTTAATTAGGGGAACACTAGTTGGGACACGTGTTTGCACGTGTGTGTGCATTGCACACCATTTCTTGGTCGAAAATGCTTAGGAGAGAAGTGGGGGTGTGGGTTAGTGGAGAGGTGGTTTTTAGTTCAAGGGTGGTTGCTACAACTTCCCATTGTATCCTAGACATTGATCTACAACCATCTAATGCAATCCTAGCCCTCCATTCCACCCTAAAACTAGTATAAATACTCCTCCCTTATGTGCAAACAGTACTAAGATTTTTTTTAAAGAGAGAAAGAAGTATATAGGAGAGTAAAAGATTGAGAGAGAGTAAAAAGATTGAGAACATTAGTTGTGTGTGTTCCATCTTGGAGGCCGGCCCATCATCATGCACAAGGAGGAGGCTCGGGTTGCACCAAGGAGCAAGGAAGAGGAGCATCTTGCAACACAATCTAGGAGGAGAAGGCTACTCTCTTGCATTCTAGGAGACTCTAGGAGCTTTTCATTTTGTTTTCTCCAATAGGTGGGTGTTTCTCATACTTCTAAATGTAGATGTCATGCTAGGAATGATTTGATAAATGATTATAGAGAAATCAAGAAATTCTAGTCTCATGTTTGATAAATTAGAGATGGAATGATAATTTAGAGAATGATTGTGAAGATGACTGCTAATTGATAAATGTGTGAAATTGAAATGCTAGAATCTATCTTATTGTCATGCTTTACGTTTATAAATCATGCTATGTGAAGAAAGTAGTGCTTATGAGACACAAATTGATTGAATGCACAATATGAAATTAATTGTTTGAATTGAAACAACTTTGTTGTAGAAAGATGAAAACATGTATTCTAAAATATTATTTTGGGGAAACCTTGATTTTAAATAATATGAAAATTCTGATCTTATTTTCAATGCCAAAAATATATCCATTGCAACCTGGTGCAATTGACATTCGACCGGATTAGAGTCGACAGTCAACTGTCAAGTAACAGATATCGGACTTTTTGTTACGGAACAGTTGACCGACTATTGTAACAGTCGACTCCCTAGTTATTTGTTTTGAGTTTTTAAAACCCTTACAGAACAGTCGACCGATTATGGTTTAACAGTCGACTGCCCTGATCATCTTATTTTCGTGATTTTAAATCATCGCGGAATAGCCAACTGGCCATGTTTTAACAGTCGACTGCCCTGAAGTTTCAAATAATATCTGTATTTTGTGAGATAATTTCTATGACCTGTGGCCCAGTATAAATTAGAATTTGAGACTGCTTTTGCAAGAAGAAACTTATTTTAATTATTAACTTAAATTGTTTTTTTTTTATATAAAGAAATTTGAATGGATTGTTTTAAGGAATTTAAAATGAGATTTTGGTAATGAGAAATTTGAAAAGTGTGAATTGTGAAACTAAGTGAAATTGTGAACTGTAGAATTAGTATGGATTAAAATAAAGATTAGGAGAATTATGTAGAAATATGAACTAGTGAATGTGACATGTTAGAAGAATTGCATTTTAAATTATTTACGCATGATATTTTACTTGAAAAATTGAAATTAGATGATATGATGAGTTATGAAGAGCATTATGAATGTGAATACATGAATACTGTGAACATGAAATGCATTAATCATGAGAAAAGGGCTTTATGAGTATGAAAACTCGATGTTGTAATTATGAGTTAAAATTAAGAACTAGGGTGTAGCTAAACCTCATACCGGCAATGGAAAAAATATTGAAACGATATTTGAAATGAAAAGACCAAGATTTGGGACATGTGAAATGAATGAATAAGACCAGTATGGTGGGAGTGCTAACCCTAGGAGATTGATTTTTGTTCATGATTCAATTAAACTAAGGATTAGATACATAGTGAAGATGTGATGAAAGTAAGAGAAAAACATTGAGTATGAGGGCCATTAGATTGGCGGCGTGAGAGTATTCACAGGATGTCCCATGATGCGTCATGATAGGGCGTAGATACTGCTCCAAAGTACCGTCCCGGTGGTGACGCTCGTGGGGTGTTTGGTGACTGCAGGTGGTGTCATGTCTGTGGTAGGAGTTGAATTACCACAGGATGCGTGCATGATGAGTCGTGTGTCAGTGCGTTGGGATTCCCTCCAGTGCACCTAGACATGAGTTCGTAGGTCATAGAACATCTATGATACTTACCGTAGTTACAGTAGTAGATTAAGTCATGGCGAGGGATTGAACCCTACAAGATGAAGAACGGTTAAGGGCTTGCCCTCGGACCTATGTAGTATGAGCTGCATAGACTCTGAACAAATGCACATTAGTGTCATATAAACAGAAATAATTGTATTAAGGACTAAGTGCACATTCACAACACGACATCAATAGGATAGTCCCTTTAGCTTTGTTTGTGAACAAGTTTATGGTATGTTAAGTATTGAGAATCGTTATACTGTTTTCGACACAGAGAGGATGGCCGTGTATAATATTTCGTCAGTAAATGAACTGACGCGTCCACAGTTTTACATGCAGAGTAAAGATGCTTGACAAATTTAAGTATACATGCTGCTCACAGATTGATTTTAATGTTGTTTCATGTAATTACTGTAAAATTTGCTTCCGCTATACAAATGTTAATGTAAATATAACTCTGATGTAAAGTGAAGTTTTATTTCCTTGTAAAATTGTACGAAAGAAGTGTAATGATCCTGTGGAACTTCGAATTCAGTTGTATTTTGGAATTCGGGGTGTTACAGTACTATTCCTATTAAGGCATCTTGTGTACTTGATATTATTTTATCATCTATTAGGTATATTTTCAGGGGTGTATTTATTCCTTCCTTAAAATATGTTTCTATTATTATTTGCACAGCTCCTAAATGTATGTGTCTTAATATTTTTGGTTTTCTCACTTTTTTTTTCATCTCGTCTTATTATTTTTCAGTTATTAATAAGATTATGGTTTTTCTTTGGCTTGTTCAATGTCTATTGGTTATTCATTATTTCTGGCCATTGTGATGATATTCTTTTTCCTTTTAAATTTTGGCAGTTTAAATATTTCTTTTGGGTTTATGACTAATTTTGTTGCTCTTATTTTATCGTATTTCTGAATGTGAAAACACATTCTTTCCCTTACTTCTTGATTATTTTCTTATCTTTCTAATTGTTTTCCTATTTCTGTTATTTCTTTTATTTTTGTTATTTTTGTAGTTATATTTATTTCACATTTTTCTGTTTCACCTTCACTACTTCCACTATCTCCTTCCAGTACCATTATTTCTTCTTCTTCATTAATTTCTGACCAGTCTTCCTCATATTGTATGGGTTCATAGTTTATGTTATTCATCTCTTCAATTTCTTCTATGTATTTTACATTTTTTTTAAAAATTCTCTTAGGGCAATTTGGTGACATATGTCCTACTTCTCCACATATATAACAATTACTTTTCTTCGAGTTTTTTGGATATTGTCTATTTTTATTTATTCTTCCGAAGTATCTTTTATATGATTTTTTATATCTATTAAAAGTTTTTCAATATTTAAATCTATATTTTTGAAATTTGTGTTTACGTCTCTTTGTATAATTATGGTTATTATTACATTCCCAATGATCTGGGCTTGCATCTGCACAACAAATTCTTTGTTTATATGTTCTACAGTATTTTGTAGTTGCTCTAACTTCTTGGCACACTTTATCCTTTTAACCTTTTGCAAATTGTGTTATATACCCTGAAGTATCTACTTCTGGTTTTACTTTCTCACATATGTATGCACTATATATATTTATATTCCGTGGATTATGTAGTTTTAGAAAAAATGAGTCCAAGATTGGACTACTTTATTCTTTCGTATAATAACTATCTTGAAAATGTTCTCAGAATTCATAAGCGTAGTTGTCAAAACAACACATGTTGCATATTTTTAATTTACTTAATCTTCATCTTGCTTGGTTCTTTTTGTATATAGTGTGTTTTTCTCCTTATATCATAAACACTAAATTCTATTCTTATTGTTATCTCGAAATTTATAATTATTTCATTTAGTCCTAAGGTTCGTTGTGCTGAGTTTTCTTCTGTTACTTTATCATCAATTGATCTTGATTTTCTGATAGTATTTCTTTATTCTTCCTTTAGTCCGTTCCACCATTTTGCTACTACTCCTATAAAGGTTGCATCTATAAATTTCTCAAATGAATTTCCTAAAAGATTTTGCATGAATCCTACTATTAGCGAAGCCATTACCCATTCTTCTATTGTCCTATCTATATCTTTTACACAGTCTACATCTAGTCATTCTCTATTTCTTGTTATTCCTTTCTCGTAGTGTTCTGCAAGATCATATTTTGGGATTTCTTTTTCTTTATTTTTTCCTAACTTATTATGTTCTGTGTCTTGTCATTTTCATAGTAGGTGATTAGACCTTTTGTTAGGTGGTGGCCTTAAAATTTCGTATGTAGTAATTAGATTTTCTGTAGGTTTGGTTAAAATTTTGTCTTCTTCTTTATTCATTTTTACTTCTTCATTTGGTATGTCTAGATTTCTCAAAGCTTTCTCTGCTTCTTCTGAATTTGGATTCGCCATTAAATCTTCTAATTCCAAAATATTTATATTAAATTTTATTATGGCTTCTAACTCCTTCATATCTGCTTCTGTTATACCTATTTCTTCTTCAGTGTTATCTGTTATAGACATACAAAGTTCTTTTATATTATTATTTATGATTTTTAAATCTTTTCTTATAGTTTCTACAAATTCTGGACCATTGTAATCTTCTTCCAACTCATTAATATTTATCATATAAATTTCTCAGAGTTTTGATGGTTCTTTCTTTGTAATATTATCCATCCTAACTTAATTCTTATAGTTTATGATCTTGTATGATAATAGTTGTTGGCAATACGATCTTTCTTCTTCGTTCCTATAATCTAATAATTTGTATGCTATCTTTTTTTGTATTTTCTTAGGTAGTTTCTCGATTATTTTACTTGTTATAAACAAATATTCTGATATTTTCCTATCAGTTATATGTTTTCTTTCTGTTGATCTTCTAACAATGTATCAAATTTTAAATTTTGAAAAGCTTTTTTTATTTTAGTTTCTTTATTTTATGTGAAATATCCAGTTTTTATAAGGTTAAGGGGTATTATAGTTTGTAATTTTTAAAGTAGGGTTATATAGAAAATTTTGTTCTTAGGTTATTATACTAACAAGGTCAAGTGGAGGTAATATTTTGTGAAAGTATGTCAGTGGGATAAATGTTTTCGAAAGTGGGTTGGTTTGATAAATATTTATTGAAAGTGGGTTCGCCAGTAACAGTCACTCCCTTTAAAGTCCTTTGGTAATCATCACCAATGCCTCTCTCTCATATGTGATTATTATATACTAAACCATCTTTTTCAAAATACAGTATAAGTTATTCTAGTTTTCTACACAACTATTAAGAAATAACCAGTAATTGAGTAAAAGTACTTTATATCCTAGATCTTTAAAGTTCATAAATGAGCCAACAATTGTACAATGTCCTATTTCCCCTCCTCTATAATTTTTTAGTATTACTTCTCTTATAAAAAGAATATGAATAAAATTGAAAATCTCATAAAAAAAAATTTATGGACATTTAAGAATGACAAGACATCTTATCGAAAACCTAAAATGACTTATATTATGAAACAAAAAAAAAGACTAGAATGACTTATATATTTAAACGGAGGGAATATTATACTAGTGCTTAATTATTAGTCATTCTTCGTTCATCATATCCAGCCACTCTTTTGTTTTATTTTTTTTCTTTATATTTTCCCTTTATTCTTTATCCTTGTTAATTCTCCTCCTTGGGTACGACCTACAGCTCCTCTGGCTTCCATGTAGTAGACCATATATCACATGATATATACTCCCTCCATTGTAAAATATACTCCAAGTCATTTTAGATTTATACAGGAATATTTAAAAATAATTTAGAGTTGTGTAAGAGTACTAGATTATAAATTATGTAACTTTAAAAATATTGTAAACTGTCATACTTACCTTCATCCATCTACTAATTAATAAGAAAAAATAAGACATATGTCAAAAACGTAAAGAGATCCATCTACTAATTAATAAGAAAAAAATAAAAGACATGTTTTGTTTTTGAAACATCGTACACGTTAATTTTGCCCAGTTAACAAACAACGTTCCATTCGCCTCGATTGGCAACACCTTTACGGACCCCAGTCCCTGGACCTTTCTTCGCTCGAATCTCCCTTCTCTTTAGAAGAGATCAAATCGGCGGTGTTCGCATTAAAAAGCGACTCCGCGCCTGGCCCGGACGGGTTCCCGGCTTTCTGTTTTCAAAGATTTTGGCTCTGGCTTAAAGACGATCTATTTCAATTGTTTGATGACCTTCATAAGGGATCATTCTCTTTTGACCGCATTAATTATGCACACATTGTGCTCATTCCCAAACTAGCGGGAGCTAACTTTATGACGAACTTTAGGCCAATTAGCCGGATCAACACTTCTTTCAAAATTATCATGAAAGTATTATCGGCTAGGCTTAGTGCTATTATCTCTCCCCTCATAGATCCCGCCCAATCGGGATTCATCAAAGATAGGTTTATTCTGGATAGTGTTGCTTCGGCTCAAGAAGTGATATCTCATTGTCACTATTCTAATTCCGAAGGGATTTTGTTAAAACTAGACTTCCAAAAAGCTTACGACAACGTTAACTGGGAGTTTCTTCTTGATATTCTCGTTAATCGGGGTTTTGGGCCCAAATGGATTGCTTGGATCAAATCCAGTCTCTTCTCTGGCACTTCCTCTATTCTCATCAATGGAACGGAAGGCAAGAAGTTTAAGATTAAATGTGGTCTCCGTCAAGGGGATCCACTCTCCTCTCTCTTATCTCCCTTGTCGGTGATGTGTTTAGTAAGCTTATTCGTAATGCCTGGGAGTCAAATTTCAGTGGTGTGCTCAACCTTCAATATGCCGACGACACAATCATATTCGCTAAACCGAACTCTAACTCGCTTCGAAACCTCAAACTGTTGCTGTATTACTTTGAGCTGGCTTCGGTTCTTTCTATTAATTTTCTGAAATCCTCCGTCCTTTTGCTGGGCGGTTCCCCAAATCGCCAAATTGAGATTTCCAACTTCTTTAACTACCCTGTTGCTTCTTTCCCCATCCTTTACCTGGGGATCCCTCTTCGATGGGGTAAGCTGAAAAAATCCGACTGGATTCCCATGGTGGATAAAATCGAATCCAGACTCAACGTTTGGACTGGAAAACTTCTTTCCCGTGGTGGTAGACTTATCCCGTTGAACTCTGTTCTGTCATCTATTCCACTATACATGATGTCTTTCTACTATATTCCCTCTTGGGTCATCAAAAGGATTGACCAAATCAGAAGTAATTTTTTCTGGACAGGGTCTTTCAATTTCAGGCCAGGCGCCCACCTGAGCAATTGGAAGTTAGTTTGTTCCTCCAAAGCGGATGGGGGTCTTGCGGTCTTAAACCTCAGGAACCATAACATCGCACTATTGGGCAAATGGCTATGGAGATTTTTTAAAAGTGATCACCTACCTTGGATTCTTAGTATCAAAGCCAACTATTTCTCTTCCCACCAATGGTGGGAATTCCCCTCCTCCATTCATCGCAATGCTTCTCCATTTTGGAGAGGGGTTTGGAAAGCTGTGGGTGCATTTCAATGCGGTAACTCTCATGTTGTTTGTGACGGATCCAAGACCAGGTTCTGAACTGATCTCTGGATAGGTCACATCAAACTGGCTTCTGCTTTCCCGTCTCTATACCGTCTGGCCTCCAATCCTGTTGCCTTAGTAGCTGATCATTTCATTATCGGCATATTCCATTATCGGAAGTACTGCCGCCGCACCTGGTCTCAGTGCGTGATGAACTTCTTTCAATGCTCCATAACTATCCGTGGTACCCTAAGGATGAGTTCTCCTGGAGATGGATTTCAGCAGGAAACTTCTCCGTTAAATCCTTTTACAACTTCCTTAACTTTCTAGGCATAAGGTCCCCCTTTACCGATTTCATTTGGGGCTCCTGTTCTCCTCTTAAGGTTAAAATCACTTCCTGGCTTGCCCTTAATAACAAACTTCTTACCGCTGACGTCCTCAATAAAAGAAATCTAGCATGGGGGCAATTATGTCCTCTTTGCTCGGACCAGGAGGAGGACGCTGATCACCTTTTTGTTAGTTGCGATTTCATCAATCCCCTATGGAAAATTTGTGTTCTGGCATGGGAGTTCCCTTCTATCCCCTCTAACTTACCTTCCTGTTGGTCATTGAGTCAGGCGTATTTCAAACATCGTAGATCTTGGATTCTTTCCGTGCAAATTATCATCTGGATTACGTGGTTGGAAAGAAATAAGAGATTTTTCAGTCACTGCGCTTCCCCCATATCCACCTTAATTGAGAATTTTTTATTTCTATTCAATTTCTGGGCTTCGACATTAAAAATCGAAGCTAGAAAGTTGCTGTGCTGTAATAAACTGGAGGACTCTGTTTCTTGCCTCCGCACTCTTAAAGCTATTTGAGTTTGTTGGTTGTCGGAGTTTAATTTTTATGGCTTTCATCTTTATTTGCAGGGTTGAGGCAGGCTTGGCTTTCTCTCATGCCACAGCTTCATTCATCTGTTTTTTTGGGGTTTGGCTTTCCCTACGCCAGTCTATTTTAGCTCCTGTGTACCTAGCTTTTCTCCTCTCCTTCTCTTGCAGCTGAGGCTGTAGCCCCTGTTCCATCAGGAGTGGATTTAATCCAGGGAAGTGTTGTTGGTTATGTTTCTTTCATTTTGTTCTTTCCTCTGGTCATTTTGGCCTTGGCCTTGATTGCCTTAATGGCTTTTTGTAACTAAGAGGTGGATAGTATATGACTATGGTTTCATAAGCTTTTTTCATGTATTTTGGTTGTGGCTGTTGGTGCTTGTGGTTAGGGTCTTGTGATGTTGCGGTAGCCACTGTTGCTCGTCTCTCAGTGGATTTGTTGTTGTTGATGTTTCTGTATTGGTTTCGATGTTTTCTTTTTCTTTTGTTCAGGGGTGTTTTCGGTGTTTTGGTTTCAGATGATATGTTCCTTTATCTTTCTTCCATGTTTGTTTCTATTATTGGGGCTTTGCGGAGCGATGGCCACTGAGGGGGTTGCCTCTTTGTCCATCTTTTGGTTGTGTTTGGTGGGGAGTCTGTTTTCCCTTGGTTTTCGGTGTGCTCTGTTGTTTCTTGCCTTCGGGCTTAGGTGTTGGCTCCACTCGGTTTGCTCAACTGTGGTGCTTGGTTCAGGTCACGCTGTTGCGGGGCTGCTAGGGCCCTTCATGTCCGTCTGGGATGTTGGGGACTTCGGACTCTCCCTCCGTGGTATCTTTCGGAGTGCGACTGCAGCAGTCTTTTGCACTTTTTAACGGCTTCGGCCCCTGGATCGAGGGAGGGTGTTGATGGGTGCCATTCTCTCAGCTGGCAGTCGCATCGGCAACATCCTCTTCCTGCTCTCTTGCGCTGTATCGTCTTTGTCTTCGTTGTGATGTCTATTGTTGGCCTTTATTAGCTTCCGGTTTCTTCTTTTGTTTATTTTGTTGTATTTGGGTGTTTTACTTCTTGTAAAACCTTTATTGTATTGACTGTCTTTGATTTATATATATTTTTGTGATGGCTGGAGTCGTAAGACTCTATCCGGTTCATCAAAAAAAAAATCTCCTCCTTGGGTACGACCTACAGCTCCTCTGGCTTCCATGTAGTAGACCATATATCACATGATATATACTCCCTCCAAGAGATCCATCTACTAATTAATAAGAAAAAAATAAAAGACATGTTTTGTTTTTAATATCGTACACATCAATTTTGCCCAGTACACCATAGTACGAATATTTAAGAGTACCTCCTGTCTATCTCTCCCTCTTCCAAAGTGGCCTCGCACATAAGGATTCAACAAAATTGTATTTAAACAACTCAATGTCTATCTCCATGGGCGATGTGGGACTTTTACTCCCACATACTTTCCCAGCCGCTCACTCTCTCTTTGCTGTTAATTAAGATTATTAGGATTAGGTTAAGTTTTAATTAAGATTAGATTAGGAATTAGATTATATTAGTTTAAAATTTAATTATGATTAATTCCTAATTATTTTTTTAAGATTAAATTGGTATTAGATTGAATTAGATTATATTACATTAGATTAGATTAAATTAAATTAAGATTAGATTAGTATCAATTAGTTTTTTTAGTCTCGGTAATTTTTTATCTCGGTTCTTTTTTGTTTAATTTAATTCAGATCAAGTTAGTTTAATTAGTTTAAACATAATTAATTCAAATTGATTTCAAATAAAACAAAATTTTATAGGAATTTTAAATTATTTTCACTACAGTATTCTTACCACTCAAACAAACCTAATATTCAATGAAAAAAAACTATTCCAGTTACATTCAACCAAACCACTCTTTTAGAACTCATATCCACATATTTCTTTTCTCTACAACAATCTTACATGTTTGAAAAAGTTTTACAACCAAACAAACATCCCTAAAGCGGTTTATATGTGAAAAAAGGGGCTAAAATGAGCTACATTTTGAAAAAAGTATAAGCCAACTAACGTGAGTAGGATCATTATCATCATCATCAGTGTGACTATGATTTTAAATCTAATATTATAATGGGAGAAGGCCTTAGTGTAATTTGTAAATCTATAAACGCGTGTGACGCACGTACATAACTAATATGAAGGATGTTCCAGGTTTGAGTTCTCACTACATCAGAGTTTTTTTATAATTAGTATGACGTGGATTGTCCGTGCATAACTTGTTAGGTTTCAATAGCAAACACAGTCATTGAAACCTAACCATGGATCCATGGGAAAACCATAAATCGTGTTTAGGAATTATACCTTATGGATGGATCTGTTGTCTCCAAAATATGTTGATCATAGAACTGCATTATTGCGGTGCCTCTAAGGAATCCACACGAATGGCTCAAAATCAAGCTTTCCTCACGCCGTGGTGGTAGCTGCGGGATAGGGCTGTACCTCACGATCTCTCTCTCACAATTTCTGTGACGGCTAGAATTTTCCCGTGTAACTATTTTTCACAGATATGTATCATACATATAGCTACAGAAAATTAACCCTAAGAGAGTAATGAGGTTGTTGGTGTAACAACCCAAATTCCAAATAAGCCTGAATTCAAAGTTCCACAGGATCTTTACACTTCAGTTCGTACAATTTTACAAGGAATTTGAAACTTTTATTACAACATACTCTTTTACATCAACACGTAGCAAAAAGTAAATGAAATACAACAATGATAAATGTACAATTGTAACAACTTTAGCATTTAATTAATCATCAGCATCCTTATATCTTCTTGTAAACTCCAAGTCCTGCATATGAAACTGTGGGCACGTCAGTTGCTTACAATCGACGCAATATTATACACGGCCATCCTCGCTATGTCGAAAATATAACGATTCTTTAATACTTTAAGAAACACAAATTTGATCACAAACAAAGCTAAAGAGGGATTATCCTATTGATGTCGTGTGTGCTTGTGCACTTAACCTTATGCAATTATTTATATTTCATTAATGCACACTTGTTCGAACTTATGCATCCCATTCTACATAAATCCAAGGGCAAGCACTTAACCGTTCTTCATCTTGTAGGGTTGAATCCCTCGTTATGAGTTTAACTACTACGGTAACTACGGTAAGTATCTTAGATGTTTTATAAGTTACGAGCCCATATCTAGACAGCTTATAGGACAATTCCACGTCATGACATGACGCACCATTCAGAAAACCTATGGACAACACCTCCGTCATGGAATGATGGCACTACGTAGTCACCAAGCACCCCATAACCGTTGCCACAATCCCGATAATTCCGAAGATAGATTCACGTCATGACATGACGCATTATGTAGACAACCTGTGAAAATTCTCACACCGTGAATCTGAGGTTCTCATACTTGTGTTTTTCTCTTACTTATATCACAACTTCACTATAGCGCATGTCCTTAAGTTTTTAATTTGTTTTAGAAAAAAATCATCACAACCTAGAGCTAGCTTACCCTATCGGACTTAAATCAAACAAAAGAGACAGTCAGCCCACACTAGCTACTTCTCAAGAGATGCTCAACCCACACTAGTTAGCTCTCGAATTCATATTAATAACAATTGCCAGTTTCTAAGGGTCTCGCCTAGTCTCTAGATTCCAAAAACTATCTCGTTCTAAAGATCAACACTATGTTACATTCACTCTCAAAATAATATTTCATTTTCTTTATTCACAATCTCTTTCTTAAAGAGAAACATTTCTTTATAAACTCACAACCTGAAGTAATTCACTTCAACATCTTTTATCAATTTAATCACTTATAGCATTGTATGCAATTCAAATATTCACTTAATCAAATGTTAATAACCATAAAATCTTATCGAGTAGAAATCTAATTGCATTCCAAAATTTTCATTTTTCTTTAATTATACAAAGCCACATTTTAAGAAGAATTATCAAGTTCTTCATTCCAAAGTTTTATTATAAAAACACTTCTAATTCTCACAAATATATGTCAAAATATTGTAGAAATATTTTTTATAAAGTCTAAATAATTTTACGGGAATATTAGATTTTTTTTCTCAATTTTAATGCTCTTAAAACTCAAAATACCAACAAAAAAAAAACCAAAAATATATTAGAAGCAAGCATTGGGGTTCGAACCCACAACCCCAGCCCAAGCTACAGTAATAGACCCAAAGTGCACCTGAGGACTAGAAAGCCCATTAGCGATTAGCAATATAATTTCTCTCAAATACCTTATGTAGGTACTCTACTGTATTTTGGGGAAAATCAAAATTCAATAAAAATAAAGCATCTTCAAGACTCGAACCCAAGACCATAGTACTGTTCACAGTGCTCTACACCATCACCGATAGTTAGTATTCCCAAGCCCACTTTCTGTTATAAGTTCGAGTTGAAATTTCTTTATACTTCTTGTATGATTATGACTTATCTTTACAGATTTCGATTGCCCAACTAATTTATACCATTCAAAAAAATCTAATTCTTTTTCCAGAACATTTTCTTTCAAAAATATAGTATAGTGCATACATTTAAACTTTATAAAATTCTCATTTTTGACAATGTAATAAAAAAATTCTCCCAAATTGTATTAAAGAACTTATAGTGTCAATTTTCAAATAAAGTGTTGTCTCTCATCAAAACTTCTTTATAAAATTCTTCATACTCAAAAAAATGTATACTAGTGAGACTATTTCCATATTTCTCTACTATAATAGCATTTTCAAACCATTTTCATACATGTTACATTATTTTGATTATAATAGGAATATTCTTCCATGCATCAATTTTTCGTTCCAACAAATTCACTAAATGATACTTCCCTTTTCACTTTCTAATTTAACAAGAGTTCTAATAATTTATATGAATCACACTATCATTTCAACACATCATGACACAATTAAATTAAGATTAAGCAATCTACATTCATTCTACCAATCAAAATTTAAAAACTAAACCATACATCAACTAGCATGCATCCTACTCCTAAATTAGAAAGGATTTAAGAAACACCCACCCAAAAGAAGTAGATTTCTTAGCAATTGAACTCTAAAAGAAGCCTCACTCCGCCTCGAAATCCGCGCACCAAAGCAAAAACCCAAGCTTCATTTCGGCAACAAAGACAAACAACACCATATCTAGATATATATATATATATATATATATATAATGAATAGCTTATAAGATATATATGTATATATATGTATGGTGAGTAGGTGGAGAAATAAGGTGGATTGCTGTATGGTTTTCGGAAATTTCAGAAAAAAAGGAGGAGGAAGAGTAGAAGAGAGTGAATGGTTTAGGGGGTGTTTTATAAAGAAATTATTCTAATAACTACCCACTCTCACAACCAAAAGAGCTTCTCTCTCTAGAAAATCTAGAGAGAGAAGCTCCCCCAACAAAACCCAAAAACAAAAAAACCTAAATCTAGAGAGAGTTTGGAGGGGGTGGCGGCCGGGATCACGCCGCCCCCTCCCCGATTGCCGGTCGACGCCCCGTCGCCTTCGCCCTTCTCCCAATTCCACCTCCAACCGAAAAATAGGGTATACTCGGCCACCGCGACGACCTCGCCTCCAACGAGCTATCTCGATCTGCTCCCCTCTCTTCACTTGGCATCGAAGTCGGGGACATCTGGCCTTATGTCTGGGCGCCGCAACGACGTCGCCTTCAACGAGTCCCGATCTGCTTCCCTCTCCTTACTTGGCACCAAGTCGGGGACATCCGCCGATCTGCTCCCCTCTCATCATCTGGCCTCTTTTTTGTTTTTAGGTTTTTTTGGGGGTGCCAACCCAGATCTGATCCCCTTAGATCTGGGCCACGGCAAGAGGGGCACCCCCCCCCCACCCCACCCCCACATCGCAATCCTAGTCGGGGAGGCCGTTTGCTGCCGTGTCGACGCCGGTGGGTGATGTCGGCAGCAATAGATCTCCCTCAGTATCAATTAATGTGTTGATGCCTTTGTGTGGGTGGTGTGGAGGGTGTCGTATATTGTTTCGCACGATTGTGGAGCTTGGGCCCGAAGATGGGGTCCCTCCATGATATGTGCTCACTTGTCTCAACTTTCAAGGTGTTTGTCTCAACTGTCGCGGAGCGACTATATCGCGCCAGAGCATCCTCCCGTGCATGTTGTCGCGAACGCCATGGATCTGGGGGTCAAGTGTGTGAGGTCAGTGGTTCGATATGGGGCCCGTGGGGCCAGGCCGGTGGTTGTTTGCTATGGGAGGTGGGGACTGTGTTGCACATTGTATTGCACGGCTGTGGGGCTTGGGCCCGAAGATGGGGTCCCTCCATGATGTGCGCTCACTTGTGTGGGTGTCCAACGATACTGTCGATGCAGTCTTGATAGCACCTACTATCAGGCTATTAAGCTTCCTCCAGCTTAGGCCACTGTCTCGTAACAGTGTCGCCTCTTCACTAGTTGGGAGTAAGAGTCGAGATAAGTTTGTGTGGTGAGAAATTGCCTGAGAGAGCAAAAGCGTGAGAGAGGTGAAGGTATCCTCTTCACGGCTCTTTCCTGGAGCGTAGTTTTTGGTGGGGTGAGCGAGATAGTTGCTTGGTGAGAAATCACCTGAGATAGCACAATCGTGAGAGAGGTGAAGGTATTCTCTTCATGGCTATCTCTTTGGTAACGGCTGTGGGAGCTGTTGGCGCATTTGTAGGATGAGTGGTGGAGATGGTGGGAGGGTGCAGTTGCTGTGCATGTGTCGTGGTGTCATAAGTCGTCCTGCGGGGCTTGGGCCCAAAGATGGAGTCCCCCAAGCGAGGAGAAGGCAGAGATCGGTGGGTGTTAAAATCCTGCTAGACTAGTTTTAGGTGGGTGTGCATGTGCCGTGGAGGCAGTGTACGAAGCTAAACTGATGTACATACAATTTTGTTAGACCGAGCTTGTTTGTCGGCCCACCCTCCAGGGTTGTTGGAGGGATTTGTTGTTTATACGGGTCATGTTGCTTCACGTATGTTTTATTTCCTATGTGTATGTTGTAATCTGGCTCAGTTCTCTATGTTTGTATCATTAATTTCTTATTAATGAAACATGATGGCCATACTCCACCTTTTCCTTCAAAAAAAAAACTACCCACTATCCATTATCCTAAACCCCACCTATGCCACTAACCTAATTCAAAACATTTCCCTCCATCCCCAAAACAGCCAGCCACTTTGAGGTGTGCACATCGCACGTGTGCACGTACTGTGCTTTGTGTACACTTCACAAAATTAATTATTTATTTAATTTATAACATATGTATATATATATAATATACATATAAAATTAGTTTAATTAAAATATAGTTTTTATGCATGGATAAAATAGACACACACACATACTTCATGAAATTTTATTTTAAAAAAATAATGCAACTAATACGTGCACTACAAACACGTGCATCTCATGTAAAATATCAAAATACGAAATTGACCTTATCAATGGAAAAATATTTAAAGATAATCGAAATACAGCATAAGGAAAAATATGTTTATTAATTTTCACATATTTCAAAACGTAATCACTACGTACATAGAAAACACGTGCACCGTATGCATAAAAGTATTTTAATTAAAATAAGAGAAACATGAATTTCTATTTATAAATGAATTCGAACACGTCATTAAATAAATAGTTGAACTATATAGAAAATATCACACGTAGCGGTGGAAAAATACGTAATCGATACGTGCATCGATAACACGTAAAAAGTACAAAAATACAGAAATTGAAATTTTATATTTGAGTTGACTCAAATAGGATAAAATAGATTTTGAGAAGACGGAAAATGCATAAATATTCGGAATCCAAAATACATAGTGAATTACGTTACGGATATTACCAGTAACGATACAAAATACACGTGCGTAACACATGAGGGCAAAATTGTCATTTTCAATTTTGCGGAGTGTTACAGTAGGGATCACAACCCGACCTGGGTTAGATTTGTGTGTGGGCCTCTGATCTTTGGTCAGCCCATTTAATCTAATTAAATATCCAATCGATGTCAGGTGTCCAAGTCATACGTACTTGGATTCCCAATTAAATTCATCTTATGAATTTAAATTCCATTTTCGATCCATTTTAAGTGTGTGACCCTGTAGGTTCTCGTTACGTTGACACTAATACTCAAATCATATTCTAGTATTACAAACAGTGAGCGATATCTAGCAATACATCACTGCTACTCAAGTAATGGGAATGTTAGTGAATACACATAACCTATCCGTGACCAATGCTACCATGTATTCTAGTCCCTTTATCTAAATATCTTAATTGACCACAAAGCATAAAGTGTGTCACCCTTGTATAGTTGAATCTTTAATTTCTTGATGTCCGAGTAGACTTACCAATACAAATGAGCTCAATATCTCATATTGACTCATTTGAGCACGGCCATGCATTTTGCAGTCTCACTCAATCAAGGGGCCCGTAGATATCACTTCTGTTATGTAAGAGGGACAAATCCTATCTAAGTCACTCACATAACTAATGTAAAAGAGGTCTCAGATTCGAGCCAGATAACGTTGAAATTTTTACTTTAAAAATTATATATTTATTTAGATGTACATCGCACGTGTAAATTACTAGTGTCTTATAAATGTGATACGTAAGTGCATAAGTAGAACGTTACTGATCTATAATTGTGATGATGATCATCATCAGATGGGTACTGCATTGTGTATGTAGTGACAGCTGATGTGTAATGGCATGCGACCCATAGGTACTAAGTATGGGTTCACATTCACTAGTGAGGGCCGAGGAATAGCAAATATATTATTCCTGAGCATCTGCTATTATACCATTTTGGAAAAAAAAGTTAGCAAAAGAGCGCTTCAATCGTTTGCTATTTTTTCAAATTTTTGCAAATAAGAAACAGTATCTTCTCATATTTGAGAAACGAATTTGGCAATTGTCAAATATAGCAGACGATACAAGATGTTTTGTCTCGTAAATTTTTTAAATTTTTAAAGGGATCGGATGAAAACATGTTTCGTCGAATAATTTGTTTACTGTTTTAACGATCGGACGGAACATGTTCCGTCAAAAAAAAAAAATTGCATCGGACGGAAAATATTGTCCCATTCTGGGACGGGACAACATGTCCGGTCCCACCATTTACCCACTTAATCACTCCTTAATCATGGCTTAGGTAATAAGTTAATTGAATAATCACTAATTTGATAAATTTTTAATAATTAATTACAATTTAAGCACTAAATGATCATTTTAATTGTTGAAAAAATTACGATAAAACCCCCCTCCGACATTACATCAAGTTCCGTCTCACAATTTTTTTAAAAAAAATTAATTACAATAAAAATTTAATTACAATCAAACGAAAAAAGATGTATCATTCGATCATTTTTTTATTATTGTTTTTCAAATTATATCAAACGACGATTGCGACGAAACACTCATTTTGCCATTTGCTATTTTGCCAAATTGCTAATATAGCGAAAACGACTGTGGATGCTCTAAGTTGTACTCTCTCGGTTTTCAAAATATAAGTCACTCTAGATTTCTACACGATTATTGAAAAACAATCTAGGATTGAGTAAAAATAGTATATATTCATGATTTTTTAAGCTCATAAAGTAGTCATCAATTGTACAAATCACATTTGTCCTCTATAATTTTTAATTACTTCTCTTATAAAAATGAACAAGGACAAAATTGCATTTTCCTATAAAATTAATTTATGAACATTTAAGAAGGAGAATATATTTTCTTTAAAATCTAAAATAATTTATAATATGAAAAAAAAAACTAGAATAACGTAATATTTTGAAATTGAGTAACCTATATTTTGAAATGATGAATTACCTATATTTTGAAATGGAGGGGCCAGTACTAATCGGTACTAATTAAATACTGCTAGTTGGAGAAGAGATTGTATTGATCCGATTACAAATGTATCCAAGTGATTAGCATTCCAATGTGTTGGGTCTGGTGTTGGACTTTTGCTAGTAGAGTATTGTCTGGCTTGAGAGACTGAGCTACATTTGTGTGCCTCGTGATTGAGGAATTGGTCTTATGGTTTTTTAGTAAAGATCGAGATGGGAGAGATTTTGTATGGAAGACTGTTTCATGGATCACGTGGGTTCTTTTGACCGCCCGATGACCAACCCCATTTGTCCCCTACACCCTTGTCGCTGTGACTAGCTCTTTGCTTTTATCAAAATTAAACTAAAAAAAACAACTGTAATAAATAAATAACACAAATGAGCCCATATGTCATGTTCTCTCTATATTATGTATGTACAAGCGAGACAGTCATACGCCGTTGTGGTATACGAAGCAGTGTTTTTTTTTTTTTTTTTGATGAATCGGATAGAGACAAACGGCTCCAGCCATCAAAAAATATATATTAATCAATAAAGCAGTACAAAAACAGTACAAATAATTAAGGATTTTACAAGATGTAAAACAGAAAAAAGCGAGCAAGTAAGAAATACAATTAAGCGAGCTACTAAGAATTACAATAATAGACTCAATATCAGCTAAGCCGAGGGAGAAAGCCACTGCAGGATGCACCACGCCTTAGATCGAAAGCGGAGCTAACGGCCCGGAAAAGCGAGTCAGGAGAGAAGAGCCATACCATGACGCACGAGAGACCCCAAGACAAACGCCGCAAACAAAGAAGGAAAACGTCCTGCCGCACTACACAGGACCCAAGAAAACGCAAACGAACAAGGCGCCCGGGTCACCACTAAAGTTGATGACGGGAGCAAACATAGAGGAAGACAACCTAAATGCGGATAAAAAATACGGGAGACCAAACAGCCTCACACAGGTGCACAAGGCACAATCTGAAACGAAAAACTAGATGCCATATCCAAGGGGATAGAAAATATCCAAAACTCAGATGCGCGCTGGAGGGAGCGCCGACACTGAGGATACTTTTTTAGCTAGAAATCGCGCACTAACACGAGTAGGCAAGTTAGAATAAAGTTTCTTCTTATGTTTGCTCTTAGCGGGGGGAGGACCGACTTCCCCCAACGGAAGCGAGGTCCTGCCGTGGACAGGCCCGGAAGAGTCGACTTGGGAAAGACTGATGGAGGGGGAAAGGATACTGGACGAAACTGGTGAAAAAATAGGTCTGAAATTAGTATGAAAAGAATGATGAGAAATAAAGGCAACTCCACGATACGTTTGGTGTGCGATCCCGATCGTACGACGAAACCTCGGAAGGTACAGCCAGAATGGAGCGCAAAAAACAGCCAACTTATCCCGACTCAAACTCGACAAAGGCCTCACAGCACGAAAAGGGGGGCGAAGCTGAAAACTGCCCGACCGAGGAAAGGAAATAAGTTTTGTGAACTCCGATCGGTTCAAAATCAGATAGTCAAAACTATGATGCTGACAATGCGCAAGAAAAGCATTATGAGCAACGACGGAAGGAGTGGGGTTAGTAGATGGATAAGGCACCGCGACAGAAGAGCCCAACTCCTTTCCCAGCTCACAACTACTCTTCCTCGCGAAGCATGTATAAAGCATGCTCTTAAAGAGGGGACAAATAAGAAGGGAGAGACGTTTAGCCGGAAAAAATCTAGCCAAAGCATGATCCTTATCCAGACTCGTAAGCAGCGATGTCCCCTCCACTAAAGAACGGGAACGATTCTGAAAAGAACCCAACCGAGGGAAGGAAAACCAGGTTCGTATGAACCTTTCGATCCTTAAACATACTAGCAATATTGGGAAGTAGAAGAGAGCCAGAAGAAGCATCACAATCTGTGAGATCATTGGGAGAGTCCGTTACAGGATAAGGCACATCCGCAGTGGGTAGAAAATTCTTTTTAGGCTCAAAGCTAAAGTTCTTCTTCGAACAAGCATTAAGCTTGCCTTTTAAGAGAGGATAGTTAAGAAATAAGAGAAGTTTGGCCGGTAATGGTTTGCCTCTGGGTAAACCAAGAAGTTTTTGAAGGGAATAACATCGCTGGCGAGAGTGACCATGCTTGTCACAAAAAAAGCACTTAATTTTGTTCACGCACTCTCGTTGAAAATGCCCAGGAAGAAGGAACCTGAAACAAATCAGGGGCTGGGCGGGGTAACAAGACGAATGGTCCAACGAGTAAGGGGGAGAAAGAAGAGAATGACCCAGTTTAACGGGTCTGTATTTTTTACTATGGACCTCGACCCAAGACGGGCTCAAAGAGACCATGGATCAAAACCAGAGAAGGGCAGTGGAAACTGATATAAAGAAGATCAGTTACTGCAAAGAAGGATCAGAAGCAAAGGCTCTACAGAGCCAATACACAAAAATATCACCACTAATGAATGAACAATAACCGAATAATAAGAACAACAATAGCCTCAAAATAGAGGGCAACTAGTAAGGAGAGAAAAATGGAATCGGAGAGAAACAATACTAGCTAAAAATCCCTAAATAATTAGAGCTAAACTGCAAAAAGGAAGAAGGTTGAAATACTTACCGGGGGGAGGGGGGGGATGAGTCAGGAAAGAGGAGGAGGGTGATGAACCCCGAGAGGTAAGCACGCCGAAGCCGCAACGGAAATAGGGAGTGGCCAGCCACCCACGCGATCGAGCACTGCACTAGGGCAAGTATGCCCAGATCCACAGGCCAGATGGTGGATCAGGGAAAACTCAGGCTAGATCTCCAGAACCCGGCGACAAGATGCGGATCGAGGAAATCAAGCGCAGATCTAGGTTGAAAAGGGAGAACTGGAGGAGTGAAGAGAGCCGATCGACGGGCGAGGGAGGGGGAAGAAGGCGGATGGACCGAAAAGGAAGGGCGAACAGCAAAACGAGGGTGTGGGATTAGAAAAGGATATGGGTATGGAAAGGCTGGCGAGGTCTACCACTTTAATGAAGGAATAAGGCGAGAAAGGGTGGATGGGCGAGGGATCTGGGGGAAGAAGATGGACGAAGAGAGAGCTTTCAAAATCGCCAGAGCTTTCCTTTTTTTTTGTATAACAAACTGTCAAAATTAAAATATCATACGAAGCAGTGTTTTGAGTTGCATTAATACAAATACCGAGGTAGACACTCACGGGAAAAAAATTTAAATCATATTTTAAAATTACAACAAAAAGTAAAGTAAAAGAGAGTTGGACTAGAGCTCGTATGTGCGTATAATGTACTTGTAGAGATAGATGAAGACACCAAACTCACAAAACACATAACAATAACATTGTTTTTATGATTATTTTAACACGAATATCACTAACAAATATACTAATATCATATTGTCCTTAGGAAATATATGTTTTTATATTTGTTATTAACAATATGAGTTCATTTCTTATTTTTGTCTATTAAAGTTGCCTCAAACTACTTATATTTGAAATTTATAAAGATTAGTGACGAATTTGGGTAGGAATAGGAAACATGAGGAAAAAGATGAAGTTAAAATGATGTATTAAATTTGTCAATTTATTAAGAAAACTAAAGAAAATTTGAAAATGGTTGATGTGTTTCAGTTAGTTTTACAGTCGATTGAGTTAATAAAGAGTAAAACGAAGAAACTTGACTATTAGGAAGGGTATTTCTGTCATTTTACATAAATCTACGAAACATAATTGTATATTGCATATATTTTTATATCTTTGAAGTAGTTTGAACTTAAGGGGTAACTAAGAGATTAGACACACATTGTTGTGGTCAAATGAGCAAAAACACATTTATGAGGGGTATATGTTATATTCACATCCTTGTTAGGGACATACATGTTAAAAACCCTTGTTATATATATATATATATATATATATATATATATATATATATATATATATATATATATATATATATATATAGGGATATGCTCAGTTGAAAACGGGTTTGTTTTCACGGGTTGGAAAACACGAATCTGAGCCATCGGATCGATTATGATCGCGATCAGCGGCTCAGATCGAGCCCGCCCATCACCCTGTATGACTTAAGTGGTGGAGGGTTATTTTGGGAATTTCGTCCTAAATAACTCTTCGCCTGATTCGTTTTGCAAAAAATGATATAACCTAGGCCGTTGTTAAGAACAACGGCCTAGGTTAAAAAAAATTGAATCATAGGTCGTTGTTTGGAACAACGGCCTTGTTTTCAATATTTATAACCTAGGCCGTTGTTGGGAACAACGGCCTAGGTTATAAAATTTCTATAAATTTTTATAGAAATTTTATAACCTAGGTCGTTGTTCCCAACAACGACCTAGGTTATATTATTTTTTTTAGAATCTGTTCAGCGAAGAGTTATTTGGGACAAAATTCCCAAAATAACCCTTCGCTCAACAATTGAAACGGGTTATGGGGAGGCAGATCTGAGCCATCGATCACGATCATGATCGATCCGATGGCTCAGATCGCTGTTTTCCAAACCCGTGAAAATAAACCCGTTTTCAACTGAGCATATCCCATATATATATATATATATATATATATATATATATATATATATATATATATATATGAGTAATGCTCCAGCCACTACCAATTTCACTATCATTCTCTTCACTACCTTAGGTGGCATACTCCTATTGGAGAGTTCCCCACCTACTCTATCTTTCCCTACCTATTGGAGTGTGTCACCTAAGGTAGTGAAGAGAAATGTAGTGAAATTGGTAGTGGATGTAGCATCTCTCTCTCTCTCTCTCTCTCTCTCTCTCTCTCTCTCTATATATATATATATATATATATATATATATATATATATATATATATATATATATATATATATGGGAAAAAGGGGTATGAATAACTTGCTTACTTAGTAAATAAGCAATTGATGATGTGGCATGCATGTGATTAGAAAATTCTTAAAAGGGTTAGTTGTCCAATGTATCACATGCATGCCACATAATCACTTGCTCATTTACTAAATGAGCAAGTTGCTGATATTCTTTTTACCATATATATATATATATATATATATATATATATATATATATATATATATACTAGTTAAAATTTACTGTGCACCAAGTGCACATTGCTTGGTGCACATGAATGTTGAAAATTTTATCTATTCTAGTTAACAAGTTAGACAAAGCACACTTGCATTTAGCAAACCCATTTTCTTCAAACTACAAATTTAACTTAGTCAATCATCTTAATAAGCAAACCATGAATTTCAAAATTACACCATAAGACAACAAACTCATCGAAATCAGATTTGAAGCAAGCATCAAGAACCCCAAGTTTAATCAATTCTTGCACAATTCCAATCAAAACAAAGCACAAATGGATCAAAATTTGTACGATATAAAAGAGAGCTATATGCATAATAGTTTCATCTAAAACATCAAGATATAACAACAACAACATGTTATATATCGAAGAAGTGCAGGAAATAAGCATATGAACACAACATGTTGGCAATTGACCATGCAATATTGGGTTAAGAAGCAAGACAAAGTCAAATAAACTAATATCGACCTTAAAACTTCCCAAGGTATCTTTTTTCAGGATTTCCTTGTGAATCCTATATCATTCTCTAGTTTCAAATACAAGTGCTCATAATGTGTTAGGTAGTAGATTCCAAAGCAGCCGAACAAAGTTACAAAATAAATTGGACAAAGGCTTTAGAAGTAAAGGCCTATTAAGATGCAAATACAGGTATGTCATAAGCAAAAAATTGCTAAGGCTGAAACATACTTCTGACTGTATGACATAAGATTTTCGGCCAAAACACTTCTTCAAAGAGCTAAAAGGCATCCCATAATTCTTTGGAAATAATGCTTGTGGACACTCATACTCAAATTACCCTCACACCTATCTGAATTATCACAAATTTAAAACACCTTCGAATGGTGTTCGAGGGCTACCCAAAAGCAAATACCAAACATGGCTTGAGAAAGTCAATCAAACACCTATGCCTCAGAAAAAGTAACCCTTAGCATGATTCGAAAAAGGTATCCTGATCACCTGGACTCAAGGCAACATATTTAGGACAAATCTCTAAACCATAGTAGCGAGCTTAGATATTTCATATGAAATCAATAATAACTCGTGCAACCTTAGGCTAAAACAGAATAGACTATATAGTCCTTAACTTCAATTTTTCCTAGCTTTTTTCACCTTATACACAACCTTTTAAATTCATATCTTAAACTACACCTTCCTCAATAACCTATCTCAAGTGGTTGTGCATATAAGTTTGTTATAAGAGTTCATATTTATTTGTTCATATTAAAGATGAATATATGACATCTTCTTCTATGAAGTTTTTATTAACTTTTTTTGTGCTAATCCTCAAAATTTAATAACTGGAGTACTATTTTTGCAAATATTTTCTGTAGTAGTCTTATCAAATACATGTAAAAATCAACATCAATAACGAAGAATTAGTCACTCGTTTGTAGTGTGTGATCAGAAAGTTTTTTCTGAATTGAAGAAGCATACATCAAAAACATGATATCAAATACTAATTACAATGAACTGTAACTAATTTTACTTCACGAGAAGAACAATTATTGAAAAGATCTATGTCCAACGGATTACACCCACACAAAAAAAGTATTTTGTTTTAGTTCGTCCTGTAGTCACATATGAAATAGCTGATGGGATAAATTTTGCAAAACTTTTCCCGCAAGATCTCTTGCAGGAAAAAGATTATGTCCAACTTAGAGTTGTCAATTATATTCCTTATGGAAATGGAAAGTCAATTTGAGGAATTTATCACACAAATATTCAATTAGTTCGAACTTGCTTAGTATTATATTGGGACCAAGAAAAAAATGGTTCTATAGAAGAAGTTCATGCTTCCTTTGTTGAAGTAAGGCTAAATAATCTGATTCGTAATTTCCTAAGAATTGAGTTAGGCAAGTCTACGATTTCATTTACTGGAAAACGGTATGATACATCGAGTAGTTTTTATTTAATATCAGATATATGTAAAACCATAATTAAGTTTTAGTTGATCCTTGTTCGATTAGTCGAGACGGTTCTCTAATGATACCTAATGGAATTACCAGTTCAACAAAAGAAATCTTGATAAAGAAATAAATTAGCATCATTAACGAAGAATTAGTCACACGGCGATCATTATTTTTCTCTCTTGATGTTCCACAGTCTACCAAAAAAGAAGACGACGAAGAATAATAATAATAAGATTATGGTTATGTGCTTTTATAGGAGTAAATTGGAAAGAAAAAAAAGTTGTTGAAATTAGTAAAACAAATCTTTTATTGGTTGAAAATTTTCAATCAATATATAACTGAAAACTTTAAAACTATGTTTAAAGAAACTTATATTTCTTATCACTATCGTGACTCTTACTTCTCATGATACATTAAAATCCATATCCATATCTATATTTAAAATTTACCTACCATTCTATAAAAACATTGGTAGTTTATAAGTAAAATGAAAAGATGACTACAACATGTTCCTTCAGTACATGTATTTTGGAAAATACACATTAAACAAGTTAAAATGAACAACATTATTTTTGGATCATAAATAAGCGATATTATCAGCAATAAATAAGGTAAATTTAATCATTATCTCTCATAATTACATGTGTTTTGCCTTTTGATTTCACATGTCAAGTAATCTAAATGACTAAAGATTTTTTAACGACACTCAAAGGACTTAATGTTTACAGGCCAACTTGCAAGTGCATGTGCAATATCAAGCTAGGAATGATAGGCAGTTACATCACTACATGATATAACACAAATCTTTACAGCAAACAGTAGGATAAGAGGACGAAGCAGATACTCTTAATCTAATTTAAGTGAGTTGACTTATTTTCAGCAAAAAAGGTAATAAGCTAAGTAGAATGGAGACTCAGTTCAAATTCTTTCTTTCCCCTTAAATGATGACTATATCATTAAGACCATAATGGTTGTTTAAAAGTGACATTCCAATTGAAATCTAAGATTCCAAGATAATTAATAGTTTTCCTTATCCAAAGCTTCTTAGTTTGTACTTGGTGCACATAAATGCCATTATCAAAGTTGCGGGTATTTATGAACTATGTGGACAATGTTCTAGATATTATAAGATTAACTTGATGACTCGGAAAGAGCGAGAGACCGAGACAGAAATAGTAGTTGCAGCCCTTAATGCCGAGCTTTATAAGACTATGTCTAAGATGACTGAGATTGAGGAAGCAAGAACTGCAAAAACAGGTAAACTTAGCTTTTAAATAGAATAGTCGTGGGGAGAGGAGAAGATTGCGTTCAAGTACTTGCCCTCGTTGGCTGAGGCGTTGACCTTCAAGGACATGGTGGACAACTATGCAGGAGGGAGAAGGAAGAAAGAAGGTGAAGTTATTGAAGAAAAAGCTGATCGTTCCTCTCATTGGAGACATGTTCTTGAGGAAGAAGGTTTTAGCTGATTAGAACTGATTAGAGCTAATCTGTTCTGATTATTGGTGTTATCGCTAAATCTGGTGTGGGGGCAAGCAGATAGAATTTGTGGATTCTTAGAAAACCGAATAGCAAACCTGGAGCCTTTCCACCGGAGTTTGACCGTTGACTCCCACTGTTCACCTGCAAAAAGTGCGAGACACCAGGGTTGATCCCGGCGACGCACCCTCCGACGCTCAAGTCAGTAATCAGAGAAGATTATGAGAGAGCATAAATTGGCAAAACATTGATTACCCTTTAATGGTGGTGGATGGGGGGTATTTATAGCCGCCGTTGGGATCAGATTAGGAATGTAATCCCTGATTCCCAGTGAAAGGATAGAGCGAATCAGGGCCGTTGATTGAATGCAATCAGAAACCTTAATTCTATCCTGATGGACTGTGTTCATCGCGGGTTGGAACCCGCACCCAGCTGAGATGGATCCGTTTGCGGGTTGGTGGGCCTTAGAGGAGAAGACCCAATACCCGCTTCAAACCCATTTTTAGGTGAAATTACCTTTTTACCCTCAGGCTTTAAGATTCGTGCCAAATTTGGACGGTTCCGATTTAACCCCATTTTTAGCCATATCACGAGCCCCCCACTCCCGAAGACTGAGTTTGATCAGCCTTTGAGGAGTAGTTTCACTGTTTTAATGGCTTGTGGAGTTGTATTGGAGTCCAAATGAGAAGTGTCGAATCTTTGTACGGAGTATTGTGGTAATTTCTTAGTTAGTAACATGCTCTTAGATCGTTCTTGAGCTCTCCTGAATTTCTGGTGCTTTTCCTTTGATTGTGATCTAGTCTTGCGAAGTGATAATTCGTTGTTCGGGGGTCTTAATTGACCATTCTAGGCAATAATTATTCACCCAGGGGCTCGAACGTGTTTCCCTGGATTTATAGTTATTCTTTAGAATCGCTAATCGTTGTTTAAATAGTCGACTTGATGTTGTTTCCACTGTTCCATGGCTTAGAAACTTCAGCTTCGTTGTCGACCCCCTCCTAACGCTCGCCATGAAGGAGACCGAGGTCCACGGGGGCTCGGCATCTCTTGTCGAAGAGCGAAGACACTTCGGCCACTCTGTAGGCGCGAAGAGGGTGTTCGGCGGATCTTTGCCGAAGTCCGGGGCGCTTTTTCTTCATGTAAGAAGGTCGGTGGCAAGAGTGCTCGGCGACATGCGCCGAGATCCATTTTCCCCATGCAACATGGTCAGTGGCAAGAACATTTGGCAGCATGTGCCGAGGTCCACTTTTTTCCATGTAACATGGTCGGTGGCAAAAATGCTCGGCAGCATGTGCCAAGGTCCACTTTTTTCCATATAACATGGTCGGTGGCAAGAACGCTCGACAGCATGTGCCGAGGTCCACTTTTTTCCACGTAACAATTTTTTTCATGTAATATGGTCGGTGGCAAGAACGCTCGGCAACATGTGCCGAGGTTCAATTTTTTCCATGTATCATGGTCGGTGGCAAGAACGCTCGGCAGCGTGTGCCGAGCTCTACTTTTTTCCACGTAACAATTTTTTCCATGTAACATGGTTGGTGGCAAGAACGCTCGGCAGCATGTGCCGAGGTTCAATTTTTTCCATGTAACATGGTCGGTGGCAAGAACGCTCGGCAGTGTGTGCCGAGGTCCACTATTTTCCACGTAATAATTTTTTCCATGTAACATGGTCGGTGACAAGAACGCTCGGCAGCATGTGCCGAGGTTCAATTTTTTCCATGTAACATGGTCGGTGGCAAGAACGCTCGGCAGCGTGTGCCGAGGTTCACTTTTTTCCACGTAATAATTTTTTCCATGTAACATGGTCGGTGGCAAGAACACTCGGCAGCTTGTGCCGAGGTTCAATTTTTTCCATGTAACATGGTCGGTGGTAAGAATGCTCGGCAGCATATGCCGAGGTCCACTTTTTTCCATGTAACATGGTCGGCGGCAAGAACGCTCGGCAGCGTGTACCGAGGTCCACTTTTTCCACGTAACAATTTTTTTCATGTAACATGGTCGGTGGCAAGAATGCTCGGCAGCATGTGCCGAGGTCTTGGGTTGTGATTTTTGGCAACATAGGAAACGTCAGGCTGAGTTGGCTGCTGCTGACCTTCTGTCAGGTGTGACAGTCATTAATGCGATGGCTGCTGATATTCTGACAACTCTGACAGATGTAACAGCCATTAATGCGATAGTACAGCTAGGCGCGGTAAATAATGTGACGGTTCAGGTCATTTTGTCGTCTTGTATAAATGGGCTGGCTCTGTGGGCCCATTAACCTCGTTTCGTGTGCCAAGCTCTATAAAACTTCACCCCCCTTCTCATTTTTCACTTCTCCAAACTTTTACTCTGGCGGTGAATTTGCATTAGTGAGAGCTCACGGTGATCATCCATCGCTTTCTGGCAAAAATTCCGACCGTTCCTATCACTTCAGAGGTAAATTATACTTAGTTTTTTCCCAAGTATAAATATGTCCCTTTCTCTTATCTCCGAGCCCTCCCCTCCTGCTGCCGATGCTCCCTCTTCGAGTCAGATAGGTCGCCAATACAAGGGCAAGAGGGTTTCAGGCCGGGACACTATAGTAGAGGATCCGAAGCGTATGGGGCCGTTCAGCAGGCTGCTAGGGCCGTTGACCGGACTTCAAAGAGTTCGAGAACTTCCGGGGGAGGATGCGAGTGAATTATTCACAGGAGGGGGAGAGCCTTCGAGGAAAACGAGGCAAGGGAGACCTCCGAGGCCGATGAAACGGTATTGATCCTTAGCCTGGAGGATTTGGTAGTGATTTGGAGTTCCTTCCATATTCTGGAGGAGTACGAGCTTATGCTGCCGGGTCAGGGGGTTAAGGCAAATTCGCCGATGCTAGTAAACATGTGTTTCTGGCCGGTCGATGCCTTCATCGCCGGGGCTCGGCTACCTCTCCACCCATTCGCGATCCAAGTGCTGAGGTGGTTTGGGGTCAGCCCCATTCAACTGATGTCGAACGCGTGGAGAGTTATCAATGGGTTCGTACTCCACTGCCAAACGGCTGGGATCGAGCCGGAGCTGAGGGTACTCTGGACAATCTACCGGCTTCATCAGCAGAACCAATCAGAGTTCCGGAACTACCTAGCTCCGAGGCACGGAGGTCGGATCGTCGTCTGCCCCGACTCCATCAAGCACTAGCGAGATAAGTACCTTATAGTGCGGAGCGCAGAGGCGTGGCCCATACCCACCAGTTTCGTGGAGGAGGTGTCGAGGCGAGTGAAGGAGTCACCGGTGCTTCACCCTCAAGAAGAGGAGGCGGTGCAGACTCATCTAGACAGGCCGAAGCACGATTGGAGAGAGCTGACTGAAGACATTCTCTTCAGGGGAGGGCTCAGCCGCGTAGATCCCGGTACGCAGCTCTTTCTACGTTCTCATTCATTTTTTTACTTTGCTTATTCCGACTTGTGTCTTTAACCGGCCTCTTATTTGATGCAGAGGCAATGGATTTCGACGCGGTGATGGCACAGAGGACCGCCCTCGGAAGTAAGGCGCCGAAGAAGCACAAGAGGGTTTCCACCAAGCTGCCGCCCGCGAAGGCTCCGAGGGGCGCGAGCGTAGCCGAGGGTGTGGAGCCTCCGGCTGTGGTACCCCGACCCCGGCCACAGGAGTAGCCTCGGCGTCGACTGAGGTAGGGGACTTTCCGATCTCCGCAACTCTCGGGATGGAGACGCCCCCGCTGACGGTGACGGCCGAGGAGCTCCTAACTGAGGAGCACAAGAGGATCCACATTTCGGACTAGCAGGTTCGGAAGTATGATGGGTTCCTTGGTGACTCCTTGGCAAGTATGTAGGTGGTCAAACACCTGGCGATGCCAAAGGACCGCGCCGCCATGGAGGTCGGCCTGGCGGGCGACGATGCCATCGAGATCGCGCGCTCGGCGGTTTCGGTAAGTGTCGAATTTCTGCTTCTGTTGGTTACTTTCACTTTTGATTTTTCTAACTCTTTGCACTTTTTGTTGTTTTGTTGTAGATCGTCGTCCACTTTGGTCATCTTTCGAAAAAGATGATGGAGTTGGAGAAGGAGCTGAAGCAAGAGACCGACCGGGGTCAGGCCGAAAAGGCTCGAATGGGCATAGAGCTCGACAAGCTGACGGTCGAGCTCGAGGGGAGGTCGACGAGGCTCGAGTACCTCGAAGGCCTGGTCGCGAGGCTCGAGACCGACCTTCTACGGCAGAAGGAGGAGTCGGCCAAGCAGCTGGCCGAGGCGGTAAAGACCAAGGATGCCGCGATAAAGGGGGCCGAAGAGGCCACCATGGTGAAGGCACAGGGCTTCCTTGCCCAAAACATGGCCAAGGCCTATGCCCAAGCCATCTCTCAGGTGTCGGAGCGATACCTTGAGGTGGACTACTCGTGGTGGAGGCTGTTCCCGGGCCATGTTGAGGGCTTCGACCCTGAGTCGGAGGAAGAAGAAGAAGAAGGCGACGATGAGGACGACCGCGAGGTGCAGGTTACCGAAGTGACCCTGCTGGCGATTCAGGCCCCATCGGGGGGGTCTGTCCCCGTCCACTCTCGACGCCCCAGGAAAGAGGTCAACCCTTGATTTCTCCTTTTTTTTTCTTTTTTTTTGTCTTTTGAGTTTCATCTTGTCCTGTATTGCCTAATTGCGGACTGGCCACCGTATTTTTGTTATGAATGAAAAGAACTTTCGAGCTCGATCTTGTCTTTTTCCTACTGTTTGCATGAAATTTGACTAAGTGTTCAAACAAAGAACTTTTGACTTTGCTAGATGTGTATAGCTTTGTTCAGGGGTCGGATGAGGAGTATTCTTGCGACTATTTATTGAGCCATGTTGTTTGCTTTGCTCTTTTCAGCTTGCCGAGGTAACCAACTCGGCCGAACACCCTTGCTCCGGAGAGGAGTCTTGTTCTTAGGTCGGCTTGGGAGCGACGAGGCTGTGCTTGGCCAGGTATCAAGAGCGCCTTTATGAAGTCGAGCTGGGGTTGCGCAGGGCTGAGAGCGAGCGAAACCACCTGCAGGTGATCTTGAGCTGATGAGACATCGAGATTTGGCGATTAGAGGGTCCGCTCGCTAAGATCCCTCCCATAGAAGAGGAGGATGGCTCGTCGATGGCCTTCACTAACGGGCTAAGGCTGAAGTGTCTCCAACTCTCTGTCGAAGATGACAGCGGAGCGGGATGATATGCTCACCGAAGTTCACCACTTGCAGATTGTGGAGGCTGAACTTCTGGTGGAGGAAGAGGAGCTGACCTCGGTAGTGGGCAAGCTGATGGCCGAACGCGACGAGTTGACGGCAGAGGTCGACGCATTGAAAAGAGCCACAGTAGACAGAGGCATCGAGGTCACCCAGCTCTGCCGAATTATCGCCAGCCGCCCCAGCATTCCGAGCTCCACCGTACCTCCTCGCTTCGAGGAGAGGGTAGGAGACGACTCTCTGAAGCAAAGGATCGCCGAGCTAGAGTCGAAAGTGGCTCGCCTAAAGCCACGTTCGGGGCCAATTAATGTCAGGAGCACTTCATGCACTCGCGAGGAGGGTGAGCGAGGCATTTCATTTTATGAGCTCACGACAAGTTCGCCCATAGGCCGACCAAGTCAGGGTGATGCCCAAAGTGGTGTGGCGATTTCATCGAGCGGAGTATCCATCGGCGCAACTGTCAGGAGCAGCGCCGAAGACACGTCTCAATTCGCCGGTTTAGGGACGAGTACCGGGGTCAAGCGTCGCCGCCCTCGAGTGTCTCTGAAGCGAAACATCCCCGCACCAAGGAAGCGTTGAAGATTTTTTGTTCTCCCAGCTTTGTATTTTGTCTAAGTGTAACGAGTCGGCATTGTAGTTTTTGCTTTTGGAAGTCTTGTAGCTTAGTTGTAAAGAAGATGCCGCTTTGTAATTGTCTCCCCACTCTTAATCGAAATGATGTTCGTTTTTCTTTCTTGAACTTGTGCGTTTCTGAACCCCTTCTGTTGTTGTGTTACTCGTGACTATCTTTAGCATGTCGAGGTTCGGAGCTAGATTTTTGCTTGTTTGGGCCTCGGTGCCAAGAGCGCTCGGCATTGCGTGCCGAAGTCTAGAGCTCGATTTTTGCTTATTGGGGCATCGGTGCCAAGAGCGTTCGGCTAGGCGTGCCGAGGTCCAGAGCAAGGTTTTTGCTTATTTGGGCATCGATGCCAAGAGCGCCCGACTAGGCGTGCCGAGCACTACTTCGAACCTCTTGGCTCGTGAATATGTGAGAGTGAGTTTCTTGCAGTGGAAGGCCACCTTTTGGAGGATTACTTCAACTTTAAAGCGAACCACTTCCGAATGGCTCGCTTAAGAGCGAGCTTGTGAAGCAAAGTCGAGCCAAGTGTTGGACTCCGAACTCGTCATTTGGGTATGTTTCAATGGTTGTGGGAGCAATTCCGAATGGCGAACCATTTCTAGCTCGCTTAAGAGCGAGCTTGCGAAGCGGAGTCGAGCCAAGTGTTGGACTCCGAACTCATCGTTTGAGTATGTTTCAATGGTTGTGGGAGCAATTGTTGTGCTATCTAGATGATCTAAACTAGACACAAATTAAAAACCTCGCAAGTGTACGAATCGTTTGGAGAAGCGTAGTGACGAGCAAGGGTCGGATCCCACAGAGATTGTAGAAATTAACTTACTAATCAATAAAATAGAAATAAGGATCTTAAAGTGTTGATCTAAAGAAATAAAAAGATTAAAAACTATATCAAAAAGTTCCGAATCACAAATATTTATCAAGTAGTTGGGTTTTGATTTCCACCTATAGTCAGTAATGCGAAGTCTCCTTCTTTACTATTCTAGTTACTCATGTTCGTTCCTTTAAGGGCATGGTATCTACACCTTAAAGTATTGTTTTCCTAGCCAAGAATTAGGCATGGTATCTACTCTAATTCGTTTCTTTCCTTAAGTATTTAGCATGGTATCTACTAAGTTGCACTTAAAGAAAACATAAGAACAGTGGAAACGAACAAACACTCAAGGTTCTAGAAATTGGTATCAGATCTAGATCCCTCAAGTTGATTAAACCAAGAACCCCTAAGGACTCCTGTGTTACAAGTTATGAGCACGAGATACGGGTCGTCTCAATATGCTCATATAACAGATTCAGATTTATAATACACAAACTTGATAAACTCAGATTCTGTATGCCAGTCGACTTGCTGTCACCTCAGTCGACTGCCCTTAGAATTCTGAACAAGTTTGATTATTATAAATCTATACCAATTCAATCAGATTTAATCAATAAGTACTAGAGTAGTATTCAGAAGAATAGAAGCATTACATAACTACGGTTTCAATCTACCCAACTATAAAATTAGTTCCACATAATTAAACTTTTATTGATCAGCATGTTCGAATACATGATTAACATAAAAGAACTAAAAAGAGGAGAAATAAACTGATGAAGTCCGGCAGATAGGTCGACTGGCTGTCACTCAGTCGACTGCCCTGTTCCCCTTGGCGTACTTGATTTTCTCTCTCCTTCTTCGTTGCTGATAGAATAATGCTCTTGGTTGATGTGTTGATGATTCTGGAACTCTGTGATTCGGCTGGTGGTGGCGGTCGAGAGAAGCAAAATAATGCCTCTTGATTGATATTTATAGAACACGGCACGAGAATTAGGGTTTGCCACTTTTTCAGGAAAGTCCTTCTCTTTCCTTCTTTATTTGATCGGCGATTTATTTCTTTCTCTTTTCTTCTTTTCTTCCTTATCTACTAACCACGTGCTCTTGCCAATCCCCTATCTCTAGCTTTGATTTGTTGGAGAAGTTGTTATTCGCATATAATGGGTTCAGATAGATTTGGATCTAGATGCGGGTGCATCTTATCTTTTCACTCTGCCGCATACCAGTCGACTTATGTTGGGTGTGAGTCGACTGATGCTGAGACTTTTGTGGCTTCATGATTCCTCAGTCAAGTCGACTGATGTTGGAGCGGTCGACTGTGCCGAGCCCCAGTAATCTCTCTGTCCGGTCGACTGATGAAGAGCAAGTCGACTGTTGCACTGCAGTTCCCTGTATATCATTCTCTCTCTCTGTATTAGTCTGGAATCTGCTTCGTTTTGCTGCTTTTGGTTGTTTCCTATGGAAAAGAGAAAAGAAGTGTAAAATACCACATATAGAGCATTAAAATGTCCAATTGCAATAAGATTATTACTCCTAAATGTGAATATTCTTCAGTTCATAAAATACCCCCAAACTTAGCTTTTGCTTGTCCTCAAGCAGAAAGTGAAATTATGAACAAGGGGAAAATAATAGTCTCAACCCATCACTCCAAGAAAATGTCTCATTGCGCAAGCATCAAAATTTTTCAATTAAAATTATAAACAATTTGCAAATAAAATAAAAACAAGTATACCCACTTTCTCTAGTGCAATTGTCTATTCATAACTCCAAACTCAACCACACTTGTCATGCAATTAATTATAGTTATAGTATGTAACTACCCAATCTGTGATTATCCCTTTTCTCTACTACAAACCGGGTAGCAAACTAGAGTTTTTTTTTCTTTTCCTTTCAGTCTCTTCTTTAAGTCGTCACTTGCCTTTTGACGCGAATGCAAAACATTTGTGATGAATCCACCTGGTTACTCAACAAGTCACAAACTTTAAGTGCTTTGCATACTCATATTTCAAGTTGTCGTTTGACATAAAGGTAAACATTAGTGATGAATACCCCTAGTTACTAAGCAACTCAAAACATTGGAGTAGATTGACTTTATTCATATATATATATATATATATATATATATATATTTCGTTTTTACTCTATTTACTTAAACTCTGTTTAGGACTAGATCAAAGGGAATAATCACTAGAAAAAGCATCACAATTGTTTTTTTTTATGTATAATTGCATGACTCATATAATTTTGTAAGGCATTATGAAACTCAACAATCCTAAAGTAAATAAGTATCCTTCCTCTTACTTTATAAGAAATTGTTTATCCTAAAAAAAATCAAAAGACTTCAAATGTAACTAACTACCCCCAAACTTAGATGGAACATTGTCCTCAATGTTCGCACAAAACTTAAAATATAGGCATGTGTTACCAACTAGTTTGAAGGAAAGAAAATAAAGAAATAAAGAAATGATTAAAGAAATAAAATAAATAGAGAGTGTAAGTACTCCCCTAAAAAATTGGGTTGCCTCCCAATAAGCGCTGTGTTTTCTATCTTCAGCTAGACTTGATGAGTTCATGCAATGTATTGAATGGTTTGAAGATTCACATCTTCCTCGTGCGGCTCTAAACTCATCTCAATGTACGGCTTCGCCCTATGCCCGTTCACCTTGAATGTTTGATTTTTCTCTTTGCTGTGAACCTCCAATGCACCATGTGGAAAGACTTTTGTAACAATGTATGGGCCATACCATCTTGACATAAGCTTGCTTGGAAAAAGTCTTAATCTTGAGTTGTATATCAATACCTTCTGTCCTTCATAAAACTCCTTCCTTGCTAGCTGTTTATCATGGTACAACTTGGTCCTTTCCTTGTACAATTTTGCATTTTCATATGCGTCGTGCCTCAACTCTTCAAGCTCGTTTAGTTGCATTCTTCTTTTGTCGCCTGCTTGTTTCATATCAAAATTGAACCTTTTGATGGTCCAATAAGCTTTGTGTTCCAACTCCACTGGCAGATGACAGGCTTTTCCAAAAACCAAACGGTTTGGTGAGATGCCGATGGGTGTTTTGTATGCTGTTCGGTAGGCATATAATGCATCATTCAAGCGCAGCGACCAATCCTTTCTCCTTGTATTTACTGTCTTTTCCAAAATGCTCTTGATTTCTCTGTTGCTAATCTCCACCTGCCCACTAGTTTGAGGATGATATGGAGTGCCCACTCTATATGTAATACCATATTTCTTCATCAAAGAAGCAAATGGAAAGTTATTGAAGTGGCTCCCTCCATCACTAATTATTGCTCGTGGTATACCAAACCTAGTGAAAATGTTCTCCTACAAAAACTTGACAACAACTTTGTGATCATTAGTTTTTGAGGGGACAGCCTCGACCCATTTAGACACATAATCCACACCCACAAGAATATATAAATAACCAAATGAGTTAGGAAAGGGACCCATGAAGTCGATTCCCCAAACGTCAAACAGCTCGATTACTTGGATGTTTTGCAGTGGCATTTGATTTCTAGAAGAGATATTGCCTTTCCTTTGGCATTTGTCACAAGTCCTGCAAAAAGAAAAAGCATCTTTAAATACATTAGGCCAATAAAAACCTGATTGTAATACCTTGAGTGCTGTTCTTTTTGGTCCAAAATGTCCTCCACATGCATATTGGTGGCAATGTTGTAAAATACTCATTTGCTCTTCTTCTGCCACACATCTTCTTATAATTTGATCAGGGCAAAATTTGAACAAATAAGGATCATCCCAATAATAGTGCTTGCACATAGCCACCAATCTTTTTCTTTCTTGACTTGTCATACCTGGAGGAAAAACATGAGCAGTGAGATAATTTATAATATCTGCAAACCATGGAAAATATGAGCAGTGAGATACCAGTCGACTGGTTCTGTTACCAGTCGACTGCCCCCGTTGTATGTTTATTTCAAATAAATGTTCATCTGGGAAATTTTATTAAGTGGGGGCACAATTCTTTCTTCCTCATGCAGTAGTATGGACATGTGATCTGCCACAACATTGTCACTTCCTTTCTTGTCTCTAATCTCAAGATCGAATTCTTGAAGCAACAGCACCCATCTGATCAACCTAGGCTTAGCATCGTTTTTAGCAAACAAATATCTCAAAGCAGCATGGTCAGTGAAAACAATAACTTTAGAACCAATCAAATATGATTTAAACTTCTCTACAGCAAAAATGACAGCTAACATTTCTTTTTCAGTAGTGGAATAATTAAGCTGTGCATCATTTAAAGTTCGAGAAGAATAGTAAATAACATGGGGTACCTTATTGATTCTCTGACCTAAAACAGCTCCTAAAGCATAATCACTTGCATCACACATAAGCTCGAAAGGATGGCTCCAATCTGGTGCCATGACAATAGGTGCAGAAATGAGAAGATTTTTCAATGTAATAAAAGCATTTGTGCACTCTTCTGTCCATGCAAACTCAACATCCTTAGCCAACAATTCACAAAGGGGTTTGGAGATTTTTGAGAAATCTTTTATAAATCTTCTATAGAACCTTGCATGTCCAAGAAAACTCCTAACACCCTTGACTGTAGTGGGAGGGGGTAGCTTTGATACGATGTCAATTTTTGCCTTGTCCACCTCTATGCCTCTTTTTGACACCACATGTCCCAAGACAATACCTTGTTGTACCATAAAATGGCACTTTTCCCAATTCAGCACTAAATTGCATTCTTCACATCTCTTAAGCACAAGCTGCAAATGGTTAAGGCATTCATCAAAACAAGATCCAAAAACACTAAAATCATCCATAAATACCTCGATGAACCTTTCCACCATGTCTGAAAATATACTCATCAAGCATCTCTGAAATGTGGCTGGTGCATTGCACAATCCAAAGGGCATCCTCCTGTATGCAAAAGTACCAAAAGGACATGTAAAAGTGGTTTTTTCTTGATCTTCTGGAGCAATAGCAATTTGATTATAGCCACTATAACCATCTAAAAAACAATAATGACTATATCATGCTAATCTTTCTAACATTTGATCAATAAAATGAAGAGGGAAGTGATCTTTCCTGGTTTCGTTATTCAGTTTCCTGTAGTCAATGCATACCCTCCATCCTGTGGTCACTCTCGTAGGGATAAGCTCATTCTCTTCATTCTTCACCACTGTGACTCTACTTTTCTTAGGCACCACATGTATAGGACTCACCCACTTGCTATCTGAGATAGGGTAGATGATGCCAACATCTAATAGCTTCAAGACCTCTGTTCTTACCACTTCCTTCATGTGTGGGTTGAGCCTTCTCTGTGCTTCCCTGCTTGGTTTTGCATTGTCTTCAAGAAGTATTTTATGCATGCATTTGGATGGACTTATTTCCTTGATATCTGCAATGGTCCATCCTATTGCACCTTTGTGTTCTCGCAGTACCCTCAGCAACTTCTCTTCTTCCTGTGCACTCAAGTTTGCAGCAACTATCACTGGTAGCGTCTGGTTTTCACCCAAATATGCGTGCTTCAAATGTTCAGGCAGCGGCTTCAGTTCCACGTCTGGCATCCTGATAGTGGTCGGGACAGTCGACTCATCCTGTCCACTAGTCGACTGGTCCGAGGAAACACAAGCGTCATCAGTCACAATATTTTCAAATGCAGGTGCGAGTTTACCTGAATATGACTTTGGAGTTTCAAGGTGGTGTACTGTTTCTGCTATCCTCCAGTCATCGTGTTCCTGTTCAACATTAGCCAGTGTTAGAGACTGTGTAATTGCAGCTTGTGGTGGTTCAATGCTATGTACCTGAAATGTTTGATCAACAATCTCCTGCACCACATCAATATTATAGCATTCATGGTCATCATGTGGTAATTTTAGTGTATCAAACATTTTAAATTCAACATTTTCTCCATTTATTTTCATGCTTATAGTACCCTTTTTAACACAAATTTTTATATCAGCTGTACTCATAAAGGGCCTACCTAGGATGATTGGTAAAGAAGATGGCATTGAAGAGTCCTCCATGTCTAACACAACAAAATCTGCAGGCAATATGAAATCATTTACCTGAACTAGGACATCTTCCAAAATACCTCTAGGTCTTTTGATGCTGCGATCAGCCAACTGCAAAGTGATGGATGTTGGTTTGAGTTCCCCCAATCCTAGCTTTTCTTAAACAGAGTAAGGAAGAAGATTGATGCTCGCCCCCAAGTCTAGCAGTGCCTTTTCAAAGAAGTTCTCACCAACCCTGCAAGGAATGGTAAAACTACCTGGGTCCTTCAATTTAGGAGGTAATTTCCTTAACAAAACAGCACTCACTTCCTCTGTCAAAGCCATATCCTCCCTAACCTGAAATGTTTTTTTGTGAGTACAACATTCTTTCAAAAATTTGGCATAAGAAGGAATTTGTTTAATAGCATCAAGTAGGGGGATATTAATTTCTACCTTTCTGAGAGTTTCAAAGATGTCAAATAAATGTTGTTCTTTCTTTTGCTTGACTAACCTTTGAGGAAATGGTGGCAAAACTGTTCTTTCTTTTTCACTTACTTTGTTGGAACCCAAATCTTTTGATGGTTGTGTTTCTGCTTCTTCTGTGTGTGTTCCAACCTTGTTTTCAATTGTCTTACCACTTCTCAAAATTGTTACTGATTTGAGCTGTTCTTGGCCTCTAGGGTTTGGTATGGTTTGTGAGGGAAGTTCTCCTGCCTTTCTTTCACTCAACTCCTTCGCAATTTGCCGATTTGAGTTTCCAATTTCTGAATTGCTTGTCCTTGTTGGTTGCTTGTTTGATGTTGTTGTTGAAACAATTGAAGAACGGTGGATTCAAAATCCAACTTCTTCTGTTCTTGAACTGGCCTATTAAACCCACTTTCCATTTGGAAGTTCCGTGCATGTCCTTGCGACGATTGAGTGCCTTGATTGTTGCTCCATGAGAAATTTGGATGGTTCCTCCACCCTGGGTTGTATGTGTTTGAGAATGGGTTGTTCTTTTGTGGAAACACTCCTTGTCCCACATAGTTTGCATGCTCCTGATCTGTGAAAGAAGACATGGGACATGTGTCAGTTGTATGATCAAAATGAGAACAAATTGCACAAATTTCTTTTGTTTGATTTTTTACACTGCCCATTGTTGTCATTGCATTAACAAGCATATCAATTTTTTTGTTCATGTTTGCCATTTCTAATTGTATGTTATTACTTCCAGAAATTTCATAAACTCCCTGTTTTTTAGAAATGCCTCTTCCCCTTGTTGAGAATTGCTGTGAGTTCTCGCTAAGTTCTTCAAATAATTCGATGGCCTCCTCACCACTTTTCCTCATCAAGATCCCGTTGCAAGCTGAATCCACAATTGCCTTGTTAGTATCATTTAAACCCTCATAAAAAGCTTGTACCTGATCATCATTAGGCATATTGTCTGTAGGACACTTGAGGAGCTTGTTCTTGAAATCCTTCCATGCTTCGAAGAATAAATCTCCATCTTTTTGTTGGAAGAGTTGAATCTCCCTTTTCAGTTGTTTGGTCTTCTGGGCTGGAAAGAATTCTTTCAAGAATTTTGTTGCCAATTGCTCCCATGAATTAATTGATCCTGGTTCCAAAGAATTATACCACAATTTAGCATTAAGTTTTAAAGAAAATGGAAACAAGATTAACCTGATTTGTTCAGGGGTAAGCCCTTGGACACTTTGTGTTCTGCAAAGATCAAAGAAGTCTTGCAGATGGAGGTGAGGCTCTTCGTCTGGTTTGCCACTAAAGTGGGGAAACATGCTAAGCAGTTGGGGAGATAGATGCATGTTCCCTGTGACATTAGGTTGATAAGCAATGCAGGAAGGTTTCTCAATATTCTTAGGCGTGAATTTGTCCTGCATTGGTACTCGATTTGGTACTTCCTCGGCCATTATTGCTCGTGAATTGGGTCTCTGTGCAGTCAACTGGTTCCGTGTAGCAGTCGACAGGTTGGTCGCAGACAGCCGACCTAGTCTGTGCAAGGTGCGTTCTGTTTCCGCGTCAATAGGTAGTAGCTCTGGACGAAGTGATCTCCTTCCGTGCATCCACCAAAATCCTGTAACCTAGAAGAAAATATTTATTAATAAAAGAAAAGAAAATAAAAGAAAGGATTTACTGATTTGTAAGTTAAAATGCTAACAATCCCCGGCAGCGGCGCCAAAAACTTGTTGTGCTATCTAGATGATCTAAACTAGACACAAATTAAAAACCTCGCAAGTGTACGAATCGTTTGGAGAAGCGTAGTGACGAGCAAGGGTCGATCCCACAGAGATTGTAGAAATTAACTTACTAATCAATAAAATAGAAATAAGGATCTTAAAGTGTTGATCTAAAGAAATAAAAAGATTAAAAACTATATCAAAAAGTTCTGAATCACAAATATTTATCAAGTAGTTGGGTTTTGATTTCCACCTATAGTCAGTAATGCGAAGTCTCCTTCTTTACTATTCTAGTTACTCATGTTCATTCCTTTAAGGGCATGGTATCTACTCCTTAAAGTATTGTTTCCCTAGCCAAGAATTAGGCATGGTATCTACTCTAATTCGTTTCTTTCCTTAAGTATTTAGCATGGTATCTACTAAGTTGCACTTAAAGAAAACATAAGAACAGTGGAAACGAACAAACACTCAAGGTTCTAGAAATTGGTATCAAATCTAGATCCCTCAAGTTGATTAAACCAAGAACCCCTAAGGACTCCTGTGTTACAAGTTATGAGCACGAGATACGGGTCGTCTCAATATGCTCATATAACAGATTCAGATTTATAATACACAAACTTGATAAACTCAGATTCTGTATGCCAGTCGACTTGCTGTCACCTCAGTCGACTGCCCTTAGAATTCTGAACAAGTTTGATTATTATAAATCTATACCAATTCAATCAGATTTAATCAATTACTAGAGTAGTATTCAGAAGAATAGAAGCATTACATAACTACGGTTTCAATCTACCCAACTATAAAATTAGTTCCACATAATTAAACTTTTATTGATCAGCAAGTTCGAATACATGATTAACATAAAAGAACTAAAAAGAGGAGAAATAAACTGATGAAGTCCGGCAGATAGGTCGACTGGCTGTCACTCAGTCGACTGCCCTGTTCCCCTTGGAGTACTTGATCTCCTCTCTCCTTCTACGATGCTGATAGAATAATGCTCTTGGTTGATGTGTTGATGATTCTAGAACTCTGTGATTCGGCTGATGGTGTGTGCCCGGGAGACTAGAAAATACTGCCTCTTGATTGATATTTATAGACACGACATAAGAATTAGGGTTTGCCACCTTTTCAGGAAAGTCTTCCTCTTTCCTTCTTTATTTGATCGACGATTTATTTCTTTCCCAAAAACTTGTTGTGCTATCTAGATGATCTAAACTAGACACAAATTAAAAACCTCGCAAGTGTACGAATCATTTGGAGAAGCGTAGTGACGAGCAAGGGTCGATCCCACAGAGATTGTAGAAATTAACTTACTAATCAATAAAATAGAAATAAGGATCTTAAAGTGTTGATCTAAAGAAATAAAAAGATTAAAAACTATATCAAAAAGTTCTGAATCACAAATATTTATCAAGTAGTTGGGTTTTGATTTCCACCTATAGTCAGTAATGCGAAGTCTCCTTCTTTACTATTCTAGTTACTCATGTTCGTTCCTTTAAGGGCATGGTATCTACTCCTTAAAGTATTGTTTCCCTAGCCAAGAATTAGGCATGGTATCTACTCTAATTCGTTTCTTTCCTTAAGTATTTAGCATGGTATCTACTAAGTTGCACTTAAAGAAAACATAAGAACAGTGGAAACGAACAAACACTCAAGGTTCTAGAAATTGGTATCAGATCTAGATCCCTCAAGTTGATTAAACCAAGAACCCCTAAGGACTCCTGTGTTACAAGTTATGAGCACGAGATACGGGTCGTCTCAATATACTCATATAACAGATTCAGATTTATAATACACAAACTTGATAAACTCAGATTCTGTATGCCAGTCGACTTGCTGTCACCTCAGTCGACTGCCCTTAGAATTCTGAACAAGTTTGATTATTATAAATCTATACCAATTCAATCAGATTTAATCAATTACTAGAGTAGTATTCAGAAGAATAGAAGCATTACATAACTACGGTTTCAATCTACCCAACTATAAAATTAGTTCCACATAATTAAACTTTTATTGATCAGCAAGTTCGAATACATGATTAACATAAAAGAACTAAAAGGAGGAGAAATAAACTGATGAAGTCCGGCAGATAGGTCGACTGGCTGTCACTCAGTCGACTGCCCTGTTCCCCTTGGCGTACTTGATTTTCTCTCTCCTTCTTCGTTGCTGATAGAATAATGCTCTTGGTTGATGTGTTGATGATTCTGGAACTCTGTGATTCGGCTGGTGGTGGCGGTCGAGAGAAGCAAAATAATGCCTCTTGATTGATATTTATAGAACACGGCACGAGAATTAGGGTTTGCCACTTTTTCAGGAAAGTCCTCCTCTTTCCTTCTTTATTTGATCGACGATTTATTTCTTTCTCTTTTCTTCTTTTCTTCCTTATCTGCTAACCACGTGCTCTTGCCAATCCCCTGTCTCTAGCTTTGATTTGTTGGAGAAGTTGTTATTCGCATATAATGGGTTCAGATAGATTTGGATCTAGATGCGGGTGCATCTGATCTTTTCACTCTGCCGCATACCAGTCGACTTATGTTGGGTGTGAGTCGACTGATGCTGAGACTTTTGTGGCTTCATGATTCATCAGTCAAGTCGACTGATGTTGGAACGGTCGACTGTGCCGAGCCCCAGTAATCTCTCTGTCCGGTCGACGAAGAGCAAGTCGACTGTTGCACTGCATTTCCCTGTATATCATTCTCTCTCTCTGTATTAGTCTGGAATCTGCTTCGTTTTGCTGCTTTTGGTTGTTTCCTATGGAAAAGAGAAAAGAAGAGTAAAATACCACATATAGAGCATTAAAATTTCCAATTGCAATAAGATTATTACTCCTAAATGTGAATATTCTTGAGTTCATCAGCAATTCCGAATGACGAACCACTTCTAGCTTGCTTAAGAGCAAGCTTGCGAAGCGGAGTCGAGCCAAGTGTTGGACTCCGAACTCGTCGTTTGAGTATGTTTCAACGGTTGTGGGAGCAATTCCGAATGGCTAACCACTTCTAGCTTGCTTAAGAGCGAGCTTGCGAAGCGGAGTCGAGCCAAGTGTTGGACTCCGAACTCGTCGTTTGAGTATGTTTCAACGGTTGTGGGAGCAATTCCGAATGGTGAACTACTTCTAGCTTGCTTAAGAGCGAGCTTACGAAGCGGAGTCGAGCCAAGTGTTGGACTCCGAACTCGTCGTTTACGTATAAAGAAGGTAAAAACAGAGAGATACATGAAATTCACAAGATATGAAGAAAAATGTTCTTTATTGAAAACTAGTAGTCGGCTGCTTCTAAGTTGCGAGCTGTTATTACATTGGAGAAATAAAGAAGCAAAAGTAAAATACAAGTGAAGGGAAAGGAACGGTTCGACATCTGAAGGTACTCAGAGTGGCGTTCATGCGCTCTCTTGGTACTTCAAGAGATGGTTGGCATTCCAAGTCTTGGGAATCTCTCCTCCATCAAGGTCTTCTAGACGGTAGGTCCCGGGCCTAACCACTTTGGTTATCTTGTCGGATCCTTCCCAATCTGGGGCTAGCTTGTTCTTCTAACTGGTGAATGAGATAGCTAACTTTCTGAGGACCAAGTCCCTTTCTTTGAGGTTGGTGGGATGGACCCTCTTGTTGTAGGCCAGCTCGATCCTCTTTCGGTAGCTTTGTTGGCGAATCGAGGCTCTTTCACGGAGCTCATCAATCAAATCCAAATTCGCCCGAAGCTCTCTGGCATTATGCTCTTCTTCATAAGCAATAAGACGAGGAGAAGGTACACCGATTTCCAAGGGGATCACAGCCTCGGACCCATAGGTGAGATTAAATGGTGACTCCCCTGTAGGGGTCCGTTTCATAGTGCGGTAATTCCACAGTACGTTAGGGAGCTGATCAACCCATAAGCATTTAGCAGACTTATCCAGCCTCTTCTTAATACCGGAGAGGATTTGTCGGTTGGCATTTTCTACTTGACCATTTGACTGTGGGTGGGAGACGGAGGAGAAGCGTTGTTGGATGGCAAGGTCTTCACATAGAGCTCGAAATGCGGCCCCTGTAAATTGTGTTCCATTGTCCGTTATAAGGACTCGAGGGACGCCGAACCTGCAGATGATGCTCTTCCAGAAGAATTGAAGTACTTTATTTTTGGTGATCGTAGCCAAGGGCTCGGCTTCTATCCACTTTGAAAAGTAGTCGATTGCCACGACTAAGAATTTGAGCTGGCCGGGAGCTGGGGGAAACGGCCCTTGTAAATCCATTCCCTACATTGCAAAAGGGATTGGACTTGATAGGGAGGTGAGCTGAGCTTGGGGTAGGCGGCGAATGTTGGAATACTTTTGACAAGAGCTGCATTGCCGAACGTGTCGTTCGGCATCTTGGAGGAGGGTAGGCCAGAAGTATCCATAATTCAACACCTTCCGGACGAGTGATCTGGACCCTGAATGTGCTCCGCCTATGCCTTCGTGAAGCTCTTGTAAGGCATATGTGGCTTGTTCCGGGGAAAGGCACCTCAAGTAGGGTCGACCGTCTATTTGAGTGAAGGAGCGTTTGTACAGGACCCCCTCAACAAGGGTGTACCGCTCCTCTCTGGTTCTGACTTGACGAGCTTCTTTTGGGTCTTCGGGGAGGAGCCCATCCCTTCGGAATTCTATCAGGGGTTTCATCCAATTCTCCTGAAGTTGAACAGGCAGTGACTCCATTGAGTCATAAGTTTCTTCTTCTATGCTCGGCCTCAGGAGTACCTCAATTAGGACAGTCTACTCGAGACCTTGGAGGGAAGAAGAGGCTAACTTGGAGAGGGAATTTGCTCGGGAATTTTCTTCTCTGGCAATTTGCTGAATAAGTGCCTCTTCGAACAGAGCCATGAGATTTTGGACCTTGGCTAGATACTTAGCCATTCGGTCATCTCGTGCTTCGTACTTGCCCAAGACTTGATTTACGACCAGTTGAGAGTCACTAAATATCCGGAGACGTTGTGCCCTGCTTTGCGGGCCATTTCGAGACCGACTATGAGGGCTTCATACTCCGCTTCATTGTTGGAGGCCTTGAAGTTGATGTGGAGGGAGTATTGGAGAATGAAGTCATCTGGGCCTGCCAGAATGACCTCGGCTCCGCTTCCCTCGGTGCAAGAGGACCCGTCCACATATACCGACCAGATAGGAGGCCCGTTTGCTGCTCGACTGACCTCGGGGATGGTGTTCTCAACAATGAATTCAGCTAAGGCCTAAGCCTTGATCACGGTCCGAGGCTGGTACGATATGTCATGCTGGCTCTGCTCGATCGACCACTTCATGAGGTGGCCAAAGGTCTCCGGCTTGTGGAGGATTTGCTTCAACGGTTGGTTGGTAAGAACGACCACCGAGTGGGACTGAAAATATGGGCGAAGCTTCCTAGCTGCCATGACCAAGGTGTATGCCATCTTCTCCAGCCTTGGATAACGGAGCTCGGCATCCCAAAGTACCTTACTCACATAATAGATGGGCTTCTGAGCCTTGTCTTCTTCCTTCACCAAGACAGCACTGAGGGTTTGTTCGGAGGCAGCTAAGTAGAGGTAGAGTATTTCCCCGAGGATAGGCTTGATGAGGAGAGGGGGGTTGACTAGATAGGCTTTAAGCTGATCGAACGACTCCTACTGTTGTTGAACCCATTCGAAGCCCTTAGCCCCCCTGAGAGCCTTGAAAAAGGGAGGACACTTCTCCCCTGACTTGGAAAGGAAGCGCCCTATAGCTACGAGGCGCCCGGTTAGCTTCTGAACCTCTTTCACATTTTTGGGAGGAGCCATGTCCAATATGGCTTTGATCTTCTCGGGGTTGGCTTCGATTCCTCTTTGGCTGACCATGAAGCCCAGAAATTTTCCCGACGAGACTCCAAACGCACACTTGTTCGGATTGAGCCTCATATCATGCTTTCTTAATACATCGAACGCCTCCTACAGATCGGTGACATGGTCGGTGCAATGGATGCTCTTTACAAGCATATCATCAACATACACCTCCATGTTGCGGCCGATCTGATTTTAGAATACTTTGTTAACGAGGCATTGATAGGTGGCGCCTGCATTCTTCAACCCAAAAGGCATCACCCTGTAGCAGTAGAGGCCCTGATCGGTAACAAAGGAGGTCTTCGGGATATCCGGGGGAAACATGCGGATTTGATTGTACCCAGAAAAAGCGTCCATGAAGCTGAGAAGCTCATGGCCCGAAGTGGCGTTAATCAGGGTGTCGATGATTGGAAGAGGGAATGGATCTTTGGGGCATGCTTTATTCAGGTCGGTAAAATCGATGCAGATTCTCCAGCTCTCGTTGGCCTTCTTTACCATCACAACATTTGAGAGCCATTCGGGATAATTGACCTCCTGTATGAACCGAGCCGTAAGGAGCTTATCCACCTCTTCTTTTATAGCTTGTTGGAGCTCGGGAGCAAATTTGCGCCTCTTCTGTTGAACCGGTTTGGACCCCGGTGCAACGCTCAGGTGGTGGACGAGGAGCTCTTCGAAGATTCTTGGCATGTCGGCAGCCGACCATGCGAAGAGGTCATGGTTCTTTCTAATGCATTGGACTATGTCTGAGTTTAGGGTAGTTGGGAGGGTCTTGCTGATGAAGAACTTGCGGTACGAATCTTGCTCAGAGAAGAGCACGTCTTCCAATTCATCTACCGGTTCGGACGTTGGTCAGACACCGTCTTACGGGATTTCAAGAGTTTCGAGGGAGAGGACTGGACCCCCAGTAGAGGTCATGTAGCATTTGCGGGCCATTTCCTGACTGCCTCTTACTTCCCCTACTCCTGCCTGGGTGGGGAACTTCATCTTGAGGTGATAAGCGGAAGGGACGGCTTCGAGAGCAGCTAGGCCGGGTCGGCCTAGGATCACATTATAAGCAGTGGGGACATCAACGACCATGAAGTCCATCGACTCCGTTCGGGTAGTAGGAGTTTTGCCAGCGGTTACGTCGAGGGTGATCACCCCTTCAATAGTCACTGGCACTCCCGTGAACCCATGGAGTGTGTAGCCGGCGGGCTTAAGTCTGTCCCAGGATAGTTTGAGTCCTCTGAAAGCAGCGAGGAAGAGGATGTTAACGGAGTTGCCATTATCCACCAGGATCCTCTCCACTTTAAAATTCGCCATATGGAGGTTGATGACTAGTGCGTCACAATGGGGGGTTCAGACACCCTCAAGGTCTTCATCTGAAAAAGTGACCAGTACTCCGAGGCCTTGGGGAGGGCATGCCATGTACTGAGTTGACTTCCCTTATGAAAGCCTTTCGAGAGGAGTTGGAGGTGCCTCCCATGGGGCCTCCATGGATGAGATGTAGGATGTGTTCCTCTACGAGCTCTGGAGTTTCATCGTGTCGTTCAGGACACTTGTTAGCCCTCCGAAGGGGAGGAGGGAGATCGGTACGGTCCTTTCTTACAAATTTGGCCAGCTGCCCCTTCTGGATGAGGGCCTCAATCTCGTTCTTCAAGGCCCGACAATCATTGGTGTCGTGGCCATGGTCCCGGTGATAGCGGCACCACTTCTCTTTGTCCCTTTTCTTGCCAGGTGTGTTCATCTTCGGGGCAGGAGGTATCACACCTTCCTTCTAAACTTCCATGAGAATAGTGGAAATATTGGCGTTAAGAAGAGTGAATTTTTCGAATCTGGGGGGAGGGCAGTGCTGACCGCCATTGTCCTTCTAGAGCTTCTTGGCTCCCTCTTCTTCACCTGATTTTCTTTTGGTTTTGGAGGAAGGCCCCTCAAAGGTGGGGCGATGCTCATCTTCCTCAGCCCGGATATACTTCTCGCTTCGGAGAAGGAGGTCAGAGAAGTTCTGTGGGGCTTCTTTGCGAGGGACGACCGAAGGCTGGAGTTAAGGACATTCGACTGAAATGCTGCTACAGCGACCGACTGGTTGAGGAAAGCGATGAACCTGGCTTCCGCGGTGAACCTTTTCATATAGTCTCTCAGCTTCTCACCCTTCTTCTGGTTGAGCTAGAGCAGCGAAATGCTGGTCTTCTCGGTTCGGCGGCTACTCACGAAGTGGGTGACGAAGAGGGTCTCGAATTGCTCGAAGAGAATATTGAGGATGGGGCGAGGCGAGAGTACCATTCCCGGGCTGGACCCTTGAGAGTAGCAGTGAAGGTCTTGCACAGCAGAGCATCGGAAGCTTGGTGGATCAGTATGAGGGTCTTAAAGCTTTCGATGTGATCGACGGGGTCAGACTCCCCGGAATAAGTCTCTAATTGGGGAGGCTTGAAGCCTATTGGAACGGGCGCCTCCATGATGGTTCGAGAGAAAGGAGGTCGGCTCGGGCAAAGAGTCCTTCCTCTAAGTTCTTCTTCTCTGTCTAGCTGGCCCAGGTACCTCTCCATTTCGTGGAGACAATGGTAGACAGTGTCATCCCTTCGATGGTAATCAAACGAGCCTCTGGACTCGTCTTCGTACGAGGGAGAGCGGGGGCTACGATGACGGTAGCTCTGAGAGTGGCAAGGACTAGGAATGTGCTGGGGGTTGCTAGGAGCTGGGGGAGGAGTTAGGGACTGTCGGCGAGGACTTTGGACGGGAGGAGGAGTGGGGACCCTCCGAGCATTGTTATTATTGGGTCGGAGATGGAGGGCTTGCAAGATGGTTGCCTGGAATTGCTGGAATTCGGCACGGGTGATAAAAGCATTATCATCCCTCGGTGAGCGAGGCCTTCTTTTATAGTGCTCAGGGGACTCTCTCCATCTTCGGTAAGGCGGAGACCTCCTATGTTCTCGGCGATGAAGAGATCGCTCATTTGGACGTTGTTGGCGGGAGACTCCCTCTCGGGCCCGCCTTTCATCCAAACGGTGGCGAAAATCCTCTTCTTAATGCCGATTGTTAAGGGTGTTGCGGAGGTCATCGGAGGCCCGGGGATTGTGACATGCCATGGAGTCGACAGAGGGGTTGTGCACGAAAACGTGGTCATGTTGGAGAGGTTGTTTCGGAGGATTAGGACGGGAGCCCCCCGCACCGGCATTTTGAAGCCTGGTCTGACCCCGAGGGGGTTGGAGGTTCTGATGAGGAGGTTGGTCCTGCTGCGGGGCCTGATCAGGTTGAGGAGGAAGTCCCGCCGGCTGGACGGTTTGGAGGGGGATCTCCTGTTGTGGTTGAGGAGGAGTGGGTCCACGGTTGGACCCTCTGGATCTTAGCTTTCGGGGAGGCATGGCTGGGTATATCTGACCAACGGGAAGAGGAAGGGTTGCTATTTGTTTTTTCCCACAGACGGCGCCAATCTGTTACTGCTAAATCTAGTGTGGGGGCAAGCAGATAGAATTTGTGGATTCTTAGGAAAACCGAATAGCAAACCTGGAGCCTTTCCACCGGAGTTTGACCGTTGACTCCTGCCGTTCACCTGCAAAAAGTGCGAGACACCGGGGTTGATCCCGGCGACGCACCCTCCGACGCTTAAGTTAGTAATCAGAGAAGATTATGAGAGAGCGTAAATTGGCAAAAGATTGATTACCCCTTAATGACGGTGGATGGGGGGTATTTATAGCCGCCGTTGAGATCAGATTAGGAATGTAATCCTTAATTCCCAATGAAAGGATAGAGCGAATCAGGGCCGTTGATTGAATGTAATCAGAAACCCTAATTCTATCCTGATGGACTGGGTTTATGCGGGTAGGAACCCGCACCTAGCTGAGATGGATCCGTTTGCGGGTTGGTGGGTCTTAGAGGAGAAGACCCAGTACCCGCTTCAAACCCATTTGTAGGTGAAATTACCTTTTTACCCTCAGGCTTTAAGATTCGCGCCAAATTTGGACGGTTTCGATTTAACCCCATTTTTAGCCATATCAATTGGCATTAACTGAAATTTAAAAGTTTGTATGCTTATTATTTTCTAATGTTTTCTTCATGTGTGCAGTTGAACAGGAACATACCCAATTAATAAAAAAAGTAATCCTTTTTCCTCAATGCTCGTTTGAAATTTAATTATATATTATTAAAAATAATTATAATTAATAATGATTAACCTAGAAATTGCTAAAGTTTTTGCTAACCAAAAAATGCTTCTGGAACTGTTAACAGCTCATTGTCAACAAACATGGATAATAAGTAATATTCGATATCTCTTGTTAGAAAATCACACATACGAGAACAGTATGAGATACAGAATAATCATAAATATAAAATAAATTACTGTCAAAACTGAGCTTCATATTAAGCATGTTCAACAATACAAAAATTTCAGACCACTAATACCGAAGCAGAACAGCCTAAAAAGGTTCACCTATTGATTCACATACAAATCCAACCCAAATATTTGGGACAAGCTTGATGGCTACACTAACAGTTTAATAATACATATGAAGTATAAATATTGCCAAGACAATCTTCTTATTGAGACTAACCTTATGATTGGTTTGTAACAATTGTATAAATTATTTCTGTGAGACTTGTCTTTTTATTGCAACAGTAGCGACTATTCGAAATTTCACCAATTTCTAAGCCTCCATTTTCAGGAAGATGAAGAGTCATCACCTACTTCCTCTTGGTGCAGATGAGGGCAGCTGCTGAATAGCGGTGAGTTGATTCACCGGGACTGAGAAGGCAAGCTGCCAAGCATCGATCAGAGCTTTTGGATGAGGTTTGTCTCGCGACAATTCTGCAAGATTTAACATGCAGAGAAGAAATTCATGTATTAGACGTACAAACTGCATTAACAATGTGGACAATTGGAAGGCAAAAACAAAAGCCTATTGACATGAGTTCATAGGTTTGATTCCCAATCTACACGTCTTAAACTTGTGTTCATAGAACTCCAACATCTTCTCTTCCTCCATGCAATGTGTGCGCATAAGTGACCCAAAAAGTTCAATCCCATCATTAACGATTTTTCCACTACCCACAATTCTTTTGCATGCTTTATTCATATGGAAATGTTCTGCAACAGGCAATTCATATGAACACTATTTAATGAAATTATTTATTGAAGCATTTGATGCATGAAAAACTATGGTTATTATATTAATTTTTTGGCTGCGGCTACAACCAGTGCTACTACATAGAACAGGTACATGCAAATCCAGTGCTACTACATAGAACATGTACATGCAAATCACAATTCAAAAATGTATGAAATCATATATTAGATTGATACAGTGACAGTTCGGTCCAATAGTTGAGATTTCACATATGGTTCACAACTTCATATATCTATGCCAGAACAACCTCCAACTGATAATTCTTGATAGCATAGATACTATATGAAGTACAGACTTTAATCAAGGAATCTGCAAACCTCAGTTAATTGTCCTGTTGGTTTGAACAAACTCTGAAACTAGAATACATACCAATAGGAGAAAACATGAAATTCAGTTTAAATACTTATTTTGTACATAAAATAAGAAGCGAATGAAATAAACAAGGAGTCTAGGATCCAATTTGTTTCTTCATGCAAAAATAACATCGAAATCTAACATGAGTGAGCCAAGTAACACGCTTTCTGTTAGATCTAGAAGAGAATGAGATATGAGACATCATCATCTGATCGGAATAACTAAGGAATAATATTATCAGCCGAACACCTTTCTCAAATAAGAACAATTATATATAGTCCTATAACTGGAAAGATAGATAAAGCCTCCCACAACTGAAAATTGGTGCAACCAATAGAACCACTCTTAAGGCCTAAACTATTGTGAAGATTGGAAGTTCGAAAGCTCGATGTAAACTCTCACAATTATCAAAATAAGTTATAAAAATTATTCAAATTGTGATCTCCAATGATATTACTGTGATTACTCTTGTTGTTTAACAATGTTTAGAGATCAATTAACATGTAAGGGGGGATTCTTAAGAATACTCTTTGTACGTGCTGTTCAACCATTGACTTTTCTGTTTTACCAAATGAATTGTCAAATTTTTTCTCCGTTCACTCTTAACTCTCGAGCTTGTCCATTTCCAGGATTATACCATTGAGGCTAACACTCTATACATGACAATGATTAATACCATGGTTGCTTGAAATTTGCCTCATAAATTAAGGTATTTACAAGAAAAAGAATAGTGAACAAATTTGATTGGAAAAGTAGACTTGAAGTGCTCCCAATATTATAATATACACGTACACCACATCATAAATTTAATGGTTAAAATTATAAATGTCATAGTTAACTATAGTCTATTATTTTTATAACCATGCTTCCTTTATGTAGATAACAAAGAGACTACAATACTATAATTTATCTTGTCTTCTTGATGAAGTTTCTCCATAATTTTCATCAAATTTTCTGCATGGTTTCCAAATTTCAGGGTTCGTTCCCTAGTTAAATCCTAATAGAAACAATTGAATAATGCATAACCCGAAAACTTTGCAAAGATTGCAATGTCCTCTAGATATCGTAAACGCCAAGTTCATTAATAGGCAGGAAATACCATTCCATAATCCATATACATACAGAATACCATTTGAATTTTGATGCATGGTCCTGTTTTCTATCAGGAGCAAATGATGCCAAACTCAGGACTTATCAAATTTAAAACATCAGGACAAGTGTATACACATCTTACAGTACATATATTAACCCTATATGCTTTTAAATGTTCAGTTTTTATGTACAAGGACCTGTAAAAATAACGAAGAAATGAACAAGGCAAACTGATAGATAAAAAATTTTGCCACAAAAAGGCTCAAGGAGTCCATTTATTTCCTACCTATTTATGAAAAGAATGTTTGACACTACCTACATACCCAAACATGTGAGAAATATGGACGGGCACTCATCTAAGGTTTGAAATATATGGAAACCATAAGTTTCCAGCAACCATAATTTACTGTAACAGGATGCAAAAGGACATAATTTAGCAAAAGGAACGGAAGAAGCATATTGTATTACTGCATCAAGACAGCTCGTTTCTTACAGAGAAATAGAAAGTGACAAGCATCAATGAACTCCAAAAGTTGACTTTTCGACGAGGAAGGACCAACTGGAAATTACCAAACTTCAACATAGATGATGTTTCTTTAGATTTCTGAGTACCAGATTTAAATTGATCTTTATTAGGTAAATTTTCACCAATGGAAGTAGTTGAACCAGTCGCTGAAATAGATAATTTTTCTTTCCTATCTTTTGTAGGAACTGTCCCTGTACCAGAAGTGCTGGAAGTTGAAGCTTGCAAAGACTGCATTCTTCCCAACGTATCCTACAGAATACAAAACATGAAGAACCAAAAGATTTTCTTCAAATTAGAAGGGCAGTTACATTCACCTATACTTCTGTTGTTCTGCTTACACTATAATATAAACCTTAAAGTAATCAAGAGGTCCATCTGGACCATTAACTAACAATAATGTTCAGGAAAATATCAATTTAGAAGCCACCAAAAGTTCAATCAAAGATTGTTGGTTGTTTATAATCGTACTTAGCGAAATATAATTTATATATGATAGCTTTACTTGATGCTTTTGTAATACCCCAGATCTTGAGCGAACAGTCGACTGGTACTGGTAGCAGTCGACTGGTCTGCACGGGATTTGAGATTGAGATTGAGAAATTTAGTCCCACATGGGAAGTTTGATAAGATAATTTGAGTATAAATACTATTAGCCAATGATCAAGAGTCACCTAATTGATTAACCACCTTTTGAGAGGCAGCCTGTGGTGGGTAGTTGTACTACATAGTATTTATAATTTGTCTGAGTATTGGGGCGGGGCGTTACAAATGGTATCAGAGCCGACTTTCGACACCGGGCCTAGTAGAGGGCCTACGATCTATGGTGCTGAGAGTCATTGATCTCCGGGATCGGTGTTGAGTGTGGTATCCGATCTGCGATGTTGAGAGTGACTGATCTCCGGGATAAGGGACTATACTACATCGGCTAGAAAGGGCGGTCCTACACGAGATGTGTGCCTTGTACTCAGCGAGGACGCTGATTCCTAAGAGAGGTGTATGTAATACCCCAGATCTTGAGCGAACAGTCGACTGGTACTGGTAGCAGTCGACTGGTCTGCACGGGATTTGAGATTGAGATTGAGAAATTTAGTCCCACATGGGAAGTTTGATAGGATAATTTGAGTATAAATACTATTAGCCAATGATCAAGAGTCACCTAATTGGTTAACCACCTTTTGAGAGGCAGCCTGTGGTGGGCAGTTGTACTACATAGTATTTATAATTTGTCTGAGTATTGGGGCGGGGCGTTACAGCTTTTCTTCAGGGAGTCCTGCTTTATCTATCCATGAAATAGCAAACTTGTGATGTTTTAGGACCATAACAAGGATGGTCACTGCATAAATGTCAGCCACCTCCAAATACTTATCTACAGTAATGAATGGTTGCCATATGGATCCTTCAGAAGATGAGCTCTGCAGTTCTGCTTTTGGCAAAACATTTTCTTCATCTTTCAAATAAGCCCACTTCTCAAGGAACTCCTCAAAATTTGGTTTTAGGTTGGATGAATATCCCTATGATATTTGCATGCAGGACCGATGAAATCACAAGGGATCAAAAAAACTAACTCACTTATTACAGACTATGGGTTTCAAAAACACAGTTTAAAAATAACTAAATTAAAATTCTCACAAAATTATAGGCATTGTGTAATACCCAGCAAGGAAATCTTCGACAGGTATAGCTGCAACTTAGCCAAACAACACTGTAAGCTCATTAATTAGTTCCCTCGTCCTGCGTTTTATCCAAAGTAGAAAGATCATTAACCTTCTCTATTCAAAAGAAAATCAACGCAACATAAAAGTTGGCATTCATGCTATTAAGAACATGCTCAAATTTATAACTCCCATCTGAAGTCTGAACAGGTATCATACACATAATCTACATTTTTTCCCCACTGGTTAAGCACTACATACCTTTTTATATTTCTACATAGTTTAAATCAAGGTACAAACAAAGCATGGAATTAGAAGTCTCTTTACATTATTCCCGTGCTATCCTGCTCCACTGTTTCCCCTTCTTAATAAAGGTATTTACTTGAATATTCTGATATTCTACCAGTCTATCTCCGAAGTATATACCTACTACGCTTAGTTACAGTCAGCAATAAATACATCTTACCACATTTTCAGTAAATTCGATGATAAATACATGCAATGAAAATTTTCCTCCAATAAGGTCTCATTTATTGTCTCAATGCATGACACAACAATTTTGGGACCGCTACATGAATCCTTCTCCCCTATTCACTCAACTCTATTCAGGAACACCTCTCCTCCTTAATCAAATTAAGACTTTTCAAATCATATTAAGAAGTTTACCCAAGTTCATTTTGGTATAACTCTAGTCCTCCTTTTCGGCTCATCCTATCAATTTTCCTAACCGTGGCAGCTACAATCTTCATTGTCTCAATGCACACTACTGCCATCAGTCTCTAATAAGTATAAGAAACATTGCTAAAAAAGCACAGGCAATACACCTATGACACGGTCCCCAATATCAACTCACAGCCAACCCAAGTAAATTACATCGCTTGACGCACAACACAATCTAACGAAATGACAAATGCCAAAAATTTCCTGGTTCCTCCCTAATTCCTTCTCCCCTATTCACTCAACTCTATTCAAGACCACCTCTCCTCCTTAGTCAAATTAAGACTTTTCAAATCATATTAAGAAGTTAACCCAAGTTCATTTTGGTCTGCTCCTAGTCATCCTTTTCTGCTCATCCTATCAATTTTCCTAACCGCAGCAGCTACAATTTTCATTGTCTCAATGCACACTATTGCCATCAGTCTCCAATAAGTAGAAGAAACATCGCTAAAAAAGCACAAGCAATACACCTATGACACGGTCCCCAATATCAACTCACAACCAACCCAAGTAAATTACATCGCTTGACACAACACAATCTGACGAAATGACAAATGCCAAGAATTTCCTGGTACCTCCCTAATTCCTTAAATGATTGAACATACACCATCCCGGCCGACTCCATCATCTCCCCAATCTCCGCACCTTCCACTCTCTCCATCGAATTCGCCTCCTTACATATCCTTTTAAGAACATAGGAAGCTCGTGACGCCGCCTCCTTGAACATGCCACAAACCATACAGCTGCAAACAGATAACATCAAAAGCTAAACTACAAACTATTCATCAAGAATTCAAGATAGAAGTTTTACTCTACTAATTTAATAACTATAAAATTTATGGTAATTGGAGATGTAGTAATACCTTTCAGAAAGCTTGATTTGAGTCCAGATATCGGATTTGGAATGAAAGCGCTATCCGTTGGCTATTCGCTTTGCCGCCACCGTTGTCTTCTTCGTATACTTCTTCTTCTTATCGCTGGAGCGGTGAGATTAGAGACCTAGATAGATGACTGTGGTATCACGGTATTTGCACATGAGAGAGAAGGGGAAAAATGAAGATGACGACGAAAAACGGTGATTAGACGGGCCAGCTCCGTCACGAGAGAGAGAAGGGGTTGAGGTTATTTATTATTAATTATATTTGTTTTTAAATATAAACACTAAATAAACTATCACAAATTAATAATAGTCTCTGATCAGTTTGATCAAAAAAATGAACGAAGGGTTGAGATTCGCTCTGGACAGATTTTTTTCTTCTTATTCTTGCTTTTATAATAGAATATATATATATATATATATATATATATATATATATATATATATATATAAGAAAATCTTCCATCGCAAATGCTCTATAGCGTTGTAAACGCATGCAAAGAACTGAAACCACTATTCAGGATAGCGACATAGGTATATTAAGACAGAAACCGCTATCTTGAATAGAGGCATAGTGATTTGCACTATTTGCACACTACAGTGCGTTTGCCGTGGAAAATCACCATATATATATATATATATATACATATATATATATATATATATATATATATATATATATATATATATACACTAGATTTGTCCGTGGGCACGTGCCTACGGCACGTCTTCGGAAGGATACAGCATATGAAAAACCTTGTAAACAGTAAAACAACAATTATGTAGCTCAAGTTTGAATAGTATGACAATAATTAGTTGTAAATAAAAGTCAATGTTTCCATTAGTATATGTTGAAAAATACTTATAAATGAGGGTATAAAATCCAACTTCTTAGAACTTTGATTTTGAAAATGATGAAATTTAACTATTAAAGAGATATTTGCTATTTTCAAAGTAACATGAACAGTAAAAATACATAAAAAATCTTAAAATTTACAAACTTTAAATCTGAAAATCTAAATTTCGGAAAAATCTAAATTTCTGAGTAAATAGAGAGAGAGAATAAGAGAGAGAAAGAAATAAATTAAATAAATAAATGAGCTGTTTTTTTTGGGGGGGTGGGGGGATTTGAATTTGAGTTTTGGGGTTTGAAATTTGGGGGGGAATGTGTTTTGTGAGATTAGATTTGGGCCTTTGATTTTGAGGGGATTAAATGAGAGCCACTTGATAGCTTTCTTTGTGTTTTATTATATAGATATATATAATAAATCACAAGACAATTTGAAAAAAAAAAAAACAGTTAAGTGGCCCACCTTCAATTGAAACAAAATCAATGGCTCAGATTTATCCTCCCAAAAGACATTCCCCCCCCCCCCCCCCCCCCCTCCCAAAAAAAAAAAAAAAAAAAAAAAACTCAATCACTTTATTATTATTTCTCTCTCTTTTCTTCATTTTTCATATATTTTTCTCTCTCTTCCAATAAATTACCTAGGTATGTAAATTTTAAGATTTTTATACTTCATTTGATTAGATTTTTGGGTTAAATAAACTATCTTCATTTAATATAATTAGATTTCTAGATATATATCTCTCTCTTTATGCTTCATTGAGTTCAATAAACTTGAGCTACTTAAACTTTGTGAGTTATATATAAATTTTTCAATTCTGTTGGAAGTTTATTTAGATTTTTGGGTAAAGATAAAAATTTTCAGATAAAACATGTCTTAAATCTAAATAAAATTCTCAGACCTTTCAGATTTGGGTAAAATTTGGATAAAACTTGGCTGAAATGAAAAGTTTCATATTTCAGGAATTGTTGTAAAAAAACTTTCAGATCTCAGTAATCTAAATAAACTTTCAGATTTCTTAAAATATTGGCTGAAATAAAAAGTTTCACTGAATTATTGTCTTACTGTAATGAAAAATATAAACAACATTTTTAAAAAAAATTCTTCTGAAGACGTGCCATAGACACGTGCCCACAGTCAAACCTAGTGTATATATATAGCCACGCCATCCCTCACTACTATTGTAATATCCCGGTCGGATATTATATTTGTATTATTATTATTTTTAAAATTAAAATATTTTTATGGAAATTTCTTAGTTTTACTAATAAAAAGTTATCTGTATATATATATACTAGTAAGTATATATATGTATTGTATCGGTTTTATGCACTGGTACAAAATCATGTAAAATGCATTTTTGAGAAAATATCTGAAATATCCGGGCCTAATATTAAAAAAATATTATTTTATTATTATTTTATTTTTATTTTCAGAATTGAAATCTTTTGGTGGATATTACCGGTTTTGTTAATAAACATTATCTGTATATATATACCAGTCTGTATACATCTGTATTGTATCAAATTGGTACTGAAATTTTCCGAGCCGGTAATAAAATTATTTTTATTATTATTTCTGAATTAAAAAATTTTGTAGAGATTATTCGTTTTAACTAATAAAACTTATGTGTATAGACAGATATATGTACGTATATGTACTGTATCGATTTCGTATGTTTGGACGAAATCAAGTAGTTTGTGATATTGAGAAAATACCTCTCTTTTTTATCAATCATGATCAAATAGAGGGTAGGGAGTAGATTGGGTGTTGATTGCAATATTTATTTGCAAATTTGCCTCAAAATTGTTGAGCCACAAATAAGAAAGGACAAGTGGCTTCTTCTCACCTACAAACCCAACCCATTTTCTCCTATAACAAACCCCCCCCCCACCCTTGGCCGACCATTACCACAAAGGGCAAGAAGCCCTTTCATTTGTCTCTCCATCTCCTTCTCATCTCATTCTCTCTACTTCTTTTTACTTGTTCAGAAAAAAATTTGAGAAAAATAGAAAAGAAAGAAAGATCAAAATCAAAAGAAAAGAGTGGGTTCTCTTTTCAAAGGGAGTAAGAACAAGAAGGAGAAGAGCAAGAAAGCAAGTCCTTCCTACACTTTTTGGGTGGGGGTTCTTAACTCTTGAGTTTGCATAATTTTGTTTATTTATTTACTATTGTATGTTGTTATAACTTGAACTAATTTCTTGTGCACATGAATGTTTATGGACTAGAATAAAAGGCATATAAAGATTGGAGTGGTAGAACACAACAAAGAACCCTAAAGATTCAATCTTGTAGTTTAGATGGTTAGAATTAATTACTTATGCTAAAGGTGGAATCTTGAGCCCAAATTAATTTTAGAGGTTCTCATATGTGTTATTAGTATGCTCTAATTTTTATAGATTTTTCTAGGTTAATTTGATAAGCTAAATAGACCGTTTCCCCAAAACAGTGAGCATCAAAGTAAAATTGTTGTTTTGTGTATTTCGACATATGTTCAAGGGGATGGATTTTGATTTCTATAAGGAATTTGAAACAGTGTTCAACTAGAAAGTTGTAATAGATGATCTCACCTTTTAAAAATGTTCTATTTCGTTAAATTCTAACAAGTAGAGCAAAAGTTACAAGCTTTAGAAGTTTCAGTTTTGCTGTTAAAAAAATATGCTGTTGGTTTTTGCGTGTGTTCAAGTGACCGGATTTTGAGTTCCTTACGAAATCTGAAAAAGTTTTCAACTAGGAAGTTGTAGTAGATCTCACCTTTTCAAAAATTTTCAGTTTCTTTATATTCCGACAAGTATAGAAAAAGTTATGACCTTTACAAGTTTCAGCTTTTCTGTCAAAACCTGCTGTGTTCGTTAACTTTTCCGTGTGTTCAATGGGCCGGATTTTGAGTTCCTTACGGAATCTGAAAAAGTGTTCAACTAGGAAGTTGTAGTAGGCGTTCTCCCCTATTCAAAATGTCCAATTTCGTTAGAGTCCGACAAGTATAGCAAAAGTTACGACCTTTACAAGTTTTAGCTTTGCTGTAACTTTTTTGCTGTCTTATTGCTTTTTGAATTGTGTTCAAAGAATCGGGTTTTGAGTTCCTTACGGAATCTGAAAAAGTGTTCAACTAGGAAGTTGTAGTAGACGTTCTCCCCTGTTCAAAATGTCCTATTTCGTTAGAGTCCGACAAGTATAGCAAAAGTTACGACCTTTACAAGTTTCAGCTTTGCTGTAACTTTTTTGCTGTCTTATTGCTTTTTGAATTGTGTTCAAAGAACCGGGTTTTGAGTTCCTTACGGAATCTGAAAAAGTGTTCAACTAGGAAGTTGTAGTAGATATTCTCCCCTTTCCAGAAAGCCCAATTTTGTTAGATTCTGATAAGTATAACAAAAGTTGAGAGCTTTATAAGTTTCAGCTTTTGGCTGTGCTTTTGTTGTTCTTGAATTGTATTCAAAGAATGGGAAATTGAATTCCATAAGAAATCTGAGAAAGTGGTCAACTAGAAAGTTGTAGTAAATGTTCTCCCCTTTCCAGGAAGACATATTTTGTTAGATTCCGAGAACTATAGCAAAAGTTATGAGCTTTGGAAGTTTCAGCTTTTGGGCTGTCTTTGTTGCTATTTGTATTGTGTTTAAGGAATTGGATTTTGAGCTCTATATGGAATCTGGAAAAGTGGTCAACTAGAAACTTGTAGTATATTTTCTCCCCTTGCCAAACAGCCCAATTTTGCTAGATTCTAATAAGTATAGCAAAAGTTATGACCTTTACAAGTTTCAGCTTTTGCTGTCTTTTTGTTGTTTTGAATTGTGTTCAAAGAGCGGGGAATTGAATTTCATAAGGAATCTGAGAAAGTTGTTAACTAGGAAGTTGTAGTAGAGGTTCTCAACTTTCCAGAATTTCCTATTTGGTTAGATTCCGATAAGCGGAGTAGGAGTTATGACCTTTACAAGAATGACATCAGCTAGTTTTTTTTGCTGAAGTCGCTGTCTAGATTGTTCTAAGTTTTTGTAACTCTTACTTACTGAATTTGAAAAAGTTTTCAACTAGAGAGTTGTCTTATTTGGTTAGATTCCGATAAGCGGAGTAGGAATTATGACCCTTACAAGTTACAGCAGCTGGCCTTAATTGGCTGAAGCTCGCTGTTTGGATTGTTCGAAATTTTTGTACCTCTCATTGACTTAATCTGAGAAAGTTTTCAACTGGAGAGTTGTAGTAGATGTTCTCACCTTCTAAAAAGTCTAATTTTTTTGAATTCTAATAAGAGTAACATGTTTAATCGCTTCTAGGTTGTTAGAAGGCTTTGTATGTTGCTTTTAGGTATAAAAGATTAAGTTTGTCTAGTAGCATATTATTTCGCTTCTAGGTTGTTAGAAAACTTTTATGGTTGCTTCTATATAATTCATTTGTCGCATACATAGCCAGTTGGCTCGTATGTAATTTGTTTGGCTTATACTTAGCTAGTCGGCTCGTATATAAGTTGTTTTGCTCGTATGTAGCTTATTAGCTAGTGCACAGTTATTGTGCTCCTCTAGGGTGATATTATTGCCTAGGAGCCATCGACCATCAAGATGTGTATTTATTTTACTCCTCGTGGACTGTGGATGAGTCACCCCTCATGCACCGTCAGATCTTAACCGGTGTAGGTTGATCGCGGGCCAGAAGTGTAGACGGAATCCAAGTTCAGGACAGTAGCATGCGAATACGTTCGTATTGCAGGGGTCTTGGATAAATAGGCTATGAACAGGAACCTTAGGAATTCTGGTAAGTCTAGGTTAAGCACCTAGTTAAGTTATCTTGCGAAGTCTAACTTAAGACCTAGCATGTTGTAACACCCTAAATTTTTTTTTTTTATTTTTTTATTTTTTATTTTTATTTTTGAAAACTAAACCTCTAAATACCATTCTTTCAATTTCTATATCACTTTAAACATAAACTAAGATAGGTATATTTCAAATAAAATTTTGGCAGTCTCCCCTGAAATTTCTGCCCCAAAACACAAAAGGCTTACGAAATTCTGCTCTAAATTCCGTAGCTCACAATATAGGCAATATAATCATGGGCTCCCCAGGACAAAATGAGCAGAATTACACAAGCAATATAAATATCATGCTCTAGGGGCCAAACTCATAACAGAATATCAAATATTAAATAAAAACCATAAATTCCTTTGAAAACATATAAGATTTTTGTAAAGATTTAGGAAAACCATTTTAAATGCCAACCACAGAACCAAATACTCCACAACGAGGTGGGTACGGGCTTTCTTACCTCATCACAGCACTATATCTATATAGGTTCACATTATTACAAAATAATACATCAACAGTCCATGTTCTTTATATACTAAATACATAGAATCTATCATTTCAACAAGAATATAATATCTAACTTTATATTTACCTCGCCAGGCTGCTAGCAAACCTGTAGGAGAGTTAGGGTTGTCCACCCTCAAGGAGGGACACCCTAACCCCCAGAAAACAACAGGGGTTAGCCATTTCTGGTGCAAGTATAATTTAAAGAATCTAACAAGTAAATTAACTTGTATAAAGAAAATAAATTGAACTTACAAATACTGAGATAAGAAATTTCAACCTGGAATTTGAATATAAAACATCACAATTACTTCTTTACATTAAAGTATTCTTCGAATCTGCATCCAACTATATATATATAACTTCACTATATACATCCCACTAACCTCATATACACTTTAATTGTTTCTTATCCACATAATGCTACTACATCTTATTCTGCATATTTATTTGGCCACGCACTTCATTTATCAGTATCACATCAACAACTCACTCATTCATCCTAGAAGTTGTGCCAAAACAGGTAGTTCCTCGACACACTTCCAAGGTACACAAACTTATAACACAACATATTTTCCTTTAATAACCATTTTCACAGCCACTCTCTTATTACATACATTGCACGCATACAAACAATAATACCATCTACATCTTCATAACCTCTCATTACAAGTATTTCTTTTATTGTATAACATCACGTTTATCTATTTTTATAGCATCATAAACATATGCATTCATTCCCAGAATATCGCATTCATTTATGTTGTATAACACAAACATCACATCTCATTTCACTTTGCAAGGTACTTGCCTTTCATCACATCATTAACATATCACTAATTAGAATGCTTATTCTCATTGCATCAAAAGCATGTTTTATAGCTTATTCTTATCTCATTATATCACTTAGTTACTACTCAATCTTAGTGAGAATTAAACTTACTTTTATTTTCACTTGTATCTCAAGTTACCATTAATTTCACTTTCATTCCCATCAATTTATACTCCATATCCCAAACATAGTTTGGGCAATAATATATCACACCCCACAGCCGATAGCTTGGGTAATAATCACCGCACCCCAAACTCATAGTCTGGGTAATATCACATCACATCTCAAGCCGATAGCGTGGTTATTAATTTACTTCAATTACTTTTCATCTTCACTTTATTTTATTCTTCATTTCCATTATTCATTACCGATATCATGCCACTTACCCTGCGAATTATGCCAAGGCAGGTAGTTCTCACCATTTCCACAGAAATGGCGGGCGAGTAGTTCCTCGGCACAATTCCAAGGTGTATCAACTCAATTCATCCTGTATTTCACTTTAATAATCATTCTCATTACACAATTACTTCATACTATTCATATTAACACACGTCTCTTTCAATTTTCATTTTAAATTAACCGCATGCTGCATTTATCATTTCTTTTCACACACAAACTTATAACTCGTATTCCGTCATATTCATTTCATTCACAACCACTTTCTTTCATATTCACAATTCACTTTCTTTACTTACACATTCTTATTTACACTTATTTATTTTATTAGTTTGTCAACCAGTGAGCCACAGTATCCCAATATACTGAAAGCCAACAGCCCAGTAAACATGCGGACCGATGCTCACACAGAGTCTTACACGTCCGAGGCTATGTCTTCCTCCCAGCCTGTGCCAGCGAGGGAACTCCGCACCCCAGATAAACTGGGTACTTCCTCCCAGCCGAAGCCAGGAGGGAAAAACTCCGTACCCCAGGTAAACTGGGTACTTCCTCCCAGCCGAAGCCAGGAGGGAAAAACTCTGCACCCCAGGTAAACTGGGTACTTCCTCGTGACAGCTGTCATCGAGGGAAAACTGGGCCTCAAGCCGATAGCTTGGGCGATAAAAACTCCGCACCCCAGATAAACTGGGTACTTCCTCCCAACCGAAGCCAGGAGGGAAAAGCTCCGCACCCCAAGCCGGTCCTTGGGTATTAGGAGGTCTAGCCCAAACCCTCAGGATTGCTGTACGTACTGGTCAACAAAAAAATTAACTGTTATTAGCATTAATCATTTCATCTTTTCAGCTTAGTATATCAACACAAGCATTTCACTTTTGATTTACAATGAGTCATGTCTTTGACTTTAACCATGTGAATTAGTAACACATTTTATTAGCACGTACCATCTTATCCTTTCTCCTCATTGCATTATACCACATTATGCATACACCCTATCATTCAACATATAAACCATCATATCATATTATTGCGTAATATTAATGGGCCAAGATATTTATTTTGCCATAACAATCCGCAGTAAGAATACCATATTATTCCTTACCTCATTGTATCATATATAGGCGTACGCCAAGTTATAATATTAATAAAAGAACTACATTATGTTATTCCATATCGTAAGAGTATCAAAACGTATAATTTATCACATTGTAATAGCATGTTATTACCCATTAATTTATTTCGAACACAATTTGAATACAAACATATACTTTATCACATCACCAGTCATTATCATCTATATGTATATCACAAACATACATCACACTTGTGGGTTTTCAAGATAAAGGATCACAATCACTTATTTCATCTAACTGAACTCCATAACAACCAATCGTAGCATGCTAGCTCATACACCATTCTCTATGTAAGTAAAATCACCTATAAGGGCCTATATGCCACAAAATAAGCATAAAACATGCACTATATATACACACGAGTCTCCAAAATATGACCACAATCACTAATATTATCTAATTACATCTCATAACATCTATCCATAGCATGTTAGCCTATACACAAGGCTCCACCTATACCAACTCACCTATACCGGCATATATCCCCAAAAACATGCACGGGGTAAAAATATGCATAAACAATTTAATAAATTTAGTTTTTATACATCAACACATCACATTAACCCATAATATAGGTTTCATATACTTAAAATAGTTAATTTCACCAAATATCTCAAAAATCCATTTTCGGATCCTTTAAAAATTCGTATTTTCATTGAAAATCAATTTTTGGCATAACTTCTACAAGATATATCAGAAAGCCACGAAATTTGGCCACAATATAAAATATTTATAGATACACATACTCACCTGACGGATCGAGCAAACGATATCCCACGTCCGCCCGGTAGCCAGTCGAAGTTCGACTTTTTCCACCTAATTGGAAAATTATAGAACCGATTAGCATAAAACTCAAAACTTGACCTACGGACCTCCAAATTCGAATCCGTCTTCACCTATGCATCACAAATGACATATGTAGCTGAGCTACATCGACAGATTTTAAATTTGGATCCCAATGCAAAAACTCACTTATTGATCGGAGGCTTCCTGTTATGAAAATTCTCTATCTCCTAATTTCTTTAATCTCTTTTTCCTAATATCTCAAATTAGGGATTACCACTAATAATAAGACTCAATTACACCTCCGAAGGTAACAAATTCTCACCTCAGTCTCGCTCGGGCATTCCACCGAACACCCGGCGTGCATATATATTATACATTCATTCTCAATCATTTTCACTAAATTCTAAGTCTATAAAAATCATCCTAAACTCATATTAACACTTCCACACTACTCCACAATCTCCTATGCATTTTCTAAACTCACTAGAATTAAATTTCTTACCCAACTTCACATACCCTAAAATTTGGCTTTATGCCAAAATTACCACTTCACAATTTTACCATGATATGTAAAAATTCTAACTCCTAACCCGTTCTATATGCTCTATCCATCTTCCTACATCAATTTCTAGTTAAAGAAATGAAAAGCATATAATCTAACAAACTATCATACAATTTAATATACCTTCTTGAAACTTTCTCGAAAAACCGACACCACCACGTAAAAGAACACCCTTTTATTAGCCAAAACCCTAAAAATTATTTGAAAATTGGTGGAGATTTGATGGGAATTGGAAAATCCTAAAATTTGGGTCTTGAATGGGTTTCCGGCCGAAAGAAGAAGGAAAGGAAGGAAATGGGGGGGAGGGTCTGGACGTGAAGGGGAAGAAGGAAAGAAAGAAATAAAAAAAAGGGAAAATTGTATATAGACCCCTCTTAGACTTTTCCTTTACTTTTATGTCCTAAGTTCATCTTTCAACATGAACTCCAATTAAATAAACTCCACCAAATAACTAAATTAATTAAAGAATATATATATAAGAATAATATTGCATAATATGCATAATTGTAATCAAAATCAATAGTTACGAACGATAGCAATACATATAAACATGTATATAGACGAATATCGCAATATTTCTAAAAAATACTTTCAACTTCAAACTATAATTTAATAACTCAAAAATTTTAAACTCCTATAATGTAAAAAAGCCCCAGAAAAATTTCGGGTCAAATCGGATTCGTCTCCTCCGAGAAAACTCATCTCAAAACTCCTATATTTTCAATTTTTCCCGTTTACCCCAAAATATCAATTTAATCATTCTAATACTAATAAAATCAATTAATAGGGGTAAATATACTCAGAAACATTTTTTAAAAATAATTTAAACCAAATAAACGAGGAATAAAAAAACAGGTGTTACATTCTACACACCTCAAAAGAAGCTCGTCCTCGAGCTACGAGGTTGAAATAACTCCTCGAACAAATTCAAAATACTTCTTTCTCATCATTTTCTAGGATTTCCAAGTATATTTTCAACATCAGACCTTCATTGCACCATTAACAACTGCACAGCTGGTCATATGGTTAGCGGCACTATGGATTTACAATAACCACTAGTTTCATAGGATCTGTCACATCCAATGCCACATCCAGTTGGACTTCAAACGGTGGGGCTCCACAACTTGAAATAGATCTCTCACACTTTCTCAACATAAAACAAGAAATACATCAAGAATGCTTGACATCTCGGAGGTAAGCGTCAAACAATATACCGTGGTTCCAATTCTTTCTATAACTCTGAAAGGGCCAACAAACCCCAGGTCTAACTTTTCCCAGTTCCTAAAACGGCATACTCCATGAATAAAGGATACCTTTAAAAATACCCAATCTCCAACTTCTAACTTCAAGAGGCTTTCTCCGCTGATCTGCGTCACCTTTTCTTTTGTCGACTACACACCTCAAATGAGGCTTATCCATACTCACCTGATAATTAAGATTTTTCCTCATTGTGGACCAATAAAATATTCTCCTGGAACCTCGATTCATCTTCATGCCACCGGGATAGACAATATACTGAGCATAAGTTCTCCATCACCCGCTACCATAAGCCATCCTCATCAAGATCACCAAATCTACGATAATAACAAGGATTTTCCCTACTGCCTACTGACCAATCTGCATTACATTCATTAATCCCATCCAGAATTCGACCATGCATCCTCTGTCGCAAGCAGAAATTTTGAATTCAAGTTTGACTGATCAACTGTAGGATAGACAGCTGTATTGATAAACTACCGATATATAAGGTCGGGTCAACCTCTACTACGGAAATAAAATCAAATTGATCTAATGAATTTAACACCGTCCACTCCTGGAATGTCATTAAGACCAAAACCTTCTTTCCATTTATAGCATTCATCACCTTATTTCTTCCCCGGGTGGTATTTTATTTCCATACCAAGCTACCAAGGTACTCGAGCCACGTTTATTGCCTCCTGCTAAAATCATTTACAAGAACAAGTGTTTAAACTCTTACGATCATAGAAAAAGCTAAAACTATTTTCTGAAAAACTAATTTCTCAACACCTTCAATACATACCCTACTGTCACTAATTTCAAATCTGCGTAATTCACGTACCCCGTATAATCACAACTGCCTCAATATATAAGCCACAAGCTTGCCTTCATGCATCAAACTGCACCTGATCCTGTACTACATGCACTCCCTTCTCGGGATGATCAAAACATGAGCTGTCGTTAATCTTCCTCTACCTCTTGAAAATATTTTTTCCACACTGTTCGGGTCATACCAACGACTCATTCTTTATGATAAAATGAGTCATCGGTACAGCAATAATATAAAATCGAGGAATGAACCTCCAATAATAGCCAGTTAAAACCAAGAAACTCTGAATTTCCAACACATCCGAGGATTATTTCCCGTCTTTTCACCTTTTGTAATTTTCTTCGGATCCACAATTATGCCTTCAACAGACACAATGTGTCCCAAAATTCACACTTCTCGCCCCCAAAAATAGCAATTTACAGACTTGTCATACCACTTCTAGTCCCGACGAATCTACAACTCAGTTCTGAGGTGCCATCTATGCCCTTCCATACTGCGAAAATACACCAAATATCATATACAAATACAATCACACCCTGTTAATATAAGGGTGAAAGGTCCAATTCGTCAAATTCTTGGAAACTGCAGGGACGTTTGCCAGCCCAAAAGATATCACAGAGAACTTATACAATTCTTACCGAGTACGAAAAGCAATCCCTGGAATACTTCCCTCTTCAAGGATAATCTGACGATACTCGGTGTGCAACTCTAGCCGGAAGATTAGTGGCACTCCCCGCAACTAATCCAACAAATTATCTATTCTCAACAATGAATACTTAATAGTCACCTTACTTCGTACACCTTCTCGGTGAACTACCTTCTTTGTTACAAAACTGTCGGTGCGCCCTACGGCATATCACATGAACCGATAACCTTTTCCAAAAACATCACTACAAATCCTCTTTCATCTCTCCCCATTCCTAAAGTGCTATACCACAAGCTGATTTAGAAATTGGAGTCATACCAAGTATCAAATCGATCTTGAACTCTAAAGTTCGCCAAGGTGGGGGACCAAGAACCTCTTCGAATATATCAGAAACTTGGCACCCCACATCAACAATCTCAATCTCCGCCTTAGATATTTCCACCAAACCCAATGGGCATAATTTCATCGTCCAAGGCATTACATACAATCAAAAAATGTGTTTCATCGGGCTGTCTCACCCGAATCCTCCCTACATCATACCCCAACTATGCATATGACCTGCATAACCCTTCACAACCAATCAATCTCTCCAATAAGGGATAAGAACCATAACCACACATCACTCCTCAGTCTATAAAACATACACCTATAGGACATACGCCCATAGGACCTACACCAGATCTCTAGGGAATAGCCCTTAACGGCGCACAGCAATTGTTGTGCAAATCTAGATACCTAAATAAATAGACTAACTAGACACAAATTATAAAACCTCACAAGTGCACGAATCGAATCGTAGTAATAGCAAGGGTCGATCCCACAGAGATTGTAGACTTCAACTTACTAATCAATAAAACTAATAATAAGAATGAATAAGGGTTGTTGTAAAGATCTAAAAGAACTAAAAGATTAAAACTAAGATGAGAGGTGTTGAATCACAAATATCTCTTGATTAGTTGGGTTGTTGATCTCCACCAATAGTTAGTAATGCTAAGTTGCCTTCTGAATTTACTTCTAATTACTCATGTTTGTTCACTTCAAGGGCATGGTATCTACTCCTTAAGGTATTGTTTCCCTAAGCCAAGAATTAGGCATGGTATCTACTCTAATTCGTTTCTTCCCCTAAGTATTTTAGCATGGTATCTACTAAGTTATACTTAACAAAAGCATAAGCACAGTGGAAACGAACAAACACTTAAAGTTCTAGAAATTGGTATCAGATCTAGATCCTTTAAGTTGATTGAACCAAGAATCCTAAAGATTCCCTTGTTACAAATTATGAGCACGAGATACGGGTCGTCTCAATATGCTCATATAACAGATTCAGATTTCTAACTCACAAACTTGATAATATCAGATTCTGTATGGCAGTCGACTGGCTCTCACCTTCAGTCGACTGTACTTATAACTCCTGAACAAGTTTGACTGTTATCAATCTATATCAATTCAATTAGATTCAATCAATAAGTAAAATAGAAGGATTCAAAAGAACATAGCACTACATAACTACGGCTTCGATCTACCCAACTATGAAATTAGTTCCACATAATAATACTTTTATTGCTTAACAAGTTCAAATACATGATCAACATCAAAGAATAAAGAGAGAAGAAATAAACTAATGGATTTCGGCAATATGGTCGACTGGCTGTCACACAGTCGACTGCCTTCTGGTTGCTGGGTCTTCTTTCTCCTTCTTGGATGTTGATGGAATGAAGCACTGGTTGATGACTTGATGATTGGGAACTCTGAGATTAGGTTGCGTCCAAGAGATGTGTGTCCTGCTACAGATGATCTTTTCTGATATTTATAGAGTACGGCTGAGAATTAGGGTTTCCCCTTTTTTAGGAAAAAATCTTCTTGATTTGATGATTTATGTCTTTCTCTTTTCTTCTTTCCTTCCTTATCTGTTCACCACGTGCTTTTGCCAATTTCCAGTCTCTAGATTTGATTCGTTGCATAAGATCTGGATTTAAATAGATTTGAAATTAGATTTGGGTGAATCTTCGAATATCTTATCTGTTTACTCCGCCGCAGACTAGTCGACTTATCTTCGAACCAGTCGACTGAGTCGAGACTCCTGAAGATTTCCTATTTGATCATACCAGTCGACTGTCTTTTGGGAGTAAGTCGACTGTGGCGAGAGTTGTGGAAAATCAGCTTCTCTTGTCCAGTCGCCTGTGTTGGGGAACCAGTCGACTGATCCTCTGCAGTTTGCTGTGTATTATCCTTGAAGTCCTGAATCTGCTTTGTTTTGCTGTTATAAGCTGTTTCCTGTGGGAAAGAGAAAATAGGAGTTAAATACCACATATAGAGCTTTTAAATGTCTAATTATAACAAGATTATTGCTTTAGAAAGTGAATAATATTGTGTTCATCAAATACCCCCAAACTTAGATTTTTGCTTGTCCTCAAGCAAACTAAAATTATGAATAGGGGAAGAATAATAATGACAGCCTCAACCACCAAGAGTTCTTATTATGTGGACATCAACATAGAAAAGTATAAACAATTTCAGACAAAGTAAAATTAAACATACCCACTTTCTCTAGTGCAATTGTTCAGTCATAATCCCCAAACTTAATCATATTTGTCATGCGATTAATGTAGTTATAGTATGCAACTACTCAGTCTGTGATTATCCCTTTTTTCTACTACAAACCGAGTAGCAAACTAGAGTTTTTTTTTTTTTTTTTTAGTGGTCTCTTCTCTAAAGATGTCACTTGCCTTTTGACGCGAATGCGAAATATTTGTGATGGATCCACCCAGTTACTCAGCAGGTCACAAACCCTAAAGTGCTTTGCATACTCATATTTCAAGTTGCCGTTTGACGTAAAGGTAAACATTGGTGATGAATACCCCTAGTTACTAAGCACTCAAAACATTGGAGTAGATTGACTTTATTTAAATATATACATATATATATTTTATCACTCTATTTACTTAAACTCGATTTAGGACTAGATCTAAAGGGAATAATTATCAGAAAAAGCATCACATTTGTTTATTATGTATAATCGCATGACTTCTATAACTTCGTAAGGAATTATGAAAATCAACAATTCTAAAGTAAATAAGTATCCTTCTTCTTACTTTATAAGAAATTGTGTATTCTAAAAAAAATTAAAATATAAATAACCCTAATACCCCCAAACTTAGATGGAACATTGTCCTCAATGTTCGAATATAAAAATAGGCATGTGTCACCATCTAGTAGGGAGATACTAAAAATAAAAAGAACTAAAAGAAAAATAGTGAATAACTGAAAGCAAATAAAGAAAAGTGTAAATACTCCCCTGAAAAATTGGGTTGCCTCCTAATAAGCGCTGTGTTTTCTGTCTTCAGCTAGACATGATGAGTTCATGTGATGTACGGAATGGGTTGAAGATTCACATCTTCCTCTTGCAGTTCTAGACTCATCTCTATGTATGGTTTCGCTCTATGCCCGTTCACCTTGAATGTTTGATTTTTTTCTTCGCTGTGAACTTCCAATGCTCCATGTGGAAAGACTTTTGTGACAATATATGGTCCATACCATCGTGACTTAAGCTTGCCTGGAAAGAGTCTTAATCTTGAGTTGTAGATCAATACCTTTTGTCCTTCATAAAACTCCTTCCTTGCTAGCTGTTTGTCATGGTACAACTTGGTTCTTTCCTTGTATAATTTGGCATTTTCATATGCATCGTGCCTCAATTCTTCAAGCTCATTTAGTTGCAATCGCCTTTTGTCACCTGCCTGTTTCATATCAAAATTGAACTTTTTGATAGCCCAATAAGCTTTGTGTTCCAATTCTACCGGCAGATGACATGCTTTTCCAAAGACCAAACGGTATGGTGACATGCCAATGGGTGTCTTGAAAGCGGTTCTGTAGGCCCATAAGGCATCGTTCAAGCATAGTGACCAATCCCTTCTGCTTGTATTGACTGTCTTCTCCAGGATGCTCTTGATCTCTCTGTTGCTAATCTCCACCTGCCCACTGGTTTGAGGATGATATGGAGTTCCCACTCTATGTGTAATCCCATATTTCTTCATCAAAGAAGCAAATGGGAAGTTATTGAAGTGGCTCCCTCCATCACTAATTATTGCTCGTGGTATACCAAACCTAGTGAAAATGTTCTCCTGCAAAAACTTGACAACAACTTTGTGATCATTAGTTCGTGAGGGGACAGCCTCGACCCATTTAGACACATAATCCACACCAACAAGTATATATAAATAACCAAATGAGTTAGGAAATGGACCCATGAAGTCGATTCCCCAAACATCGAAAAGCTCGATTACTTGTATGTTGTGCAGTGGCATTTGATTTCTAGAAGAGATGTTGCCTGTCCTTTGGCATTTGTCGCAAGTCCTGCAAAAAGAAAAAGCATCTTTGAATACATTAGGCCAATAAAAACCGGATTGTAATACCTTGAGTGCTGTTCTTTTTGGTCCAAAATGTCCTCCACATGCATATTGGTGGCAGTGTTGTAGAATACTCATTTGTTCCTCGTCTGCCACACATCTTCTTATAATTTGATCAGGGCAGAATTTGAATAAATAAGGATCATCCCAATAAAAGTGTTTGCACAGAGCCACCAATCTTTTTCTTTCTTGATGTGTCATACCTGGAGGGAAAACATGAGCAGTTAGAAAATTGACAATATCAGCAAACCAGGGAAGCTGGTCAGAGAGACAAGTCGACTGGTTTAAGGACCAGTCGACTGCCCCGAGAGATTGCACATTGATTTCAAATAGTTGTTCATCTGGGAAATTTTCATTCAGCGGGGGCACATTTCTCTCTTCCTCGTGCAGTAGCCTGGACATGTGATCTGCAACAACATTGTCGCTTCCTTTTTTATCTCTAATCTCAAGATCGAATTCTTGAAGTAACAGCACCCATCTGATTAATCTAGGCTTAGCATCCTTTTTAGCAAACAAATATCTCAAGGCAGCATGGTCAGTAAAAACAATAACTTTAGCACCAATTAAATATGATCTAAACTTCTCTACAGCAAAAATAACAGCTAACATTTCTTTTTCAGTAGTGGAATAATTTAGCTGTGCATCGTTTAAAGTTCGAGAAGCATAGTAAATAACATGAGGTTTCTTATTGATTCGTTGACCTAAAACAGCCCCTAAAGCATAATCACTTGCATCACACATGAGCTCGAAAGGATGGCTCCAATCTGGTGCCATGACTATAGGTGCAGAAATGAGAAGATTTTTCAATGTGTTAAAAGCATTTGTACATTCTTCTGTCCATACAAACTCAACATCCTTAGCCAACAAGTCACAAAGGGGTTGGGAGATTTTTGAAAAATCTTTTATGAATCTTCTATAGAACCCTGCATGTCCTAGAAAACTCCTAACACCCTTAACTGTAGTGGGAGGGGGTAGTTTCGATATTATATCAATTTTTGCCTTGTCTACCTCTATTCCCCTTTTTGACACTACATGTCCCAACACAATACCTTGTTGTACCATGAAATGACACTTTTCCCAATTCAGCACTAAATTGCATTCTTCACATCTTTTTAGTACAAGCTGCAAATGGTTAAGACATTCATCGAAACAAGATCCAAAAACACTAAAATCATCCATAAATACCTCAATGAATCTTTCCACCATGTCTGAAAATATGCTCATCATGCATCTTTGAAATGTTGCTGGTGCGTTGCACAATCCAAACGGCATCCTCCTGTAAGCAAAAGTACCAAAAGGGCATGTAAAAGTGGTCTTTTCTTGATCTTCTGGAGCAATAGCAATTTGATTATAGCCACTATAACCATCTAGAAAACAATAATGACTATACCCTGCTAATCTTTCTAACATTTGATCAATAAAAGGGAGAGGGAAGTGATCTTTCCTGGTTTCATTGTTCAGTTTCCTATAATCAATGCATACCCTCCATCCTGTGGTTACTCTTGTTGGGATAAGTTCATTCTCTTCATTTGTTACCACTGTAACTCCACTTTTCTTAGGAACTACATGTATAGGACTTACCCATTTGCTATCTGAGATAGGATAGATGATGCCAACATCTAGTAGCTTCAAAATTTCTGCTCTTACCACTTCCTTCATGTTGGGGTTGAGCCTTCTCTGTGCCTCTCTGCTAGGTTTTGCATCGTTCTCAAGGAGTATTCTATGCATGCACTTGGATGGACTTATTCCCTTGATGTCTGCAATGGTCCATCCTATTGCACTCTTGTGTTCTCGTAATACCTTCAGCAACTTATATTCTTCCTGTGCACTCAAGTTCGCAGCAATTATTACTGGTAGCGTCTGGTTCTTGCCTAAAAATGCATGCTTCAAATGGTCGGGCAACTGCTTAAGTTCTATGTCTGGAAGTTTCTGTACAGTCGACTGGGCCATGTCAGCAGTCGACTTGTTCTGGGTGTCTTGATTCGGTCGACTGGTTAGAATACCAGTCGACTTACTCCTGTCATCAGTCGCTTGATCTGTAGAAGAACAATTTTTATCAGACACCAATTTTTCAAATAAAGGTGCAGACTTACCTGAATATGACTGTGGAGTTTCAAGGTGATGTACTGTCTCTGCAATCCTCCAGTCATCGTATTCCTGTTCAACATGAGATAAAGTTAGAGATTGAGTGATTGTGGGTTGAAGTGGTTCAACGCTATGTACCTGAAATGTTTGATCAACAATCTCCTGCACCACATCAATATTATAGCATTCATGATCATCTTATGGTAATTTTAGTGTATCAAACATTTTAAATTCCACTTTTTCTCCGTTTATCTTCATACTTATGATGCCCTTTTTAACACAAATTTTGATATCAGCTGTACTCATAAAGGGCCTACCTAATATGATCGGTAGAGATGATGACATTGAAGATTCCTCCATGTCCAACACAACAAAATCAGCAGGCAAAATAAAATCATTTACCTGAACTAGGAATCTTCTAAAATACCTCTAGGTCTTTTTATGCTACGATCAGCCAATTGCAAAGTGATGGATGTTGGCTTGAGTTCCCCCAATCCAAGCTTTTCGTAAACAGAATAAGGAAGAAGGTTGATGCTTGCCCCCAAGTCTAGCAGTGCCTTTTCAAAGAAGTGCTCACCAACCTTGCAAGGAATGGTAAAACTACCTGGATCTTTCAGTTTAGGTGGTAATTTTCTTAATAAAACAGCACTCACTTCTTCTGTCAAGGCCACATCCTCCTTAACCTGAAATGTTCTTTTGTGAGTACAACAGTCTTTCAAAAATTTGGCATAAGAAGGAATTTGTTTAATAGCATCGAGTAGGGGAATATTAATTTCTACCTTCTTGAGAGTTTCAAAGACGTCAAATAAATGTTGTTCTTTCTTTTTATTGACTAACCTTTGAGGGAATGGTGGTGGAACTGTCCCTACTTTTTCACTTACCTTACTTGAACCCAAAGCTTTTGATGGTTGTGTATCTGGTTTGTCTGTATGTGTTCCAATCATGTTGTCAATTATCTTACCATTTCTTAGGGTTGTGACTGCTTGGAGCTGTTCTTGACCTCCAGGGTTTGGTATGGTTTGTGAAGGGAGTTCTCCTGCCTTTCGTTCGCTTAACTCTTTTGCAATCTGACCAATTTGTGTTTCTAACTTCTGAATTGCTTGTCCTTGTTGGTTGCTTGTTTGATGTTGTTGTTGGAGCAATTGAAGAACGGTGGACTCAAAATCCAACTTCTTCTGTTCTGGGGCTGGTCGATCAAACCCACTTCCCATCTGAAAGTTTCGTGCATGTCCTTGTGCGATTTGATTCCCTTGATTATTTTGATTATTGCTCCATGAGAAGTTTGGATGATTCCTCCATCCTGGGTTATATGTGTTCGAGTATGGATTGTTCTTTGGTGGAAAAACTCCTCGACCCACATAATTCGCATGCTCCTGATCTGTGAAAGTAGACATGGGACATGTATCAGTTGTGTGATCTAAATGAGAACAAATTGCACACATTTCATTTGTTTGATTTTTAACTCCACCCATCGTCGACATTGCATTAACAAGCATATCAATTTTCTTATTCATGTTTGCCATTTCTAATTGAATGTTATTATTATTAGAGATTTCGTAAACTCCCTGTTTTTTCGAAGGACCCCTTCTTGTTGAGAATTGTTGGGAGTTCTCGCTGAGTTCTTCAAAAAGTTCAATGGCTTCTTCTCCACTTTTCCTCATCAAAATTCCATTGCAAGCTGCATCAACAATTGCCTTGTTAGTGTCATTTAAACCTTCATAAAAAGCTTGTACCTGATCATCCTTAGGCAGATTGTGAGTGGGACACTTGAGAAGTTTGCTTTTGAAATCCTTCCATGCTTCGAAAAATAAATCTCCATCCTTTTGTTGGAAGAGTTGAATCTCCCTTTTCAGCTGTTTGGTTTTCTGGGCTGGAAAGAACTCTTTCAAGAATTTTGTTGCCAATTGCTCCCATGAATTAATTGATCCTGGTTCCAAAGAATTATACCACAACTTAGCATTAAGTTTTAAGGAAAAAGGAAACAAGATTAACCTGATTTGTTCAGCGGTAAGCCCTTGGACGCTTTGTGTCCTGCAAAGATCGAAAAAGTCTTGCAAGTGAAGATGAGGCTCTTCATCTGGTTTGCCACTAAAGTGGGGAACCATACTAAGTAAATGAGGAGATAGGTGCATGTTCCCTGTGGCATTAGGTTGAAAAGCAATGCAGGAAGGTTGCTCAATATTCTTAGGAGTGAATTTGTCCTGCATTGGTACTCGATTTTGTATTTCTTCAGCCATTCTTTCCTGTGAAATTTGTCTCTGTGCAGTCGACTGGGTCCGTACAGCAGTCGACTGGTTGGTTGAAAACAGCTTACCTAGTCTGTGCAAAGTTCGTTCTGTTTCTGCGTCAATAGGTAGTAGCTCTGGACGAAGTGATCGTCTACCGTGCATTCACCGAAGTCCTGTAACCTAAAAGAAAAATTATTAATAAAAGAAAAGAAAAACTAATAAGAATTCTACTGACTTGTAAGTTAAAATACTAAACAATCCCCGGCAACGGCGCCAAAAACTTGTTGTGCAAATCTAGATACCTAAATAAATAGACTAACTAGACACAAATTATAAAACCTCGCAAGTGCACGAATCGAATCGTAGTAATAGCAAGGGTCGATCCCACAGAGATTGTAGACTTCAACTTACTAATCAATAAAACTAATAATAAGAATGAATAAGGGTTGTTGTAAAGATCTAAAAGAACTAAAAGATTAAAACTAAGATGAGAGGTGTTGAATCACAAATATCTCTTGAATAGTTGGGTTGTTGATCTCCACCAATAGTTAGTAATGCTAAGTTGCCTTCTGAATTTACTTCTAATTACTCATGTTTGTTCACTTCAAGGGCATGGTATCTACTCCTTAAGGTATTGTTTCCCTAAGCCAAGAATTAGGCATGGTATCTACTCTAATTCGTTTCTTCCCCTAAGTATTTTAGCATGGTATCTACTAAGTTATACTTAACAAAAGCATAAGCACAGTGGAAACGAACAAACACTTAAAGTTCTAGAAATTGGTATCAGATCTAGATCCTTTAAGTTGATTGAACCAAGAATCCTAAAGATTCCCTTGTTACAAATTATGAGCACGAGATACGGGTCGTCTCAATATGCTCATATAACAGATTCAGATTTCTAACTCACAAACTTGATAATATCAGATTCTGTATGGCAGTCGACTGGCTCTCACCTTCAGTCGACTGTACTTATAACTCCTGAACAAGTTTGACTGTTATCAATCTATATCAATTCAATTAGATTCAATCAATAAGTAAAATAGAAGGATTCAAAAGAACATAGCACTACATAACTACGGCTTCGATCTACCCAACTATGAAATTAGTTCCACATAATAATACTTTTATTGCTTAACAAGTTCAAATACATGATCAACATCAAAGAATAAAGAGAGAAGAAATAAACTAATGGATTCCGGCAATATGGTCGACTGGCTGTCACACAGTCGACTGCCTTCTGGTTGCTGGGTCTTCTTTCTCCTTCTTGGATGTTGATGGAATGAAGCACTGGTTGATGACTTGATGATTGGGAACTCTGAGATTAGGTTGCGTCCAAGAGATGTGTGTCCTGCTACAGATGATCTTTTCTGATATTTATAGAGTACGGCTGAGAATTAGGGTTTCCCCTTTTTTAGGGAAAAATCTTCTTGATTTGATGATTTATGTCTTTCTCTTTTCTTCTTTCCTTCCTTATCTGTTCACCACGTGCTTTTGCCAATTTCCAGTCTCTAGATTTGATTCGTTGCATAAGATCTGGATTTAAATAGATTTGAAATTAGATTTGGGTGAATCTTCGAATATCTTATCTGTTTACTCCGCCGCAGACCAGTCGACTTATCTTCGAACCAGTCGACTGAGTCGAGACTCCTGAAGATTTCCTATTTGATCATACCAGTCGACTGTCTTTTGGGAGTAAGTCGACTGTGGCGAGAGTTGTGGAAAATCAGCTTCTCTTGTCCAGTCGCCTGTGTTGGGGAACCAGTCGACTGATCCTCTGCAGTTTGCTGTGTATTATCCTTGAAGTCCTGAATCTGCTTTGTTTTGCTGTTATAAGCTGTTTCCTGTGGAAAAGAGAAAATAGGAGTTAAATACCACATATAGAGCTTTTAAATGTCTAATTATAACCAGATTATTGCTCTAGAAAGTGAATAATATTGTGTTCATCAGCAATCAATATAATAGAATACTCCAATAGTACACAAATTCACACCAGGATCTCTACATAGGTCAACCCATATGCAGGGCCATGAAAGGTAATGCTGACTCAAAGTCAGAAAAAGTCTAATGAGGATCGCTCATTTCCATGATATAATCTATACTTAACAAAACACCCACATAAAATACACTCTCTATCTCCGACTAAGCAATAATGAACCCATACTCACATGGCAAGATCACTAGGATTAACAAAATTCCTAGTTAACCTAAGCTCTGAAACCAAACTGTAACACCCCAAATTTTTTTTTTTTGAAAACTAAACCTCTAAATACCATTCTTTCAATTTCTATATCACTTTAAACATAAACTAAGATAGGTATATTTCAAATAAAATTTTGGCAGAGTCTCCCCTGAAATTTCTGCCGCGAAACACAAAAGGCTTACGGAATTTCGGCTCTAAATTCTGTAGCTCACAACACAGGTAATATAATCATGGGCTTCCCAGGCCAAAATGAGCAGAATCACACAGGCAATATAAATATCATGCTCTGGGGGCCAAACTCAATCTGCTTGTTTAAAGTTAATCTTGCATTAGAGTCTAAGTCATAGCATACACTGATAAATCATTATATATACACGTTTTTCTTTCCATCAATCTGCTTGTTTAAAGTTGAGAATCTCTGCTAGTCCTCAGCCTTAAAGCGTCAGTATATGTACTGACGTCCCCACTTCAATAGGTAATGGATTGCAAAATTATAGGTACTGATTGCAAAATTACAGGTACTGGATCGTAAAAGTACAGGTACAGAATTCAGGAGGATTCAAGGCAAGAGGAGCAAAGTGTTGACCTTATTTCAATTGTAACACCTGTTGTAAATTTATTTATGTTGAGAAGCATCCAAGTGAAAGTACCAAGTGTTATTTATTATTCATTGTACTCTGATGTAATTTTTATTGAAAGTTTGTAAGACTTGGGCTTGTATGGCATTATTGTAACACTGATGTAATGTATTGTTGTTTTATAACATTCGGACTTGTAATACATTTGTGTTGAATAAAAAAAGTTTTAAATTTCCTGCTTTTCTGTGTATTGTGGCTAATTGAAGGATAAGATTCTGGCTTATGTCACGATTCTCCAGTGTATGGAAATCAAGGCGTTACAGAGTTGTATTAGAGCCGACTTCAATTTACAGTTCAACACAGTAGGAAAATTAAACTTAGATGCCTTTTAGGAGTTGGGCTTTAGGTAGTTGTAGACAGTTATAATTCATATTGTTGTTTCTTTTAACTTATGTTTTATAATTTTTGTATATCTAGACTAATTCCAGTATATATGTGTTTTAATGATGGTATTCGAGGATATCCTAAACTTGGATGTGTTGATGAACGAGCGTGAGCCGATTTCAAGGGATGATCTGATGATCTCGAGTGAGGAGCCGAAGGAGATTTCACTACAAGCTAACCTCAAGACGGACTTGCCTTCACCACCACAGGGGCTAAGTGTGGATTAATGCACAGCGGCAGTAACCAGCATACATCGGGAAATAAAGAAGTTGAGGAAGTATAGGACCAAGAAAGGTCGTCAAGCTAAGCAACTGAGAGATGCTTGCAGAGCTGCATTAGCAGGCCTAGCAAAGGAGCAGGAAAACTTTGATTCCAGATTAGCACGACTACAGCATGAATGGGAGCAAATCCAGGGGACCACCGAGGTTGTAGTATGCTATTTCTGTGAGGAAGTTGGGTACGGAAAATTAATCTGTCCATGACTACAAGGGAAAGGAACTGCACCAGCATAAGGGTTCAAGAACCGAGGTCAGAAACACAAGACTCAGAAAACAGAGGGCAAACTTGGAGGCGCCAAGCCAGGAAGTTGTTTCCTATGTGGGGATCATGGTCATTTCAAAAGCCAGTGTCCGAGGAAAAACCCTCAGGTGGAGACCCGTATATGTTACAATTGTGGGGAGATTGGTCATATCAGGCCCAATTGTTTCCAGCTTCATAAGAATGATGGCAGACTAACCCGGAAGATGAACAATAAAGGAAAGGAGCATGTTCACCAAGGTTAAGAGTTCGCACTTACTAAAGTCAAGTTGAAGAAGGCGGGAGAGCCATTACCAGTATGTGCATATGGAGTTTCAACTAAGTTAAAAGTTGTATTTTGAATTTTATTTAGACTGAAAAAGTAATATATGATGTAACACTTTTATAACCGAATGGATTTATATATATTTGAAATCCAGGCAACCATTTTGTTCAAACTTAGTTCTTCATATTCTTTTGTCTGAATTATTTTCAAGAAGTTGAGATGTGTGCGGGAGTCAACTCTAGATTTGGTTTTGTTGATTACATCATCTGGAGCAATCCTCATTACAGATTTATGCTATAAGGGTTGTAAACTCCAAATTGGAGGAAAGAACCTAAGTATAAGATTTGTTAAAGTTGGACCTAGCAGGAACGAAAGAAGGGCACGTTGAGCATTTGACTACAGTTCAGAGCAGCTACGGAAGCATCAGCTTTATGCAATTGTCAAAATGAATTCTCGGGGTCTGAAGTGGCATTTGTAGGCCATGTCCAATTCTAAGGAGGGAGTGGCTACCGAACCGCGAAAGACCGAGATAGTGAAGTATTAGCCTCAGCCAAAGAGCGTAAAGGAAGTAAGAAGCTAAATAATGAAAATCAGGCAAGACAGTATTAAAGTGATTACTCAAGATTAGAGCTCAATTTTAGCACGATGGAAGATGCAACCGAGTCTAAGTAAGTCAGAAGTCTTAGGCAGGAGATGTAGGGATTGAAGCACCGAAGTGGCAAGTCGAACTCAGATTATCAGTATGGACTTCATCACATGATTAAACAGGAGTTCGAAAATGAATGACTCAATTTGGGTTATTGGGGACCCGATTGACAAAGTCTGCACATTTTCTTCTGATAAAGATGACTTAGTCACTAGAGAAATTAGCAGAAGTCTACATTAAAGGCGTAATGAAGCAGCATGGAGTACCAGTATCAGCGATTCTAACCGAGATTCAAGAGTTACATCTCAATTTTGGTAGAGTCTGCCAGCAGCTTTGGGATCAAGGTCGGGTTCTTTGGAGATCCAGTTCGTGGAGGAGACACTTGAGAGCCGGAAAGCCGTATAAGCTTTCTTTCCCCGAATTATTTAGCGTATGTATATTTTTCTGTTCTCCTGAATAAAGGTAGCTCTGAGGACAGAACTATTCTAAGGCGTAAGTATTGTAATATCCTGGTCGGATATTATATTTGTATTATTATTATTTTTAAAATTAAAATATTTTTTATGGAAATTTCTTAGTTTTACTAATAAAAAGTTATCTGTATATATATACTACTAAGTATATATATGTATTGTATCGGTTTTGTGCACTGGTACAAAATTCTGTAAAATGCATTTTTGAGAAAATGTCTGAAACATCTGGGCCTCATATTAAAAAATTATTATTTATTACTATTTTATTATTATTTTTAGAATCGAAATATTTTGGTGTTATTACCCGGTTTTGTTAATAAACATTATCTGTATATATATACCAGTCTGTATACATCTGTATTGTATCAAATTGGTACTGAAATCTTCCGAGCTGGTAAAAAAAATATTTTTATTATTATTTCTGAATTAAAATATTTTTGGTAGTGATTATTTGTTTTAACTAATAAAAATTATCTGTATAGACAGATATAAGTACGTATATGTACTGTATCGATTTCGTATGTTTGTACGAAATCATGTAGTATGTGATTTTGAAAAAATACCACTCATTTTTTATCAATGATGATCAAATGGAGGGTAGGGAGTAGATTGGGTGTTGATTGCAATATTTATTTGCAAATTAGCCGCAAAATTGTTGAGCCACAAATGAGAAGGGACAAGTGGCTTCTTCTCACCCACAAACCCAACCCTTTTTCTCCTATAACACCCCCCCCCCCCTTCTCCCCCCTACCCTTGGTCTGCCATTACCACAAAGGGCAAGAAGCCCTTTCATTTGTCTCTCCACCTCCTTCTCATCTCATTCTCTATACTTCTTTTTACTTGTTTAGAAAAAAAATTGAGAAAAATAGAAAAGAAAGAGAGATCAAAATTAAAAAGAAAATAGTGGGTTCTCTTTTCAAGGGCAGCAAAAACAAGGAGCAAGAACAAGGAGGAGAAGAGCAAGAAAGCAAGTCCTTCCTACACTTTTTATGTGGGGGTTCTTAACTCTTGAGTTGGTTTTGTTTTGTTTATTTATTTATTGTTGTATGTTGTTATAACTTGAACTAATTTCATGTGCACATGAATGTTTATGGACTAGAATAAAAGGCATATAAAGATTGGAGTGGTAGAACACAACTAAGAACCTTAAAGATTCAATCTTGTAGTTTAGACGGTTAGAATTAATTACTTATGCTAAAAGTGGAATACGGAGCCCAAATTAATTTTAGAGGTTCTCATACGTGTTATTAGTATGCTCTAATTTTTGTAGATTTTTCTGGGTTAGTTTGATAAGCTAAATAGACTATTTCCTAAAACAACGAGCATCAAAGTAAAATTGTTGTTTTGTGGATTTCAACATATGTTCAAGGGGCTGGATTTTGATTTCTATAAGGAATTTAACAAAGTTTTCAACTAGAAAGTTGTAGTAGATGTTCTCACCTTTTCAAAATGTCCTATTTCGTTAAATTCCGACAAGTAGAGCAAAAGTTACAAGCTTTAGAAGTTTCATTTTTGCTGTTAAAAAAATCTGCTGTTGGTTAACTTTTTGCGTGTGTTCAAGTGACCGAATTTTGAGTTCCTTACGGAATCTGAAAAAGTATTCAACTAGAAAGTTATAGTAGATGTTCTCATCTTTTCAAAATGTCCAGTTTCATTAGATTCCGACAAGTATAGCAAAAGTTACGACCTTTACAAGTTTCAGCTTTTTTATCAAAACTGCTATTTTCGTTAACTTTTGCGTGTATTCAATGGGCCGGATTTTGAGTTCCTTACGGAATCTGAAAAAGTGTTCAACTAGAAAGTTGTAGTAAACGTTCTCCCCTTTTCAAAATTTCCTATTTCGTTAGATTCTGACAAGTGTAGCAAAAGTTACGACCTTTACAAGTTTCAGCTTTGCTGTAACTTTTGCTGTCGTGTTGCTTTTTGAATTGTGTTCAAAGAACCGGATTTTTAGTTCCATACGGAATCTGAAAAGTGTTCAACTAGGAAGTTGTAGTAGATGTTCTCCCCTTCTCAAAATTTCCTATTTCGTTAGATTCCGACAAGTATATCAAAAGTTCGACCTTTACAAGTTTCAGCTTTGCTGTAACTTTTTGCTGTATTGCGGCTTTTTGAATTGTGTTCAAAGAGCCAGATTTTGAGTTCCTTATGGAATCTGAAAAAGTGTTCAACTAGGAAGTTGTATTAGATGTTCTCCCCTTTCCAGAAAACCCAATTTTGTTAGATTCTGATAAGTATAGAAAAAATTGTGAGCTTTATAAGTTTTAGATTTTGGTTGTGCTTTGTTGTTCTTGAATTGTGTTAAAAAACCGGAGAATTGAATTACATAAGGAATCTGAGTAAGTTGTTAACTAGGAAGTTGTAGCAGAGATTCTCAACTTTCCAGAATGTTCTATTTGGTTAGATTTCGATAAGCGGAGTAGGAGTTATGACCTTTACAAGATTGACAGCAGCTAGCTTTTTGGCTGAAGTCGCTGTCTAGATTGTTCGAAGTTTTTGTACCTCTTACTTACTGAATTTTGAAAAATTTTCAACTAGAGAGTTATAGTAGAGGTCCTCACCTTTCCAAAATGTCCTATTTGGTTAGATTTCAATAAGCGGAGTAGGAGTTATGATCCTTACAAGTCACAGTAGCTGGCCATAATTGGCTGAAGCTCGCTGTTTGGATTGTTCGAAGTTTTTGTACCTCTTATTGACATAATCTGAGAAAGTTTTCAACTAGAGGGTTGTAGTAGGTGTTCTCACCCTTCTAAAAAGTCTAATTTTGTTGAATTCTGATAAAAGTAACATGTTTAATTGCTTCTAGGTTGTTAGAAGGCTTTGTATGTTGCTTTTATGTATAAAAGATCAAGTTTTGCTAGTAGCATGTTATTTCGCTTCTAGGTTGTTAGAAGACTTTTATGGTTGATTCTATATAATTCATTTTTCGCATACATAGCCAGTTAGCTCATATGTAATTCGTTTGGCTCAGATGTAGCTACTCGGCTCGTATGTAAGTTGTTTTGCTCGTATGTAGCTTATTAGCTAGTGCGCAGTTATTGTGCTCGTCTAGGGTGATATCATTGCCTTAGGAGCCATCAACCATTAAGACGTGTATTTATTTTACTCCTCGTGAACTGTGGATGTGTCACCCCTCATGCACCGTCAGATCTTAACCGATGTAGGATGATCGCAGGCCGAGAGAGCAGACGGAATCCAAGTTCAGGGTTGTAGCATGCGAATACGTTCGTATTGTGGGGGTCTTGGATCGATCAGCTATGAACAAGATCCTTAGGGATTCTGGTAAGTCTAGGTTGAGCACCTAGTGGAGTTATCTTGCGAAGTCTAACTTAAGACCTAGCATGTTGTTGGAAGGACTGTTGTCATCCCTTAGATTATTTAGGGTTAGTGACATTGTTAGGGTAGTAACTTATGGCTATTACTACTTAACCTTTATTTATTATCATTTTTGCCGAAGGAAAAGAGTTGGTATTAAGGGTGATACCTTATGATCCGACCTGTTCTATTGGTCAACACTAGGTGGTATTATTGGTTGTACCCTTCCTGTCAAAGGGATACGATCTGTGCCTTCTCACGAGTTGGGAGCACGGGATCCGTATTTCCTCTGTTAATTTCTGAAGTGCCATGATAAGGGCAGGAGAGATTCCTGTCGGAGCTAGGGGATGGACCCCCGGAACTCTATCATGCTCTATATCAAGAAAGGCGAACAAGCCATAGGCTACGGTCTATCTTCTAGGGGGCCACAGGGGATGCTTCGAGTTAACCTGTGCTGTAATTAACTCCAAGGATTCATCAGATTTTTGAGTAAGGTCCGATACGCAGGGCAATAGTGGCAAACGAAGACACCACTATATGACTGCGAATGGCAGGATTAGACCGTTTCAGAGAAACCTCATCAGTCATGTTGTATCTTCAGAAACAGGTTGAGTACAAGAGTAGAATTCATGGCGCGAGTTCAAATCCCTATATATAAAGAAATGGCTTGATATGGGGTGTATGTTGATATGAGCGGCATACTGTTCTGGAGACTTTCTTGTAATAAAATAAGTGCATCATTGCATTAGTTAATCTTGCATTAGAGTCTAAATTATAGCATACACTAACACATCAATTATATATACATGTTTCTCTTTTCATCAATCTATTTGTTTAAAGTTGAGAATCGCTGCTAGTCATCAGCCTTAAAGCGTCAGTATATGTACTGACGTCCCCATTTCAATAGGTACTGCATTGCAAAATTACAGGTACTAGATCACAAAGTACAGGTACAGGGTTTAGGAGGATTCAAGGCAAGAGGAGGAAAGTGTTGACCTTATTTCAATTGTAATATCTGTTGTAAATTTATTTATGTTGAGAAGCATCCAAGTGAAAGTACCAAGTGTTATATATTATTCATTGTACTCGGATGTAATTTTTATTGAAAGTTTGTCACACTTGGGCTTGTATGCCATTATTGTAACACTGATGTAATGTATTGCAGTTTTATAACATTCGGACTTGTAATACATTCGTGTTGAATAAAAAAAGTTTTAAATTTTTCTGTTTTTCTGTGTATTGTGGCTAATTGAAGAAAAATATTCTAGCTTATGTCACGGTTTTCCAGTATATGGAAATTGGGGCGTTACAACTGCTGCTGTTGTTGTTGTGTTAAGCACCCATCCCAGTGAAGAGCTGGCCAACTATATATGATCTTTCTCTGTTGATGTCTCTCATGAATGAATATACCAGTGTACATAGTGTAGTAGTACTAGTACTGACTAGTCTTCTCCGCTTCCCTATAGTCTATCTATCTATAGTATCATTAGTGTTGCTGCTTATTTCGGTGAGGGAGCAAACAGATAGTGAGTTAATATTTTATGGAAAATACTAAAATCTGACCTTTGATCATTGCCATGAAATGCGGCTAGAGCTACTGAGATTGAATCTGGATCGTTGATTGAACAACGTGATCTGGATCCGACGGTTGCAGGCGCTATCGATGGACGTGCAAAAAACTTAGAACACCGGGGTGGCCCCGACGACAGACCTTCCAACGTTCAAGTCAGAACCAGATGATTACCATCTGACTGATGAGGAAGGAGGGTATTTATAGGCCTGAGAAACAATACATGAGATTGATATGAATCCATTAGATCGACTATGAGTTTCTTATCTCCTATTCGAATCTCCCCCTCAAGAGATAAGCTCTCTTGGATAAGAGATTTTACCAACAATTTTCATGTGCAGGGTCTCTCTTAGTGGGCCTAATCTATCACTTTTTATGGGCTTGAAAGAAGCTCATGTCTTGTAGAGCAGTAGGGAGAAGGTCTGGACCTGTTAAAGAGGCCCGTTATGATTAATCTGCCGATAGAAGCTTTGAGATCTGTGCTAGAATCGTACGACCCTGATTGGCTGCAAATTTTACCATTATTATAAGCCCTCCACCCCTGGAAGACAATTTTCTGGGCTTTCAAGGAGTAGTTTGCCTTATTTTTGAATTTTGGGACACAATCTTAGCTCTTATGGTGTCTTGGAGATACCATGAACTGATCGAAAACTTCTGAAGACAGCAAATATTTTTTGGAATTTTTCTGGATTTTTTTCATATTTTTTGGATTTTTCCAAATTTTCTGGACTTTATAATAATTTTTCCAATTTTAAAATCACTTTTTCAAATTTTATAATTAATAAAGCCGATTTAAATTATTTTTTGGAATTTTTTATTAATTTTCTGAGTTTAAATAATTATTTTTGGGTTTCTAATTAATTTTTTAATTTTAAATGATTTTTGGGATTTTTTATGAATTATCAAACCTGTGCCTGCTTTTTGACATGATCTGGTTCGTTGATCATGAGGAGCTCGCCCGCTGATGGATTTGAATGGTTGTGGATTTTTGGGAATTTTTTAATGAATTATCAATCCCAGTCGCGCATATTGATGCAATCTGCATCGCTAATCAGACTCTAGCTTGCCCACGGATGCGTTTGGGTGGTTGTGAAGAGAAATCAGAGGCGAGCAGGACATGGCGCAATCTCGCGCATCGACCAGACCCCAGCTCATGTGCTGAGTGAGATCGAGCGGCAGAGAGGGCAACGAGAGGGAGAGAGGCGATGTGGCCTCATCTGATGCACTGATCATGACTGTGCACAAATTTTTGAAAGATCTAACGGCCAGTGATCGCTCACGGAGACTCCCTAGCTCGGCTGACGATTTCGCCGAGCTATGAGCACTTTTCTTGGATTTTTGAGCTTTTTCGACCTATGTTTTGGCCGAGCTATGAGTTTTGGGCGAGCTACGACTTCTACGACCACTATTTTGGGCAAATTGGCTTCGTCGAGCTCTTTCTCTTCGTCGAGATGGCTATTTTTAGGTGAGCTATAGAGCTATGATTTGTTTGAGACTTCAAAACTTGGAGCTCGAAGCCAGGACTTCGTTTTGGAGCTTGGAGTTGCTATTGGGCCGAGCTATGATTTTCACCGACCTATGAGCTCTATTCATCGAGCTATGAAAAAGTTACCGAGCTATAAAGTATGTGGCCGTCACCGAGCTATGAGCAAGTTGTCGCCGAGTTATGAAGCTCTTAACATCGTCGAGCTATAAAGCTTTCGATTCTGATGAGTTATGAAGCTTTCGATTCTGCCGAGTCATGGTGGCTGAGCTATGGAGATGGCTATCTCGTTGAGCTATAAAGGTAGCTATTTCACTGAGCTATAGGGATCGTCATTGCCAAGATACTTCCTTTCATCTTGCCGAGCTACGAGGCTCCTCATTGCCGAGTTATGATCTCCTCATCGTCGAGCTATGATCACCTCGTCGAACTCCGGAGGTGTTTTTGGTCGAAGCTAGAGCTTGGCTGGTGCCAAGTTTTGGAGAAGAAGATTTTTAAAGAAGAAGAAGAAGAAGCTAGGTTTTGGGTTTTGTAGTACAAGCGGGTTTGGACTTCACACACATTACCCATTTAGCTCTTACTACTTCTTTTCTATCTTTTTTATTGGATTTTGTTTGTGGGTTTGGATTGGAAAACCCGAGCTTTTCTTGCCTTCATTTATTCCAGAAAATCCCACTCCTTATTTACTTGGAATTTTTGGAGCTTGAATGTTTCAAGGAGCTTGGGTTGTGGATTGATTATCTCTTTGGAGCTTTGGGTAATCAAGGTATGAGATAAATCATCTTGAGTGTGCTAAGTAGCAACAATTGGTTCATCTCTTCCCTTGAAGCTTTTGGGTTGTTGTGATTGATGTGTTGCGAAGCGGAGTTCAACGTTGAGGATTATTGTTGTATGAGTTGATGGAGCTAATCAACAAGAAATTTGGCTTGCATTGGGTTCCTCATTGTCGGTGGTAATTTTGGTGCCCACCAAGTGTTCGTCGAATGGTCTACCCCATTGTGCTCACAAAGTGTTTGTTGAATAGTCTACCCCCATTGAACCGTTCGTTCATCGGCCTAGAATTGTGATGATCCCCCATTTTGCTGATCAACTGTTCCTCTATTTGGATACTATTCTTATTGCTTCGAGTGCAGTATAATCTGACTGTTAGATCCTGTGGGTGGCTAGAATATCGCCGCGAGCAAATTTGGTCTTGAAGTTCTATAAATAGGAGTGTATTCCCCCCCCCCCCCCCTTCCTCATTTACCTCATTCACTTTCTCTCTTTAAAAAAATTTGAGAGCCTTTCTTTCTAGGAGTTGGAGTGTTTTACCGGGCAGTGCTGGTGGGTCGTCTGGAGTTTGATAGTGGTGCTAGTTGCACTTATAGATTCGGTGTTCCCGTTACTTTGACTAGGGAACCTTCTCACGATCACTGTTCATTATGTCTAGCATTTCATTGACCCCGATTAGTTTAGATGTTAACGACGGTGTTGAGTCTAGCCGTTTCATTAAAGGAGAGTAAGGGAGTGACATGAGCAGTCGTTCCACAATTGTGGAAACGATCATTGAGCCGGATAGAGATGGGGGATGTACACTTTGGACCCCGTTGTTCTTATTCCCAGTGCTAATTCGAGAGTACCCTGTAAAGTTCCTTAAGGGTGGCATGGAGTATGCCGAGCTGGACCCTGTCAACACCACTGAGGCTGATTATGCCATCACTATCCTTGCACGAGAGGAGCTCGCCGTGGTTAGAGCGGGCTTCGGGATTACCTCTGAGTATGGATTACTTTTTACCTTGTCTGGGAGTCAGGGCATGTTATACGGTGTTTAAGGATTATTGCTTCTTTCCTTGTGATGCCTTCTTCGTGGGGCTTCACTTGCCACTTCACCCCTTTGTCAAAGAGATGTGTAACTGGTATAGGTTGTGTCTGATGCAGCTTATGCCAAATGCGTGTATGCATGTCATGGGATTTCTTCTACAATGTCGTAGGCTTGAGACCATGCTGAGTTTTGTCATGTTTAGACGGCATTTTAAGCTTGTCCAAGTGAACAAAATGGAGGAGAGTTGGTACCTTAGCCCTCGTAAGAATCGAGGGTTAGTTGATGTCCCCAATTCATTTGGTGTTGGTGGGAGAGATTTCTTGTTGTTCGGAGTACCGATCCGTGGGGAATTCCCACAACATGGAGGAGAATGGTCTTATCGGTAGTGAGGGCAGAGCTGGTGGTTTCCTTCGCAGAGAAGAGTGCTAGCGATGCTATTCTTGCATTGAAGGTGTTGGCGTGGCATGACATCACTGACGAAGTACTCTTCGAAGGTGGTCTTGGCCTGGCTATATCCAGTATGGTTTGTTGTTGTTGCTTTCTTGTCATTTTATTCATGTCTTTATTACTTTTGCACAACTTTTATTTGGTATCACGAGTTCTAACACCTTTGTGTTTCACCTTGCAGGAAAATAGGCATGGATCACAAAGACATATTGGCGGACTTGGATTTGCTTCACAATAAGAGGGTTGAAGAGCCGAAGAAGCGAGTTGAAGAGCCGAAGAAGCGAAAGAGGTCGGCGATCTGTCCTTCTTCCGAGGACCTGTTCCCCCCCCCCCTGCTGTACCGACTGAGCCAGCTTCAAAGGAACCGCCCGCTGCTGTCATGGCTTCCTCCTTGGCTGCGATCATGGCAAGTGCCATGCTAGCTCCACTGATTGCTGAGGCTGCTGTGGTTCTCATTGACGGGAGGGAGATAGTTTATACCCCAGACTAGAACGTGAAGCCCCATGAGAGCTTCTTGCTTGCCTCGACGCTAGCTGCCACATCCCTACTCCCGCTGACCGAGAGAGGCTGAAGATGGAGCCCCCCAAGCAGTTGGTCTTGGAGATCACACGGGCTCACATGACTGTATGATATACTTCTTCTTTTGATTTTTGGCTTCCGTTTTTCTCGTTTTCTATATGATGTCTTAATTATTTTCTCTTTATTTCAGGCGATTTACCTCTTTGGTCATCTAATAGACATTTCAATGCCGCTGAAGAGAAGAATTTAGGGGTACAGATCTCCTGCGTTGAGAGGGAGAAGAATAAAGTCGTGAAGGAGATGAAGGTCGAGTTGGAGACAATGAAGAGGAAGGTAGGAAAGGCAAACCTCGACATGGAGGCATTGGCGACGAGTAAAGAGTAGATGTGCCTCGAGCTAGGGGCATTGAAGGAGAGAGAGAAGGCATCGACCAAGAGGAACGCCGATCTTTGACGGGAGTTGGAGAAGGCCTACGCAGATGCAGCTTTGGAACTGAAGGCTGAGGTAGCCAAGGTTCATGCAGAGTGTAAGTCCAAGCTACAGGGGGTGGTGCTCAAGTCTTATGCTGCAGCGATTTCACACATGGCAAAGCGTGTTCCCGGTTTCGATGGAAAGAGCTACAATGTGATGCTTCGACCCGGGAGCCCCTTGATATGGGCAGGACGGTACTCCTGCAGGGAGCGCGAGGAGTAGTTATGGGAAGAAGAACAGGGGGAAATAGGCAGCTGGGGGCTCCTTGTCCGTGGTGGCGCCGAAGCAGGTAGGTGCTTGATTCACCTTGTTATCCCCTATTTTCGGGCTTTCTTTAGTTGCCTTTGTTTCATATGTTAGTTGCTTTTGCTTTGGACTTTTAGTTGCTTTGCTTTGGACCTTTAGTTGCTTTGTATGATGCCTAATTGCATACTGGCCACTGTGTTCTTGTATCTTCTTTTTAGTATAAGAAGAACTATTTACTAGCTTTGTCACTACCTACTGTATTGTGTTAATGCACTTTGAAGTGATGCTTGACCATAGCGCCTAGTTCTTTATCTCTTTCGTGACTATGTTCTTTGGCTTATTGATAAATGATCATGGGGACCAGGGAGAAACCCTGTAGTGACGGGGTTGATCATCTTTGTAAGCGACCGTGCATAAAGAAATTAGCTGTTGATTGTTTGCGTGTTCAGTCAGAAAATGAATGGCTAGTCTGTTCGCCTTACGTTGTCGCTTATCGAGAGCGACTATGACTTAGCCCTCCAGTGCGCTGATCATCTTGCCAGCATGCCATTGCCTCCGAAGGTGCAAAAGGCAGTATCGGAGAGTGTTCTATACTTAGAGAAGTAGTTATTGAGAAAAACTTGGAGTTGTATTGTCTTTAAGCGATACTTGGTGGGTTGTGAATAGCTAGCACTTCGCACGTTCCAGGTGGGAAAAAGGGAGCAACGGTTGATGTAAAGAAGGGCATCACGGCTAATGTGAAAGGGAGCACAATGGCTGGTGGAGTTGGGTCGACCGTTCAGGGAGCGATCTTGATGGTGCAGGTATCCCTCTTCATCCTGGTGATGCTCTGAGTGGGGTGTCTGCCTTGTCGAGTCTGACTTTAGTCCGCGGAGAATCACATGCATCAGATGCTGGCCCGCAGACTCAATCCATGGGGTCGGCGCTCTCTGCCAAAGATGCCAGCGGTCAAGGAAGAGTGGTGCTCGTTAGGAAACCTACAGGGAGGCTTGTATCTCTTAGGAATAACGTTCATTGCCTACTGAGCCGAAAGGACAATTTGTAGGCTGCATGTAGATTGATACTTGTAGTTTGGCTCATAATTTTGTATAGTAAATATCTGCAGTAGTACTGGAACATATGGGTTTATGATAGTTCTGTGATTATTGATAAAATCTCTTCATATGCTTGATCCTTGTTGTGCACCTTGTTGTTGAGATTAATGGGTCGTCGACTGGGTTCTTTGTAGCTAAATAACAAGACCTCGTTTGTTGTGTATAGCTAATGAACCGTAGACGATGGGCAACGGGTTTTAGAATTTATCCGCCTTGTACTCAGCTAGTAGTAGGAGCAACTCTGAGGGAGATTTGTTTTCCAAACTTGCTGTATAGGTCCTCAAACAAATTGTAAGCCACATCGAGTGCCGAGTTGAACTCTAAGTGCTGCTTTTGCAAGTTTTACTGGAGTAACTGAATCCACGATTTTGGACCTCTAATTTGTCCTTAGAGAATTTTAACTAGTTTCAGGAACAGATTGAATGGCGAGGCAAACTCTGAATTTGCTTCAGTGCAAATTGCTTGATTAACTTCAAGCATGGGTATGGATTCCGAACTTGTTAGTTTAAATATTAACAGGTTGCCGGAGCAGGTCCAATGGTGAAGCGAACTTTAAACTTGCTTTGTTGCAAGTTGCTAGAGTAACTTCAAGCCACTGGTATGAACTCCGAACCTTTCATCTAGGCGTTAACGGATTGCGGGAGTAGATTGAATGGCGAAGCAAACTCTAAACTTGCTTTATTGCAAATTGCTAGATTAACTTCGAGTCATGGGTATAGACTCCAAATCTGTCTTGTAAGGAGCTTTTAACTAGTTTTTGGTGCCGTTTTAGGTGTAAGTTGGGCGTTTAACTCCTTATTGGCTTTAATGAAATTGAACAAAATGCTTAGAAATAAATTGGCTAATTTTATTGAGAAATGAACTAAGGGGCTACTCTAATTGCTGACCTTTATTACATGCATTGACCAGTAGTGAAAGCAGTCTTTATTGAAAGGAAAAATAAACTAAATGGCTGCTCTAGTGGCTGGCCTTTATTACAAAATAAGAAAATTCTACTACTACTAGGAGGTAACGTTTTAGATGCCCTCGTTATGCTTTGAGAGATACTGCTCATTCTAAGTCCCTATTGTTATATTCTTGCCCCCCGGGTCTTCAAGTTGGTGACCCGATAAGCAAACAACTTGGTAGACCTTGCCTGGATTCGCTTGTTTTGAAGTGAGCCTCCCCTTGATGTCTGGAGAGAAGGGGAGACCTTCTAGTCTGCTGATGAGCTTAGGCAGAACTATTTCTTCCTGTTGACTTAGTGGAGTGACTTCGGGCGGAGGGTTTAGGTTTATTATTGTGTTCTGATGAGGACGCACTTGCACCTGGGAGGAGATGAATTGACAGATTTGGATGTTATTGATATGATTGTCTAGTGCAGTATCTTTGAACCCATCTGCAGACTCGGTGTTACTATGATTGCTTTCTGGCAATAACTCTATGGCATTGAGGAAGAAAACCGAGCCCCCCATTGTACTGGTGTAGCACCGTCTGCAGACTCGGTGTTACTGTGATTGCTTTCTGATAGTAACTCTATGGCATTGAGGGGGAAAAACCGAGCCCCCCATTGTATCGGTGTAGCATGCTCGGACTGCCTGTTGGTTTCCCACTACCTGGCCTACGCCTGTTATTGTTGGGAACTTCATTTTCATGTGAAATGCAGAGGCAACAGCATGAAAAGCTGCTAGGCCTGAGCGGCCAAATATTGCATTGTATGTAGTTTTCATGTCGACTACTAGGAAACCTAGTCCCTCCGTCCGAGTTGCTGGGGCTTTTCCTACCGCCACATCGAGTGTGATGATTCCTTCGACTTGGACGGGTGCACCTGAGAAGCCGTCAAGTGTACAACCGACTGGCTTGAGTCGATCTCATGAGAGCTTTAGAGCATCGAATGAGGTCATGAAGAGGATTTTACAGAGTTTCCGTTATCTACGAGGATACGTCGCACCTCATGATTGTCATGCATAAATTGATAACCAGTGCGTCGCAATGAGGCATTTTGATACCCTCGAGATCTTTATCGGAGAATGACACAAAGATGCCCTATACTCTTTGCAGGTGGAGCGTTATGTACTGAATTAACTTCCCTTACGAAGGCTTTGCGGGAGGAGTTGGAATCTACCGCCATTGGACCTCCATGAATAGTGTGGAGAATGGTCATGTGTTGAGAGTCTTGCAATTCGGATGGCTTCTCTTGACACTTATTAGCCCACCAGGGCAGAGGATTTTCTGCGTTGTTATCTTTCTGAACGAATTTGGAGAAATAGCCCCAACAAATAAGGGCTTCCAGTTCTCCTTTAAGGGCTCAGCAATCATCGGTGGTATGTCCATGGTCCTTGTGAAATGCGCACCACTTGTTTTTGTCTCTTCTTTTGCTGGCCGTTGTCATTTTGGGAGGACGGACTATCCCATCTTTTTCAATTACCATGAGAATGGCAATCACACTTGTATTTAGGGGAGTGAACTTGTTGAAGCCGGGCATTGGAGGAGGACAACGGTTACCTGCACCGTCTTTCTAGAACTTCTTGGGTGCTTCCTCGCTTGCATTCTTCCATTTATTCCATAAAGGTGACTCTTTCTTAGCTTGCGGATTGAGAGCATCCTCGACTCTGATGTATTTGTCACTCCTTTCTAGGAGCTCAGTGAAATATTTAGGAGGCTTCTCGTGAGAGAAGCTTTTAGTTCTTTATGTGCGACGTTGTGGAGGAAAGCTGTAGCCGCCACAGAAGAGTCCAAGGAGGAGATCGACCTTGCCTTTGCCGTGAAGCGTTTGACGAAGTCTTTCAGCAATCCCCCTTCCTTTTGCTTCAGTTCCAATAGGGATGATCTTGTCTTTTTAGCCTTTCGGCTGGTAACGAAGTGCGCTATGAATAACGTCTCGAGATGGTAGATGGAGAATATTGACTCCGAAGTGTGGCGGGAATACCATTCCTTTGCTGATCCTTTCAGTGTTGTAGGGAGTGTTCGACACATAAGTACATTGGTGACGTTGTAGACCATCATGAGGGTCTTGAAACTCTTAATATGGTCAGTCGGGTCTGATTCCCTATCGTATGATTCGAATTGAGGAGCTTTGAAGTCCTTTGGGATCGGTGCATCGAGGATGGTTTTGCTGAAAGGAGGTCGACTAGGGCGGTAGGCCCTGCTAGAGCGGTTTTCCTCATTCTTTATTTGTTGTAGACAATCATCTACCTTTCGGATACGGTGAAAGCTTGGTCATCCTTTGCCTTGGATCTAGTTGAGTCACCGGATTCTTCTTTTGAGGGCTGACCCAAATCTTGACTACCTTGGATAGTTCGGAGGATGTCAAACTTGAAGTTTTTCAGTTCGGCCCTAGTGACTGCGACATCTTTCTCTTTATTTCTCTCAAGAAGCTTTCGACTCTCATGAGTCGGGCTTCTTTCTGCAGTGCGCCACCTGTGAGAAGAGGGATGTCTTGATCTCTGTCTAGGAGAGTTGCTTCTCCGGTTTACCTAACGTTCTGTGCGGGAGGCCGCAGTTCGGGTGCACATCTTGTCCAAGCAGATTCGTAGATTAGTTGCTTGTTGCGTGGCACTGATGATTTGACAGAGATCTCTAGACCACCGGGGGCCTCGGGAGATCATTGAATCGGTTGACGCATTATGGACTGAGACACGGTTGTACAGAGGATTTTGTTCTTGACAGCTTTGTCGAGAGCCCCCCGGTGCCTCTCCGTTGAAAGGGGCTTGACTAGACTTTAGGATCGACTGTTGAGGAGGAATAAGATCTTCCATAGAAGGAGCTAGTTGACGGAGAGAGTTGGTGCGACGGCTTGAGGTGACTGCAATGCCTCTTAGTCTTGGTGGCATGGTGGTAAGTCAGATTTGTGTAGTTTCCCACAGACGACCGAATTTGTTGCTGCTTATTTCAGTGTGGGAGCAAAAAAATAGTGAGTTAATATTTGACGGAAAGTACAAAAAATCTGACATTTGACCGTTGCCGTGAAATGCGGTTAAAGCTCCTGAGATTGAATCTGGATTGTTGATTGAACAGAGTGCTCTGGATCCGACGGTTGTTGACGAGGCCGATGGACCTGTAAAAAGCCTGAAACACCGGGGGTGGCCCCGGCGACAGACCCTCCGATGCTCAAGTCAGAACCAGAGAAAGAAAGAGAGTTTGAGAGAGAAACTATTGATTACTTTCTGACTGATGAGGGGGGAGAAGGGTATTTATAGGCATGAGAAACAGTACAAGAGATTGATATTAATCCATTAGATCGACTATGAATTCTGTATCTCCTATTCGAATCTCCTCTCAAGAGATATGCTCTCTTGGATAAGAGTTTTGACTAACAGCCTTCATGGGCTGAGTCTCCCTTAGTGGGCCTAATCTGTCACTTTTTTTGGGCGTGAAAGAGGCTCATGTCTGGTTGAGGGTCTTGAGAAGGCCCAGACCTGTTAAAGATACTGGTTATAATTAATCTATTTGTAGAAGCTTTGAGATCTGTGCTAAAATCGTACGGCCCCAATGTCCTGCGATTTTTACTATTATCAATCAGTACTAATTTAGTGTTACAATTTCAATCATATTCCTTTTTCTCTTTATTTTACACCTTTGTTTATTTACAGTATTTGGCAGTAACATTATAACTTTTCCTCTTTATTTTACACCTTTGTTTATTTACAGTATTTGCACTACAAATAAGAAGGCAAAGCCCGACATTTTTTTGCCCATGCATGGCGTTTATAAACGCCGGGGTTGGTCCCCCCCGACACTTCGAAAAGCGCCGCCGCAAGCGCCGTGCTTTCCCCCGCCGGGGATGCGGAATACTTTCCCCGGCGTTTTCAAACGCCGGGGTATGTTATAAGGATATCCCGACGTTTACAAATGCCGGGCAATGTTAATTTTATTTTTCATTTTGTTTTCCATTAAAATACCTATCCCGGTGTTTGAAAACGCTGGGGTAGGTATTATATATATATATATATATATATATATATATATATATATATATATATATAAGAACAATTGTGTGGTGTGCCAGTTTTTTGGTCCATTTTATCAAATCAAATACATCTAATTCAATTTAGAATCATTTTTCGGAATTCATTCTAATAATTTTTTACAAATCCATTAATCAAACATAATAAACAATATATAAATACATCACAACACAAATTCATTCTACAAAATGGAGCATGTAGGATACACCTAGAATTTACAGAAAGATGGATAGAATGAATCAGCATTTAGGATACACCTAGAATTTGCAGAATGATGGATAGGCATTATACAAAATGCAGCCATAATTTGTTGACAGTAGCATTGTTAATGTATTCGATAGCTTCCTCTTGAGTAAGCTGCTTCCCTTCTACCAATCCTTTCACCAATGCCTTTACATATTATTTCGATGGAGGAAGCACTGGAAGGCAACCGGATTTGTATTGCTCTGCATGCAAAAATGAACACCTGCGACATGCAGAAACAGTTTAATAACAACCCATATAATTGAAACATGTAGACCTTTAAGCAAACAAAATTTGTGCTCAAATCTATTTTTGATTCTTCTTTGGAGGACAAGGAAATAAACATCAAGCGTGATTTGAAAAAGAACATACATCATTAACCACGATTAAGAAAAGTAATGATACAAGCTTCTGAAGCCAGTGCAGTAATTGCAGAAGATGCATCCTCAGTAGTTGTAAAGGTAACAAAGCCAAATCCCCTAGACCTGCCCGTTTCTCAGTCTGTGATAACCCTAGTTGAACAGAAATATCCAAATCGTCCTCAAAGTTGAGTAGCAATATACTACAAGCTCTTAGAAAGCCAAGGTGAAAAACAAAAGACAACACATACCATCAACAACTTCACCATAACTAGCGAATGCTTCTCTAAGACCTTGCTAATCAGTACCATATGAGAGTCCTGAAGAAGTTTTGATAAATGCCAATGCAACACCTAGAAAATAAGAATTGGGATACAACTAAGAATTACATAGTTAAAATAAGATATCTAAGTTCCATAGAAAATTTATGTTAGATAGCGAATGGAATGAAAAACATTAATTGCGAGAAGCTCCACAATCATGACATAAGTAGAGTTTAGGACACGTAAGAAGTGTTGGACACGTGTCCAAGGAGTGTCCATGGAGTGTCGGTGCCCAACATGTGTACAATTAAATGAAAAAGTTACCATACTACGTACATTGTATAACTGTTAAATTCAATCAGATGCAAGTCTACAGAATAGTTTTGAAACTATAGAAACTTTTGAGACATAAAAGCGATGAAAGATCGAACTACCCTCCTTGCCTTGATATTTGTTTGTACATCATCTGCTGAGCTCCTCGACGGAATAGATGTTCTGTGAGGAAGTTGCTTGCCAGAGGATCAAGTTCTATCAGGTATGTTGCGTTTAAATGACAGTTGGGATGTTGAGCTGTCATCAGTCTTTCTGTCCATATCCAAGTATAGCTTAACATTACGTTTGCCCGAAAGTTTGCTGTCCACCGTGGCTTCTTCAGACCTCTGAAATGTTCCACTGAATGTTCATTTGTTATCTATGGAAGTGGTTGCAGATTCTGAACTGACTTTAGGTGGGTAAGAGCTCCTCACAAGCATCTTGTAAGCAACACAATCCCTTCTTGCAGCCAGTATCTCATTGGAACACAGAACCAAGTCTCTCTGGTAAAATAAAAAATTAAGATCACATGCACATAGATACATACATAATATTCTTTTTTATTTATTGCATGTATACATCCAACTTTATGTGAGCGCCCATATGCATGTTTATTTACATATGTTACAATATAAACATGGAAATACAAGAACTACACTCATCAATAATGGTTAATATGGCATGATTCTAACAAATCCAGCAGGGAGAAAAATGTCTTTCTAAGTATATCTCAGCATTCAATATATCCGGATTCATACAAGTGATCGTCAGATGACTTAAACCAACAAAGGCCACTTTTAAATCATCATCACATTGAGGATTGAAGAGTTGAACAAACTTTATCTGTACCATTATGTCAACAGTAGAATGCCCAGTTGACCACAATACTTAGCTAGCTCATTATTTTTTTCATTTATCTAAGTTCCATAGAAAATGCCCAGTTGACCACAATTGTTTTGATAAATGCCAATTCAAGGTGAAGAAGTTTTGACACACACAAACACACTCCCAATTCTATTGACAAATGCCATAATTCAACACCTGAAAAAAAACAAGTTTTGATATAAGATACTGCTAGAAACACATATAAGATCATCCGACAACAAATAACTAAATGTTAACGAAATATAACACTATGTAAGCGAATGTATTAAAATTAATGAAATCTGTAGATATGTTTCCACTTCACATTTAACTTAATTCTATTTTATCATTAACTTTGCACCAACCCATACTTTATTTCTAGGACATATTTAACCAAATCTAGTGAAGAAGTTAATTATCAAAAATGCATATTGCGCAAGAATATTGACCAAGATGACAAAAATTTCAGAAATACCTTAATTAGAACTCGATCATTCAAAGGTTTGAGATCCTTCACATCATCCGTATCAAGAATACCTACAAGGTCATCCTCCTTCAACAGCAGATGGTTTGATCCATTGAATTCCAACTCCATCCCTGCAACCTACGTAATAGACTTCGAACCTTAGGAATTATAGACAATAACAAGCTTCAGAAAGATAGGTAATTAAAAACATGATCAATGAAGTGCACTAAAGTAACGTGAAAGAATAAATAATAACATTAAGATTACATTCAAAGTTTCAAAATAAATAAATGTAATCTTTGTATCAAAAGACAGAAGATCAATTAGAAGTGAGAGCAAAATAGGCTAGAGACTGATAAAGTTTTAAATGTAACACAAAGAAAAAAGGTATAAGGCAAACATATAACTCAAAAGCTAGATTAGGCTAAGAGATACCTCAATACTGATCTCTACTTGTCACCTAAAGGCTTAATTGAAGTGTACTGCAACAATATTAAAAGTGGCAGTCTTGCTGATATGGCAGTACCTGATTCATGTTATGCAACCAAAGGTGAGGATTTGAAGTTTTATTACATATACTTCTAGAATTTAGGGTGAACATGATCTTCTAATTGATTTACATAATAGAAAACTAGTTATGTAATATGTTAGGAGAGTTGGCCTAAAAGAGTAGAAGAACTATAATTCTGGAGCATAGAACATGACGCAGTCATGCACAGTCCATACTTATTTCAGTGTCCAACACAGGATTTTATATCATTGAGTAGTGTAAACAAGAGAGGTGTTTTAGAGCTTAAGAAATTCAACAGACGAAGTTAGTGTTAAGAAGTTACGTCAACAACTGATATAGAATAAGTATGTCTAGATAAATGTTGTTGCAATTTGCAAAATATAAAATATATATAGAGAGAGAGCTGATGGGAAAACAAAAACTCCTGAAAGAGTAACCTAAAACGAGAAAGCAGTGGCACTCCTCGTGAGCATATTGAATTTGGGGGACTGTTCCTCCTGCTTCTCTCTCAACCATTTTCCATTCAGATTGACTCGGCTAAGGAACAGAAGGCTCTGTAAAAGTGGCAAAATTCTCAATGCAGAAGTAAAGAAGTTCTAAATCTACTTTAAAGTTTTAATGAAAAGTTTGAAGTCTAAGTTGTAACAAAAAGAACTTTGTTCTTCAGAGTGGGAGGAAGAGCCGAAGGGATCCGATATATCGTTACATGTCTACTCCCGATATTCTTCTCTCACACCTTCACATCATGCAGATGCACTAAAAAAAATCATCAAATTACTTTCATAGTACATGCATTCTCAAACTAAACACTTCAATATACAAATCCATAAAGTCAAATTTTCCATACACTTAGTTAATCCTAGTACATAAAACCGAATCCACACAAATACATTTTCTATACCTTCTTCATTTAAAACTACAATGATGATGATAATCTTTTAATTACTAAAGGAAGATTAGAAGGTAAAGTTTCTCAGGAATAACACTTACAACATCCATTAAGATCTTAAGATTTGGATATGGAATCTGGTGGCCAAGCTTGTGAAGACCCGATGTCAACTCCTCCAATGTAATTTTGCTAGTGTTATTTATGTCCAGTTTTGAGAACATCTCCTTTGTGTCTGCAACTTCTTCAACAGATAAATGCTCAGCAATTACCTGCAATTAGTTCAACTATGAAATTACTAAACTGTTCAAATACACAAGAAAACTAACAAAAGAGGTAAGAGGAGGGCCAAAATTTTACCCGAAGAGCTGTCTTCTTCAGTTTGTTCATTACAGAGAATTGTTGGAGTCTAGCTCTCACATATTCACCTAGATTAACATTTGGTGCCTTTTTCCCCAAATCAACTACAGCAAATCAGCAGACAAATAACTGCAGCAAATCAACAAGAAAAACCATGCAAGCAAGAACAAACCATTTCCCCCAAATCATTAATGTAGGCAACATCAATCCTTATTCACCATTCAAAATGGTTAGGCTAAAACTGTATCCATCACATCATGAATCAAATATACACTTCAGTATATATTTGAAGCTATCTTTAACATCCTAAAGTTCATTTATAACACTACAAATAAGAAGATAAAACAAGAAACCCTAAATCGTAGGTAAAAAGGGCGAGATTGATTGACTCAACAATATCTTACTCCTCTCGGTTTCACCTCTGAAGTCTTCGATGAGTCAATCCTACACGAAAACACATAAAGAAACTCAGAACCAGTTCTAGGGTTTCAAGTTTGAAGCCTAGAAATTTGAGGGGAAGAGGAGGGAGAGAGAGAGAGAGAGATTCATACCTTGAGGCCATTGCTGGGCAACGAGGGAAGAGGGCTCGGCGATCTTGAGGGCGACGAGGGAAAAAGGAAAATTTTGGGGGACGAAAACTTATTAGGGCGTGGGGAAATTTTGGGGAAAGAGAGGGAATTTTGGGTTGAGCGCGAGGAAGTGCAAAATTTTGGGATGATAATGTTGAAGTCCCCGGTGTTTCGAATTGCCAGGGTATCTCACTAACGACGGCATTTTCTATAAACGCCAGGGTATGTTTCAGCTTAGTTGGTGCTTCAACCAAATATCGCGGTATTTTTGCCGGGGTTCTCCATCTTTTTTGTAGTGTTGGTGGTAACATTATATATTCAAACCCCCCCCCCCAAACAAACAAACCAACCCCGATCGATCTAGATTTTTTTCCCAAAATGACCCTTTTTTGAAAGTTTTCCCAAACTGCCCTATTTTTTATTTTTGTTCCCTAAACGACCCACTCGCTTTTGGAAAAAGCGAGTTTGGTTAAAAATAACTCGCTTTTTCAAAATGCGAGTCTGGAATTTTTAATTTTCGAAATGTTAGACTCGTTTTTTGAACCACTATAAGCGCGCTTGGTTATTTTGGTAAATATTTTCGAAAGTGGGTCTGCTTGGTAAATACTTTTAGAAAGTGGATTAGTTTGGTAAATAATTTCAGAAAGTGGGCTATTGTGGTAACTAGTTCTTTCTATATCACATTGTCACTTGATCTTCTTTAGACCACTATATATGAAATCGTTTGTCAGGACTTTCTATATCACATTGTCACTTCATTTTCTTTGGTCATGATTTTATAAATTTAGCAACTGTTTAGCAGTAGCAGAGGATATACATAACTTGACGTTATTTCAGTATATACATAATTGGTATGTTTTAAGTTGTCGAGAATGAGCCCATAGATACTTTCAATCCCCGGTATACACATAATTGGTTTTTGACCTATGAATCATATGCGCTGAGTTCTTGTGCCAAAAGTCTCACTCGCTTTCTAAAAAAGCGAGGGTGGTTAAAATCTCATCTCTTTTTCATCAGCACACCTATCAACCAAAATAGTTCACCATTAGGTCACGATCTTAGAAATCAGATCCAATGGTTAACAGATATGAGCCTCGACAACAATCTTAACATTTATCCATCCAAATACTGAATTGGCATATGTTGATGCTCCTACCAATAAATCAATGGACAAATCATAAACAGAATGAACAATTCATAAACAACAATATAAACAAATGAAAGAAAAGTGATCAAGAGAGAAAATTTCTTCTTTGTTAGGAAAAAATAAACTCGGACTTTCAAAACAAGTGCAAGAAATACAAAACAATATATTATGAGCAAACCTTAGTCTGCTGACAATATTCAGAACTAGAAAACAATGTCTCATCAATTACCACGTCAGGCTTTTGTGGTCTACCATTATGTATAATAGCAACCATGAACGAAGTTACAACCACCCTTTTAATATAAGAATTTTTGGCGTAAGAATCCAGCGCATATGATTGATAGGTCAAAAGCTAAGATTGATTGGGAGTATCTATGGGCTCATTCTCGACAACTTAAAACACACCAATTATGTGTATACTGAAATAATGTCAAGTTATGTATATCCTCGACTACTGCTAAACTGTTGCTAACTTTATAAATATAAATAACTTTATGTATGAAGATCTTCTGTCTCTCGGTGGATTTAATACTTTAAATATAAATAATATATATTAAATATATAAAGTTTATAATTAAAAAAAATTTGTGAAAGTGAGAGACGGATGAACTTCATCGGTCCCTCCCATGACCCTTTTACCCCTAAGGTGATAATCTAGTTATATGAAGGAATGGGTAACTTGGTCATTTCCGCCAATGTGAAATACAAAAAAAAATCATGGACCCTTTTAACCACCCTCGAGTGTGAGACTTTTGGCGCAAGAACTTAGCGCATATGATTGATAGGTCAAAAGCCAATTATGTGTATACCGGGGATTGAGAGTATCTATGGGCTCATTCTCGACAACTTAAAACACACCAATTATGTATATACTGAAATAATGTCAAGTTATGTATATCCTCTGCTACTGCTAAACAGTTGCTAAATTTATAAAATCATAACCAAAGAAGATGAAGTGACAATGTGATAAAGAAAGTCATGACAAACGATTTCATATATAGTGGCCTAAAGAAGATAAAGTGACAATGTGATATAGAAAGAACATGTTACCAAAATGACCCACTTCCTGAAATTATTTACTAAACTAATCCATTTTCTAAAAGTATTTACCAAGCTGACCCACTTTCAAAAATATTTATCAAAATAACTAAGCGCGCTTTTCGAAATGTTAGACTCGTTTTTTGAAAAAGCGAGTTATTTTTAACCAAACTCACTTTTTCAAAAAGCGAGTGGATGTTTACGGAACAAAAATAAAAAATATGGCAGTTTGAAAAAAACTTTCAAAAAAAAGGATCATTTTGTGAAAAAATTCATCGATCTACCACTTCCCAATTAGCTACCTAGTTACCCTAATTGATCACTCTGCTTCATCGATTCTCCAATCATCAATTAATCAAATGACCCCCCAACCCTAATCAGTTTTGTCCCTTTGTTTACTGCGCCAGTTAATTAATTAATTATCATCCAACAGAGTTAACTGCACGCGTACGTGCATTTCAAACTTTAAACTTCAAAATTTCTACCTTCATCTTCCCTCTCTCTCTCTCTCTCTCTCTCTCTCTCGTTCTTCCCCATCCCAATGCAACCCAGGCCCTCGCATTACACGGTTTACACCATGGTATGCTACTGGTATATAGTGCCTTGTACTACGTGCTGCTATATTTTTCCCTACTTTAATTTCTTTACCTAAAAGACCGAGCTAGCTCAACCGCCTGATACCTATCTGTCTTTATATGACCGCCCCGATCCTCCTACTTCTATTTACTCTCTCTCTCTCTCTCTCTCTCTCTCTCTCTGTTCCTTCCTTACCCATTCAATAATCTCCAAAACAAAGAACTAGAAAGAAATAGAAGAAGATGCTGCAACGGTGCAGTAGTAACAACACCGCTTTCTCCATTCTGTTTCCGATGACGTCCTCTTCTGCAGGTGCAATGGATGAAGGCTGCAGCTACTACTCTTCAAGCTCTGTCGTCGACTGCACCCTCTCATTGGGCACTCCTTCCACTCGCCACGCTACTACGAGTATCCCTTCCCCGTGTACTCAGAAGCAGCGCTCCACCTTCTGTTGGGACCATCTCATCGCCCAGTCCTCCAAACCTACTGCTGCTGCTACTGCTCAACCAACAAACTCTCCTAGTTCTTGCCACTGGCGCGGCGACCCTCTTCTTCTTGCTCGAAGATGCGCAAATTGCGACACCACTTCCACTCCCCTTTGGAGGAATGGTCCAAGAGGCCCAAAGGTAACCCACCATCACCATTCACCACCCCACTTCAAATGTTTTGTTTTCTTTTTTTTTTTAGTCAACAACTAATTAATAAATCCTGAATTAATTATATAAGAATGTTGCACCCATGCAGTCTTTGTGCAATGCTTGTGGAATTCGGTACAAGAAAGAGGAGAGGAGGGCGGCAGCTTCTTCCACTTCTTCAACTGCAACTGCAATTACTACTGTTAATCGGAACGAAACCACTCCAAGTTACAGTAATTACCAGTCACCACAGCCGCAGCAGTACACGTGGCGGGAAAAGAGCAGCACTACTTCTTCATGGATCCAAAATGATCACCTTCATCAAAACACTAACAATGTAGTAGATCATATGGACGTGCCAAACTATGGCCTATCTTGGCGTCTAAGTGTTGTACTTCCACCTCACTTCCAAGTTAGCGATAGGGCTAGCCCTCTCTTCCACTTTCACTAGCTTACCTAACAAGTAGCTATAATTTTTATTGTAGTCAACAATGATCTCCATTTTATTAGTAATGTTAGGAGATAATTATGTGCAAATGTTGCTTCATCTTTTTCCATTTTGAAATGTCTTCTGGCTTAATTTCCAGAAGCGAAGAATGTATTTGAAGATCAGCATTATAGTTTGTTTTGGCTATATATAATCGCTTGCTAGTTGACTAATTAATGTCAGGAAATATTTATCCCATCTTTCCTACAAAGTTTATTTGTGTTAATCAATTTTGACGAATAATTGAGTATATATACCGTTTGTCATACAGTTTGTTAAATATTCCCTCCGTTTCAAAATATAAGTTATTGCAAGTTTCTACACGATTATTAAGAAACAATTTAGGATTGAGTAAATAATGAAGACATTGGGGCGAAGCGTTTTGGGTTCTTCTATCAGCGCAGACATCGTCTAGAATGACTTTTATTAGCTTAGTTATTTTCAGATCAACACTTGTAGTTGTTTTGTTATTTGCATCATTTATTTTCTACACATTGGAGTTTATTTTAGAGATTTGTTTTGAAAATTGTTTTAAGTCTATATATACCTTCTATTGTGTATGTGAGAGCATAAGAGATTATTAGAGTTTGTGAGAAACCCTAGATCTCCAACCCCATCTTCATCAACTACCCGCTAGTAGAAAATATCACAGATGCAATAGAAATTTTCGTTGTAGAAGAGTGCAATTTTTGGTTAGTGCACATTCGTTAGGGATTTTTCTCATTCCCTTGTAGTTGTACAGTTGTGAAATCTCTCATGGTTAATATATACACCCGCAATGAAACTGTAACTATCTATTGTGAATATTAGCTACAATAGAATATTTGCAAGAGAAGTTCTTTGTTGTTCCTATTCATAAGAGAATATCTACAACAAATTTTTCTCTTGTAAATATATTTTAAAAGAAAATTTTCCCGTTGCTGATGAATTATTGCTATAGAAATTTGCACGGTAGTCATTCCCTTGCAAATGTTCCCCTGTGAATGCAATTGAAAGCATTTTTTTTTTCATTGTTGATTATATTTAGATGGCTTAATCTAATTTACAAAAACAATATGTTTTTTCAATTAAGAACATATAATTATTTCACCTGTTGATGCACACAATTATATAAATAAAACACAATGTGTCTAAACACAAAACACAAATATATAAACATAACACCAAAATAAGCTTTAATATTATAGAGTATAGAGCATTCTCATTACAAAATTATATGTTTGTTTCGAATTGCCAAAATACCCCTGTTACATTCTAGAAGGAAAGATGACTTGTCATATTCCAAGAACTACAACAAAAGTTTTCAAAAGCACTTCTAACTGACCGCTATTTCTTCCATGTATCCCCAATTTCACTTTATCAGTTACTGAAGGTCTTCTGCATGTTTCTCATTCTCCTATGCTTCATAGTTATCGCTACTATATAGAGACTACATGAAAAAGAAACAATACAAAATTAGATAAACATACATAGAGACCACAAAATAGATTCCACATCAAAAAATTTATATTACGGTTCTCACTTGCACAAGTAATGAAAGAAAAATAACTAACTAACCGATCTCAAGGCATTTATGAAAACAACTTAAAGTAAATAGAGAAAAACTATAGTACTTGATTATTACAAGAACTAAAAACTAGATAGATTTAAGCCAACAAGAAGTTCACCAATACATCATGACAAGGAGAAAGAATAAATTGATACGACACTGCATTGACAACTCATAGCAAGTACCATCAAATGACTACCTTAAAAAATACTTTTCGGGGTCGTGATACTCCTTTGCACACAAAAAGATATGATAAAACTGAGAGACTACAAAAGGCCCATATACAGCATAGACAACAACAAAAATATTGAATATACATTATAAATGATGTTAAATGAAGTAATAGCCGACCACTTGCTTAAACATTGATATCTATGTCTTCTCACATTATTACCATTTTCTGCTTCTGCCCTCACTAACAATAAAAAAATAAAATTAAATGATTACAAGCATCGGTGCATTGTGTATATTGTTATGGTTCAAGAATAAACATGAAACGAGCTAGATTCAAATGAACGGAAGTTCATGACCATCCAATATGCTCTTACCAGCCTAGCAGTATTTCCAATGACTTGCTATCTAAAAGTCAAGAACAATATGGTGATGAGAATGAACTTTATCACAGTGACAGACTTCTGGAAACTTTCCAACATTGCTTCAATAAGGGGGCGATGTGAATGTCCCATATCCTGAAGGAAAAAAAAACGGAGGCCGAAAAATCCAGAATTAGTTCAATAGGTTGTCACCATGACACAAATAGAAAATATATTTAATAACATTAAAAAATCGGCATTTTGGTGAGGGTGGTTCGCTTAATTGCTTAAGAATTATGATGGACGAGGTTGCAAGGTAACCTTTTTTGGCTAACAGAAGTTCAAGGTAACATGTTGACATATCTAAAGAAATTTGTGCCGACATGAAAGCAGAGCACAAGAGCAGAGAAGCTATTCACCTTAGTATTCGTAGTAACATGTGATAGATATTCATTAAAGAAAGTATGAAAGAACTGTCTCATAATAAATCTTCTCCACAAATTGAATACAATAATTTCTTAGTAAAGATTATCTCTAGGTCTACTAGTAGAAAAGACTTAAATAACGAACGAGTTAAAAAAATAATGTTTAAGTGATTTACTATGTACTCTTGGACAAATTATAAGATAACAAAGATAAGAATAAGACCACTTCATCATCTGCCACTTCATAACAAATGCCACAATTATCTTTAACATTATATGCTTGATCCTCATTCTGTAGTCCTACAGTCTTCAAACAAATTACAAGGTATGGATGGTCAACAGCCTGACATAATTATAGACAAGAAATATGATACGAGGTTGCCATTTTGGTTAGAGTATTAAGTTCAACAATTTTATGAATGGAGCACATGTAGAAGCCAGAAGATAAAATTCTAATTAACAACATCGAAATGCACAATGATAAATATAGTTGTACAATATTTTTCTGCTTTCATTAGTACTAAGCCATGCTCGGCACTGATACTTCCTCTATGATTTGATGTTCATTCAAACACAAAGGGTTCAGTTTGTGCAAAGAAAGATGGAGCTAGTAAAATATGGAGCTTACCTACTTTTTCAGTAAAGAAAGATGGAGCAATCACAAATTTCCTAAAATCGTAATGTAAAAATTATTTTAATTATTCAAGTAAAAATATAATCCAACTTGTTCATGAAATCTTAACAAAATTACTTCGAGGAGGAAAATTCTTATTACTATCAATTTCAAACATACATCATGCACCAAGTGTCTCTTGCTCAGGAAACCTTAAAAGAACCCTCATCAATAGTCCACTAATTTTGTAGGTTTTGGAAGTTGTAAGTACACCTGTGTCGCTAATCAAATGGCTTATAGAGACATAATCCTAATTGATAGAGAAGATGGTTCAACCAATAAATTTCTACCCACATAATGCCTAAATTTATATAGAGTCATCCTTGAAGATTCCTTCAATAAATTATGTGCAATATATGATTCCGACTTCCTGTTAATGCGCAAGAAATTTTTACAATTGAGTAATTTAAGCATGATACACGATTTAGTAATATTGTCGTATATTCTTCAATGTAAGGTTCCAAAAGACTAACAACCTGTATATTTTTTCTTGTGCTAATAATTAGTAACTAGACTGTAAAATTGAGATGCATGTCAAGTTCATTTTCATTTCTTAAGCAATAAAGAAAGTTAATGGAAGTGAAGAACCAAGTCTGGAGGCATAAGCCCATTATGTATAGATGGCAATGAATCAGTTGTCATAGGAACACCCTTGTCATAATGCAAGATGTGAATTGAATATCTTTTACAATAATTTCACTGTCACTCAATTTAGTATGATAATAGTATATGTACCAGTTATCAAATTAGACAAACAGGTTGAGGGGGAGACAAGCAGTCACGACAGTAGTAGAAGCCGTCGTCTTCGGCAGAGAAGTTGTGGAGGCCACTGCAGACGTGGAAATAGTGGGTTGACGCTGCAGTAAGTGAGGTAGGGTAAACGTCGTCGTCGTCTGAGATTAAAGGGGAGAATGGTTGAGCTCGAGATTGAGAGTATTTGTGGATTTAGGGTTTTAGCAGATTTTATTTTGTGAGAAAGAGAAAGAGAGAGAAAGAGAGAGATCGGCTTTTGGTTAAAGAGAAGATGGATGGTTTTATTTTAGGAAAATAATTTTACGTGTTTAATACGTGTTTAATACGTGTTTAAGATTAAAGATTAAAAATTGCTTTAATAACGGAATATATTTTGTTACAATTGTTCCCTTGCAACTGTTGCAATTATATCAGATTAACAGAATTTCTTGCAGATGTCAAAAATATTCACAGCGAAGGGGTTTGTTGTGATTAATCTGTTGTAGATGGCAGCACTAATAAGGGAATTTTAGTGCTCGTAAATGATTCGTTGTTATTGCAAGGTTTTCTACTAGCTATTCTCTTTCTTTTCCCGAAACCCATCTAACCCACCAACCTTCTTCTTCCCCACTGCCATCCCTAGCCCATCTCTCCCCCTCTCCCCGATGCCCCACACACTCGTCGCCTCCTTTCTCTCCTCTTCACCATCCCCATAAACTCTAGCGTCGTTTTCCTCCTGCCACCTCGTCGACCTGCCACTCACAAACAACAGCCCTTGCTGCCATCTCCCCGACCACCGACGACGGCATCCTCAACTGCCTCTACCACCATGCCCCATCCCGAACAGCAGCAGGCATCCCTTTGCTGTCTTCGACTCCAATAGCACACCCGAGATCCTTATCCTCTCCCCCCGTGATGACGAATCCTCTCATCGAACCCCGATAATTTCTTTCCATTCTCTATTATTTGTCGTACAGCTTATCATCTTTATAAAATTATCTAAATTTTCTGTTGTCCACAAATATTGAGTGTGTGTGCTTTTATTTGCCCATTAACGTACGAATCATTATTGAATATCATACTTGCTAAGAATGCTTAAGTATAATCGTTGATTGTTATGCTTGAATCTTTAATTGGGACAGTTAACTTATTTAATTTCTTGAAAATACATCAAACCAATCACTACTTTTAATTTCTAACTTAACAGGCACTACTTGTTGGTAAACTTAATATTTTAATATTCTTAGAAAATTCTCTATCTAGGGTTAAGTTTACTTCATTTTGGTATCAGAGCAAATATTTTTAAAACCCTAGTTCTTGCATCATTTAGCCATAATTTCTGCATTCATTTAGAATCACATTATGGTCATTTTTTTTATCATTTCAGATTTAAAACATCTTTTTAGGTGCATTTAGGTCTCGTTTCCCCAAATTTCAGCAAGCACACATCCCCACGATCCCTAGTTTTTCATCTTTGGTGAATACGTCTTCTCAATACCATCATGAATCCTGAAGAGCCTTTCTTGTCCCTCCCAAACTACCCAATTAGGAATCCTAGAAATCAGCGAGCCCATCTCCAAACTAAAATGGACAACACTGACATTTCAACTACTCTCGCTGCCATTCAAGAAACTTTCACTTATATCAATCAAATGCTTGAGCAAGTGGAATTGAATCAAAAAAAATTTCCTAAGCTTCATCATCAGATCCCTCAAGGGAATGATCATGACGATCGACGTCAAAATCGTAATCCTAACGAACAATACAAGAAGAACGTGAAGGCTGACGTTCCCTACTTTGAAGGCCATATGGAAACCTAAGCTTATCTCGATTGGATCCGTATCATGGACCACTACTTTGTATAGTTTGATATGAGCGAAGCCCTGAAGGTCAAATTTATCACTATGAAATTAACTGATAAACCTCAACAACACTGTACCAATCTTGAACAAGCCCACAGAGACCGAGGCATGGCACCCATAGCCACTTGGGAAGCCATGAAAGAGAATATCATTGAGAGATATGTGCCCTTATCGTTCCACACCAGATTGCTAAATTTGTGGAATCAATTTTATCAAGGAAACAAATTCACCCAAGAGTATGTGAATAAATTCGACGACTTCCTCATTTGGTGTTATGCTTTAGGTAAAGAGAGCGAAGAACAAATCCTGTTTAGGTTCATAGCTGGACTGCGAGCTGATCTATGCAACAAATGAATCCATAAAAATGTGGACTCCTTAGCAGTGACTTATTCCCTTGTCCTCGATATGGATTCCCTTAAAACAAGCTCCTCCTACAAGTCCAGCGATTTGAGATATCGAATCTCTAGAATGACCTCCACTTATCCCTCTATACCTAAGTCCTCCTCTTCTCAGTACCCCAACCAGTCTTACCCAAGTAAGGCTATTTCAGATTTCTACCCACCTAGAAATGACAACAATGATAAGAACACTGAAAGAAACCACTCTAACATTGATTCTCTCACTAACTACTATAATAGAAGGGATACGGCCATGTTGCTGGCAATTGTTCCATCCCCAGCAAGATCAATACAATAGAAGGTACCGCTGTCATTGCTGATAATTTCGACAATGAGTTTTCCTATGAACCTAAAGAAAGTGATGACTTCGGCGAAAAAGATGATGACTAGTTGTAGCGCCCCGAATTTCCAATATGATATTTTAGAAATACGTGGCACAATTTCCAGCATCAACATCAATTGCAATATTAAACATAGCAAAAAACACAGATAATTTTTATTTCAACTTTCATTACAACAATTGTTTACAAATACAGCGGAATACAATATACCTTGAATTACAAACTTCTCTTTACAACACAATCTTTTACAAAATTACACAAGCTCTATTATCTTTCTATCTAAGCATCCAAATCCCAAAGCTATAAGCACCTACCTATAAAACATGATGTTAGAGATAATCCTAACCCCCAAAACTACTGGGGTCAGCCATAACAGTGTGAGTGACATAAAAACAAAAGCAACAAGAATATAACATAACATGGAATCATAAACAACATGTATCGATAGTAAGAATAAATGAAATGCGAAATAACAATAATTAAAATATGAAAACACCAAGAAATATAAGATAGTAAATAGTAATACATGAAAACATCAAGTGAATCTAGACTAAGTGTCAAGTGTAGGAAAAACAGGAAAACACAAGCCTAAAACCAAGGCAAGAAAACACCATCTCTATATGCTGACTCTCTAATGCATACTTGTCGGATTCTATGTTCCATAGTACATAGGTTCGGTGCAAGCCCTTATTGAACTCCACTTTATAGGGTTAAACCCCTCGTTATGCAACTAATCCTACTACGGTGATGGAAAACAAGATCTAGAATACTCCACAAATAGGCACCACAGCCCTCAACGCGCAAGCAACATGTAAGATAGCTTAAAAAAACCGGAGGATCACCTCCCAATCGTGTACCCCACGAATAGGCTTGCAAGGCCCTCGACGTGCAGATACACCAGGTATATCCTGTGAATAGGCCTGCCGACCCACGATATGCAAATGCACCCTGCATGCTTCGTGAATAAGCCTGCAGACCCTCGACATGCAAATATACAAATATCCTCTTGAGACAGAACAACCAACAGTCCCGGAACGCATCCGTTGGACTAACAAAACCATGAGCCTATACTTACGTTTCCCAAGTTCCATCACATCTCCACTAATGCCTGTCCTTAAGTTGATTATTATTAAAAACACAAAATCCCCATCTCTAGAGTTAGTATATCCTGCCGGACTTAAATTCTCAACAACAACCCCAAGACCCAACTGGTCTAAATCAACAAATCTCAACTGCCGGTTCATAGGACTCCCACTCAACTCTTAGAGATATCATCAAGACCAAAACTCACAAATCCATCGTCAAAACTATCATATGAAGAAACTTCTCCAATCAACAAAACCCAAATCTTTATAAAATTTCAGAATCCAAATAAATATATTAATCCATCAAATAACTGAAAACCATATTTTAAGTTGTAGAATATCACAAAATACTAACTCCTTTGAAAACACGTATAACTCAAATAAGGTCCACAAGAATACTTTTAAAGTTCCAACATAAATCTCTATAAAACATTTCAATCTGTAGCAAAATATCTTTTGAAATAATATAATATTGAAGAAGCAATCATTCGAAAGAAATATCAAAAACTCAAGAAAATATCAGTCAGAGCAGTAACAGTCGACTTCATAGGGCAGTCAGTCGACTGTCCCGCGTGGAATCCAAAACCCAAGGAAAACATCTAGTGCAGTGGCAGTCGACTGCATACTGTAGCCAGTCGACTATCCAGAGCGAAAACTAAAGACTTCAAGAAATAAAAATCTAAGTAGTCGCAGTCGATTGTAAAAAGTCTTCGGTCGACTGTCCAGAGTAAAAATCCAAAACTTCGAGAAACATCAAAATAGTGCAGAGGCAGTCGACTGGAAAAATGAGTTAGTCGACCGTTCCGCGTAAAATCCAAAACTTTAAGAAAATATAAATCAGAGCAGACCAGTCGACTGTGTAAAGTGGTCAGTCGACTGTCCCGCATGAAAATCCAATACATCAAGAAAACACAAATCTGAGCAGTGACAGTCGACTGTATAAGGAAGTCAGTCGACTGTCCTGCAGAAAATTTCGAGACTCAAGAAAATACTTCGACCAAGACCCCGACAGTCGACTGTGGACATTGGTCAGTTGACTGTCAGTCTTCCAGACTACAGTTTTAGTTTGTGCACATTTCAACCGATACAGAATTTTACTTTATAAAAACCAAATCTGTGAAAGGTATAATTCTGATATGTTCAAATACGACTTGTAGAGTATATAAGAGTTCGCAAAACCAATCAAAACAACTTTGAATTGATAAAAATAGCTTTTTGATGAATTTCTTCAACATAAAACATGAATGTGTGGATATATCAATACTAGAGTTTTTAAGAAACAATCATATATCAAAATAACTTCGTTTTATATTCCAAACCATATCAAAGCTGAAACAATTAAGATTCAAACAAAATTCTACAAAACACCCAAATATCCATTTTCTTCAACAAAAAAAACAATGAAATAAGATATCTATGTAAATTGTTTGTGCGCCAAGAAAACTTGAAAAAAATCCATCGATTAGAAATAAAAATATATTCGGATTTAATCTTAGTATTTGAGAAATCCAAATTCAAGTGAAATCTCTCACAATTCACAAAATCCCCCAATTTAGTCAAAAATGTCTCAAACCCAAATCTAGTCATCACAACTCAAATCCTTAAGACATGGTCTTTTAATCCATTACTCCTCAAAATTTCCTTAAACTCAATCTCAACTATTCTCAATAGTTAATTCAAAAACAAATTTATCATTAACATGATCAAGTTGCATTCATCCAACTCACCAATAGTCTAAAAATCTCATCTTTAATCAATTTATGCATAACATTCCCTATACTCAATCAAATCGGCAATAATCCGACAGAAATAGCCTACTCACAATTTATATTAGGTTCTCCAACAATCTAAAATCATCCACATGCAAATTCTACTCACAAATAACTATGGTTTTCACAAAAGATCCAATTTTAACTTACCACCATATGTATTCATATCAAAATCCTAGCATGCTTTCTAATAGATGAAACACCACATACAATATACATAAAACAAAACAAAACAAAACATGACACTCACCTTGTTGAAGAGATCAAACGAATACAAATTAGAAAATGAGAAAGGCCCCTCCTTCGCAAGAAATCCAAGATCTCCTCTTTAAATCTTCAAGAAAATAATAATAATAAAATCCTTTGTGTTGTGCTGCGAAAGAAGGCTACACTCCACCTTTTAAATAGGCCGGAAATTAAGAGAATTAGGGTTTTGAACATATTTGCAAAAATACTCCCTTCAAATATAATTTTACATAAATAGATCTCCATACTAGGAAATTAATTAAAACCAATTTATTTGAGATTTAAAAACAAAACAACCATCAATATATCAGCCGGCACTGTTTGAGAAACCGAGAAAAGTAAGTTTGCATTTTCATCCCTATAAATAGCAATTTTGCAAAAAGATCATCTTTTATCAAAACTTGTAAAATAAATCGAATATGTTGAAACAAAAGGTAAACTCGTTATACCTTAATTGACTAGGCATTATATCCAGCCTAAAAATCTGAAATTCTGGAGTTTTGACCCCATTGGTAATTTTGCACAAAAGACATTCTTTTTGAAATATTTGCAAATAAGTCCAATAATTATCAGAAAAATCTAGAAAAATCACGAATAATCTCAAATAATAAATAATGAGTTTCTCCAAAATAATTTTTGGTTTTAAGCTTTCATAGACAACATTCGCACGTATTTTGCATGTGTAAAAGAAAAATTTCTAAATGAACCCCTATTAAATCACAAAAAACCATTTTAATTCATTTATAACTCTTAAAATAATATTTAAAAATACGGGATACTACATCACTCCCTCCTTAGAAGAGTTCTGTCCTCAGAATTACTACTAATAGGGTCCCAACAAAAATAAGCAAAGAAGTTGAAATCTCATAAATGAAAACATAGTTTAAGAAATACAATCACACAAAAGAAGGTAATGCAATTCAACTCAAAGAGCACAATCCTAAAAAAGAGCACAATCATACAAAATTTTAGGAAAAACCTTCCGCTGCGCAACTCTGATAACCTGCCATCGGAACCAGCTGCAACAACCTCTGCACTCCTGCATCCAACTCTGACCTTCCATCTGCTCCAACCTTCCGAGGATCAGTGGCCACTCCCTTCTTAGAAAGGACATGACTAAGGAAAACCACCACAAACTTGCATCTCAAAAGAGATCAATACCAAATGATCTTCCACCACTCTCAATATCACATTCTTCGTAATATCGATCAGCAATCAATTCTTCTCCTAATGGTGTTGCCACCGTCAAGGTTCCTCTTGGAAACAACTTAGGTACCACACCTAAGACTAGCAAAAATTGGACGACACAAATGTATGCAAGAAAATAGTATTAAATAAAACTTTTTGCTTTTATTCCATTAACTCAAAACAAATTCTGTTACATGGAGAACGATACTCAAATCTCCAATTTATTCCCTAACAAAGTTTACTTAATACATAAATGAATAAATTCAAAATTCTTGCACACTCCGGATCACATCCCTGAGTTACCCGTATCCTCCTCAATCACTGCAAACACTCGCCCCTGCCTCTAAACTTTGCCTCTGCCTGCACCATCCCTCTTCAGCTGCAGACAGTTTGGTCGGATATGCCCTTCACGACCACACTGATAACAAACCTGCACCCTCCGAGGCTTGGTGCATGCTGCCTGATAATGACCGGCCTCTCCACAGTTGAAACAAGTCACGCCTTGAACTGCGGGCGCCTTCTGCACTGGCCCACTGAACTTGCCGTGCTTCATTAGCAACTCCTTTCCACTCTGACTATTTGCTGGCCTATTGCTCCTGTTCCAGCTCTCTTACTTCTTCTGGAATTGGTCCATATCCTCCTCTGTCATAGGTGCTCTCCTGACCAACTTATCAAACTTCCTGATGCCCAAAGAAATCATCATCGACCTCAAATTCGGCCTCAAGCCCTGCTCAAACTTCTTGTTCTTCTTCGCCTCATCAATAATCAGCTCCGGTGCATACCTCGACACCTGAGCGAACTTAGTCTCATATTTGTGCATTGTCATGCTGCCCTGCTGCAGATTCAAGAATTATGTTGCCTTTCCCTCCTGAATATCCAGAGGAAAGAAACGATCCTTGAATTCATCCAGAAAAGCCTCCCAAGTCATTTGCTGATCTCCGAACGTCCTCTTCACTAACTACCACCAGACCCCAGCATCCTTCTCTAACTGCATCGCAGCCAACTTCACCTTATTGACTGTTGGAGTTTTTGAGACTTCGAAGATCATCTCCATCTGTCTAATCTAATCATCAGCCCTATCTGGATCAGACTGTGCCTCAAACACTGGTAGCTCCATCCGCTTGAAGGACTCAACCTGCTTGATCGGATCAGCATTAAAAAATAATGGTCCAGCCCCCTGATTCTGATTCTGATTCTGATTCTGATTCTGCGCCATATTAGCTGCCATGAATGTGTTCAAGGTCTAATACACCCTGGCAAACTCGGCCTCGAAATCAACTCCTCCCCTATGGGAACTTCCCGTTCCATTACCGTTACCACCATTCCTGGTTCTGGGTCCTACCATTCTACTGAGCACTGCAAAATGAGAATAAAGTTTGAACATCACAACACAATTCACACTCACATTAATATCCTATGGCAAAACCTCAATCATACCCCCAAACCAAAACATCATGTTCTAACTCTATGTGATACTCACACTATAATGTCCACACCTAGGTACTCACACTCTAGTGTCCACACCTAGGTTCATTTTTTATACCATGTTTATTATTACTATTGAATCATGCTCTGATACCAATCTCTATAGTGCCACGAATTTCAAAAAAAAATCTTACAAATATGTGGCACAATTCCCAGCATCAACTTCAATTACAATATTAAACATAGCAAAAAACACAGATAATTTTTATTTCAACTTTCATTACAACAATTGTTTACAAATACAGCGGAATACAATACACCTTGAATTACAAACTTCTCTTTACAACACAATCTTTTACAAAATTACACAAGCTCTATTATCTTTCTATCTCAAGCATCCAAATCCCAAAGCTATAAGCACTTACCTGTAAAACATGATGCTAGAGATAACCCTAACCCCCAAAACTACAGGGATCAGCCATAACGGTGTGAGTGACATAAAAATAAAAGCAACAAGAATATAACATAACATGGAATCATAAACAACATGTATCGATAGCAAGAATAAATGAAATGAGAAATAACAATAATTAAAATATGAAAAAACCAAGAAATATAAGATAGTAAATAGTAATACATGAAAACATCAAGTGAATCTAGACTAAGTGTCAAGTGTAGGAAAAATAGGAAAACACAAGCCTAAAACCAAGTCAAGAAAACACCATCTCTATATGCTGACTCTCTAATGCATACTTGTCGGATTCTATGCATTCCATAGTACATAGGCCTGGTGCAAGCCCTTATTGATCTCCACTTTATAGGGTTAAACCCCTCGTTATGCAACTAATCCTACTACGGTGATAGAAAAAAGATCCAGAATACTCCGCGAATAGGCACCACAACCCTCGACGCGAAAGCATCATGTAAGATAGCTCTAAAAAACCAGAGGATCACCTCCCAATCGTGTACCCCACGAATAGGCTTGCAAGGCCCTCGACGTGCAGATACCCCTAGGTACATCCCGTGAATAGGCCCGCCGACCCACGATATGCGAATGCACCCTGCATGCTCCGTGAATAAGCCGGCAGACCCGCGACATGTAAACATACAAATATTCTATCGAGACAGAACAACCAACAGTCCTGGAATGCATCCGTTGGACTAACAAAACCATGAGCCTATACTTACGTTTTCCAAATTCCATCACATCTCCACTAGTGCCTGTCCTTAAGTTGATTATTATTAAAAACACAAAATACCCATATCTAGAGTTAGTATATCCTGCCGAACTTAAATTCTCAACAACAACCCCAAGACCCAACTGGTCTAAATCAACAAATCCCAACTGCCGGTTCACAGGACTCCCACTGAACTCTCAGAGATATTATCAAACCAAAACTCACAAATCCATCGTCAAAACGATCATATGAAGAAACTTCTCCAATCAACAAACCCAAATCTTTATAAAATTTCAAAATCCAAATAAATATATTAATCCATCAAATAACTGAAAACCATATTTTAAGTTGTAGAATATCACAAAACACTAACTCCTTTGAAAACACGTATAACTCAAATAAGGTCCACAAGAATACTTTTAAAGTTCCAACATAAATCTCTATAAAACATTTCAATCTGTAGCAAAATATCTTTTGAAATAATATAATATTGAAGAAGCAATCGTTCGAAAGAAATATCAGAAACTCAAGAAAATATCAGTCAGAGCAGTAACGGTCGACTTCATAGGGTAGTCAGTCGAATGTCCCGCGTGGAATCCAAAACCCAAGGAAAACATCTAGTGCAGTGGCAATTGACTGCACACTGTAGCCAGTCGACTATCCAGAGCGAAAACTAAAGACTTCAAGAAATAAAAATCTAAGTAGTTGCAGTCGACTGTAAAAAGTTATCGGTCGACTATCCAGAGTGAAAATCCAAAACTTCGAGAAACATCAAAACAGTGCAGAGGCAGTCGACTGGAAAAATGGGTCAGTCGATTGTTCCGCGTAAAATCCAAAACTTTAAGAAAATATAAATCAGAGCAGACCACTCGACTGTGTAAAGTGGTCAGTCGACTGTCCCGCATGAAAATCCAATACATCAAGAAAACACAAATCTGAGCAGTGACAGTCGACTGTATAAGGAAGTCAGTCGACTGTCCTGCAGAAAATTTCGAGACTCAAGAAAATACTTCGACCAAGACCCCGACAGTCGACTGTGGACATTGGTCAGTTGACTGTCAGTCTTCCAGACTACAGTTTTAGTTTGTGCACATTTCAACCGATACAGAATTTTACTTTATAAAAACCAAATCTGTGAAAGGTATAATTCTGATATGTTCAAATACGACTTGTAGAGTATATAAGAGTTCGCAAAACCAATCAAAACAACTTTGAATTGATAAAAATAGCTTTTTGATGAATTTCTTCAACATAAAACATGAATGTGTGGATATATCAATACTAGAGTTTTTAAGAAACAATCATATATCAAAATAACTTCGTTTTATATTCCAAACCATATCAAAGCTGAAACAATTAAGATTCAAACAAAATTCTACAAAACACCCAAATATCCATTTTCTTCAACAAAAAAAACAATGAAATAAGATATCTATGTAAATTGTTTGTGCGCCAAGAAAACTTGAAAAAAATCCATCGATTAGAAATAAAAATATATTCGGATTTAATCTTAGTATTTGAGAAATCCAAATTCAAGTGAAATCTCTCACAATTCACAAAATCCCCCAATTTAGTCAAAAATGTCTCAAACCCAAATCTAGTCATCACAACTCAAATCCTTAAGACATGGTCTTTTAATCCATTACTCCTTCTCAAAATTTTCTTAAACTCAATCTCAACTATTCTCAATAGTTAATTCAAAAACAAATTTATCATTAACATGATCAAGTTGCATTCATCCAACTCACCAATAGTCTAAAAATCTCATCTTTAATCAATTTATGCATAACATTCCCTATACTCAATCAAATCGGCAATAATCCGACAGAAATAGCCTACTCACAATTTATATTAGGTTCTCCAACAATCTAAAATCATTCACATGCAAATTCTACTCACAAATAACTAGGGTTTTCACAAAAGATCCAATTTTAACTTATCAATTCATTCAATCCACCATATGTATTCATATGAAAACCCTAGCATGCTTTCTAACAGATGAAATACCACATACAACATATATAAAACAAAACAAAACATGTCACTCACCTTGTTGGAGAGATCAAACGAATACAAATTAGAAAATGAGAAAAGCCTCTCCTTCGCAAGAAATCCAAAATCTCTTTAAATCTTCAAGAAAATAACTCCCTTCAAGTATAACTTTACATAAATAGATCCCCATAGTAGGAAATTAGTTAAAACCAATTTATTTGAGATTTAAAAACAAAACAACCATCAATAAGTCAGCCGGCACTGTTTGAGAAACCCAGAAAAGTAAGTTTGCCTTTTCATCCCTATAAATAGCAATTTTGCAAAAAGTCCTCTTTTATCAAAACTTGTAAAATAAATCGAATATGTTGAAATAAAAGGTAAACTAGTTATACTTGAATTGACTAGGCATTATATCTAGCCTAAAAATCTGAAATTCTGGAGTTTTCACCATTGGTAATTTTGCATAAAAGTCCTTTTTGAAATATTTGCAAATAAGTCCAATAATTATCAGAAAAATCTAGAAAAATCACGAATAATCTCAAATACTAAATAATGAGTTTCTCCAAAATAATTTTTGGTTTTAATCTTTCAAAGACAACATTCGCACGTGTTTTTCACGTGTAAAAGATAAATTTCTAAATGAACACTTATTAAATCACCAAAAACCATTTTAATTCATTTATAACTCTTAAAATAATATTTAAAATACGGTGTACTACACTAGTATATAAACTGTATTCGATCGATCCAATCACCATATTTTAATTTAGTCAGATGTGCTTTGTCCCAACCAAAAGAAGAAGATGAATCGAAATAAAAATACTCCACTTATGATAAGGAATTCTATGCGATAATTCAGTCACTTCACTACTAGCGACATTACCTTCTGCCGCAAGAATTCGTCATCTTCTCAGACCATGAGGCCTTATGATTCCTCAATTCTTAACAAAAACTAAATCCGAGGCATGTTCGATGAGTAGAGTTCCTACAAGAATATTCGTATGCCATTAGGCATAAGAAAGAGATTGATAATAAGGTTGCGGATGTGCTAAGTCGTTGTCACATGATCTTATCCACACTGCACCATGAAGTTATTGGTTTTGAGAAATTAAAAGATGAGTATACCTCGTGCCCAGAATTTCACGAAATCTACACCTCTTTGAAGGATGGCATCACTCGAACGATAAATGATTATTTCCTGAAAAATGGTTATCTCTTCTATCCCTCCAAACTATGAATTCCTAGTGCATCATTACGAAAATATCTTGTTTAAAAATTGCATGCCGATGGCCTTGCTAGATACTTTGGGCATAGCAAAATTATTGAAGCTGTGGAACATCGGTTTTTCTGGTCTCTAAATAAAGGGTGTTGCGAGACTTATTAACAGGTGTCATACTTTTCAATTCGCCAAACAACATAAAAACAAAACATAGGCCTTCATACTCACTTTTCTTTTCCCATTTTCTCTTGAAAGGATGTCAGCATGGATTTCGTGTTAGGCTTACTGAAGACAAAAGAAACACGGTTTTGTTCATGTCGTCGTGGACCGTTTTTTCTAAAATTGTCCACTTCCACCAATGTTTGAAAACTTTCGATGTAACACCCTAGAATTTTAAATGACGTTTTGGAATTAATAAATGATTTAAAATGAATTTTTGTGATTTAATAAGTATTTTTCTGAAATTTATCCTTCTGCTCGTGCAAAACACATGCAAATATTTTTCTTGGGAAACACAAAGTAAGAAAATCTATTTGGAAAATATAATATTTATTAGTAGATTTTATTTATAAATTTTTTGAATTTTTATGAATGATTTATGATATATTTGCAAATACTCAAAAATGAAGGACTTTTATGCAAAATTGCCACTTGGAGTATATTAGTCAGTTTTTTTGGGCTGTGCATATTAGTCGGCCAAATCAGGAGAGTAAGGGGATTTAGTTTTATTTTGTTTTAAATTAATTTGATTAAGAAATAATTGGAAGGATCCATATATGTAAATAAATAATTTCCTTGAGGGGTATTTTTGTAAACTTTGTGAAACCCTAAAATCAACCCTCAGCCTATATATTGACAGCAGCCGCCTACTCCTCTATTGTGAAACCCAAAATCTATTTTCTCTTTATTTTCTTAGAGTTTAAAGCTTGGATCATGGACTTTTACAAGGAGGAGGAAGGGACTTTTCTTTACTACTATTATTGTTCTTCAATTTGGTCTTCTTTGAGGTGGGTGATGCTTTCTTACCTCTTGTTTTCTATATGATTGTAAATTATTCAAGTATAATGGATGATTAGAAGTTGCGTGATTATGAAATATGATGCGTGAATATAGATTTCAATGAATGAACAACTAATCTACATCTTTCATGAAGAAATACGAAGTTATGAATAATTTTCCATGCTTAAAGAGTTGATGAAAGAAATACACAAAGATGACCACTTTCTTATGCCATGATTGAATAATCATGTTTTGAATTGATCTTGAATGCGTATGAGATATGTAGAATTGTCATCTAATTACAATAGATCTAATTATTGCTTGTGTGAGAATTTATTGAATTGTGGATGTATATCATGTATAAATAGAATGCAAATTGAATAGGAATGTCATACATGCATATGGATGAATAGAGAATCTTTAAGTTGCTGATTTACTTTTGTACTCGCTATTCTGAGATGAAACATGGAATTTTTTAATGTTGTTTTGGGTTGAATTGAATGAGAAAAGGGAAGAACTTGATGTTGAGTTAGATGGGTTGAGATATTGACCAATGAATGTGTATTTCAAGATTTCTCTCAGTTTTAAACATGTTTAAATTGTGTTTTCTGTAAGAGAAGAATTCTTGACTGCGTATCAATAATATTTGAGTGCTATTACAAAAGGTTCTTTGAAAAGGCTGTTTGTTCAAGTTATAATTTTAAAATTGGGATTTTTCGTGAAATTCATGAGGATTTGATTGGATATATGAACTGTGTTGTTTTTTTTCCCCAAGATGCACTTGTTGTATCTTAGGTTTTCATCGTTTGGAATTGTGTATTCGAAGTTTTTAAACATATATCAGTTTTTAAGAGAATTATGGTGTCCTTAGCTATCGCAGACTGGAGATGTCAGTTGACTGCTCCTTATTACCAAATGCGACAGAGAGAGAGAGAGAGAGAGAGAGAGAGGGAGAGAGGCGGCAGGAGAGTGGGCTGCGACAGGCGCTGCGGTCAGGGAGCGACTGCGGCGCAAGGCAGAGGCGAGCCGGTGGTGGTGGTCGGAGACGCGATGACGAGGAAGAAAGGGAAGAGCAGCGTCGATGGGTTCTCGGAGGTGGTTTGTGGAGTGCTATTTTTTGTTCGGGTGAAGAAGGGGTTGTTTTGCTGTCTCTTTGTGCATGTGTCTCCGTGCACGTAACTTGCACGTGCTTCGCTGCCCGGGATCCTAATCCCGTTATTCTTGTATTCGGTATCATCGTCTAATCAGGCAAGTATCCTCTTGTACAATTCGTTTGTTCTCGTACAAGCTTCCTTTGAAAAATACCGCAAGTAAATTCATTGACTATCTGTTACAAATTCTTATTCATATTCATTGATCGAATTGAAATCTATTACTATACATAATCCGTTAATCCCGTATTCATACATGATCACGAATACTTTGTTGCCATATGCATTACATAAACACGATTGATACACATATATGTACTCTTAGAATTATACATGATTATGTGCATGATTGTTTTACTAGTGATAGTAGTTTGAATGCTGTAAAGATATCTTTTATTCTTGATTAAATTTTGAAAATGCTATCGATCGAATCTTAGTTACAACATGTTTTATAAACCCTGAAATTCTCATGACCCAGACTTGTAATAGAAATCCGATCCAGTAAATGGCATTAAAACTGTGTTCTTGCATCTCATGAGTTAGAACATGTTCCATACATAATTCCTTAATATTCCCTGATAATATCTTGACATCGTTCTCGTTGCATCGTGATCATGTTGATTAAAGTTAAAAAAATAACAAGCCGAGGTATAAGAGGAAAGATTTAGTAGTGGGCAATATAGAAGAGCGTACTCGGACGGGAGCTCGTGGTTTCCCGATGCAAGTTGCAAGTTACAAGTTGCAAGTTTGCAAATGACAAGTTTACATGTTCACATTACAAATTCACACTCTACATATTCAACATTGCACGTATCTCGATACAAGATATATATTACATGTTTTCCCGAGTACGTGACCTATAGAATCCACCACCAAGTCTAAACATTCACTTGATTGCGTGTATCAAACATGTGGTATGGGACGCATGATTGCTGCACTAGTTAGGTTAATAAAAGACATGAGATTAACACGTGCACTTGCATGATCCATTTACATGTACATGTTCCTATTGACTTGTTTACTTGCTTACTTGTTTACATGCCACTTATTTCATGATGTCTTGTTCATGATCCTGTTTACATATTGCATTTCTCCTATTACATGATTCTTGATTCCTTGCTCTTTTTCCTGCTTCTTATTTTGTTTTGTACTCGTCCCTTTAGCTTGTACTACTTGTGGCCCATGACTTGCATTAACGGGTATCTTCTTGTTTCTTCTTTTTGTAATAATGAACTTGCAGGCCTGGATGGAGAGTTACCCGAAGGTGTTGCTGATCAAGTGTTTTAGTCTTGTTAATTATCATGTTACTTTAGTTCATGTTTTATTCATGCTACACTTTATTGTATCTGGGCATGTTTGACCCGTAACTATGTTTCTTTCCAGTTGTTGGTTATGAACTGTTTCTTAGTTTATTATTATCCTGTCTGTGATTATACATGCTTGTGTGGTTGTTATTGTTCTGTTGTTGAGTTACCTGTACAACTTATGAATGGTGTATTCGCATCATTCGCTGGGCCTCAATTACGGACTCGTATTCCCGTATTTTGGAAAGCGGGGTGTGGCAAGGTTTTTGTATATCTGTTGGTCGACTGCAGTTCAATCGAATCCGCAGCGCAGTCGACTGTCATGCCTGGTCTGTCGCCATACTTCCCCTGTGCAATCGACTACAATGTTTTCTGCAATAACTGCCAGTCGACTACCACAGTGTGAAGTGGAGTTTCTTTAAGTGCAGTCAGTCGACCGCCATCTTTATACTGTATATGACAGTCGACCGACGCTCCTGAGTTTTTGCACACTATTTTGGCTGGGTCTCTAATATTCAAACGATTGTTTCTTTGAATTTGCAAAGTTAATTTCTCTAACTTTTAGCAGTAATTGAATTCATTTCACCACTTTCAGAAAGTATGTATTCTCAATCTTTAATGAGTATTTAAATCCTATTTACGTGGTTTTAGAAGTATATGTTTTCGAAGTTAAAGAGTATTCTATTACGAGTTTATTTTTCCACTATTTGTTTCAGTTTTATTCGAGTTAGTTTCAGTTTTCTGGAAAACTATGTGGATATGGTTGCACATAGAGGTACTTGTTTTCATGTCACGCCCGCTTCCCAAAATACGGGAATACGAGTACGTAACGAAAGCCCAGCAAATGATTAAACATCATCCATAAGCTGTACCAGTCTAACTCAACAATACACAAGAGAAAACAACCACGCAGGAAGAATATAATCACATAAACAAAGAATAAACTCCAAATTAATCATGAAATAAATTCACCAAATAATAATCCAACACCTGGGATAAAATGAACTTCGGGTCATAAAGCCCAAGAATACAAAGTATGATAAAAGCAGTACAAAAAACAAATAACAGGACATAGCTAAGTAGTCTAATAGTCCAGCTCCGATCTTCAGAGAGTTTGCTCATTAATTTCTTCTGGTAGTACTCCTTCGGTACCTGTTAATGCTTGATCTAAAAAGAAGAAAATGAGTGCCCTTACAGAAAGTCGTGGGCAGCAAGTAGAGAAAACAGAGGATAAAGAAAAGCATGAATATCAAAGAAAATGGACAGGGTCAAAGTCAAAGAACAAAACAAAGAGCAGGCAATAATATCAAAGGTGTACAATAATCACGCATGTAATGAATGATGTCAAGTCAAGATCAAGCATGAGATGCATGTTATTAGTTTATTTTCATCCTATGTGAGCATTCAAGAGGGTGTCAATGTTGTATAATACTAAGTGTCTAATTCTATGCGCTACAGACAAAGCATGAAGCAAACACATCATGTAAACACAATTCACATAATCAGGACAGCATGACCTTCCTGTACTAAAATATGGATTACAGCCACTACAAAATAGAAAATCTGAATCCGCGAAAGGTCTAGAAAGTAGACTTCCACACAGTTCCGGAGAATATAATTAAGGAATATAAAAGATACCGAAACTAGGGTGAAAACTCTATTCTATTCAGGTTTTATGTTCAGGCAGCATGCATTAAGTTGGATTTAACTAATTATTTCAGGTCAGAGAACTCATTAATAAAATCTATAAAACTTCTGGGTGATTCTTACATGTGTCTAGGTTCAACTAGATTTATTTCACATTTTTGTTTTACTGTTAGCATGGTCAATTAAATTAAGAAACATCAGGATATGCATGCATTTGTGAATATAGAATTTCTAACATGGCTGTACCAAAATGATGATATCTAGCAGGTTACACATCGGAATTCAAATCCGCAAAGAGGGAAAGTGAACTAGACATCCAGGGCTACAATTTATGTTCAGCAAGTTATTTCAAATTATTGCATTACCATGGTTGAAAATCTGATTCAAAATGAAACAATTAGCTGCCCAGAAATTGTTTTAACATAAAAAGGTAATAGATAAATCATACGATCACATGTAGCATGCAAATTGGTAATCAAAGTGATCATAGGTGTCAACATGCAAATTTCTAAGTTTAATATACAATTATCATAGGCATGGTATCAATTCATCGATCAACTTCAATCTAGCTCATACAATTTAACATGTCCAACTTATCAAGTAGTCCTATGCATAAATCTAGTTATTTAAATGTGCATATGCATGAAACAATAGGGACTAGGTTTTAGATCAAAGAGATGGCACAATTTTAAGAGTATGTCGGGTTAGCTCGTGTAAACCCTCGATAAACTTAACAGAAAATTCAAAAGCAGTATGATAACGAAAGGGACGGGATCTACTTGCAGAGATCAAATAAACTTGAACAAAACAAAAATTTTGTTCAAGAAGAGACTTGCATGTTAAATTGCAGATTCAAATAATAAAAAATAACGGGATCGGAATCCCGAGCGACGATCCACAAGATCACGTGCGAGCGACGTGCGAAGAAACCCAAGCAGCAAAAGTAACTCAAGACCCAGCAAAACAGCAAACACCGAAGTTGCGATCTGACGAAGTGGGTTAATGGGTTCGGTTGAGTTGGGTTCGAGCGGGAGACTGGGCGACGAGGACGGGGAGAAAGGAGACAGGGATGGTGGTTGGAGGCGACGAGGGTGATGGTATGCAGGCGAGGGCGATAGGGAGGAGGAAGGTGGCGATCGGGAGATTGGGTTTGTGGGTTCGGTGGTAGAAACAGAGAGAGGTACAAGGAGCGGGATGGGGAAACAGGGAGAGAGGGTTAGGGTAGCACAGTATAGGGGTTAGGTTAATGACGGCTAGGGTTGAGGCGATCAATAATAGATTATGGTTTTAATAAAAGAGATTAGGGTATTTATAGGAAAAATAAAGGATATTGGGCTATTGGGTATTTGGGTATAGATCAAATAAAATAAAATACATTGTACATGAACATAATTGATCAATACAAATCCGAATACAAGAAATAAGATATCTGATAAAATATAATTTGTGCTACATAAATTATTTGAGACAATTATAAACACAATTATCAAAAGAAGGGATTTGTTTTAATAATCAATCATAATAATAAATAATCACCATGACCAAAAGAACACTAAAATAACCATGTCAACAAAATAATAATAATAGTAATATCAATCAATTAAAAAGAATAAAAGATAATAATAGCAGTCATCAGAATAATAATATCAATATATAAAAATAGGAATTCGTTGAAATAGTCGAAGCAATAATAATATTTCTGAGGGTTAAAATGCAAATAGTTGATCAAGTAAAAATGGAAACAAAGTTTATTCGAAATAGTTATAATTATTGTTTAGAAAAATGTTTTAACAAAGAAGCTCAAAACGAATTTAACAATAACAATTTATAAATATCGAGATACAGAAAAATATTAATGGAAATACGTATTTGCGGAAATAGGGATTACAAATCCTGCCCACCTTACAACAAAATTTCTTCCTCAAAATTTGCTTAGGCAGTACATAGGACAAGGCAAAAAAAAACAAACAAACTGGGGGTAACAAAACAAAGAGTTAAAGGGAAAGGAACAAAGCAGTGGCAACACCAGAAAAAGAAGGAATGAATAACAATGAGGTCAAATGGGATGCAAGAAAAAAGTAATTGGTATCAAAAATGAAGAAAAAACAACACAAGACTTGCAAGATAGCAAGCAGAGAGATGAAGAAATAGATAGAGCTAGAATTGAAGAAAGGATGGACAAGGAAGAGTTAGACCAAGCAAAGGAGTCAACGGGTGAGGATGAATGCAAGGGATAGAGTGAAACAAACATTGCAGGGAAGGAGAAACAACAAGAGAATCCCAGGACCTATGGGTTATGGGCTCACCACGCTTCTGCTGTGCTACTACGATGGTGATGTCCCAAGCAACATACATGTCGCTGTAGATCACATGACACCAATGGACGAACCGAGCAGGAAGACAAGAATGAGACACCAGGATCAAAGAGAGTATGGGCTCAAGATAGATGTAAGCGATAATGCAAAATGAATATAAAGTTGAGCTTCAATTTAAATAATCAAATGATATAATATAGATCAAAACTATTGGCTTTAACAAAAATAATAATAACAACAAATATCAGTAATAATAATATCAATAATAATAGAATAATAATAACAATAATAAAAATAATAATAACAGCAATAATCACAACACATATTAATAGTAAAAATAATAATAACAATGATAATAAAAATAATAACAACAACAATAAAGAAATAGTAATAATAATAACAATAATATTAAAAATAATAACAACAATAATGATACAAGTAATAATAACCATAATAATAAAATAATAATAATAACAAATAATAACAATAAAAAAATAATAACAATAATAATAATCATAACAGTAATAAAAATCACCATAATCATACTGGTAATAATAATATAATAAAATAAAATAAAAATGTTAACAATACTGTTAATAATTATAATACATACGTGACAGAATTGAATTCAACACATTCATAAAAATAATGCAATAATAATAAAAATAATAATAGCATTAATAATAATAATAATAATAATGATGATGATGATAATAGCAATAATAATAATATCAATAATAATAAAATAACAGTAATAATAATAATAAAAATAATAACAACAATAAAGATAATGGAAACAATAATAATAATAGCATTAGTAATAACAATAATAATAATAATACCCTTATCAACTAAATAAATCAACAGGAATATATATATAGTCGATCAAAAATGGAAAGTGAAGTCAAAATGCACCGTTATTCGAAATAACAAAATTTTTGTTGAGAAACATTTTTATAGAAGATCCAAAATAAATATAACAAATAATAATCGAAATATAGAAAGTATTCGAGAAAAATAATTATAAAGAGAAAAATAGGTAAGAGAAAAATAAATCTATACCCAATAAAGACTCAAAGAAGAGGATGACTAGAAGAGACAAAAGAAAATCAAAGAATTGAATGTGAAGGGAGAGCAACAAGGGAAAAAATTGGAATTGAAGAGAATACAGTAGGAAAGAAATAACTAGCATGATACTCAATATTGAGTTGACAAAATATGATAGATGCAAGAACAGAAGAAATAAAAGATGCAAGAACTGAAATCCAACAAAAATAGAAAAATACCTGCAGTCGTACCTACGACAGTCTCTGCTTCCTCAGCAATCTGGTTGTAGGCCTGACCACGTTCTCCAGCTTGTCCTCCACTGGGAGCTGATCCTCCAGCAGGTGCACTTCTCCTGTTATTTGGGCAGTCTCGAAACTTGTGATCACTCGCTGTGCATCCAAAATATAGGCGGTTGGTTGTACGGTAATCCTTGCGTAAGTGACCAATCTTGCAGCAAAAGTTACATGTCGGGCCCTTCCTTCTTGGGGTCTGTCCCATGATAGCGAAGGCGTGATGCTAGGGCGCAAATACACATAGTTGGGTGAGCTGTGCGTTCTCCTGGGCTCTTTCTAGACTAGCTCTCATCAGCTCATTTTGTTCTCGTTGTAGCTCCATCATTCCTTGCATCGCCTAGAGAATGGTAGAATTCTCTGATGTTTCAGCTCTGGGCAGAGGAGTCGAAGAATCTTCACGAGCCATAGTCTGCAAAACCATTCAGTTGGTGAGTGCCCAGACATACGTTGGTTATTACGTATTTATGTGATCAACATGGCGCGCATATTATTGAGTTAACCTGGCTTGAGCCAAACTTGACAAATATATCAATCAAAGCCCACCTCTATAAAGTTAGTCATATTTGATTGATATATTACTCAACCCTGGGCTCTGATACCACTAAAAACCTATCACGCTCCGCTTTCCAAAATACAGGAATACGAGCATATAACGAAGGCCCAACGAATGATTATACATCATCCATAAGCTATACTAGTCTAACTCAACAATGCACAAGAGAAAACAACCACGCAGGAAGAATATAATCACATAAACAATGAATAAACTCCAAATTAATCATGAAATAAATTCACCAAATAATAATCCAACATCTGGGATAAAACAAACTTCGGGTCATAAAGCCCAAGAATACAAAGTATGATAAAAGTAGTACAAAAAGCAAATAACAAGAGATAGCTAAGTAGTCTAATAGTCCAGCTCCGATCTTCAGAGAGTTTGCTCACCAATTTCTTCTGGTAGTACTCCTTCGGTACCTGTTAATGCTTGATCTAAAAAGAAGAAAAAGAGTGCCCTTAGAGCAAGTCGTGGGCATCAAGTAGAGAAAAACAGTGGATAAAGAAAAGCACGAATATCAAAGAAAAGGGACAGGGTCAAAGTCAAATAACAAAGCAAAGAGCAGGCAATAATATCAAAGGTGTACAATAATCACGTATGTAATGAGTGATGTCAAGTCAAGATCAAGTATGAGATGCAAGTTATTAAGTATTTTATTAATCTATCTAGTGCACGTACTACTGCATCCCATTCTACAGGTTCGGCGCAAACACACAGTGAACGTTTTATACTGATGGTGAATTCATGGATCGTGTACTCGGCGTCGATAACGATAGTTTTACAATCAATAATTAATGATCAATAATTTGCAATCAATACTTCTTCCAATCAATATTTCGCTTCCTTCCAATACGATATAACGATAAGACCTTGCCGAGTACATTTTCCGTTCGTTCACTACCAAGTCCTACCCATGATATCCCGACTTGTTATTAGTTTATTTTCATCCTATGTAAGCATTCAAAAGAGTGTCAATGTTGTATAATACTAAATGTGTCTAATTCTATGCGCTACAGACAAAGCATGAAGCAAACGCATCATGTAAATACAATTCACATAATTAGGATAGCATGACCTTGTTGTACTAAAACATGGATTACAACCTCTACAAAATAGAAAATATAAATCTGCGGAAGGTCTAGAAAGTGGATTTCCGCACGATTCCAGCGAATATAATTAAGGCATATAAAAGATACATGAACTAGGGTGAAAACTCTATTCTATTCAGGATTTATGTTCAAGCAGCATGTAGTAAGTTGTGTTCAACTAATTATTTCAGGTCAGAGAACTCATTAATAAAATCTATCAAAATTCTGGGAGATTCCTACATGTGTCTAGGTTCAACTAGATTTATTTCAGATTTTTGTTTTACTGTTAGCATGGTCAATTAAATTAAGAAACAGCAGGGTATGCATGCATTTGTGAATCTGGAATTTCTAACATGGCTGTACTAAAATGATGATATCTAGCAGGTTACACATCAGAATTCAAATCCGCAAAAAGGAAAAGTGAACTAGACATCCAAGGCTACAATTTATGTTCAACAAGTTATTTCAAATTATGACATTACCATGGTTGAAAATCTGATTCAAAATGAAACAACCAGCCGTCCAAAAATTGTTTAAACATAAAAGGGCAATAAATAAATCATACGATCACATGTAGCATGCAAATTGGTAATCATAGTGATCCTAGGTGTCAACATGCAAATTTCTAAGTTTAAGATACAATTATCACAGGCATGGTATCAATTCATCGATCAACTTCAATCTAGCACATACAATTTAACATGTCCATCTTATCAAGTAGTCCTATGCATAATCTAGTTATTTAAATGTGCATATGTATGAAACAATAGGGACTAGGTTTTAGATCAAAGAGATGGAACGATATTAAGAGTATGTCGGGTTTGCTCGTTTAAACCCTCGATAAACTTAACGGAATTGTCAAAAACAGTATAATAACGAAAGGGACGGGATCTACTAGCAGAGATCAAATAAACTTGAACAAAACAAAATATTTGTTCAAGAAGAGACTTGTCTGTTAAATTGTAGATTCAAATAATACAGAATAACAGGATCGAAATCCCGGGCGACGATCCACAAGATCACGTGCGAGCCACGTGTGAAGAAACCCAACCAGCAAAAGTAACTCAATACCCAGCAATACAGCAAACACCGAAGTTGGGATCTCCTCACACAAAACACCAAAAACCGAAAGTGACCAATCAGGAACCACTCCACATCGGATCCAAGGCAGAACACCAAACACCAGAGTCGGATCGCCTAAAACTGAACACCAACCACAAAAGCTTCACTACTGTGCCCTCTTCTTCCCCACTCGACCAAGAGAGAGAGAGAGAGGGAGAGAGACCACGACAACGACTGTGAACACGATGGCGTGGCACTGCGGCGAGGGCGCTCGGTAGCAGCCATCACAGCGAGGCGGCGGTGATTGGTCGAGAAGCGATGCAACGACGGCTTCGACGGCGACTCTGTTTTCTGCTCAAAAATAGAGGAAGACGCCAACAGGGAAGATGAACAGGCTTCGATGGCGACGACAACTACTAGGGGATCACGGTGGCGACGAGGAGGGGAAACGATGAGGTGGATGGGTTGACGAAGTGAGTTAATGGGTTCGAGCGGCAGACTGGGCGATGTGGACGGGGAGAAAGGAGACGGGGATGGTGGTTGGAGGCGACGAGGGTGATGGTATGCAGGCGAGGGCGATAGGGAGGAGGAAGGTGGCGATCGGGAGATTGGGTTTGTGGGTTTTGTGGCAGAAACAGAGAGAGGGAGAAGGAGCGAGATGGGGAAACAGGGAGAGAGGGTTAGGGTAGCGCAGTATAGGGGTTAGGTTAATGACGGTTAGGGTTGAGGGGATTAATAATAGATTAGGATTTTAATAAAAAAGATTATGGTATTTATAGGAAAAATAAAGGATATTGGGCTATTGGGTATTTGGGTATAGATCAAATAAAATAAAATACATTGTACATGAACATAATTGATCAATACAAATCCGAATACAAGAAATAAGATATCTGATAAAATATAATTTGTGCTACATAAATTATTTGAGACAATTACAAACACAATTATCAAAAGAAGGGATTTGTTTTAATAATCAATCATAATAATAAATAATCACCATGACCAAAAGAACACTAAAATAACCATGTCAACAAAATAATAATAATAGTAATATCAATCAATTAATAAGAATAAAAGATAATAATAGAAGTCATCAGAATAATAATATCAATATATAAAAATAGGAATTCGTTGAAATAGTAGAAGCAATAATAATATTTCTGAGGGTTAAAATGCAAATAGTTGGTCAAGTAAAAATAGAAACAAAGTTTATTCGAAATAGTTATAATTATTGTTTAGAAAAATATTTTAACAAAGAAGCTCAAAACGAATTTAACAATAACAATTTATAAATATCGAGATATAGAAAAATACTCATGGAAATACGTATTTGCGGAAATATGGGTTACATTTTAGCTGTTTGATTTGAAGCAAAATTCTCGTGAAGAATTATATGACTTTGGAGTTTTGCATTACAAAGAAATGTTGGAGATGATGTTTTTGAGTTTGAGACTCTAGAGGTTGAGTGGCGCCCTAACATGCGCGGTTGAGATTTTGTGGATATTTTGGCCAGTTGGGCCTTGTTGTTGTGATTTTAATTGAGATATTTCTGGTAGGGTACACTAACTCTAGAGGGGGAATTGTAACTAATTAATAAAAATAAACCTAAGGACAAGTACTAGTTGGATTTGTGATGAAATGAGAGCAAACATGAGTAGGGGGCCTCATATGATCTACGATGTGTGCTAATTCCCGGAATTATCGAGGTGTGAGTGAAACAGTCTCCGGAATTACCTGCGGTGTGGTATTGATCTCCGAAATTATCGGGATCAAGGCGGCGCTCATGGGATATTCGTGTGATGAGGCGCCATTGCTTGCGGTGTGGGGGTATTCTCGAATATTCCCAGGTGTGGGTGAAATAGTCTTCGAAATTATCTGCGGATAGAGATTGGCCTTTAGAATTATCGGAGCATGGGCTAAATACTAACAGAATAATCTAAATCTTAAAGTAATCACTGAAGTTGGTTAGTTGCATAATGTGGGATTGAACCCAATAAAGTGGAAGAATAAGTGTTTGCATCGGACCTATGTAGAATGGGATGCACAGAATCTGACAAGTATGCATTAGAAATCATCATAGGTATTTGTGGTTTCCTTGACTTGTTTTGTGCATGCTTACTTTCTGTTTACTTACACTTGATATTTAGCCTTAACTTCACTTGATGTTTTATGCTTCATTTATTGTTGTTTTATGTTCCATCTATTATTGCCATGTTTTTCATGTTCTATTATTATTGTCATATATTAATTATTATTTCATGTGATTGTGAGGATGGGAAGTATCGCTATTACTATAGTTGACATCAGTTGCATTTAATTGACGTGCCCACTTTTCATTCAGATTTTTGCAGGTTTACAGTTATGGATAAAGTTGATTTAAGAAAGATCTTGGAGTTAACTGAAAATTATAATTCATCATGTTGTAAAGAATTGTAATTTAAAGTGTTTAAATTCCGCTGTGCTTTGTAAAAGAGTTAATGTAATAAAAAGTTTTAATTTTTCTTGTATTTGGATGCTATGTTTATGATTACGATTGAGGTTGATCCTGGAATTTGTGCCACGTATCTAATTTTATTCACTGAAAATTCGGGGCGCTACATTCGATGCATCTCGTGTAGCTCAAATCTTCTTCGATAATATTGTGAAGCTACATGGGTTACCCAAAAAAATTGTGTCCGATAGGGATGTGAAATTCACGAGTTACTTTTGGAATGCCATATGACACTAGATGGGAATGAAATTAAAATTCTCATCAGCCTTCGACCCACAAACTGATGAACAGACTGAGGTTGTCAACCGAAGTCTCAGAAATCTCATGCGTACTCTTGTGGGAGAAAACTTTGGAACTTAGGTCTTAAAATTAACTGTTGCTGAATTTGCGTACAACACATTAAAGAATAGAATCACCGACATGAGTCCACATGAAGTTGTGCATGGTTATCGTCCTAGACAACCCATAGATGTAATACCCTGATTTTTCATTTATGAAAATTATTATTTATTTATTATTTTTGTACGTATTGTCCACATGCAATTTTGCAGTATAAAATTTTATAATTATTTTCATTTCATAAACAAATGAGTATATATATATATATATATATATATATATAAGTCTCCTCCATTTGTTTTTATTAAAGCCCATTTTTCTTTAATGAACATAAGCTTCTTTTATAGCCCAATTTAATTTATTTTTGTAAACTAATTTGGCCCATTAAATAAAGGCCCATGAATTTATTTTCTCTTTTAAATACAACTTGTAATGTAGACAATTTTTTTTGATTATTTTTTTATAAAGAATAAAATGTACAACTTTTAAAATGGGGGACTATTGAATGCACGTGCATTGCACGTACACGTGTAGTGTGCACTCCACCTTGGCCGGTTTTGAATGGGAGGGAAAGGAAAAGAGAAGTGGAGTTGTGGGAGGTAGTTTTGGGATCATAGTTGGTTACTACAACTTCCCCTTAAATCTTAGCCTTTGGTCCTTAACTCCTAGATTAATCCTAGCCCTTTATTTGTCCCAAATTTTAGTATAAATACCCCCCCTCCCCCCCCAGCCTAGTTATTCTTGCACTCTTCATTCTCCAGACCTATAGTAAGAAAATACAATTATTAGTAGTGAGTTATTAGTAGGGAGTGAGAATAAAAGATTGAGAGTTGAGTGTTTGTGCTTGCATTCAAGGAGGCCGGCTACTAGGAAGGCTCGGGTTGCACTTGGGAAGCATCAGTTTGCACATCAAGGAGGGGGAGGAGCACTCGTTTGGCAAGCTCGAGAAGGACTCTTTCGTTTAGGAGGGGTCGCGAATCTTTCTCTCCAAATAAGGTGGGTTGGTTTTCTATATTTCTAATTAGACACCATGTTAGGAATGATTGAAATAATAATGCATGAAAGAAACTAATAAGAATACGCTTAATTGGAAAAAGGACTTGCTAGTTGACTAAATTGATTGCTTGATAGATTGCATGTTATCTTGTCATAAATCTTAAGTTGTATGCGAATCGCTTTGTAGTGATGGAATATATGAATTAGAATTGTTGTTATTGTCAAAAACTAAGTACAAAATGCTAGCAGATGAAATTGTTTGTTTTGTGAGTTTAGTTGGACTTTCGTGATATTGTTTGGAATGAATAAATTATAATATGTTTTTGGGTTTATGAAAGAGGGAAAAACAGGGAATTGATGTAGAAAATTTTTATACAAAGTTGTTTGAGAAATGTCAAAATGATTTATGAAAATAGTAGTATGCAATTTAAATTAATTGTATGAGAAATGTGTATTTAATTACTGAAAAAAATTATTTAAAATTACTCCAGTGTTAAATTATGTTAGAATAGACGATCTGGAGATTTACAGAAATTTTAGTGAAAGCAAAACTAAAATAAGAGCTTTCGAAACATTGAAATGTTCTAATGAACAGAGAGTTTAATTAAATGAAATTCGAGTTGTAGTTGAGACAACTTGAGCCTATAACTCAAGTGGTCGGTGAGCCCTTTGGCGCTACAGTAGCGCGGGTGTGTGTGTGTTGAGATCGTTGGTTCGATACCTGTGTCGACCATTCTTTTATGTGCGTTTTAAAAAAAATAAACCAGATCTCGAACAAAGAGTATAAAACTCTCTAGCTCTCTTCTATATCGCTGAGCGCAAATAGCCAGTTGGCTCGCGCGTGCGGCTGTCTTCTCCTAGGTCGTGGGTTCGATTCTTGGTGCGGCCATAATATTATTTTTTGTTTAAAAAAGTGATTTTTGGGTTTTCTTGATGTGTAAAAATTCCGAAAAAAATACTATTATTATTCTAAAATCATGTGTGACTTATGAAAATTTATTGGGAGTTATTAGAATGAAATAAAGTGTATTTTGGAAGTAAAAGTGTAATTGGAACTATAGTTTTTACACTCGTATAATTTCATAAAAATGTGTTTTTACGACGTAATTGAGATAAGTGTTAGAAAAGGAGAATTGAAAGGAAGAAAGTATAAATGTGAAGTTTTATATGAGTTATTCTTATTAAAGAATAGTGGCTTATTAAAGAATAGTGTGACAATGGTGAGTTTGTGAATATTCACTTTGACTAGATATTTTGTGATATGATTTTAAATGTGAAAATAAATGTTGGTTATGAAATGCATGATGTATAATTGAACTCCATGTATGATTATTGACTCATGAAAAGATTAGAGATCATGTGATTGAAAAAGAGAAATGTTCTTGAGTTTGACAACTCAGATTGTGAATTTGTGAATTGAAATTGAAAATTAGGGTGTAGCCAAAACTCACGCTAGCAAGTGAAAGTGATGAGTTATGATAATTGAAATTGAAAAGACCAAGTTTGAGTCAATGTGAAATGAAAGAAATAAGACCGGTATTGGCGAGAGGGCTAACCTTAAAAGATTGATTTTGTTCATGATTTCATTAAATTAAGGATTAGTACATAGTGAAGAGGTGATGAAAGTGAGAGAAAAACACAAGTATGAGGACCTCGAGTCTACGATGTGGGTGTGATTCACAGTTTGTCTTCACGATGCGTTGTGACATGACGTGGGCACTACTCCAGAATTATCGAGATCTTGGCGATGCTTGTGGGGTGTTTGGTGACTGCTAGAGGATCGTGTGCCATGAAGGAGGCTGAATTGTCCATAGATAGTCTTCACGATGCGTCGTGACATGACGTGGGATTTCCCTCCAGTGTTTTTGTACATGAGCTCGTACTCATAGGACATCTAGGATACTTATCGTAGTTACAGTAGTAGATTAAGTCATGACGAGGGATTGAACCCTACAAGATGAAGAACGATTAAGAGGCTTGCCCTCGGACCTATGTAGTATGGCACTACAAGAAAAATCTTTTTCGCAACAAGATTTTGGCAACGACTTTTTAGTTGTTGTGAAAATTAGTTACGGCAACGCAAAAGTCGTTGCTAAAAATAAAATAAAATTTTCCTCCTCCAAAATGCCTTGCGCGGGCCTTTGCAAATCCCCCCGCCAGATTGTGTAAATTGGAAACGATAAATGTCGTTGCGTATATTTCCTTATATCTACTGCAACGACAGTATTGTTGCCAAAAAAATAAAAAAATAAAAATAAATAACAATTTTAATAAACATCTCTCTCTTTCCTTATATATCCTTTTTAATAAACAATCTACTTTATCTCTCCTTTTGTTTTCTTTTTTGCTTCTGTTTTCTTTTTTGCCCAAACAGAAACCCTCCCTCCCCGGTCATCTTCGACTCCTCCCGGTGGCCCGGCCTCCTAGCCCTCCTCAACCGCCCAAACATAAACCTTCCCCCGCTCTTCCGCTCCCTGCTCTTCCGCTTCACATCTCGTATGAGTGAACTTCACATCTGATCGTATGTACGTACCTTCTTCTTTTTTCTCCTTTTTTTTGTCGCGATTTATAGATTGAGATTATTTTGTATTGATGCTTTGGATTCTAGATTGATTCATTTCTAGGGTTTATGAGGCTCCCCCCCTTTTGCTCGGCCCAATCGCAAGGTACGCTTCTGGATTTGCTTTCGGTGATTCTTTCCGGATTGGGGAAATTTGCTAGGGTTTCTGAATGCTGGGGTTTTCATTGGAGCTTGTGGATATGTGAATCTTATTATTAACTAATTTTTGAATGGATAAGCATTTATCAAATCGGATCTGTAGTGGATTTTATAATTGTTTGAAATGAATCTAGCTTTTTGGGATGTTGTTGATGGGAGTTTAATATAATTAATCATTCAGATAATTTTAAGCTCGTTGGAATGGAATCAATGCAGTTAGTCAACAATATTAGTCTTAAGCTTGTTTGTTTGTGGCGCAGATTTAATTGCAGATTAGAGGGCAAGGTAAAAATTAGTCAGGGTGTGTTGAATTTAACGAGGCAAATTATATTGAGTTGTACAAAATTTTGGTTCGAGTTCAAACATATTTTGAGTACATGATTATGTTGGTTTTGAGTTGTATATTAAGATTCTATCTTAATATACAATTTGTTTTTGATAACTTGAAGTATTACAGATTCTCATTTCCAATTTAGTAGAAGAGTACATCGTATGAAGAACAGATAATATATTGCAACATACATTGGTTAAACAATCAATTTCCTTACAATATATATCATCAAATATATTGTTCTTGATTATACGAAATACACTCTTTATGCCAAAGGATAACAACTTCTTAAATTATTATAGATATCAAACACACAACAGTTGAAGAACCTCACAACATTTTCCAAAGCTTGACACCTAAAGAAGCAAATGCTGGTGAATCATGCTGCAAAAAAGGCAACTTATTATTTGTAACCACCAAAGGGACTGCATTCGAGAGACTTTTGAATTATTTTTTAGACTCACAAATTTCTTTGAACCATTCAAGAGAAGCCTTAGGGTATCGTTTGAGTCCATCATTGAAGTCCACATAGGCCAACCCCATCCTTATAGTATAGCCATTTTCCCATTCAAAGCTATCTAGCAAGGACCATGCAATGAAACCTTTCACATTTGCTCCCGCCCTTGAGACAAATATGATCAATATTAGCATACTATAGGCATTGTTGTTGGATTAAAAATAATACAATACTAAAAATTTGCAAAAAACTTAGTTAATCAGTACATTCTTTTTTAAAACTCACAACATGGAGGTCATCCATGGCTTAGAAAATAGTAAAAAAATACTCTATATCTTTTGTGCTCTGTAATATTTGCAAGATTTATCTTCATGAAACTTTCCTAGGACTTGTTTATAGTATAGTTTTGAGAAATAAGAGCTGGTTTTTGAAACCAAAATATAAAAAATGTTTAAGAACATAAAAGAGAAATAAAATAAGTATATTAATTAGTATTTTCTTCCATCTGCCAATTAAATAATAATGACCTTTAAGTGATTACAATCACCTGAGAATCTCTTCCATCTGCCAATTAAATTTAAACATATCCTTAAAATAAATTTGATAATTCAAGACCAGAAATCATTAGAGCGCCTTTAAAATTTTCAATTGCCATTGATTGATCTGCCCTATAACAACAAAAAAGTTATGATAAATTCTAATGGAAATGTACGAAACAATTAGCCTTCTTAAATTGTTTGGTCTGAAAACTTAACCCAAGAATTTTTTACTAATTTACTGTTAAAAAATTATATTGTGTTAACAGTATGTCTGGTAACTCGTTGAATGTTATCTAGAAGTAATTCTGTACATCTTTTGAAATTTGTGTATAGGAAATTCATATGCATGTTGTTATTTTTAATTGAATTTAGTTCTGTGATGATTAGACTATGTACATTTAGTCATCTTATTATTATTTTTAACTGTCAACTCACTGTTACGAAAAATATGGATCCTGCAGTCTGGAGACAAGGCTTATGTTCTGTGCTTTGTTGAGTTTAATGATTTCAAGTGTGCCCTGACTGCAATGGAAGCTCTTCAAGGTAGTGTATTTTCTGTGAAAAATTTATTAATTCTTCCTTTTCAAGCTTAATATTTATATGTGGAGGTTCCAGTTTGTTTCAACTTTTTTGATAGTCTACTTTCTGATTAGGTACATGCTGATGATAAGAACAATAACTAAACCTTTATTGCAATATGAGGTTCTGGTACTAGTTTTATGTGGATCAACACGACAACTGAATACATATTTTTTTATACATATTTACATCTAAGAGTCCATCGTGCAAAAATAAATTTTTTACCTTTTCACATTAATTTCTGCCTATAATCTGAACAAGTGGCTAAGGAAATTTAAACCTTTTTACATCGTTGCTAAAATGAGTGTGTTTTTTATTTGTTATTTTTTTTAATTTCTTATTTTTTTCCTGGGGAAAGCTTGTGGGGTTATGGGTATATACTATAATCCGGGTTTTTGACATGCATAAGCATGACACCTAAATCCATATAATTTCTTATCTTTTTCCAGGTTACAAGTTTGATGACAAGAAACCTGAAGCGCCTATCATGAGAATCCAGTTGGTGAATGTCGGTGAAGTTGTTTAACTATGTCTTTAATATGTAGAATTGGGGTTGATATCTTCTGTTCTCAAGGTCTTTCTTTGCTGTGCCCTTTCAAGAAAACCCCAAAACTTAAAAAATTGCTCATGTAAAATTCTCATCCTCGCAGATATGGTATTGTACTTTTGTTGTTACAGTCATCTTTGAGTGTTAAATCTCTCAAGCCTGTTATCTTGATTGAGATCCATTGTGGAAACTCAGTATGTAGGCTCTCAGACTTGGTGAGATACTTGGAGGAAGCTAAATGTATATGCACATGCTATTTTGATCTATTAGAAAACATGGTTAAGCTTATTATGCACAATGAAAATGATTATGAGATACTTAGATATCTTTTTGAGAAATTGATGGTTGTAATATTTTGGGCATTGCTTCTTATATGACATAAATGTAATATGTTGAACAAGTTTAATATTATAGTTTTTGGAATGATGTTGGTTTTTAATATTTTTGAAGTGTATGCTAGTTTTAGGACAGGGCTGATGCAACGACAATATATAATTTGTCTCGAAAAGAATTAAACTTTCACAATGACAATTGGTAGCTTTAGCAACGACTATAGTTGTTACAAAAATACAAGTAATGCAAAGCAATAATAAAAATAATTGCAAAATAGTCGAGCTTTGTCAATGACAGTAGTCGTTGCCAAAATAGAAAGAATGTAAGGCAACGACAATAATTCATTGCGAAAAAAAATATCTTTAGCAAGGACATGAGTCGTTGCCAAATATATGAAGTATGATTGGCAACGACAAAAGTTATTGCGATTGATTTTATACCTTAGCACGGGTGAAATTAGGTATGGCAACGACAAAATATATTGCTACGACAATGTCGTTGCGAAAAATCTATGTTTGGCAACGACAGAAAGTCGTAATCAAAATCTTTCGCGATGCCCGGATGCACAACGACCTTGCAACGACAAATGTTTTTTCGCAACGACAAACGAGTTTTAGCAACGACATTTGGCGTTGCGAAAAAAGATTTTTCTTGTAGTGTGGGATGCATAGAATCCGAACAAGTGCGCATTAGTGTCATATAATATAAATAACTGCATTAAGGACTAAGTGCACAATCACAACACGACATCAATAGGGTATTCCCCTTAGTTTGATATGTGAACAAGTTTGTGTTTGTTAAATATGGAAAATCAATTATATTGTTTCCGGCATAGAGAGGATGTCCGTGTATAATATTCGTCAGTTGAATAAACTGACGTACCCACAGTTTTGTATGCAGGATAAATGTCATGATAAAGATTGAAGAGGAACTGATGCTTAGAGATTACTCAAATGTTGTTGTACTTTCATTTATATAAATGTTGTAATTTTGCTTCCGCTGTAAAATGTAAAGTGTAAAGATTTCTTGTAACTCTGAAGTAAAGTGAAAAGTTTTAAATTTCTCGTAAAATTGTATGAAAGAAGTGTAAAGATCCTGTAGAATCTCGAATTCAGTTGTATTTAGAATTCGGGGTGTTACAATAGATATTCTCTCAATGTGAGAACATCATAGAGTCTCAAAGTCTGCATCCACATTTGCATCCCGAATTCATGATTTGCATAGAGAAATTTCCAAGAAAATTAACGACAATAATTTTAACTATAAGTTAAGGGCAAATACCAGAAGGAAATTTAGAACTTTTGATATTGGTGATGAGGTGATGGTTTGAATTCATCTGGATTGGTTTCTAACTGAGTCCGCTAAGAAATTGAATGCACGTGCTACAAATTCATTTAAAATTTTGCATAAAATTAATGATAATGATTATGTCATTGACATTCCTGAAGGTTTTGACATAAGTAAGACTTTCAATATTGAGGATCTAGTACCCTATGAAAGGCCCAGAATTTAACCCTGGAAATCTTCTTATAGATGAGCCTGCACTGCAACTTACTGATGAGATTCCTACATTTCTCCATTTACCTGACGCTACTTACCCACCGAAAAAAAAATTGAATAATATTTTAGATGATTAGATAATCTCTACTAGAGATTATGATATTCATAGGTATTTGGTGTGATGGAAGAACAAGCCGGAATCGAGGGACACTTAGATTGATCATGAGAAGCTCCAGCGCTTGGATCTATGACATGAGCACTGGTTTTGACTCGACTGGGTCGAGCTCTGTCCCACTCGGTGAGAATGATGAGGACATCGGTGTGAAGCACTTTGGGCACTTCTATCAGCACATACATCGCCTAGGATGGCTATTTTATTAATCTAGTTATTTTCATATTATCACTTGTAGTAGTTTTTGCACCATTTATTTTCTTCACATTGGGATTTATTTTGGAGATTTATTTTGACTCTATATATAGTCATTTTTTCACGCCCTGCTTCCCAAAATGTAAGAATACGAGTATGTAATGAAGGCTCAGTGAATGATGTAAACACCATCCATAAGCTGTACCGGTCTAACTCAACAATATGAATAACAAGCACAACCACGCAAGAGAATATAATCACATAAACGAAGAACAACTTCAATATAAATGAAATAATTCAAAACACAATATCCAACATCTGAGTTAAAATAAACTTCTGGTCATAAAAGCCCAAAACAAAGTATAATATCAATGACAATGTTCAAAGGAAACAAATATAGCATAAAATAATTCAAGCTATCTTTCTTGGACTCCATCTTCTAAAATTGTTGCTCACCAATTTCTTATGGTAGTTTTCCTCCAGTACATGTAAAGTCGTGATCTAAAAAGAGAGAAAATAATGCCCTTAGAGCAAGTCATGGACAGCAAGTAGTGAAAACCGGGAACAAGGAGAAGCATGGTATATCAAGAATAAATGATGGGATCAAAGTCAAGAACAAAAATAAGGAATGACAATAATGTCAAAGGTCTATGTTTAATTATGCGATAATTAATTATTTCAATTCAGGTTTAATATCAATGACAATATGCAGGTTCAAGTATGAAATTTCAAGTGTGAGTTATTAATCATTTTATTAACCTATCTAGTGCACCTAGTACTGCATCCCATTCCACAGGTTCGGTGCAAGTAAACAAATGAACGTTTTAGACTATGATGGTGAATTCACGGATCGTGTAATCCGCCTAGTAACCGGGAATTTACGAGAATTACGGTAATTTATGGGAATTAGCTAGCAAGGGACCCCTACCGAGTACAGTATCCGATTGTTCACTACCAAGTCAACCTATAATGCCTCAGCTTGTTATCATTTTATTTCATCCTATGTGAGCATGCAAGAAAGTGTCAAGGTTGTATCATGCTAGGTGTGACTAATTCAATTCATTACATGCAAGGCAAGAAATATTTATATTAAATCAACACAATTCATATAATCTGGACAACATGACATTCTTGTACAAAAACAGATATTCCCGCTGCTACAGGAAATCAAATATGGATCCGTTAGAAGTATTAGAAATTAGACTCTCTGCCAATTCCAGCGCATATACATAAGACATATAAATATTACAGAAACTGGGTTCAAATCCTTATTCTTTTTGAATTTCATGTTCAGGCAGCAGGTTATAGATTGTGTTCACGTATATGTTTCTAGTCTGAAAACTTATCAATCAAATCCACAAAAATTTAGGGTGATACCTCGCATGTTTAGTCTCAGCCAAATTTATTTCACATTTTAATTCTACTGTTAACACATTCTATTTATTAATAAATCGGGATGATATACATAAAATTGTGAATCTGAAAATCCAGACCTAGTAGTACTAATAGTCAGATATCTAGCAAATTATAACTCAGAATTGAAATCCACCAAATGTTTTGGAAAATAGACTCATGGGGCTACAATTTATGTTTACCAAGTTCTTTCAAATTACTAAAACAACAGGTTCAAAATTCTGATACAAAAAAGGTAGACAACAGGCCAGAAAATAATTTAACACGAATAGGCAATAAATTCATCATACAAGCATGTAATTCATGACAATTAATAAACAAAGTGATGTTTGGTGATTAACATGCGATTTCAAGATTTATGATGCAATTTACAATCATGGCAATTTAATTCATGAAATCAAATTCAATTGGGAAGATTCAATTCATCAATCACTTCTATAACATGGATCTAGTTATTTTAATGTATTTCGTGCATATGCAATATGCAATAGAGACTAGGGTTTGAGACGAAGATATTAGCACGAAGTCGAGATTATCTTTGGTTAACTCGTGTCAACCCTCAATATACTCAACGGAAGATGAATAGTATGACAATACGATAAAAAGATCTACTTGCGGGGATCAGAAGAGTTCTTGAACAAGAAAAATAATGCTACTTAAACTTTAGATTTGGATTTTAAGAGTTCTACTTTAGATTTGAAATTCATTTGTCCTTTCTTCTTGTAAGTTTGGGAGAAAATAATGCTGCTTAAACTCGTCCAGGAAGTCCTCCCCCTTCTATGGGTTCTCATCCCATTCTTCGTTTCACAGATTTCTTCCATTGCCTTCCTTGTTATGTCGCGAATTCTAGTCTCACTACTGAGTCTGGTATGGCCTTGTCGTTCTTCCTCAACTTTGTGCTGCGACTCGCCCTCATTTGTCGTTCGACTGCAAACTTGCTACCTGCACATCAGGTAATGAATTGCTTTTTTGACATCCGGTTGCAGATTTGCCTTCTAGACCTTTAGTCGCAGACTTGCCTTCCGATATCCAGTTGCAGGTTTGCCTTCTGGACCTTCGGTTGTAGATTTGCCTTCCGATATCTAGTTGCAGGTTTGCCTTCTGGACCATTAGTTGCAGACTTGCCCTCCGATATCCAGTTGCTGGTTTGCCTCCATTGATGTCTAGTTATAGACTAGCCCCATTTGAACTTGACTGCACCAAGTTTGTTAGTAAAAACGAAGTACACTGAGACTGGTTCAGATATAAGGAAGATCATAATCATAAGTTGTAAATCGCTACCATATGATTTACGACAATCCTATATGCCAAACTAACCTTAATTTATCTGACCTTCAAGTCTAATTTCTTACCGTGTTAGACTGCAATTTGAAGTCAGCTCTGATACCACTTTTTGTAATGCCCCGGATCCTCGTTACCGGACATCCGTGACGCAACCAGAATCTTCGCCTTCAAATGCATCTCAACACAGTAATAACACCGAAATTTAAAAACTTTTTATTGCCAAATAAGTTCATTACATCATCGATTACAACCAATATCTTTTTCTTGAACAAGAATACAAATTACATTAACTCATTACATCTTATTACAAAATATTCACAGACTCCACCAGTAAGGCTACCAGGCGTCTCCCAGAAAGGTAATCGATTGATCACCGTCGAAGCTCCGCTAAGTGGTCAATCTGTTTCCTTGGGACTTGCCCCTCGGAGTCTTCTGGTGCGCGACTCTGATATTCCTGCACCTGCTCGAAAGGTAGGACCGGTACATAAAAGGTGGGGAACGTCAATTCTTCGATTGACGCAATGCTGATAAGAAACAGTGATCTCCAAACTGGCAACCACAAACCATCATGAATGGAAAAAGAAATGTGCATCCTAATTCCCTGGTGTTCGTGTATGCCATGATCTAACAACTAATGCATAATACAAGGCACAGAAATAGATGCACTTAATCTAATGTCAGCAAGACTCTGGATATGCATGCATCCTATACTACATACGCTCCAAATCAAGCCGTCTTATCCAATTTCAGGGTTTCAAACCCTCGCCATGCAAATTCATTCTACTATTGTACTCAACCTGTTCCTGATAGATACCACGTTGCTGGTTAATCCTACAGTTATTACTGTTAACACAGTGGTGTCCCCGTTTGCCACTCGTGCCCAATCCGGTCTGGATCACACCAAATGCCGTGATGATCTTACAGATATGCATCCTGCATGTCAATAGCGTCGAAGATCCATTAGACTGCCGCCCCTTATGGTCTGTTCGTGTCCACCAACATAAGAACATGACGGCCTCAACGGTCTAAGCCCCCTAGCCGACAGAGTTTCTCTCCATTCTTACTATGGAACTTCAGGAATTAACAGAGCGAGATACGGCTTCCGTGTGCTCAGCTAGTGAGCGAACACAGCCCGTATCCCTACGATAGGAAGCGAATAACCCTGGTTATCACCGCCTAGTGCGAACCCTTAGAACAAGTCGAATTATAGGGAATCACCCCTAATACCAACTTAGCCCTTAAGAGTACGTAAGAAATTTAATTAAATAACAAATACTAAAATATGCTTGTCATCCAAAATCATGCACGTAGTTCTATTGAATAATTGATCACCGACTGGTCTGTCAAAATAATAATCTGGCAAGTCGATACATATCGGCTGCCACACTCCTGTTGGTCCTTGACCACTTCCCGGACCGTGACCCTTAGCGAGTGATACAACGGTGCCCAACAAATGCCTTTTACTGGCAATGTTTTCAATCATAACCCAAACTATTGACAGACCAAGGAGATAAACACAAACGAACATACTCCAAATGTGATAAGGCCGATTCCTTCAGTGTTGCAACGCTACTAGCCACGAGTCCATAACTTCTAATCCATGTACTGGGTTGCATGAATATCACCTATTACCCCCAAAAGCAAGTCCATTAACTCTTATCTACAAGAGGGGAAATAGTACTTTCAACACTTAATCAAAAATCATGACTAGCCAACTAGGTTGCTTTTGCCTGAAACTTAAAAAGGTCATATCTCCCACAATACAACTCGGATTTGGGTGTTCAAGACCAACCTGAAAAGGTAAAGAACTAGGCTACAACTCTATAGTTGATCAACACCTCAGATTCAGTCATCTAAATCATCAAATTAGCCTCACAAACCTCAGCCTGTGTACTTCCTGTACACTGGCTCAACCTTACCGATAGTAGAAAACCTTACCTACTCATCAGAATGATACAAATCCAGGTTCTATGGAAAGGTGTGAATGTCCTCTACAACTTTCTAGTTGATCACCCTAAAATAGATGTTACTCTCAGGTATACAGAACCACACATATGGCAATACTCAAATAGAGCCTTCAACTAAGAATCTGGTTTTTGTCCAATCTTGAAAAAATCATAATTATTAACCTACTCACAGGAGTTTCTTCAAATAGGGCTTCTTGGAAAGCTCTATATGTTTACTACAAATTTCTAGTTGAACATTTCCTCAAATTCTGCTCTCACGGAGCCACAAAAGTACCATCTTAACAGTGTCCATACTGACTGAGTTATGCACACTACATGCTAAAATATTCATCATAAATCACATACTCATCATATGGTCATCACATTTGCATTACAGAAACTAGACATCATTATGTACAACATACAAAAGACTCATATCCAAATTCCAAGTGGTCAATGAGTTCTACCTGTTACAAACATTCATAAAGATTCTGCTGTTCTTCAGTTACTGTCCTGACTACTGTTGATTAATTAATTTTGAACATACATCAAACTTCATCCAAATAATTTCATGATTTTTCCGTAGTGTCTAGATGCTTGCAAGATATCATGGAATAAATTTCAGAGATAGATCCTATGCCAATTAATTTTAAGAATTCCCACAAGTTCAGTTATCATAATAGACAGACCCAGTCTCTGCCTTACGAATCAGTTCTCAAAATTAATTTTATTAAAATATCAAATATCATCAGAAAATTCTGAAAAAAATTATGCATCTTCTAGACATGTATGAGATCATCCTGTATAAATTTCATCATCAAGTTCCAGGTATTTTGTTCCCTGAAAATTCGGAACTAAGGCATGCAGATCATGGTTTCTGTTTTAGTTTCAGATTCTAAAAATCAACTCTTAAACTACTATTCCCATACTAGTACTACTCATGCATGAAAGAAATTTAAACAAGAATGAATAAGAAAAAGTTCAGAGAACTCCCCACCCTTAGTGGGCTTGAGAAGATGAGGTGTGCCTTGAGCTTGCTCCACCAAAATCCTACTCCAAAGCTTAGAAATGTTCCTTCTTTCTTTTGCTCCTTTCACTCGATCCTTCTCCTTTCTTTTTCTTTTCTAAAATTCCAGAGCTCAAGAGGTGGGAAAGGAGGGATTTTATCAAGAGAGGAGTGAGAAAAGAGGGGGGAAGGGGGCCGGCCAATAGGGTAGGGGTAGGGTGAGGTGGCAAGGTGGTTTTTGCCAAAAACCATGGTCAAGCTCATTGTTTTTGAGACAAGGCTTGGGCTAAATTTTTTTAGTCTTGATCAAGCTCTAGATGAGAGATGGGAGGTTAGATTTGAGTGCATGCAAAGTATACCCATTGCAGTACCATACTATTGCATATTTGCATGTGCACCGCACTCAAAACTAGTATATGTACTAGTATTGGTCATTCTCATTCTCGTGCACCATCTAGACCGCAACCACCCACACGAACCACCCAGTAAACATAAACGCACTCCATCATCATACATATATAATCAAACAAATACTGCAATATATATATATATATATATATATATATATATATATATATATATATATATAGGAAAATTTTCCATTGTGCACCACCCCTCCGTGTGCACTCGTGTGCACTCGGCCTTTCTGCCTTCGTATCGACGATCCGAACCATTCACATTGATCTACACATCTAAATTAGTCTAAATATATAAAATTAAATCATTTTAAATTTATTTGCCCATCCATCATGTGACTATAAAAAACAATGATTTTCAGCCATACAATTTTCTAACACTTCAATGAATGGGCAAATGAATTTCAAATGATTTGATTTTACATATTTAGACTAATTTGGAGGTGTAGATCAATGTGAACGGTTCGGATCGTCGATACAAAGGCAGGAAGGCCAAGTGCACACGCAGTGTGCACCATAAGTGGTGCACAATGGAAGACTTCCATATATATATATACACACACACACACACACACACACACACACACACACACACACACAAAAGCATTATATTATCCGGGGTATTACATAAAACTTAGATCAATTTTGGGGACATCAATATGCAAAATTTTAATGGGATGAACAACAAGAATTTTAGCAAAAAATTAAATTAAATAAATTGGGAGACGAAAATTGAGTTGAAAGTAAGAAATTGAATTTTATTATTAAATACTCAAATTACAGTGGTTCATAAGAGATGATGAAGAACACCAATAAATAATAATACCAAGAAAATACAATAACAATAATAACAATAACAATAATAATAATAATAATAATGATAACAAAATAATAATAATAATAACCATAATAATAATAACAATAATGATGATAATAATAAGATTGTATAAAATAGGAATTGGGGTTTAACAAATTCATTAAATTAATCTAAATAGTAATAACATATTTGCTTTGGGCTCAAATATAAATAATCGATCTATTAGGATTATAAAACAAAGTTAAAGTACACCACTATTCGAAAATAAATATAACTGTCAATTCGAAGATACTTTAATATAAAATCCAGAACTGAATTTAACACAACGAATTTATAAAAATTTGAAATACAGAAAATACCCAGGAAATATGTATTTGTGGGAACGGGGGTTACAATCCTACCCACCATACAAAAAGAATTTCGTCCTCGAAATTCATTCTGGCTGGCAGTAGGACAGAATCAAAGCAGGGCTTAAGAAATAATAAGGCAGGAAAAATTAGAATAAGAGAACTGAAGTGATGGAAGCACCGGAATAAGAAAAAACATAGATAATATTGGAGTTGAATAAAAAATCGACGATTGATTACGAGTGGAAAGTACAAAAAAGAACTGAACGATGCAAAGGAGGACAATCAACAAGAGAATCCTGGGACCTGTGGATTTTGGGCCCACCATGCTTCCACTGCGCTACTCTGATGGTGATGTTCCAAGCAGCATACATGTCGTTGTAGACCACGTGACGCCAATCGACGATTCGAGCAGGAAGAAAAAGAATGACACTGGAATCAAAGATAATATGGGTAAGAAAATGATGAATTTATACTTAATAAAGAGTCAACGAAGGAGGACGACTACAAGGGACAGAAGAAAATAAGGAATCAAAGAATTGAATGTGAAGGGACCAGAAGTGGATCGAATAGGATTAGCATCAAGATGATATGAAAGTTATTACATGTTCATGTGATCAACGTGGTGCGCATATTATTGAGTGAACCTGGCTAGAGCCAAACTTGACTAATATATTAGCCAAACATGACTAACACATTAGCCAAACCTGGGCTCTGATACCACTAAAAACCTGTCACACCCCGCTTCCCAAAATACTGGAATACGTGTACGTATGAAGGCCCAACGAATGATGAAAACTCCATCCATAAGTTGTACCAGTCTAACTCAACAATATGAATAACAATCACAACCACGCAAGAGAATATAATCACATAAACGAAAAACAAATTCAAAATAAATGAAATAATTCGAAACACAATATCCAACATAATATCCAACATCTGGAATAAAACAAACTCCGGGTCATAAAAGCCCAAAACAAAGTATAATATCAATGACAATGTTCAAAGGAAAGAAATATAGCATAAAATAATTCAAGCGATCTATTCTTGGACTTAATCTTCTAAAATTTTTGCTCACCAATTCCTTCTGGTATTGTTCCTCTAGTACCTGTAAACTCGTGATCTAAAAAAAGAGAAAATATTGTCCTTAGGACAGCAAGTAGTGGACACAGGGAACAAGGAGAAGCATAGTATATCAAGAATAAATGACGGGATCACAGTCAAGAACAAAAACAAGGAATGACAATAATGTCAAGGGTCTATGTTTAATTATGCGATAATTAATTATTTCATTTCAGGTTTAATATCAATGACAGTATGCAGGTTCAAGTATGAAATGTCAAGTGCGTTATTATTCATTTTATTAACCTATCTAGTGCACGTACTACTACGTCCCATTCCACAGGTTCAGTGCAAGCAAACAAGTGAACGTTTTAGACTATGATGGTGAATTCACGGATCATGTAGGCCCAGTTACCGGGAATTTACGGGAATTAGCTAGCAAGGGACTCCTACCGAGTACAGTCTCCGATTATTCACTACCAAGTCAACCCATAACACCTCGGCTTGTTATCATTTTATTTCATCCTATGTGAGCATGCAAGAAGGTGTCAAGGTTGTATCATGATAGGTGTGACTAATTCTACTCATTACATGCAAGGCAAGAAATATTTATATTAAATCAACACAATTCATATAATCTGGACAGTAGGACATTACTGTGAAAAAATAGATATTCCCGCTGCTACAGGAAAGAAAATCTAGATCCGTCAGAAATTCTAGAAACTAGACTCTCTGCCAGTTTCAGCGCATATAAATACGACATATATATATTACAGAAGCTGGAATCAAATCCTTATTCTTTTCGAATTTCATGTTCGGGCAGCAGGTTATATATTGTGTTCACATATATGCTTCAGGTTTGAAAACTTATCAATTACATCCATAAAAATTCAGGGTGATACCTACACATGTCTAGTCTCAGCCAAATTTATTTCACATTTTAATTCTAGTGTTAACACATTCTATTTATTGATAAATGGCGGTGATACACATAAAATTGTGAATCTTAAAACCAGACCTAGCAGTACTTAAAGTCAGATATTTTGCAGATTATAACTCAGAATTGAAATCTGTCGAATGTTCTGGAAAGTAGACTCATGGGGCTACAATTTATGTTTACAAAGTTCTTTCAAATTACTAAAACCACAGGTTCGAAATTCTGATACAAAAAGAAGTAGACAGCAGGCCAGAAAATAATTTAACATGAATAGGCAATAATTTCATCATACAAGCATGTAATTCATGATAATTAATAAACAAAGTGATGTTTGGTGATTAACATGCGATTTTGAGATTTATGATGCAATTTACATTCATGGCAATTTAATTCATGAAATTAAATTCATTCGGGAAGATTCAGTTCATTAATCACTTTTATAACATGGATCTAGTTATTTTCATGTATTTCATGCATATACAATATGCAATAGGGACTAGGGTTTGAGTCGTAGATAGGACACGAAGTCGAGAATATCTTGGATTAGCTCATGTAAACCCTTAATATACTCAACGAAAGATGAATAGTATGACAATACGATAAAAAGATCTACTTGCGGGGATCAAAAGAGTTCTTGAACAAGAAAAGTAAACTAATCAAAAGATACTTGCCTGTATGTCACGCTCCGCTTCCCAAAAGGAATTCGGAATACGGATCATGACTAATCCTAGCGGATAGTTTTCACCATCCATATGCTGTAAGGATCTACTTGATTCATCACAACAGTAAATATAACAATATACTCAACCAGGCATGCATAAACAATTATAATTCAACAGTATTTATTCGCAATAATAATGAATATCCTAAACAAATACGAGATCTGAAACAAATAATACCCTGGGACTACATGCCCAATACAAGTCTCAATACAGTTCATGAATAAAATAGTTCAACACAAAACATTAAGCAAATTTCCAATGTGCACTCAAAAATTTTGCTCATCAACTCTAGTAAGTAATTGATCAGCAAAACCTGCTCATATGACAATTATAAGAAAAAGGGAAGACATGAAAACATAATGCCCGTTAGATGCAAGTTACGGACCGTAAGCAGTACAAACAAGAAAAAGGAAAGGGAAAACTAAAACAAAACAGAAGTACTGACATGGAGATAAGCAACAAAGGTGACAATATACGAATAGCAGAAGAACAGTGGGATAACAGTAAAGGTGTAACAATAACAATACCAGTAAAGTCAACAATAACAATGAAATCAACAGTAATAGTAACAGGATGTGACAGTGAAACATTTATTCTTATGTTTAATGTTCATTACTATCTAGGTAGCACTTCATGCGTCCCAAATTATAGCACATGGTTGCTACATCAAACAGTTTCTTTTTAAGATTTCGTAGTGGAACCTATAGAGCAGTTTATTCAGACAAACAGTAACAATAATAACAAATAGCAACGGTTTCATGGATCATGCCCCCATACATCCAGAGATAAACAGTGGGTACCACAGTAAACAATGGGGAAAACGAGTTCCCTTCTGAATACCCATTTCTATATTGTCCACTACTAGATTTGACCCTTAAAAACCTCGGCTTGATTATTTTTCATTATTATTAACAGATGTGAATGAACAAAAACAGTGTTAAACAAATTCTAAGATGAATAGGAACACAAATAGGAACAAAAACAACCTATAACAGTCAAACAACGAAACTTCCAGTTCTGGATAGCAAGACACTACTGTACCAAATATGAGATTCCCGTTGATACAAAACTGAAAATCTAAATCCGTTAGAAAAGCTAGAAACTAGACTCTCTACCGAATCCAGTACATATATACAAGTCATACATCAACCACAGAAACAGGGTTGAAAACAACGTTTAATACAGAAGTTATGTTCAGCCAGAAAATGCAAAATCTTGTTTCTAAGCATGAAAAAGGTTTTAAAACATCATAATTAAATCTAACAAAAATCTGAAAGATTCCCTAACATATCTAGTCTCAAAATATAAATTATCATGAATTTATATTACAGATAGTATATTCAATTAAATTGGGAAAAGAGAGTAAGGCAACAAAAACTTCGAATCTGAAGGTTTAGACACAGCAGTACCAAAACAGACATAATTCACAAAATACAATTCGAAATCCAGATCCATCAAAAGGGTGATAAAATAGACAAATCAGGATACAGTTCATATTCACAAAGTTTTCATAAAAAATGAATAGAATCAGGTTGAAAACATAATTCTTTACCCATCAGCATGCAGTTTGGAAATACATCGATTGGTTTCATAAGCATGAGATGAGATACAAAAGTCATTAATTAATTCCACAAAAATTAGTGATTGACCTCAGTCATGTCTAAACATACTCAGTAAAATATAGAATTCAAATTCTACTTTTAGTATCAGTTTTAAAATAATATTTCATACAGAATACATATGGTTCAGAATCTGGAATATACGATATGACTGCAGTAAAACAGCAATAACTCATGCATCAAAAATCGAAATTTAGATCCGTCAAAAGTTCTGAAAACTAAAAAACAAAGCCTACAAATCATGTTTACAATTTATTTATTTTACTGATGTTAACAGGGTCGAAATTACTATACAAAAGTAGGGCAGCAGTGAAACAAAAATTCTTTTATGCATTTTATCGAATAGTTTAATTGCAAACGATCCAACTAAGATGGCATACAAAGCATGGCATATGGGTCACTCAAATCCGCATGACATGTATATTAATGGTCTAAAATGAGATGGCACAATCAACAAGCATTCATGTAGCAATTTCTACAACATAGTGTCACAACAACCACACAAATCAAGATGTCCATCTAATCTAATTGTTTTCATGCAACAGGTGTCAACCACTGTGAACTACTCATGATCAAGAGATGAAGGAACGGATCAAATAACAAAATATGGTCATCATGAGGATACTAACAATTTCATGTGAGACTACTTACGGTATTTAACTTGAATGACAAAAAGACACATACAAGCTACTTGCCTGAAAACGACGACGAAGACGAAGAACAGAATAACGGGAACGGATCTCGACACACGAACACATGAACAAGAGTGAGATCAACACCAACGGAAAACACGTGCTGTATACGTGTACACATGCACACAATAAGACAGTAGCAAACAACAGCAAGGGTGTCGACAGCGACGGGCGGTGGCATCGACAAGAGACGACGACGACAGTGAAAGGCGACACAGCGACGGCCTGGGGTGTCGCGGCTGCTCGAGGGATCAAGATGACGGAAGTGAGCAAGGGAAGGGGCTGGTTTCTATGGCTTGAGCAGGGGACAAGGATAGCGGGGGTGTGCAGCGGAGAGGGGAAGAGGAGAGGGGTGGTCTGCTGGCGATAACGACGAGGAGAGAGGTCGGGAGAGAGGGTCAAGAGGTAGGGTACATAACGGCTATGAAGGAGAGATATAATTAGGGTTTTGGTAATTAGGGTTAGGGAGTTTAGTAGGGTTATGTAGAGTCAATATGGGTTTGGTTGAACTGGGTTGTATCCAATAGGAAGGAAAGCGTCCAATAAGAGACAAATAGGTAACGAAATAGGTTTAATCAATAAACAAGGACAAGAACAAATTTGTAGATCAAACAAATGGGAATGTAAAGCTGAATCAAACAGAAATGAATCACAAGGAGAACAACAACATACAATCAAAAGGAACAAAAAGAAATACAATCAGAAATAAAACAAAATAACAAGAAATTTAATTAAATACAAATAAAAATACAAAAAAATGAGTAACAGGGGTTACACTGTTAGATGGTTAATTCAAATATTGAGGGAATGACAAGATAAGGATCCCGACGGCAATATGAACAACGCACAGACAAAACCACATGCAACCCGTGCAAAACAGCACACATCAACAACAACTACTCAGCAAGAGGCACACAACAGCAACCAGTAGATCCTCCTTCTCCCCAAAATAATAAACAACCACTATCCAAAATAGCAAACGACGGTCCTTCAACTTTTGAACATCAATAGCAACAGGGCAAAGAGAGTGCGCGTAGCGGGGACAGCTGCTCGATGGTGGGGCTGTGCGCGGCGACTGGGGCGAGGGTGGTGGTGGTGTTGGGCTGGACGACGAGGAAGACGAGGCGACGAGAGGGAGGTTCGAGCAGGATGAAAATGTTGACGAAGGTTGATGGGTTCGATGTTGGCTCTGTTTCGGGGAGAAAACAGAGGAAGGAAGAGATGCGGGGTGGTGACGATGATGGCTGCGACCGTCGTGGATGAAGGCAGCAGCGGGTTCAACACTTTGCTATCATCGTCAATAACAATAAAGATAATAATAATAAGATTGTATAAAATAGGAATTGGGGTTTAACAAATTCATTAAATTAATCTAAATAGCAATAAAACATTTGCTTTGGGCTCAAATATAAATAACCGATCATTTAGGATTATAAACCAAAGTTAAAGTACACCACTATTCGAAAATAAATATAATTGTTAATTTGAAGATACTTTAATATAAAATCCAAAATCGAATTTAACACATAACGAATTTATAAAAATTTGAAATACAGAAAATACCCAGAAAATATGTATTTGCGGGACTGGAGGTTACACCTTTAGCCTAATGAATAGTCATACTTTGATTGATTTGTGTGCTGAGATTTTCCTCTTTTTTCTTCACATGTGTGTGTGTGAGCATAACAGATTATTAGGGTTTGTGAGAAACCCTAGATCCCCAACCCCATCTTCAACAACTACCCACACCATCTTTCTCTCTCTTCTCTTCCTCTTCCCAAAACACATCTAACCTATCGCCCTTCTTCTTCCCCACTGCCATCGCTAGCCCCTCTCGTTCCCTCTCCCCGACGCCTCTCACACACCCGTCGCCCCCTTTCTCTCCTCTTCACCATCTCCATCACCCATGATCCTTATCAACTCCAACACCGCTTTCCTCTGCCACCTCCACTACCCGCCACTCACCGACAACAGCCTTTGCTGCCATCTTCCCGACCACCGACGACGGCATCCCCGACTGCCTCCGCCACCACAACCCATCCCGAACAGCAGCAAGCAACCTTTGCTACCTTTGACTCCAATAGCACACCCGAGATCCTTGTCCTCTCACTCCATGATGGCGATTCCACCCATCAAACTTGTAATACCCCGATTTTTCATTTAATGAAAAATTATTTATTTTGCACGTAGTGTGCACGTGCAATATTTTTGGAAAAATATTTTCATCTTGATGAGTATAGATATTTAAACATGTGCTTTTAATTATTTCTATATAAAAGCCTTCTTTCAATTAGACAAAAAGCCTTTTTCTTAAAGCCCAAAATTTAATTCATTTATTTTATTTTAAAATTATTATTTTGGCCCATAAACTAAGCCCATGAGTTAATTTATTTTTTTTTAAAAAAAAACAACTTGTAATGTAGAATACAATTTAAAGATTATTTTTATACAAAATTTAATGTACAAATTTTTTGGAGACCAAGTTGCATGCACGTGCATTGCACGTACACGTGCAAAGCATCACTAGCATGGCCGGTTGTGAAGTTTGGAGGGAAATCAAATTTTTGAGTGGAGCCATGGGGTGATGGTTATTTGATCATGGGTAGTTAGTGTAACTCCTCCTTAAATCTAAGCCATTTGTTCCTAACTCCTACTTCAATCTTAGCCATCCATTTCCCTAGATTTTTAGTATAAATACCCCCCCCCCCTTTGCCTAGTATTCTTGTACAAATTAATTCTTCCAAACCTATAGTTAAAATACATTATCTAGTAGTTTATTTAGTGAGTAAAAGATTGAGAGATTGTGTGGGATTGTGCTTGCATCAACAAGAAGAAGGAGAGGTCGGTTATCAAAGGAAGTGCTCTCGGGTTGGTGTGCTCGGGTTGGCTTGTGCGCGCGTGTCCAAGGAGGAGGATCGTTCGTTTGCAAGGACATTCGTTTAGGAGGTTGCTAGTTGTATATTTCTCTCCATTTAAGGTGGGTAAATTTTCCATGTTTCTAATTAGGAATGCATGCTAGATTAAATTGAATGAATGAAGCATGAAAATGATTAATAAGAGTACACATTTAATTGGAAAATGACTTATTGATTGATTGCTATATGGATGTGCAATTGTATGTGGTTCTATTAGTAAAGGCAAAATTGTGTATGAATTGATTATAGCCATAAATTATTGAAGAAAGTTTCATTATCTACATCACAAATTATGTACACAAAAGTTAGTAGATTAACAATGCTACTTTATGTGTTAAATGAATCGTTGTGTTTTATTGAAATGAATGAATTAAAATATAGATTTGTATGTTTGGTAAACGATTAAAAACAGAAATTAATATGAAGAATTGCTAGTAAAGAGATTTGAGATGTTAATTGTTAAGAAATGTCGAAAGAAGAAATGTGGTAGTTATAATGTAGAATCTGAATTAATTATCTGAAAAATATGTTTTAATTGTTAAAAAATTATTTTTTACATACTGGTATGTAAATTATGTGAGGAGGAATCAATCTGGAATTTTACAGTAATTTTTATAAAGGCAAAATGAAATGAGGATTTGTTGAATATCGAATTGTTTAAATAACAGAGAGAATTGTTTTAAAAAGAATTTTGAGTTGCATTATTGACAACCTGAGCGCGTAGCTCAAGTGGTCGGGATGGCTTTAATCGCTATAGTGGGCTTTCGGTCTGAGGTCGCTGGTTCGAATCCCTTGGGCAACACACTTTTGTTTCATGAATTTTTAAAATAAAGGATATCAGTGGCCGAGAACACTTAATGCTCTCAGCCCCTCATTCTAACGCAAATAGCGTTCGGCCTAGTGGTTGTGCCTTCGGTTGGTTTCCTTGTGGTTCTGGGTTCGAATCTCGGCTTCGGCAAGTTTGAAAAAATATTTTTTTGAATGTTTGGATGATTGAAAAATTATGGAAAAAATATGATTATTCTTCTAAAAATATATGAGACTTATGAAAAATAATTTGGGAATTATTTACATAAAATAAAATATGATTTGAGAATAAATGTGTAATTAGAACTATGGTTCTACATTGATATTTTTTTGTGAAATTATATCTTGCAAAAAGAACTTGAAATGAAGGATTAGAAAATTAATATAGCAAAGAAATAAATTATATTGTGTGATGGATATGAATAATTCTCATTGGAAAATAGGGTGAAAAATATGAAATGTGAATATTCATTTAGTGATGTGATTTCAATGTGAAATTGATATTTGATGAAGTATAAAATTCCATGTATGATTATGGACTATTGAACAATTTAGAGATCATGCTATTGAAAAAGAAATCTGTTATGATTATGAAAATGAATTTATGAGTTGGAAATGCTCAAATTGGAAATTGTGAATTGGAATTGAAACAAAAGAGTAGCTAAGTCTCCCCAGGCATTTGGAATGAAATGAAATGAAATTTGAAATGAAAGACCAAGGTTGGTCATGTTTGAATAAATGAATAAGTCCGGTTTAGTGGAGAGGCTAACTCTGGAGTTTTGATTTTGTTCATGATTCTAATAAAAACTAAGGGTTAGTACATAGTGAAGACGTGATGAAAGTGAGAGAAAAACACAAGTATGAGAGTTAGAGTTTACGGTGCGGGTGTGTAAGCCACAGAATGCATGCTTGATGAGTCAAGACATGGCGTGGGCATAACTCAGTAATGATCGGACTTTAGCAACGCTTGTGGGATGTTTGGTGACTGCAAGAGGATCGTGTACCATGAAGGAGGCTGAATTGCCACAGAATGCATGCTTGACGAGTCAAGACATGGCGTGGGGTTCCCCTCCAGGTTTTCTATACACGTGCTTGTACTCATAGATCATCTAGGTTACTCACCGTAGTTACAGTAGTAGAATAAGTCATGGCGAGGGATTGAACCCTACAATGATGAAGAATGATTAAGATGCTTGCCCTCGGATCTATGTAGTATGAGATGCATAGAATCCGAACAAGTGCGCATTAGTGTCATATAATATAAATAACTGCATTAAGGACTAAGTGCACAATCACAACACGACATCAATATGGTAGTCCCTTTAGTTTGATATGTGACAAGTTTGTATTTGTTAAATATGGAAAATAAGTTATACTATTTCCGGCATAGAGATGATGGCCGTGTATAATGTTCGTCGGTTGAATAAACTGACGTACCCACAGTCTTATATGCAGGTAAGTGACATGATAAAGATTAAAGAGAAACGGATGCTTAAAGATTATTTAATGTTGTTGTACATTTATTTAAATGCTGTAATTTTTACTTCCGCTGTGCAGTGTAAATTGTAATGTTTTACTTGTAACTCTGATGTAAAGTGAAAAGTTCAAATTTCCTTGTAAAATTGTACTAAATAAAGTGGAAAGATCCTGTAGAACTCTCGAATTCAGTTGTATTTGGGATTCGGGGCGTTACAAAGCTTCAGTAATTTCTTTTCATTCTCCATTATTTGTGGTACTGCCTATCACCTCTATAATATTATCTAATTTTCTGTTGTTCACAAATATTAAGTGTGTGTTCTTCTATTTGCCAATTAGTGTACGAATCATTATTGAATATCATACTTGTTAAAAACCTTTAAAATTATTGATTGTTAGACTTGGATATTTAATTGAGACTGTTAACTTATTTAATTTCTTGAAAATTTATCAAACGAATCACTAGTTTTAATTTCTAACTTAATTGGCACTAGTTGTTGGTAAACTTAATCTTTTAATATTCTTAAAAATTTCTTTATCCAGGGTTAAGTTTATATAAGTAAAAGTACTATATATTACTGATTTTTTAAACTCATAAATTAGTCATCAATTGTACAATGTCCTATTTACTCTCTCGTATAATTTTTTATTACTTCTCTTATAAAAAAGAAAATGATAAAATTGAAAATTTCATATAAAAAGATAAATTTATGGGCATTTTAAAAAAAACAGAACATCTCTTCAAACATCTAAAATAGCTTATATTATTAAAATGAAAATGTTAAAATGATTTATATTTTGAAACGGAGATTGTATATAACAGGTCCATTGGTTAATCTAGTGACCGATGGATGATAAAAATCAGGAACATCGGTTCATGCTATTTATGTTATGTGGTTGATACAGTATTCCCGTCCAATCAATCTACAAGTACTGCATAGATTATCATATCCAATCAAATGAGAACGTACAGGGAAGATTAGCCAGCAACTGCATATTTATATTTATGCATGTGGTGGAATGTACTTGTTATATATAGAGCAATAGCTAGCTGTATTACAATTGTTTCAACTTCACTTGCTCCCATCATCTCGAACTGTGTTTTTTTTTGAAGGAAGAGATGGAATAATACCACTCTGTTTTATTAATAAAAGGTTAATAAAATAAACTCGGTGTATCGGGAGAAAGCAAAAGTACAGTGCAGGAAATAAAACATACTCTCCCAACAAAATCCTGGGAGGTGGGTTTAATCATTCATACAACATACAACCAAAAGTACAAAGGTCGATACAAAACATCAAGTAGCGGAGACTGCGGCTACTGAAACTCTGAAGAGTATGGAGGGCGCCATCCCCTCAGTCCAGTATCGGCCCAAACTCTACCTCCTCATCATCAAAATCTTTCACCTGGAAGACTTTGGCAATCCTCCCTCTCGCTCCTGTGGCAGCAGCTGTAGCCCAAAAAGAGATAAGATGCATGATATGAGTAAGGTTACCAGAAATACTGTTACATGAGGCACGAAAGTAAAAATTATTTCTATCTAGCCATAAGACCCATGTAGTTGCCGCAATGGCAATGTACCATGCATCTTTCATTTCCTGGCGAACCGAGGCAAATTTGGGGCCAATCCACAAATCCTCATATTCGCTGGGATAGTCACTGGTTCCTAGGGCTCGTAACACCTCTACCATAGTTGCCTTACTCCTTGGACAGTGAATAAATAGATGATTCAAATCCTCCACACATGCATGTTGCAGAAACCACAGTTGGTCGCAATCTGAGGTTGTCTTCTGGCAAGGTTCTCTCTGGTGAGGATTACATTGTTGAGCACTAGCCAGAGGAAGACCTGAACTTTAAGGGGGGTTTTCGCCTTCCATAAAACTTGGGCCCAGCTGGGTCAGCATCCTCGGTAATGAATTCGGTGATACAGGGACCTAACCGTCAAAGCTCCCTTGGACTCGAGTCCCCAGCGCATGTGATCTGGGCCATGGATACACCTTGCCCCAGTCCGTGTGATATGCGCTTGTAAATCAAGCAGTTGCTGGCATAATCCTGGAGTAAGGGTTCCTCAGAACGGTGGTCTCCAATGATCCCTCTTCTAGGTCTCAGCCACCGTTATATTTGGTCGCACTGTTTTCTCAAACAGATCTGGGAAGGTTTCCTTGAGGGAGTGGGCACCACACCACTTGTCCCACCAGAATCTGGTGGACCGTCCATTACCGATAGTTGAGGTAACTGCTGAGCTGAACGGTCCGCTTGCTTTGGCAACTCCTTTCCAGAATCGAGAAACTCTGGACCCTACTCAGAATCCTAAACTTCTCATACCTTTACCCCAAAGGAATGGTTGAATGAAGTCCTGCCAGCCTTCCCCGCTGTGGTGAAATACCTTCCACCACCATTTTCCCAGCAGGGCGAGGTTCATTTCTCTAAGGTCAATGATGCCTAGCCCTCCGTGCTTCTTTTTCATGCAAGTCATACTCCACTTAATCAGGTGGTATCCCCCCTTGTTCGAGTCTGCCCCTTTCCAGAGGAACCTTTTACGAATTCGGTCGATCCTTTGGATAACCCATTTAGGAAGCTCGAAAAAAGACATAATAAATGGGCAGATTAGACAGGATTGAATTGATGAGAACCACTCTGCCACCGAGGGAAAGCGATTTTTCTTTCTATCCGGACAGCCTGTCCCCCACCCTATCTATGATAGGGAGCCAGTCGGACTTAGAAAGCTTTCCGGGCTTGAGTGGAAGCCCTAAATATTTTATCGGGAACTAATCTGTAATACAGTTTAGAATGGTCGCATGGTCCTGTGCCTCTACACCTGATAGTGCAATGGGAATCAATGCACTTTTGTGAAAGTTAATCCTAAGACCTGGCCATACTTCAAAGCAGTAGAGGGACCCTTTAAAGCAGACTGTCTCGGACCTGTTCCCGTTACCAAAAAGTAGGGTGTCATCAACATATTGGAGAATCGTGCACCCTTTGTTAGATTGACTGTTAGCCACCGGCGTAATCCAGCCATTCCTCCGACAGTTGTCCAGCATGCCCCTCAGAACATCAGAGATGATGGTGAAAAGTAAGGGAGACAGTGGATCCCCCTGTCGAAGCCCCTTCTTGCACGGAAATGGTGGACCCAGCCGCCCATTAACCGAGATTGCCGTTTTACCAATGTATAGACACTGTTTGATCCACCTAACCCATTTATCCCCGAAGCCTCTTTCTCTGAGATCTTCCATCAAACAGTCCCAGTCAACAGAGTCATATGCTTTCTCAAAGTCTAGTTTAAGAAGGAAAATCTTAGAGTGGCCCGTATGACAGTGGTGAATGACCTGTTCTGTAGTAGCCACACAGTCCAGGATACATCTGCCCTTGATGAAACCTGTCTGACTTTTGGAAATTAAGCTATCCATTAAGCTTCCCAGGCGGATGGCCAGGACCTTTGAGATGATCTTAGCCGAGTAGTTTATGAGGCTGATTGGCCTAAAATCCCCCACCCTTGAGGATTCTGCCCTCTTAGGGATCAGCACAACTTTTGCAAAGTTGAACATGCCCAATCTGAGATTGTTATGGAAGAACTCATCCATCAACGCCATAAAGTCCCCTTTAATTTCCTCCCAGAACACCTTGTAAAACAGCATTGGAAATCCGTCAGGCCCAGGCGACTTATCCGCTCCCATATGTTTGTGGCGTGTTCCACTTCCATTTCCAAGAAATGAGCTTCCAAGTTAGAGAACGTTTGTGCTGATTCGCTCTGCCAGTCCTGCCAGAAGTCTACCCTGAGCAGGACCCTGAAATTGTTTTTTTTTCAAAGAGGCCCTTGTAGTAATCTTGAAAGGTCTTTTAGATCACCATTTTGTCTTATGATGTTCCCGAGTCCGTTTGTAATGACAAGATAAGATTGGACCTGCGTCTTGCACTTGCCACTCGGTGGAAGTAGGCCGTGTTCGCGTCTCCCTCTTTGAGCCACGTGAGCCTCGATCTTTGCTGCCATTTGGTCTCTTCCAGCTTATAAAGATTGGCGATATTTTCTCGAAGTTCTAGCAGCCTGTTCCTTTCCTCCTGTGACAGGACTCTTGTTTCCTCCAGCCTTTCTAGTTCATCAATGCCTTCCAGAAATGAGTCCTTTGCGCGCCAGATGGACGAAAATCTAGACCGGTTCCATCTACGCAGCCTGCTTTCTCAACCTGCATCATCTCGAACTATGTTTAGCATCCCCTTTCCCTCGTTCGTAGCATGTATTGTCATGATTCTCAACTGCATTTACATTTAATTAGTTGGCATCGGCTTGTGCTTTCATTCTTTGGGCTTTGGAGATGAATAAATTCAGCTCCGCATGCTGGGATCACTGGTTTAGAAAATAATCCTCCACTTCAAAATATAAGTCACACGCCTACTAAAAAAATCTCTAGGATTGAAAAAAAAAATAATATTTTTGATTTTTTAAAGCTTATAAATAAACTATCAATTGTAGAATGTTCAATTTTCCCCTAAAGTGACTTATATTTTGAAAAAAAAAAACAAAAAAAAACAAGATGACTTCTATTTTGAAACGGAGAGAGTAATTAGTCAGCTGCTATATATATTGTAAATACATGCAAACTACCTAGTTATATTAAGTATGAAACTGTTGTTTGAAACAACGGCTTTAATATAGCATAAGCATTGTTTCAAGCAACGACTTAGATGTTTTCCACACGTTTACACGCTACAATAGCATTTGCAATGAAGCATTCCTATATATCTATGTGTGTGTTGCTCAAGCAGCAAGCTAAAGCTGTATAATTCACCGGCAATGTGTGATGCTCAAGCAGCAGGATAAAGCTATTTAATATCACCGACAATGCTTAATGATATCATTCCTTTTTTCTACTTATGTATTTCCTATGCGCTAGCTATTAGACTCAAAAAGTTGTATAAACAATTAATGAAAAAATATTTTTTGAGACGGAACTAGGAATTCATAATGGTGGGTGCTAGGGATGGCAAAAGGGTCGGGTCGATCCGCGACCCACCCACGACCCTGCCCGTACAACCTGGCCCCCGAAACGACTGTTCGGGTTCGGGTCGAACCGTTAACGTTAACGGGTCGACCCGGGTCACGAAATAAACGAATCCAACCCGGTTAACCCGGCTCGTTAACCCGCCAAAAATGATATGACCCGCCCGCCAACCCGCAGGTCGACCCGCGGGTTGCGAACCGTTTGACCCGTTCGGATCAAACTTTCAACCCGCCCCGGGTCGACCGTTGACCCGCGGGTCCAACGGGTCGCCAGCACCGTTATTGTTCAACAGAGCCGTTGGCAACGGCTCTTCTAGTCGTTTTGTGTGGTTTTTTGTGTTTTTTTTTTTTTTTTTTGTGTTTTTTAATCCTATAAATACCCCCAAAACCCAAACAAAAAATTCACACCTTACTCTCTTACTCTCTCTACTATTATTAGTCAATTAATTTCAATTTGTGAACAATTGAACAAACAAGCTAGCAAGTCATATACACGATCAAATTCCGATCGTATCGAAGTCAAAATTCAACATTGTCTTCAAGTCTTCAACTCTCCTCCAACTCCAAGTGATCCAGTCATCAACTATCCTTCCAGCTCTCCTCGAGTCTTCAATTCTGAATTTCTATTTCTACTTCTATTCTTATTTTCACGGGTTTTTTTTATATACGCGTATCCACAGTGAACAGTATCAAAATTTCATATCCCTCTTCTTCAATTTTTATTATTTTTGTAGTTATAATTTTTTGTATCTTATTTGTTTGTTGGTTTTTTGATCTTCTCTCTCACAACCCTCTTGTTTTCTAGATCTTGTTTCCTTACAACCCACAGAGAAATAACTAAGGTGTAAATAATGAACATAACACAAATGGTAACATACTTCTATTTTTTTCTTTTCATTATTCATTTATTTATTTATTTATTTTTGTTTGGGGGGGGGGGGGGGGGGGGGGTTCATTATTTAAGTAAAAAAAGCTCTTATCTGGACCGTCAATTGTGATCTGAGTTTGGTTTGCTCATGATCACCTGAATCTCAATCTAGATGGCTGGAAGTCATTTAAATCTGGATCTGCATGGTTGAAAACATCCAGAAACCTACAAAAAATCTTGACAGTGGAGGTGGCTCTGGTGAAAGACCTCTGACGATTAAGTCAGGCACCCAAAATAAAGATTTTGGTTTTTAGTGGAGAAAGATTGATTATCTTTGACTGATTGAGGGATTAGGGTATTCATAGGTTAAGAATCTGTTACAAAACATAAATCTGAAATGTTTCTTTTAGAACATCTGTAATCATTGGCTATAAAGCCAAATTTTGTAATATTTGGCCAAAAAATTGTCGAAACTGCTATATTTGGGACAATAAATAAGAATTTGAAAATGATAGCTCATGAAACATGAAATTTCGTCTGTTCAAATTTTTTGCTAAATTGTATCGGACGAGAGATGAAATCTAGTTCATTTTTTTGTATTAGAACAGATGAGCCTTCATCCATCGACTCATTCAGAAAAAAATTGGACATATATATATAATTAGAATTTTATATATATCATGTGTGTTGTCCGAAACTTGGAATAAGTGGCCAAATACTATAATTAGAATTTAATTAAAATTAAATTAAGATTTAAGATTTTATTAATATTTAATTAAGATTTGATTATTTTTGTACATCCCCAACAGTGTCGGAAGTTTTGGCCTATATTTGTCGAACGAGATTTGATCCACCATCCGAGACTTGATTAAATTTCAATTAATTTTTTTTTAAAATCCGGACGATACTTGGTCTATCGTCCATCTTTTTCTTTTCTTTTTCTTTTTTTTTTTCAAAAAAAGCCATATTTTGGCTAAAACGACTATGGAAACAACCCCAAATTCCTATTTCTAAATGCCAAATACCCAAATTTTGAGTTGGGATGACTACAGATGCTCTGAAGATTCGGTTGGAGATTCCCCTGGTTAAGGGATAAGATTAGGAGATTTAACTGACAACTGCAATTAGCTGGAAATGTAATGCCCCGAATTCCAAACACAAGTAATTCATAGCAAATACATGATCTTTTACTTCAACTTCGTACAAAAATACAAAGAATTTAAAACTTTTTATTTACAACATTGTTCTTTACATCAGCACATCGGAAATAAATAAGTATAATACATATATAATAATGAAACCTCTTCAATCTTGTGACATCTCTCACAGTGACTTCAAATTCATGCCAAGACTAATTCTGCAACTAGAAAAATGTAGGCACGTCAGTTGCATACAACTGACACAATGCTATAATATAACGATTCTTCTACTTTAGCAAACACAAATTTGAATGAAAACCGAAAAAGTGACTATCTTAGTCATGCCAGTGTATGATATGACTTAATGCCTAATGGAGAGATTACACTACGATGACACTAATGCATACTTGTTCGGATTCTATGCATCCCATACTACATAGGTCCGAGAGCAAGCCCTTATCATACTCCTTATTATAGGATTCAGTCCCTCACCATGCAACCTACTACTATTAGCACTGTCACATTTACCCAATATCCGGACCCAACATTTAACTGGAACCGACCTGATTTATACGGGTCCGGGTCCTGGTCCGATTAAAATAGAACAGACCCGGACCCGGACCCGGACCCGGACCCGTTAAAAAGTACCCCAAAAATATGAAATTTGAATAACAGAGTTGTAGGTATATACATGTAAATGTGTAAATATTATATTTATTCATACTTAAGTACAAAAATTATTGAAACCGTAGGGTATCTGGTGCAAAAATACTTAAGTGCAAATATTTAATCCCCTCTACCGGACCCGACAGGTCAATTTTTTTAATTAGGACCCGGACCCGGACCCGATTCTCGCAAGTCTGGGTCCGGGTTCAATTGTTGGACCCGTGAGGAACCGGGTTCGGGTCCGGGTAGTGGAGGACCCGACCAGATAGGACCCGATAGCAACTCTAACAACTATGACTACTACAAGATTTAGATACTTTGCAAGTATTGGTTCTCACTCTGGAATACTGGAGATCAATCCCACTCCACGGATCATTCTGTAGCCAATTTCATCCATCGTCCCAAAATACTGGGGATTGTCTCACTCCGCAAGTCATCCTGGAACCCTCATTGCACAAAGACCCCATGAGTGTCACTCTCGCCCCGGAATACTGGAGATCAATCCCACTCTGCAGATCATTATGTGGCTTATTTCATCCATCGTCCCAGAATACTGGAGATTGTCTCAATCCACGAGTCATCATGGATTCCATAACTCACGTTTGCTCTTATTTCATCATATCTCCAACTAGTGCCTGACCTTATGTTTAATTTGTAGTTATTAAGACCTAGAGCTAGTTTACCAGCCGGGTTTAAATAAAAACACTGAAAATGTTAGCCCACACTGGCTACTTCTCAAAGAGAAAGTTAACCCACACTGGTTATTTCTCAAATTTCATATATCAAAATCTGCCGATATTCTGGGTCCCGCTCACTCTAGAACAAACAACCATCTCAAAAGAGATCACATAGGTTATATCTAACCTCATATAAAAATTTCCATTCATTAAATATCTTTTAACTTCTTTTATCCATTCTCTTTATGTTTATTATCAATTATGAAGTAACCAACTTCTTATAGCAACACTCAATAACACTTGATGAGTAAAAACCCTTATAAACATCACATGTTTAAGATTCCAACTTCATCATTTAATTATCTCTTAATTTCTCATAAGTTACATCTTACTAACATTCCAATTTTAAATCCAATTTTATACGTTGTAAATGTTTTTGAACAACTGGATAAAACACCTCAACCCAAATGGTATTAAAAAAATCATATAAATTCCAATACTAGTGCAAATATAGATTTATTAGTTTCATAGGAATCATAAATGAGTTACTAAAATTTTGTAGTTAAGATCATCTAAAATCATCCTCAATTACTTCGTCTAAATTCATTTGCAAAAACAATATGTTCAAAATCTGAAAACTGCAGTTCATGCTACTTGTAAAAATAATAGAAAATTCTATACTTTATGAAACTTTGTGTTATTTAGATCAAATTAATAGTATAAAAGTCTATTATAACTTTTTAGTTATAAGTTTCTCCAAAATATTGTGTCTATAACCCTGAATTCTTTGAAATATACAGTCGGGTCGAAATGTTATACAGACTGTCACTGTTCAAGCTTGTGAAATTCATTATAAATTCAGTTCTTCATGATAAAATTGAATTCTTAGACTTTAAAAAAAGGTTAACAAGTCTACATCAAGTTCTTAGTTCCGACTTCTCTCAAAATACTGCATCTAAGATGCCAAAATGATCAAAATCCGAAATGTGTACAAATTTCCAGCAACTAGTCAACTGCCAACTAGTCCAAATTTTGGATTTTATTAAAATAGTAAACAATATCCAAATATTATGAAATTTTAAGGGGATGTTCTTGACATATACGGGGTGCTCATATAAAAATTTTAGCTCTAGATTTCATCTAGTTTAATATTTATGATTTTATGAAGTGCAACTAAACTTAAAATAGAACCTTATGAAAATGCCACCAAATCAATCATATCATAATTTCACACATTCAATGAACAACAAATAATCTAAACATGAATACTCAATCTACATAAATTATCATGCATCAAACAATTCACACATGTGAAGCATTCTACTAATAAAACTATATTAGAAAGTTGAAAAAATACCCACATCAATTGTAGAATTCATAGTAGTAGAACTCTTAGAAAATAATGCTCCAAAGCTCCAAGCTCCCTAAAAAAATGGCGGGCACACAAGCTCTTCTCCCTCTTTCTCATTTTTGTTTTTGTTTTGACTTGAGTTGTTCATCACAAAAGTATGGACTATTTATAGAAAAATTGTGTGGTCAAAATAGCTCCCCACTTTCCAAAATAACTCCCCACCTCCCACTAACTCGCACCACTCTCCTTCATTCTCAACCATGATAAGAAACACATGCACGTGTAGTCAATGTGTGTGCACACTCTTCATACAAATTTTATTATTAATTTTTATTAGGTTATTTGTGTGTATTACACATGGCAAGTTTACCAAACTAACTATATTTTAAATATACACTTAAGTGAAAAAAAAAATAATCATGGACTTTAAATTTGTAATTAATTTTTAGTGGGCTACAAAAATAGATTTAGGCATAGTGGATTTTAATTAAAACAAATCACATAATTGTAACTAGAAAAATTAGAAGAAAAATATTCATGACTCAAGAAAATTTTGGGGGATCAACATGTGCACAAAATTTTACATGCAATGCACGTATCAATACAAAATAATTTTGAGAAAACGAAAAACAGTCAAAATACAAAATACGTAGAAAATGTATATTAATAATGTTACGGATATTTTACATAACGGTAAAACATACATAATCGACACGTGTATTGAAAGCACGTGCAATGCACGTAAAAACACAAAGATTAAAATAAATATTTGAGTTGGCCCAAAATAGGATACAAATGAATTTTACGAGGACAAAGAATGTATAAATAATTGAAATACAGAAATGTGTAGGATATTTATATCAAAATACGTTACGGATATTACTCATAACAATACAAAATATATGTGCGTAACACCCATGAGCAAAATTGTCATAACTCAATTTTGCGGGGTGTTATTGGAAATCTATCTTTCTTTAGTTGTAAGTAAGTCATAATTGTGGATCTAGTTGAGCTGATGGGCATAAAAACGGCCCATGCCCTTCTAGTGGACCTACTATTGCTGAAAAATTAATTTTCTGCCCCGAGAAGCTTTGAGATGTGTGTCATGATCGAGTTGCTCCGATTTAACCCATATCATAAGGCCTCTACTCTTGAAGGTTGGATATCTGAACCTTCAAGGAGTAATTTGTTCTGCTTCGTGCGATCAGGAGAGCATTTGTGATATTCGGGGACCCCTGGAGTCTTGTTCGGAGACATTTAACTTTCTTCCTGGATTTTAAGAATTTTAATTAACTTTTCCAACATTTTAATTAAAAAAATGTTAATTTTCCTGAATTTATAATTACTTCTTGAAATTTTTTAATTAAATTCATTAAATTTATTATTTTTTCAGAATTTTTTGTTACTTTTTAAAAATTACTAATAATTTTTTTTGAATTTTTAATTAATTTTATGAATTTAGTTTTTGGAATTATTAATTAAAAAATCAGAAGGGCCGCAAAATTTGAGCCATCAAGTGGTCGGTTCAGTGGGAGTGCATATTAAGGCGATTAGATGACCGGAAATCGACAAAAGCAATGAGATCCTCAAACAACATTTTTTGTCATTTTGTGTGCCTGAGAGTTTGCTGATGTCAGTTGTCGTCATTTTCTTGTTGTCTTGTGCACTAAGGTGGTGGGCACGAATTTTGAGCCAGATCAGGCGTTGGATTATTGGAGTGTGAAAATTGAGGCAATCAGAAGGCTGGAGACCGGCAAAAGCACTGAGCTCCTCGAAAAACTTTTTTTTTTCATTTTGTTCATCGTGGTGCTTGCTGATGTAATCTTCTTGTCATCTTGTGCGTTGGGGAGGTGGGCGCGAAAGTTGAGGCGATCAAACGGTCAGGAATAAACAAAAGTGGCAAGCTTCTCGAACGACATTTTTTGTAGTTTTGTATTTTCCTACGTATTTATTAATTTTCAGTTATCTACTAGTTCCTTTCTTTCTTCTTGGACTATAGCATATACTACATTATCTTCTCTAGTTATCTATTAATTCATGTGAAGACCCATAATCTCAGCCCGTTCGAAATTACTGAGTAGAGATTTTTGATTTGATTTCAACCCTTCAATTTCAAAACCCTAACCCTAATTGATCCCAACCATAACTCCCTAACCCTAATTATTTTCGCCCACCTAAATTTTGCTGCTTTACACCATCTACGCAGCCAACCCCCTCCATTCTCCTTCTCATCTACTTCAATCCCCACACAATTACTCCATCTCCATCTAATTCCCACTCATCACCTCCTATATATATATATATATATATATATATATATATATATTAAATCACCTCCATCTTCAATACCGAAGAACTAACTCCTTCCAACTCTATTCTTAATCACCTCCATTCAAATCCACTGTCTCCAACTCCACTCCCGAACTTCAACAACCCCTCAAGCACAAACTCCACTGTCACGCTCCCTTTTTCTACATTATAACCTCCATCACCTACCACTGTAAACCTGACCCCCATTGTTCTTACCACCCAACAACCACCTCTGCTTCCTGTTGCCCTCACCAACCGACCACCCCATCATCACCTTGCTGCCATTCTCCAACCCGCACACCACCAACCTCAGTCTTCAACAACCCTAACACCAGCACCACCACTGCCTCAACTCCATCTTCAAACTCAAACAACACCACCTCCTCGAACACCTTGCTGTCGTCACCTCGCTGTCATCGCTTTCTGTCCTTGTGGTCGTTGCTTGCTGCCGTAGTTGTTGTCGTTGTTGCTGTCGTCGTTGCCCTTCTTGCCAGAAGCCAAGCATAAGTAACGAGTCGTGAAGTTCTTACGCACACGAAAAATTAGTATTCGAACAAGGCAAGCGTCATGTCTCTCTTTCTTTCTTGAACTCCTAGCAAGTAGCTCTTTATTGTTATTCAATTTATCATAACATCTAATTCTATTATTGTTTCGTCATAAAATTCTATACTTGATTCATCGGCGAATTCTATTCATAGTTTCTTTTCGTGCCATGTTAGTTGATAAATTTAGACCTTTCACTGACGGAACGACTGACTTTGTACTGAGATTAGACACAATTTTCTGTAACCAAAGTTAGAGTTATATATATATGCATGTTGTGTCCCTTCAAGTGTATAATCCAGAATATCATCCGATTTTGCAACCTATTTATAAATTGTGAAATATCAATGTTTAGTACTAACACGTTAAAATTCCAGATTATTGCTTGTGTACCAGACCTTTAAAGAACTGAATGATAGTCATATCCACTGGACTTAGAATCTGTCGAGTGATGTAACCCCCATTTTCAACTATACGGATTTGTATTTTATTTCTTAATATTTTTGTATTCTTATTTTCCATATTATTGTATTTCGATTTTCTACATTAGTTCTTGCTTTCATAATTATTTCTGTTTTCAAGCCCAATTCACCCTATGGTTGTAAGCTCATTATAAAATTACTAGTTCCTCCTATAGCCATTCATTTTATTTCTAGCCCAACCAATTTTATTGCAATTAATTTCTTATATTCTAGTGAAGCTCAACTCAATTATTTATTCTATTTCTTGTGTAGCCCATATCCACAAGCTCACACAACCCAACAAATCATGACAAATTCCCAATCTCTTCATCTTCTATAACCTGCATAACTCCCCTCCTAATTACAACCAATTATAATCCATTAAAACAAATCATAACCTACCCCCACTAGCCCTAAATTAATTATCCCTATTAAACATCCCCATTATAATATTATTAATATACTCTATTATAATTCCCCCCCCCCCTCTTCTTCTTCTTCATCCCTGTTCTGAACCCGACACCCAAACCCATCTCCAACCCCGACTGCCCCTCCACTGTCGATCACCACTGCAACCACCGAGCTTCATCCCCAAACTCCACTCCCTCATTGCCGCGGAACCTTTGCATGCCCACCTCCTCCTTCTTCATCCTCCTTCACCACCATTGCCGACCACCTATTCTGCCCCCGAACCTTTGATAGCCGAAGCCCCACGTGACCACCACCGCCATCTTCTTCCTCCTCGTCGAGCCACCCTCGACGCACGCTGGAGCAAGCACCGTCATCACCTCGCTGCCACCCCATTGCGGCCATCACCGACCATCGACTGAACCTCCAACACCACCAAACACCACCAAGCACCACCATTGCAACCCCTCGCATGACCACCCCGTCACCCCCCGCTCACTGTCCTACTGTCTCGCTGAATGACTGCAGCGTCGCCGTCGACTGTCGACCGTCGTCCACCACAGCACCCCAGAGTCTCCTTGCTGCTGTTGCTTTTGCTGTCATTACTATTCTGTGGTTTGTACATGTTGCCACCGTGTGTTGCTGCCGGGACACTCGTTCCCGTTATTCTTTCATATTCAGCATCATCATTTATAAGGCAAGCATCCCCTTGTACACTCTTTTTACTCTCGTACAAGCACATTATTTGAACTTCGCAAGTAGTTTCCCTCTTTTATATCCATGTTAATCTTATTCATTTTCTGTCGATTATTGTTGAATTCAAAATTCCATCGTCATCGTCTCATTCGACTTCCATCAACCCAAGAATCATAGAAAATCAAGAGAAACCATCCATACATGCATATACCACACAAACACAAACTAGAAGCACGAAATTATACAAGAAAGAGTGATGGAATGAGTTGTATTTATATATCATCAAATGATTATATTCATAGTTAAATACCTCTGATGTGCTAATGTTTGTCATGCTAATATTAGAAACCATACTGATTTCTAGATGTGGATGTATGCTCACTTCTAATCATAAAACTACATATTTGTAAACAATAATCATTAAAACCAACATAGCATGTTTATGGCCTGCTGGTCACTCCAACATGGACTGAGAATTCAACCTAATTACTGATGATATTATATAGAACTTATTAAATAGAAATTGTAGCATACTGTGTCTAGTTTCTAGAACAACTGACGGATCCTCATTCTGCCTTACAGATTGCAAAATATGTAGTTTTTACCACCGTACTATCGTAATTCCAGATTCACTATTTTATAATTATATTGTCATATTCAACTCATTGAAATAGTAATTTAACGTAAGAGTTAAGATCTAAAAATTGCTGGAATGTTAATGAACACTTTCAAGAACTAAATTATAATTTTTGTAAGAATTTTAATTAAGTGTTTAGTTGAATTATACATATAATAACTTGATACTGAGTTATTGTCTAAACAGTAGACTCATAAATAATCAACCAGTAGACATAGTTACTTTAGTCGGAATGCATCGTGTGATTATGCGTTGGAACCGTCAGGGAGTCTAGTTTCTAGAACTTCTGATGAAACCTGATTATCTTTTCCTTAGCAGCAGGAAATTTAGTTTTTGTACAACAACGTATTGCTGTTCATAATTGTATTTTCATGCTTTTAATATAAATGTATTAAATTTTGCATCTAATGAATTGCACAACATACCATTCATTGTACATTCTTTGATACCTCATTGATACCATTTCTTGACACCGTTCCATCGATTACATATGCATGATTCATTGTAATAAAATAATGACAAGACAGAGTAAAAACGGAATGACTTAGTAGTGAAGATTATAGGAGACTATACTCGGAGGAGGGGCCCTTTCCCATACTAATTACTGATATTGATTACCGTTTTATCGATTGATTGCGGATTACTGACTACAGTATCCAAATTATCGTGTACTTAACCGTTACTGATTACTGTTTACTGTGTACTATGCCGAGTGCATGAACCTATAAGATTCACCACTATAGTCGAAACTTTCACTTGATTGTATGTACCCGAACCTGTGGTATGAGACGTAGTATTGCGTGCATCAGATAGATTAATAAAAGACCGATAGACATAAGACTGAGCATTGACACTTGCATTTTGATCATTGTTTATCATTTATCGACCATTGATTATTGATTACTGTTTATCGATCATTGATTATTGAATATTGACTACCGATCATTGCATTATTACTGTTTATTGATCATTGCGTTATTGTTACTGTTTATCGATTATTGCATTATCGACTATTGTTTACCTACCCATGCCTTCTTGATCATGTTATCGCTTGTTATTTATTGACTCTTATATCATTTCAAATTTCTTGTTCTTGATATATCGTCCTTCTATTGTTTAACGCTTGCCACTACTTGCGGCCCGTAGCTTACTTTAACGGGTACCATCTATCTTTTCTTTGAATTAATGTTTATACAGGTACAGATGATGAGATACTGAAGGAACTTTGGTGCACTGTTTACTATGTGCATATTCTCGCGTATATTGTAAGTTCTTGTATCTCAGATATTGGTCATTTATGTTATTATTTGTAGCGCCTCAGATCCCCATTCTGGAAATCTGAGACCCTACTCCAGGAGTTGTACTTCAAAATTGCCACAATCACAGAAAAGTACAGGAAAATTAAAACTTTTATTCCACATAAATGTTACATTTACAAGTGTTACAGTATCCCAAATAAAAATTACAAGATTTACAAGTAATATAATAACACTTGAATATGTCCCTTGGATGCTTGGACCAACTTGAGCTCTACCGTACCTGTGAATCGGCTCCGGACACCTACAAGGTGGAGAATGACAGTACTTCGACTGATGTAATACTGATAATAACAGCGATCTCCAAACTAACAATCACAACCATAATTTTATGCAAAAGAGAAAAGTGATGTGACAAACTAAGGGGTTAATGGATTCGGGTTATAGTGTTGTTGTATGCCATGATCCTGCAGCTAGATGCACCAAACACATGCCTACTTCTAATGCAAGAAAGACTTTGGAGAACACATGCATCCCATAATACATATGTCCCCAAATTTAGCAGTCTTTCTCTACAATTCAGGGATTCAAACCCTCACCATGCATCCTACTCTTGTACTCAACCTGTTCCCACTAGATTTTCGTGTCTGAGGAGGTTGCAGTCATTCGGTCTTGTCCCGTAGTGCAGTCCCTAAAGCGGTGGTTGTGTTTGACACTTAGTACCTGCGCATGGACCTCACTCAAAAAGCCGTGTTAAACCTTCCGGTGCAGTACCATGTACCCAATAACCTTCTGGTACAAGGCCATGTACCCAATGATGTCAATGTTTCACATATAAACAAAACCCATGTGCATAGAAACATGACGGCCTCGAGGGTCAAATCCTCCTATCCGACAGGAGCTCCTCCCGTTCCTTACCCTAGCTCTTTGGGAATTAACAGATCGAGATACGAGACCGCGAACTCAGCACCTGAGAACCGAATCCGTATCCCTACGACTGGAAAAGTACAATACCCTATAATGTTCTGCTAGTACTAATGCAATCTACAAATCCCTAATACATCCCTCTTAACCAAGACTCACTATAACCATTCAGGTAAAAGATTATTTCAAAAACTCTGCCGATCGACCACTGGCCCCGGCGACGCATGTTCCGCTTGCCACTTCCCCTAGCTTGGAATAGTCCATCACCATGGCCCGTGTTCATCCTTAACCGGCATGAATACAACTTTACGGCACTAACTCGGATGTCCAACGTCTCGGCGGAAGTTCTCATCTAAGGTCGATAGACGCAGGGTATCACCTACCTTAGTGACTAACTCGAGTCACAAAATTTCTCCACAGGAGTCACACCAAAAAGACCAGCAAAAGACACCACTCATCCCTAAACAGTGAGTCATCAACTCTTAGGTACACAAGGGAATGGTTCTCTCAACACTTAGTCAAAACCATGACTAAACAACTAATGGTGTTTTGCCTGAAACTTAAAAAGATCATAACTCCCACAATACAACTCAGATTTGGGTGTTCAAACCTAATCTAGAAAGGTAAAGACCTAGGCTACAACTCTCTAGTTGATCATCACCTTTGATTCAATCATCTAAATCCTCAAATTAGACTCACAAGCCTTAGCCTGTGTACTTCCCGTACACTGGCTGTACCTTACCGATAGCATAAAACTTTACCTGTTCATCGGAATGATACCAATCTAGATACTGTAGAAAGGTGTGAATGTCCTCCACAACTTTCTAGTTGATCACTAATCCAGATTATATCATTTGATCATCCTAAAACAGACATTACTCCCAGGTATACAGAACCACATATTAAGCCATACTCAAACAGAGCCTTCAGCTGAAAACCTGGTTTCTGTACAATCTTAAAAAAATCATATTTAATGATCTAGTCACAGAAATTTCTTCAAATAAGACTTGTTGGAAAGCTTTAGATGCCTACTACAAATTCCTAGTAGAACACTCCCTCAAATTCTGCTCTTACTGAGCCTCAAAAGTACCATCTTATCAAAGTGTCACAACTGACTGAGTTAAGCACAATACATGCTAAAATATCCATCATAAACCGCATACTGGTCAAATGGTCACTATATTTGCATTACAGAAACTAGATATTTGCATTACAGAAACTAGACATCATTATGAACAACATGCAAAAAAGATTCATATCCAAATTCCAAGTGATGAATGAGTTCTCCCAGTTACAAACATGCATAAAAATTCTGCTGTTCTTCAGTTACAGTTGTTACCGCTAAATCTGGTGTGGGGGCAAACAGATAGTATTTGTGGATTCTTGGAAAACCTGAATAGCAAACCTGAACCTGTTCTGTTGGAGTCTGACTGCTGACTCCTGCCGTTCACCTGCAAATAGTGCGAGACACCGGGGTTGATCCCGGTGACGCACCCTCCGACGCCCAAGCCAGTAATCAGGGAAGATTATGAAAGAGCGTAAATTGGCAACAGATTGATTACCTCTTAATGGTGATGGATGGGAGGTATTTATAGCTGCCGTTGGGGTCAGATTAGGAATGTAATCCCTGTGATCAGATTAGGAATGTAATCCTTAATCCCTAGTGAAAGGATAGATGTGAATCAGGGCTGTTGATTAGTATTAATCAGAAACCCTAATTCTATCCTGCTGGTCCGGGCTCATTTCGGGTTGGAACCCGTACCCAGTTGAGGTGGATCCGTTCGTGGGTTATTGGGCCGTGAAGAAAGACCTAGTTCCCATTTCAGACCCGTTTGTAGGTGAAATTACCGTTTTACCCCTGAGCTTTAAGATTCGTGTCCGATGTGAACGGTCCATATTTAATCCTATTTTTAGCCATATCACGAGCCCCCCACTCCTGGAGACTGAGTTTTACAGTCTTCGAGGAGTAGTTCTGTTGTTCTAATGGCGTACGGGATTTTATCGGTGTTCTTAAGGGAGTTTGGAATCTTGCTCGGGGTGTAACGGTGTTATTCTGGGCTTGTTAAATATCCAAAAATATCTTCAGAATTTTCTGGATTTTGGTGATTTTTCCAGATTTTTCTAAATTTTTTCTCATTTTTTGAATTTTTTATTCATTTTCCAAATTAAATAATTAATTATCGAAAATATTAATTAATTATTCTAATTTAATAATTATTTTTCCAGAATTTTAAAATAATTTTTTCTGAATTAATAATTATTTTTAGAATTTTTAATTAATTTTTTTCGATTTTTTAAATATTTTTTCCGATTTTTTTCAATAATTAAAACAATTAAATAAATAAATAAATTAATTAAATATTACCTGGACACGTGGCCCATTTCTGAGCGTCGATCATGATCAGATGTGTGCGCATCGCGAGACAGATCACGTTCTGGACATGTTGTGCGTTTCTGAGCGTCGATCGTGTCGTGACGCGATTTTTGAGAAGATTGGACGGTGCGTGTAGGTCGGCAGCATTTTTCTCCAATTTTGAGCTCGGATTGCATGTTGCACGGAATCCGAGCAACTTCGCGCACATTTCGCGCAGCTCGGCGTCCGACCTCGCGCACATTAATTTTTTTTCTCCTTTTTTCTCTCCCGCCCAGTTCTTTTCTTTCTCTCTTCCGCTCTGTTCTTTCTTCTCCTCCGACCGTCTTCTTCTCTCCTTCGACCATCCCTTCGCTCCCGAGCTCGTCTCGTCATGAAGCTCGGTGAAAGAGCTCGGCGATGGAGTCGAGAGGAGGCGTCGAGCTCGGTAAGGAGGAGAGAGCGCTCACCGATGGCTTGGCGAGGGAGAAGCTCGAGCTCGGAGGTGGCGAGGAATGGAGGCGAGGGTGAGGCCAATCGTCGGAGCTCAGCGACTCGTCAAGGCGGTCTCGAGCATGACGATGCTGGCGAAGAGCTTGGAGCTTGGTCATGGGATTTCGACGAGAAGGAGAGCCCGGTTCGATTGGTTCGGCGAGGTCAAGCTCGGCATGGAGCTCAGTGCTCGGCAGCGCGAGGGGTCTGTGGAGCTTGGAGGTATGGAGGAGAGCTCGACGAAATGGCGGCGAGGTCGAGCTCTGTAACGGAGTGAGGGAGAAGTTCGGAGCTCGTTGACGAGAGCTTGACGACGGAGGGGGTGAGGTCGACGAGGGGAGGAGCTCGGTGAAGGGAGCTCGGCGAGGTCGAGCTTTGTGTTGAAGGAGCTTGGTTCTTCTCTTTTTGGTTTTGGCGGGATAATGGGGAAGAAGTGGGTGACGTGGGGTTCGGGTTTAGGCCCCTAACGGGTCCGAACCCGACCCTTGTGCTCTTTTTTTTTCCGGTGAATCCGAGCACGAATTTTAAGGCAAATTTTTTGGCCATTCGGCAGCTCGTTAGGGCAGTGGCTCGGATTGTAGATCTGAGCTATGTGGCTCGATCTGGACGGTTGATCACGATCGTGGCGCGAATCACGAGACGAGAGGCTCAAATTTCGAGAAAACGTTATCTTGTCGTTTTATGGAGACGTGGCGCGATCTGAGCCGTTCATCACCTTTTGCACGATTTTCGCAAAAATCCAATGGTTGGAGTTGCTCGGTATCGTTTTTCTTCAAGTGTGGAGCTCGGATTGGCACTTGCTCGGAATCCGAGCATCTTACTTGAGTGGGTCGGCTCGGGTTGCTAGTCATTCGGCGCAGCTGTATTGCGATCCACTTTCCTGGTGCTACGGAGGTCCGATCGGGGCGTGTGACCCCTCATTTCGAAGCTAACTCGAAGATCTACAGCTTCTCTTTAGGAGCGTGATGAAGATTCACCCTCCTTCATGGTCAAAATAGCCCCGCAACATCCTTGTCTTCATGAAGTTGAGGTGTGTTTTGGTCTTGGGGATTTTTGAAGAGGAGCTCCACTCCTAGGGGCGGAGAAGATGTGCTAGGAAGACCCTTGTAAGAGCCATGGGAAGACCCATCCTTTGAGGTGAGTGCAAGGAGCAACTCTGTAGGAGAGTTTTGAGCTCCGATCTTGCTTAGAAGAGGCCTGCTTTGGGGGCGAGCGGAGTGAAATGCTCGACTCTAGGAGAGAGCTATTTGTGAGACAAGTGTGAGAAGGAACTCTAGGAGAGGGTTGTGCTCCAAACTTGTTGAGAAGGGGTCCGCTTTGGAGGCGAGCGGAGTGAAGAGCTTGACTCTGGAAGAGAGCTATTGTGAGACGACTGTGAGGAGGAACTCTAGGAGAGAGTTGTGAGCTCGATCTGAACTGTTGGATCTCGGCACGGATCTCGAGGTAGGCTCAGTTCCCAAGAAAATACTATCTTGTTGTGTAGTGGTGCTGGCACGATCTGGGCCGTCCGATCGAAATCTTATGCGAATTTTGAGGGGAAATTCGTTTTTCTCCAATTCGCAGCTCGGATTGGCACCTGCTCGGAATCCGAGCTATCCTCTTGGTTGTTGAGGTCGGATCGCCTGTCGCTCGGGTTTTGGTTCCGAGGAATGGGAGAGTCATTTGGGAGACGAGTTTGAGGAGTAACTCTAGGAGAGAGTTGTGAGCTCCGAACTCGTTGAGAGGAAGTCTGCCTTGGAGGTAAGGGAGCGAAAAACTTGCCTCTGGGAGAGATCCATTTGAGAGACGAGTTTGAGGAGGAACTCTACGAGAGAGTTGTGCTCCGAACTCGTTGAGAAGAGGTCCGCTTTGGAGATGAGCGGAGCGAAGTGCTTGACTTTAGGAGAGAGCCATTTGAGAGACGAGCGTGATGAGGAACTCTAGGAGAGAGTTGTGCCCCGAACTCGCTGTTTAAGTGAGAGAATCAACGGTTGTAGGAGCAGTTCCAAATGGCGAACCACTTCTAACTCGCTTACGAGCAAGTTAGTTGAAGCGGAATCGAGCCAAATGTTGGACTCCGAACTCGTTATTAGAGGGAGGATCAACGGTTGTGGGAGCAATTCCGAATGGCGAACCACTTCTTACCCGCTTATGAGCGAGTAATTTGAAACAGAATCGAGCCAAGTGTTGGACTCCGAACTCGTCGTTTAAGATAGGTTCAACTGTTGTGGGAGCAATTCCGAATGGCGAACCACTTCTTACCCGCTTATGAGCGAGTAATTTGAAGCAGAATCGAGCCAAGTGTTGGAATCCGAACTCGTCGTTTAAGAGAGGTTCAACGGTTGTGGGAGCAATTCCGAATGGCGAACCACTTCTAACTCGCTTACGAGCAAGTTATTTGAAGCAGAATCGAGCCAAGTGTTGGACTCCGAACTCGTCGTTCAAGAGAGGTTCAACGGTTGTGGGAGCAATTCCGAATGGCGAACCATTTCTAACTCGCTTACGAGCAAGTTATTTGAAGCAGAATCGGGCCAAGTGTTGGACTCTGAACTCGTTGTTAGAGCTTAGTAAGTTGTCAGGGGCAGCCATGTAAGAGAAGCTGGATTCTGAACTTACCATTTAGCGAGTCACGACTTGGAAAGATAGAGAAGCAAGAGCAATAATTTTCAATGAAAAAATGTAAAGTTTTATTGAGATAAACTAAGTGGCCGCTTCAACAGGGCGAGCCATTATTACATGCTATTGGCCGGGTTACAACCATCAGCCTTATTGAAAATCAAGATCCTACTTCTACAATAAGGTGAAGACCTCTTGAGAGGAGCCGGGAGGTTCTGAGTCTTGAAGCTCGGCGGGCCTTTCTGTTCGTTTGTAGGCTCCTCAGGGGGGAAGCTCGGCCCCCTCTTTTTGGACGAACTTGGTCAGGTGCCCCCGCTGTATGAGTTCTTTGATCTCCTCCTTGAGAGCCCGACAATCATCTGTGTCGTGGCCGTGGTCCCTGTGAAAGCGGCACCACTTATCCTTGTTCCTCTTCTTGCCAGGTGTATTCATTCTAGGGGGAGCACGGAGTAGCCCTTTCTTGTCCACCTCCATAAGAACTTCTGATATATTGGCAATGAGGGGGGTGAACTTTTCAAAATGAGGAGTCGGGCGGTGCTGGCCATTGCCGTCCTTCTGGAATTTTTGGGACCCCTCTTCGCTTGTGTTCTTCCATTTGTTCCCGGAAGATGTCTCCTCCAGAGTAAGGGGGTTGAGATCCTCTTCCGCTCGTATGTACTTCTCCACCCTAAGTAGGCTTCTTGGCAAGGGACGTCCTGAGGTTGGCATTAGTGACGTTGCGCTCGAACGCTGCAGAGGCTACTGATTGGTTGAGGGATGGAATGGACCGGGCTTCGGCAGTAAAGCGTCGAACGTAATCCCTTAGGCATTCACCCTTTTCTTGGTTGAGGGTCACCAAAGATACACTTGTTTTCTTGGCCCGGCGGCTACTCACGAAATGAGTAAGGAAGAGCGCTTCGAACTGATCGAATGAGAAGATGGAGGCCGGGGCGAGTCGAGAGTACCATTCTCGCGCAGACCCCTTTAGCGTGGCAGGGAAGATCTTGCAGAGGAGGGCGTCTGAAGCATGGTGGATCATCATGAGAGTTTTGAAATACTCTATGTGATCTGCTGGGTCTGACTCCCCGGTATACGTCTCAAAGTGAGGCGGCTTGAAGTTTTCTGGGATGGGGGCCTCCATGATGGTGCGGGAGAATGGAGGTCTACTCGGGCGGAGGTTTATTGCCCGTTGCTCTTCTTTCCTGTCAATTCGGCCGAGGCACCTCTCCATCTCGTGGAGGCGGCGGGAGACCGAGTCTTCTCTTTGATCATACCTTGCCGAGCCCCAGGACTCATCTTCGTACGAGGATGGAATGGGGCAGCGGCGATGGTAGCTTGGAGAAGGACGAGGACTGAGAGTGTGAAGGCGGTGGCTCCTAGCTGGCTCATGAGTAGGTGGACTCTGGTCGTTCTTTAGGGCGATATTGAGGGCCCTTAAGACTGTCGCTTGAAAGTCTTGAAGATCTGCCCTTGTGACTGGTGCCTCTCTAGCTTGGCGGTCCCTATGTGTGGCTCGGCTTACTAGAGAATGAGTTCTCCGCCGATGATGCTGAGGGGACTCTCTTTGCCTCCTCGGGGGAGGGGATCTTCTAGTCCTCGGTCGTCGGAGGGTTTGGATTCTTGAAGCCTCTGAGTTCTCGGATTGATGGAATCGACCAAGGGCTCGCCATCCATTCAGGCGAGTTCTAAGGTCAATCCCCTTTTAGCGGTCGGCAATGACTTAACGAAGGTCCCGCTCGGGAGGGCTTTGAGAAGCCAGGGATTCAACTGAAGGATTGGGACCCGTGACTTGGTCATGAGGAGGATGTTGCTTCGGATGACTCTGACGGGAGCCCCCCTGGGCAGCCCCCGAGACCCTTGAGGGGCCTGTTGAGTAGGAGCACCTTGAACCGGAGGAGGGAGAGGAGGAAGGGAAATGGTTCTTCGGTTGGAGACCGCTACCTTCTCCTTCTGTTTTGGATGCATGTGTCCTCAGAATGACACAAGTGGGAGAAAAGAAAAGAAATACAACAACACCTAAAACAAATCTGGATACAACGCCTCAATACGGCTCTTCGGCTCCCACGTGGCTTCTTCCACGAATTGGTTCCACCAAAGAACCTTGACCATCGGGATGACCTTGTATCTCAGTATGTTGTCCTGATGAACAAGTATTCTGACTGGTTGCTCCTTGTAGGAGAGATTAATCTGTAAATCTTTTGAAACCACTGGCAACTGGTGGCTCGAATCCAACACATACTTTCGTAGCATAGAGACGTGGAACACGTCATGCACTTGAGATGACTCAGCTGGTAGCTCCAACTTGTAAGCCATCCTGCCAATCCTCTTCAGAATATTGTATGGTCCAATGTATCTTAGAGCTAACTTTCCGCCCTTTCCGAATCTGACAACTACTTTTGTCGACGACACCTTGAGAAATACAGAATCGCCTTCCTCAAATTCAAGCTCTCTTCGGCAGTTGTCCACATAGCTCTTCTGCCTACTCTGTGCTCCTTGAAGTCTCTTCTGAATATGCTCGATCTTTCTGATATTTGCTGTACGATCTCTGGCCCATACATCTGCCGCTCTCCTATCTCGTACCAACACATGGATGTTCTGTATCTTATGCCATACAAAGCTTCATATGGGGCCATACCAATGCTAGCTTGATAGCTGTTATTGTAGGAAAACTCTACCAAGGCTAGGTATTTCTCCCAACTTCCTCCGAAGTCCAAAATGCATGCCCTCAACATGTCTTCGAGATTCCGGTTGACCTTTTCTGTCTGTCCATCAAACTGTGGATGAAAAGTTGTGCTGAAGTATGTTCAGGTCCCTAATGCTGACTGTAGACTCTGCCAGAATCGAGATGTAAATCTGCATCACGGTCGGATACTATCGACACTGGCACTCCATGTAGCTTCACTATGTTCTCGATGTAGATTTCGGCCAGCTTCTCGACTGACCATTTCATCTTTACTGAAAGAAAAGTGCCGACTTTGTTAATCGGTCCACAATCACCCATATCGAGTCATTTCCCTTGGGGCTCCTGGGTAATCCAGTGATAAAGTCCATACTGATGTTCTCCTATTTCCACTCTGGAATGGGTAGAGGCTGTAGCAATCCTCCCGGTTTCTTATTCTCGGCCTTGACTTGTGGCACGTCAGACATTTGGCCACGAACTCTGCTATGTCTCGCTTCATCCCTAACCACCAATAGTACTATTTTATATCACGATACATCTTGGTGCTTCCGGGGTGAATTGCAAGCAATGTGGAGTGAGCATCCTTCATGATGTCTTCTCTCAACTCCTTGTCCTTTGGTACACACAGTCTGTTGCCTAACCATAGTGAACCTCCTCTTGTACAGAATTCGAGCAGTTCTCCTTCATGCACTTGCTTCTTCATGGCTTCCATCTTTGGGTCTTCAGTCTGAGCCTTCTTCACCTGCTCATTCAAGCTTGGCTGTAATGCCAACTGTGCCAAAATTGCACTTAAGTGTTGAGCGACTACTTCAATGCCTGCTTGCCTGATCTCCTCATCTAGTTCCTTATGGGTCCCTATCAGTTTAGCCGCACCACTTTTCCTGCTGAGCACATCTGCTACCACATTGGCCTTTCTTGGATGATATATGATTTCAGGCCGGATGTCATCGAGGACTTCCAACCATTCCCTACTGCCTCAAATTAAGATCCTTCTGCTGGTATATGTACTTTGAGCTCTTATGGTCAGTGTTCCATTTTTTGCTCTATAGATATAGTGCCTCCATGATTTCAAAGCGAAGATTATGGCTGCAAGTTCCAAGTCGTGAGTCTGGTAGTTCTTTTCATGTGGTCGTAGCTGCCTTGATCCATAAGCTATGACCCAAATACAATGCATCGCTATATATCACAGTCTTTGTCCTCCGGAGGAAAAACCAATATAGGTTCAGAGATCAATTGGTTCTTCATTTCCTGGAAACAATCTTCACACTTCTCCGTCCAGTCGAAATATTGGTTCTTCTTGGTCAAAGCTGTAAGGGGTACAACTATCCTTGCATAATTCTGGATAAACTTCCCATAATACCCAGTTATACCCAGTTATACCCAGAAAACTCCTTACCTCTTTCACCGTCTTCGGCTATGGCCATCCCTTGACTGCTTCAATCTTCTGGGGATCCATTACCACTCCCTCCTTAGAAAGGATATGGCCTAGAAATGCAACTTTCGGTTTTCAGAACTCACACTTGGACAATTTTGAGTATAACTGATGCTCTTGTAACTTGCTCAGGACTACTGTCAGATGTTCAGCATGGTCCTCTTCCATCCTTGAGTACACCAAAATGTCGTTGATAAAGACCACAACAAAAGAGTCAATAAACAGACATAGAATTCTGTTCATCAAGTCCATGAAGATTGCTGGAGCGTTAGTCACTCCAAACAGCATTACCAAGAATTCATAGTGTCCATGCCGCGTCCGAAAGGTTGTCTTAGGTACATCCTCCTCCTTGACTCGCACTTGATGATATCCAGACCGTAGATCAATCTTGGAAAATACTACTGTTCCCTAAAGCTGATCGAACAAATCGTCGATCCTCGGAATTGGGTACTTGTTTCGAACAGTGACCATATTCAATTCCCGATAATAGATACACATCCTGGCTGATCTGTCCTTCTTAACAAGCAATACTGGTGCTCCCCCAAGGTGATGCACTTGGTATGATAAATCCCTTCTGCAGAATTCCTCAATCTGCTTCTTGACCTCATTCTGCTCTACTAGCGCCATTCTATAGGGTGCTTTGGATACTGGAGCGCTACCCAGCTGAACTGTGATACTAAACTCGACATCCCGGTGTGGGGGAAGTCCAGGTAAATCTTCTAAGAATACGACTGAAAAATTTCTCACCACTGGTATTTTGTTCACCTCTTTAGGTATCCGTACTTCACTAGTAGCTGCAATAATTGTTGCTCTCGACCTTTTCTCTCTATGGAATACAAGTTCCACTCCTTCAGCTGAGATGACTACCTCATTCTTCTTGCAGTCGATGCTTGCCTTGTGCTTCGACATCCAATCCATACCAATAATGACATCTGTTTCGGCAAAGCCCAATTCTAACAAATCGATGCTTAGGGTTTCCCCGTTAATCTGGAGTTTACATCCTCTATAGCAAAGATTTGTAGTGAGGGTTTCCCCTTATAGCGTAGCCACCAGCAAGGCTAAATCTGGAATTGCCTTTTGTGTGCATCTTACTTTTCTCGAAAAAGATTTTGACACAAAAGAATGAGTCGATCTACTATCGAACAAGACTATAGCCAAAATTCCATTTACATATATATGTCTAGTGATTACCCCTTCATCTTCTTCAGCGTCCTTCTTGGTCAAGGAGAACACCCTTCCTTGACGCGTAGGCTTCTTTCCCTTGTCGGTTGCTCCCGACCCTGCCCTGTTGCTGTTCCTTGAATTTTGGGGATAATTCGGCCTAATATGCCCTTCTAGCCCGCACTGAAAACATCTCTGGGCATTCCGTCTGGGGCATTGATCTTTGAAGTGTCCCTGATCTCCATAGTAGAAGCAGCTTCCGGGCTTGTACTCTCTCGTCTTGGCACTGGTTTTTTGAAATTTCTGACTCTTGCCCTGCTTCGTGAATTTGGATGCTAGGGTGGATCTCTTTCCTCTGTTCCAAAACTCCGTTCTTCCTTGACTCGCCTCACCAGCTTGTCGAATCGGAGAATGCCCAACGGAACCATCATCGACCTCAGTCCAGGCCTAAGCCCTTGTTCAAACCTCTAGGCCTTCTTTGCTTCCTCCTGGACCATCTCAGGTGCATACCAAGACAGCTAAGAAAACTTCGTCTCATATTTCCTGACAGACATATTTCCCTGCTTCAAATTGTGGAACTCCATTGCCTTTTCTTCTTGCACATCCATGGAAAAATAGTGCTGCCGGAATTCCTCAAGAAAATCTTCCCAAGTGATCTGACCTTCTCCAAGACCACGCTTCACGGACTGACACCAAACTCCAGCGTCCTTTTCCAGCAAGATTGTGGCTAGACGAACCTTGCTGTCCTCTTGAGTTGCCAGAACCTCAAATACCGTCTCCACCTGACGTATCCAATCGTCAGCAGCTGTGGGGTCGGCCTGTCCTTCGAAGACTGGCCATTTCATCCTCTTGAATGATTCCACCATCTTCACCAGATTAGCATTAACAGCAACTCTTAGTGCTCCTTGTGGCGGTGCTTGGTTCCTGCTAGCCTCCACAAATGCTCCAATCATCTGGTATACCCGAGCGAATTCTTCCCTCACATCAAGGCCAGTACCGTTGGCTCCACTGCCTTCGGCTTCAGTCTGGTCGCTCCAGTTGCTTCTGGTCCTTCCTGCCATTTGAAAGCTAATACTGACATCATCAAAAAACAATAGTAATGCAAAACCCATAACACACTAGCATCGGTCAGAAAATATACTAGTTTCATTCATTCAAAAAAGGTTGACAATGATATTGCCATCAATACAGTCATGTCATCATCCAATGGGTTCGTACTACACCCATCAAAAAAATAGCAAGTCAGCCTAGCTATTCAGAAAGATTGTCATCTATACACATAAAAAAGACCCCATAATACTAAGAGAGATCACTGCTCTTCCGTCCTTGGCAAATCGCCAGTCTCACAGCTACCCTCGGGCGGTCATCCTGTCTAGCAGATCCTACATATCGCTGACCTGAGACCTCAACGCTAGATATCGGCTCTGCAACTGTCCCAACCTTTCCTCATACCGGTGCTTCAAGATTATCACCCTCGTCTTCCACTTCCACTTGGCCCTCTCCAGCCTAGCCACCCTTCTCTCGACGGCTATCAAGTCCTGCGCGTCATTCTCAAAGTGATCCTCCAGCTGCCCGTGGCTTCATTTATAGGCAACCAGCTCCTGGAATAACATAGCTGCACTACGGCCGTGGGCTGTGGCGGTGGAGGTGGGAGTGGGGGTGCATGACCATTTCCATCGGTCCAACCGTTCGAGTGTCCATTATCCATGCCCGGCATCTGCAAGAGAAAATATGGGAATCAGTCCAGATACAGAAAAATTATAAAGCAAAAGTTGTAAAAGCAACATTCTGAATTATAATCATCAGCTATCTGACTAAACCTAACTCTCGCAACGCATCCATGTCTAATTTTCCTACTTTGTTGGACTAATATTTGAAGTCTGCTCTGATACCAACTTTATCTGTAGCGCCCCAGATCCCCATACTGGAAATCTGAGACCCTACTCCAGGAGTCGAACTTCAAAATAGCTACAATCACAGAAAAGTATAGGAAAATTAAAACTTTTATTCCACATAAATGTTACATTTACAAAAATTACAAGATTTACAAATAATATAATAACACTTGAAGATGTCCCTTGGATGCTTGGACCAACCCGAGCTCTGCCGTACCTGTGAATCGGCTCCAGATACCTACAAGGTGGGGAACGTCAGTACTTCGACTGACGTAATGCTGATAATAAAAGCGATCTCCAAACTAACAATCACAACTATAATTTTATGCAAAAGAGAAAAGTGATGTGACAAACTAAGGAGTTAATGGATTCGGGTTATAGTGTTGTTGTATGCCATGATCCTGCAGCTAGATGCACCAAACACATGCCTACTTCTAAAGCAAGCAAGACTTTGGAGAACACATGCATCCCATACTACATATGCCCCTAAATCCAGCAGTCTTTCTCCACAATTCAGGGATTCAAACCCTCGTCATGCATCCTACTCTTGTACTCAACCTGTTCCCAATAGATATCCATGTCTAAGGAGGTTGCAGTCATTTGGTCTAGTTCCGTACTACAGTCCCTAAAGTGGTGGTCATGTTTGCCACTTAGTACCCGCACACGGACCTCACTCAAAAAGTCTTGTTAAACCTTCCGGTGCAGAACCATGTACCTAATAACCTTCTGGTACAAGGCCATGTACCCAATGACGTCAATGTTTCAAATATAAACAAAACCCATGTGCATAGGAACATGACGGCCTCGAGGGTCAAATCCCCCTATCCGACAGGAGCTCCTCCCGTTCCTTACCCCAGCTCTTTGGGAATTAATAGATCGAGATACATGACCGCGAACTCAGCACCTGAGAACCAAATCTGTATCCCTACGACAGAAAAAGTACAATACCCGACAATGGTCTGCTAGTACTAATGTAATGTACTAACCCCTAATACATCCCTCTGAACCAAGACTCACTCTAACCATTCAGGTAAAAGATTGCTTCCAAAATTCTACCTATCGACACTGGCCTCGGCGACGCAAGTCCTTCTTGCCACTTCCCCTAGCTTGGAATCATCCCTAACCATGGCCCGCGTTCATCCTTAAGTGGCATGAATACAACTCAACGGCACCAACTTGGACGTCCAATGCCTCTGCGGAAGTTCTCATCTAAGGTCGATAGACGCAGGGTATCACCTACCCTAGTGACTAACTTGAGCCACAACAATCCTCCACAGGAGTCACACCAACAAGACCAGCAAAAGACACCACTCATATCCAAACAGCGAGTCATCAACTCTTAGGTACACAAGGGGAATGGTTCTCTCAACACTTAGTCAAAACCATGACTAAACAACTCATGGTGTTCTGCCTGAAATTTAAAAAGATCATAACTCCCACAATACAACTCATTTTTGGGTGTTCAAGCTCAATCTGGAAAGGTAAAGACCTAGGCTAGATCTTTCTAGTTGATCATCACCTCAGATTCAGTCATATAAATATCATATTAGCCTCATAAGCCTTAGCCTGTGTACTTCCCTTACACTGGCTGTACCTTACTGATAGCATAATAGTTTACCTGCTCATCGGAATGATACCAATCCAGGTTCTGTGGAAAGGTGTGAATGTCCTCTACAACTTCCTATTTCATCACCAATCCAAATTATATCATTTGACCACACTAAAACAGATATTACTCACAGGTATACAGAACCACATACTAAGCCGTACTCAAATAGAGCCTTCAGCTCAAAACCTGGTTTCTGTCCAATCTTGCAAAAATCATATTTACTGATCTACTAACAGGAATTTTTTAAAATAAGGCTTGTTGGAAATCTCTAGATACCTACTACAAATTCCTAGTAGAACACTCCCTCAAATTCTGCTCTTACAGATCCTAAAAAGTACCATCTTATCAAAGTGTCACAACTGACTGAATTAAGCACAATACATGCTAAAATATCCATCATAAATCACCTACTGATCAAACGATCACTAAATTTGCATTACAGAAACTAGATATCATTATGAACAACATGCAAAAAGATTCATATCCTAATTCCAAGTGATCAATGAGTTCTCCCTGTTACAAACATGCATAAAAATTTTGATGTTCTTTAGTTACAGTCTTAACTACTATTGATTAAATAATTTTGAACATGCATCAAACTTCATCCAATTAATTTCATGATATTTCTGTAGTGTTTAGATACATTCAAGAAATCATGGTAAAATTTTCAGAACTAGATCATGAGCCAATTAATTATAAGAATTTCCACAAGCTCAGTTATCACAATAGACAGATCCTATTCCTGCCTTACGGCTCAGTCCTCAAAATGCATTTTATTAAAATACGTCATCAAAAAATTTCGAAATAAATCATGCATCTTTTGGACATGTATAAGATCATCCTGTATAAATTTCATAATCAAATTCCAAGTAGTTTGTTCTTTGAAAATTCGGAACTACGGCATGCAGATCATGGGTTTCTATTTTAGTTTCAGATTTCTGACAATCAACTCTTAAACAACCATTGTCATACTACTACTACTCATGCATGCAAGAAATTAAACAAGTATGAACAAGAACAAGTTTAGAGAACTCCCCACCCTGAGTTGGCTTGAGAAGATGGGGTTTGCCTTAAGCTTGCTCCTCCAAAATCATTCTCCATGCTTGAGAACTTCTCCTTCTTTTTCTCCTTTCAATCTGTCCTTCTCTTTCTTTTTTTTTTTCTTCTGAAATTTCCAGAGCTCAAGAGTAGTAAGAAGGGGATTTTATCAAGAGGATAGTGAGGGGAAAGAGAGGGGGTAGGCCAGCCCAAGGGTAAGGGAGCGGGTAGGGTGAGGTGGCAAGGTGGTTTTGGGAAAAAACCATGGGCTAGCTCATTGTTTTGAGACAAGACTTGGGCTGAATTTCTTTGATCTTGGTCAAGCTCTAAATGAAAAATGAGCGATTAGATTTGAGTGCATGGAAATCATACCCATTGTAGTATCATACAATTACATATTTGCATATGCACCGCACTCAAAACTAGTGTATATACTAGTATCAGTCCTTCTCATTCTCGCGCATCATCAAGAACGCAACCATCCGCACGAACCTCCCCTCAAACATAAACGCACTCCATCATTCATACACATATAATCAAAACTTCCACTATAATATATTCATACATACGGACAATATATATATACACACACAAAAGCATTATATTATCCGGAATATTACATTACTCCCTCCTTAGAATCGTTCTGTCCCCAGAACGACACTAGTAGGAGAAAAGAAAAGAAAAACAACAACACCTAAGACAAATCTGGATTCAAAGCCTTCATACGGCTCTCCGGCTCCCACGTGGCTTCTTCCACGAATTAGTTCCTCTAGAGAACTGTGACCATCAGGATGACCTTGTTTCTCTGTATCTTGTCCTGATGATCAAGTATCCTGAATTGTTGCTCCTTGTAGGAAAGATTAATCTGTAAATCTTTCGGAACCTCTGGCAACTGGCAGCTCAAATTCGGCACATACTTCCGTAGCATAGAGACGTGGAACATGTCATGCATTTGAGATAACTCGGCCGGTAGTTCCAACTTGTAAGCCATCCTGCCAATTCTCTTCAGAATCTTGTATTCTCCAATGTATCGGAGCTAACTTTCCACCCATTCCGAATCTGACAACCCCTTTTGTCGGCGACATCTTGAGAAATATGGAATCACCTTCCTTAAATTTCAGCTATCTTTGGCAGTTGTCCGCATAACTCTTTTGCTTGCTCTGTGCGCCTTAAAGTCTCTTCTGAATAAGCTCGATCTTTTCTGATGTTTGTTGTACGATCTCTGACCCATACATCTGCCGCTCTCCTACCTCGTACCAACACACGGGTGTTCTGCATCTTCTGCCATACAAAGCTTCATATGAGGTCATACCAATAATTGCTTGATACCTATTATTGTAGGCAAACTCTACCAAGGCTAGGTATTTCTCCCAACTTCCTCCGAAGTCCAAAATGCATGCCCTCAACATGTCTTCGAGAATTCGGTTGACCCTCTATGTCTGTCCATCAGTATGTGGATGAAAAGCTATGCTGAAGTATGTTCTGGTCCCTAATGCTGACTGTAGACTCTGCCAGAATTGAGATGTAAATCTGCATCACGGTCGGATACTATCGACACTGGCACTCCATGTAGCTTCACTATGTTCTCGATGTAAATTTTGGCCAGCTTCACGACTGACCACTTCATCTTTACTGAAAGAAAAGTGCCGACTTTGTTAATCGGTCCACAATCACCCATATCGAGTCATTTCCCATGGGGCTCCTGGGTAATCCAGTGATAAAGTCCATACTGATGTTCTCCCATTTCCACTCTAGAATGGGTAGAGGCTGTAGCAATCCTCCCGGTTTCTTATTCTCGGCCTTGACTTGTTAGACGTCAGACATTTGGCCACAAACTCTGCTATGTCTCGCTTCATCCCTGACCACCAATAGTACTATTTCATATCATGATACATCTTGGTGCTTCCGGGGTGAATTGCAAGCAATGTGGAGTGAGCATCCTTCATGATGTCTTCTCTCAACTCCTTGTCCTTTGGTACACACAGTCTGTTGCCTAACCATAGTGAACCTTTTCTTGTACTGAATTCGAGTAGTTCTCCTTCATGCTCTTGCTTCTTCTTTGCTTCCATCTCCGGGTCTTGAGTCTGAGCCTTCTTCACCTGCTCATTCAAGCTTGGCTATAAAAGCAACTGTGCCAAAACTGCATTTAAGTGCTGAACGACGACTTCAATGCCTACTTGCCTGACCTCTTCATCTAGCTCGTTCCGAGTCGCTACCATTATAACCACACTTCTTTTCCTGCTGATCGCATCTGCTACCACATTGGAATTTTTTGGATGATATATGATTTCAGGTCTGATGTCTTCGAGGACTTCTAACCATCCCCTCTATCTCAAATTAAGATCCTTCTGCTGATATATATACTTTAAGCTCTTTTGGTCAGTGTATCTCTCCACTATTACTCAGTAGATATAGTGACTCCATGATTTCAAAGCGAAGATTATGGCTGCAAGTTCCAGGTCATGAGTTGGGTAGTTCTTTTCATATGGTCATAGCTGCCTTGATCCATAAGCTATGACCTTGCCTTCCTGCATCAGCACACATCCGAACCCCAAATACGATGCATCGCTATAGATGACATAGTCTTTGTCCTCCTGAGGTAAAACCAATATAGGTGCAGAGATCAATCGGTTCTTCAGTTTCTGGAAACTGTCATCACACTTCTCTATCCAGTCGAAAATTTGGTTATTCTTGGTTAAAGCTGTAAGGTTATATCAATCCTTACATAATTCTGGATAAACTTCTGGTAATACCCAGTCATACCCAGAAAACTCTTTACTTCTTTCACCTGTCTTCAGTTGTGGCCATCCCTTGACTGCTTCAATCTTCTGGGGATCCGTTGTCACTCCCTCTTTAGAAAGGATATGGCCTAGAAATGCAACTTCCGATTTCCAAAACTCACACTTGGACAATTTAGAGTATAACTGATGCTCTTGTAACTTGCTCAGGACTGCTGTTAGATGTTCAGCATGGTCCTCTCCCGACCTTGAGTACACCAAAATGTCATCGATGAAGACCACAACAAAAGAGTCAATAAACGGACGTAGAATTCTGTTCATTAAATCCATGAAGATTGCTGGAGCATTAGTCACTCCAAACGGCATTACCAAGAATTCATAGTGTCCATGCCGAGTCCGAAAGGTTGTCTTAGGTACATCCTCCTCCTTGACTCGCACTTGATGATATCCAGACCGTTGATCAATCTTGAAAAATACTGCTGCTCCCTGAAGCTGATCGAACAAATCGTCGATCCTGGGAATTAGGTACTTGTTCCGAACAGTGACCATATTCAATTCCCAGTAATCGATACACAACCTGGCTGATCTGTCCTTCTTCTTAACTAGCAATACTGGTGCAATCCGATCTCAGTTCGAGCCAAGCTTGTCTAATATATCAGTTAAACTAATACATTAGCCAAACCTGGGCTCTGATACCACTACAAACCTTATCACGCCCCTCTTCCCAAAAATAATACAGAATACGGATACGTGACTAAGCCCAGCGAATGATTTTCATCATCCATAAGACGTTCGGAATTTTCACAACATCTCACAAGAATAATCAGGGTCGGAAGCAAAAGAATCAACTAAGCATGCATAATCGAATCAAATAGACCAACAGAAATTTACTTGAAACCAAAATATAATAATCTCAAATAAATCAAGTGTGGACAAGCCAAATATTCTGGGTCACATTGCCCAAATACAAAATAATCCAAGCACAAGATACATTATTCAAATAGCAACTGGAAATAATTATAATAGCAGGAAAATCATGATAGCAAAACTCCAGTATCTAGTATCTCATCTCACCTATTCCATCTGGCAGCTGATCTCCAAAATTTGCAATTTAATAAATTGCAGGAAGAGAAAAATAAAACAAACTCTTGTCAATGTAAGTTACGGGCCGCTTGTAGTGTAGGATACAAGTACATGGGATGAATAACAAATATAAATAACAACAGAACAAATATAGCATGGTATAGGCATGTCAATAGAATAAAATATCTAACATGAATCAGGAGACAAAATCAAGTAATGTGATATGCAACAGGGTACAGGTAACATGTATCAGGTATCAAGTATCATGCAAGCAGGTAAACTGGTAACAGGTGAACAGGTAAACATGTAATCAAGTATACAGGTAAACAGGTGTCAAGTATCATGTACATGTAGCTATTATCAAGTATCAAGTGAACAAGTATCAGGTATCATGTATCATGTACAAGTAATCAAGTATCAAGTGTCAAGTGATCATGTTCAAGTCTTATATTTATTACTATCTAGGTAGCACTTCATGCGCCCCAGTTTTTATCACATGGTTGCTACATACAATCAAGTTACGTTTAGACCTAATGGTGGGTTTCTATAGGGTCATGTCCTCAGGCATCAAGTCAAGTAACAAGTAACAGGTAAACAGGCACGAATCACGTAGTGAAATCGTGGCAACAGGTAATAACTTGCATGAATCATGTAATCATGAAACATGGCAGCAGATAATAATAACAGGCATGAATCATGTAATCGTGAGTTCATGGCAGAATATAATAATAACAGGCATGAATCATGTAATCATGGGTTCATGGCAGAATATAATAATAACGGGCACGAATCATGTGAGCATGAAACATGGCAACATGTAATGGGATCACGGGCCCCCTTCTGAGTACACATACCTATATTGTCCACAACTAAGGTCTTTCCTTTAACCCCGGCTTGATTATTTATTATTATTATTAAACAGACATGTACGTGCAGAAAACAAAGTGAGAATAGCATGATATAAACAAATAACAGGTTTATGGTGACAGATAAATATGTACAGATGATAGATAACTCATAAAAGAACAATACAATGAAAATTCCAGTTTAGGAAAACAAGACAGTACTGCACTAAAACAGGAATTCCAGTTGCTACAAATATGCAAATCTGAATCCGTCAGAAAATCTGAAAAGTATACTTCCGGCCGAATTCAGCGAACATATATAAGTCATATAGTGTTTCACAAAAATATAGCTCAAAACTTAATTGAAACCAGAAACGTATTCAGCAAGAAATCAGTAGTTTGTAATCAAAGTCATGAAAACAGCATGAAAACTCATTAATTAAATTCTCGAAAAATCTCGGGTATTCCCCTATATGTATAGTAGCAGAAAAACAAGTTTTATAACTTTCCAACAAAAATAGAGTAGTCAAGTAGAAAACAGAAAACATCAAGATGTAGTAGTTTTGTAAATATGAAATTGTAAACATTGCAGTACGAAAACAGCAATATCTCACAAACCATAAATCGAAATTCAAATCTGCCAAAAGGGTAATAAAAGAAATACAGTAGGCTAACTTTCATATTCAGAAATATTTTAGAAATAGCAAGTAGAATTAGGTCGAAAATTAGGTTCTTTACTGAACAGCGAGAAAAATCTGCTTGAATAGTAGTTGTTTGGAAACATAGAACGGTTTGTAAAACTTATCAAATAAATCCATAAAAATTCAGGGTTAATACCAATCAGGTCTAGTTATACTGTGAAAAATATTGGATCCAAATACTACTTTTAACATCACAATAAAAATAGATTACTCTTCAGAATTCATACGAAACAAAATCTGGAAATCTTTTTATACCTCTGTAGTAAAATAGACATAACTCACAACTCGTAAAACGAAACTGAGATCCGTCAAAAGGGTTGGAAAATAGACAAAATTTCCTACATTTCATGTTCACAAAATATTTTCATATACTGACCTTACTAGGGTCTAAAATATTGATCAAAAGCAAAGTAATAGAAAATACAGAATTTCCCTTCAAACATGAAATCATTTAGTTCAAGTAAAACTCATCCAAATCAAACCAAACATGAAATATAGTGTACTAGATGTCCAACCAACATGGTACAGGGTATTTCACAAGTCCATAACAAGTCTACCATGAAAAACACGAACAAGCACATGATATCATATAAACAAAATGCATATATACAACAAGAAGTGGTCAACCCTAGGTTATTTCATGTCATGTATGTCGTGAGGCAACTATGGCCGAATCAACACAATAAAGACAAGATATCACAGGGTTTCACACACAAGATTTGTCTTTAGAACCCAACTACACTACAGGCGGTATTTAGTACTTGTATTACACAAAGAAAAGAATACAAGTTACTTGCCTGAGAGATGACGAAGGAAACAACGATGCAAAGAGAATAACGGGAACGGATCCCGGCACGAACACAAACACAACGAACAGATCACGAACAATTATGAACACAATCGAACGACTAGATCCAAGAGATCAAGATCAAGATGATGAAGATCTAGAGATCCAACGGCTAGATCCAAGAGCGATGAAGACGATCAGATCAGATCAGGAGGAGAATTGGGCAACCAAGATTCAGAGATGATGATGGATGATGATAAAGCTCACAATCGGGATGGCGATCAGACGGCCAGGTCAAGAGATCAGGATCACGGGTGAACGACGACTAGGAATCAATTAATCAAGATGATCATGATCACGATGATGATCAAGATCAAACAGACAGCCCACGTTCACTTGATCAAAATTTGATCAAACAACCCATTAATGGCTGCTGCACTGACTGGCGCGAAGCAGGCGGCGCAAGGCGACAGGAGGACGACGACGGACAGGCGGCGCAACGGCAGGAAGCACTCGCCGCTGCTGCTGTCGACTGGCTGATGGCAGCACAGGGCGGTTGGCACGGCGCACAGGAGGTGCACTCTGGTTGTGCAGCAGGCGAAGGGAGCACAGGGGACTGTTGCGGTTGGTACAGGAGGCATCGCTGGCTATCGAAGGGGCATGGTGCACTGCGGGGTCGCGTCGCCGCAGTCGCGACTGGATGGCAAGGGAGCACCGGGGTCGCGACTGGCTGCTGCTGCTGCGGGGCATCGAGAGGAGTCCGGTTAATGGGAGGTCGGCTGTTGGAGGCTGAGGGCGAGGAGTGGGAGAGGTGCACAGGGAGATGGGTGCATGGGGGTTGCGAGGGCAGAGCAGGGTTGATAGAGGATGAGAGGTCGGGAGGGGATAAGAAGCAGAGGTAGGGGATGAGGGAGACGAAGTGGCAAGGGGTAGGGTTTAAGTTAATGGGTATTAGGGTTAAAGTTGGGGTGTAACGGGTTAGGGTTAATATGGCTTAACGGGTATAGGGTAGAGTTAAACGAGTATGGTAATGTAAAACGGGTATGGGTTTTCAATAGGGTAATGGATTATCCAATAAGGAAAAATTAAATAATAGTATACTAAATTAATTAACACTCAAAATAATAATAATAATAATAATAATAATAATAATAATAATAATAATAATAATAATAAAATATAGTGCCTTTCAAAATAAATGACTATATATAATTTGCAAGATACATTTTGTTTTAGTCGAGTTAAAAGAATAATAATAATAATAATGATAATAATAATAATAATAATAATAGGAATAACTGAAATAATAATAATAATAACAATAGTAACAAAATTAATAGGAATTGAATTGCTACATAAATTCTTGGAAAAAGCCACAAATCAAATCATCGATTACAAATAGACTTTAACTGAAGATCTAAGAATACATTTTTAAAAAAAGAATTTGAAAGCAGAGAAATTTTTTTTTACAAGAATTTTAAATACAGAAAATACACAAAAAAATACATTTTTGGGAAAACAAGGATTACAGATCCTACCCACCTTACAACAAAATTTCGTCCTCGAAATTTGCTCAGGCGGTACATAGGACAAGGCAAAAGAAAATGGGGGGTAACAAAGCAGACAGTTAATGGGGAAGGAACAAAGCAGGGGCAATACCAAAAAAAAAGTAGACAACAATGAGGTCAAATGAAATGCAAGAAAAGAAGCAAACGGTATCAAAAGGAGAGAAACAGCACAAGATAACAAAGTAAGATAGGGAGTAGGTAGAACCGGAATCAAAGAAAGAATGAACATGGAAGAATTGAATCAAATAATGAATTGGTGCATGATGGCAAAATGGAATGCAAGAAGGATGTAACTGGTATAAAAAATGATGAAGAAACACTACAAGACTGGCAAGATAACAAAACAAAGAGATGAAGAAATAGATAGAGCTGGAATCGAAGAAAGGATGGACAAGAAAAGGATGAACCAAGCAATGAGTCAACGGATGAAGACGAGTATAAGGGATAGAACGGCGTAAACAATGCAGAAAAAGAGAAACAACAAGAGAATCTTGGGACCTGTGGGTTATTAGCCCACAACGCTTCTGCTTGCGCCACTCTGATCGGGGAAGACTCTACCAATAGCATCCAGCGATGCCAATCAACAAACCAAGCAAGAAGAAAAAAATGGATGCCACCAAAATTAGAAAGATATGGGTACGAAAAGAATGAATTCATAGCCAAGAAGAAATCAACAAAGAGGACGACTTAAAAAGAGACGGAAGAACAAGGAATCAAGGGATTGAATAAGAAGGCATCAAAAAGATATCAATGTTGATTATAATTTATTTATGCATGCATGGTTGGTGAAATGTTGAGCCAATCCCAGTTCGAGCCAAGCTTGTCTAACATATCAGTTAAACTAATACATTAGCCAAACCTGGGCTCTGATACCACTAAAAACCTTGTAAAGTCCCGCTTTCCAAAAATAATATGGAATATGGATACGTGACTAAGTCCAGTGAATGATTTTCATCATCCATAAGCAGTTCAGAATTTTTACAATATCTTACAAGAATAATCAAAGTCGGAAGCAAAAGAATCAACGAAGCATGCATAATCGAATAAAATAGACTAACAGAAATTTACTTCAAACCAAAATATAATATTCTCAAATAAATCAAGTCTGGACAAGTCAAATATCTTGCGTCGCATTGCCCAAATACAAAATAATCCAAGCATAAGATACATTATTCAAATAGCAACTGGAAATAATTATAATAGCAGGAAAATCATGATAGCAAAACTCCAGCATCTAGTATCTCATCTCACCTATTCCATCTGGCAACTGATCTCCAAAATTTGCAATTTAATAAATTGTAGGAAGAGAAAAATAAAACAAACTCCCGTCAATACAAGTTACGGGCCGCTTGTAGTACAGGATACAAGTACATAGGATGAATAACAAATATAAATAGCAACATAAGAACCATAGCATGGTATAGGCATGTCAACAGAATAAAATATCTAACATGAATCATGAGACAAAATCAAGTAATGTGATATACAACAGGGTACAGGTAACATGTATCAGGTATCAAGTATCATGCAAGTAGGTGAACATGTAACAGGTGAACAGGTAAATATGTAATCAGGTATACAGGTAAACATGTGCCAAGTATCATGTACAGGTAGCAAGTATCAAGTATCAAGTGAACAAGTATCAGGTATCATGTACCATATACAAGTAATGAAGTATCAAGTGTCAAGTGATCATATTCAAGTCTTGTATTTATTACAATCTAGGTAGCACTTCATATGCCCCGGTTTTTATCACACGGTTGCTACATACAATTAAGTTACATTTAGACCTAGTGGTGGGTTTCTATAAGGCCGTGTACTCAGGCGTCAAGTCAAGTAACAACTAACAGGTAAATAGGCACGAATCACATAGTGAAATCGTGACAACAGAAATAGGCATGAATCATGTAATCGTGAGTTCATGGCAGAATATAATAATAACAGGCATGAATCATGCGACCATGAAACATGGCAACATGTAATGGGATCACGGGCCCCCTTCTGAGTACACACACCTATATTGTCCACTACTAAGGTCTTTTCCTTAACCTCGGCTTGATTATTTATTATTATTGTTACACAAGCATGTACGTGTAGAAAACAGACTGAGAATAGCTTTATATAAACAAATAAAAAGTTCAGGATGACAGATAAACATGTACAGATGATAGACAACTCATACAAGAACAGTACAACAAAAATTCTAGTTCAGGACAACAAAACAATACTGCACTAAAATAGGGATTTCCGTTGCTACAAACATGCAAATCTGAATCCGTCAGAAAATCTGAAAAGTAGACTTTCGGCCGAATTCAGCGAACAAATATAAGTCATATAGTGTTTCGCAAAAACAAAGCTCAAAACTGAATTGAAACCAGAAACGTATTCAGCCAGAAATCAGTAGTATGTAATCAAAGTCAGGAAAACAGCATGCAAACTCATTAATTAAATCCTCGAAAAATCAGGGGTATTCCCCTACATGTATAGTAACAGAAAAAAAAGTTTCATAATTTTCCAACAAAAAAAGAGTAGTCAAGTAAAAATCAGAAAATATCAAGATGTAATTGTTTTGTAAATCTGGAATTGTAAACATTGCTGTACGAAAACAGCAATATCTCACAAACCATAAATCGAAATCCAAATCCGCCAAAAGGTTAATAAAATAGATACAGTAGGATAACTTTCATATTCAGAAATATTTTACAAACAACAAGTAGAATTAGTTCGAAAATCAAGTTCTTTACTAAACAACGAGAAAAATATGCTTGAATAGTAGTTGTTTGGAAACATAGAACGGTTTGTAAAACTCATCAAATAAATCCATAAAAATTCAGGGTTAATACCAATCAGGTCTAGTTGTACTGTGCAAAATATTGGACCCAAATAATACTTTTAACAGCACAATAAAAATAGATTACTTCAGAATTCATAGGAAACAAAATCTAGAAATCTTTTTATACCTCTATAGTAAAATAGACATAACTCACAACTCGTAAAACGAAACTGAGATCCGTCAAAATGGTTGAAAAATAGACAAAATTCTCTATAGTTCATGTTCACAATATTTTCATACACTGACCTTAATAGAGGCTAAAATATTGATCAAAAGCAAAGTAACAGAAAATACAGAATTTCCCTCCAAACATGAAATCATCTAGTTCAAGTAAAACTCATCCAAATCAAACCAAACATGAAATATAGTGTACTAAATGTCCAACCAATATGGTACAGGATATTTCACAAGTCCACAACAAGTCTACCATGAATAACACGAACGAGCACATGATATCATATGAACAATACGCACATATACAACAAGAAGTGGTCAACCCTAAGTTATTTCATGTCATGTATGTCGTGAGGCAACTATGGTCGAAACAACACAATAAAGACAAAATATCACAGGGGTTCACACATAAGATTTGTCTCTAGAACCCAACTACACTATAGGTGGTATTTAGAACTTGTATTACACAAAGAAAAGAATACAAGTTACTTACCTGAAAGATGACGATGGAAACAACGATGCAAAAAGAATAACGGGAACAGATCCCGAACACGCACACAAACACAACGAATGGATCACGAACAATCACGAACACAACTGAACGACTAAATACAAGAGATCAAGATCAAGATGATGAAGATCCAAAGATCCAACAGCTTGATCCAAGAGCGATGAAGATGAACAATCAGACCGGGAGGAGAATCGGGTGGCCAGGATTCAGAGATGATGATGGATGATGATGAAGCTCACAATCAGGATGGAGAACGGACGGCCAGATCAAGTGATCAGGATCATGGGTGATCGATGGCCAGGAATCAATCAATCAAGATGATCATGATCGCGATGATGATCAAGATCAAACGGACGACCCATGTTCACATGATCAAAATCTGATCAAACAACCCATCAATGGATGCTACACTGATTGGTGCAAGGCAGGTAATGCAAGGCAACGGGAGGACGACGGCAGGAAGTGCTCGCCAATGCTACTATTGACTGGCTGATAGCAGCACAGGGTGGTCGGCACGGCACAGAGGTGGTGCACTCTGGTTGTGCAGCAGGCGGAAGGAGCACAGGGGACTATTGCAGTCGGTGCAGAGGTGATGCTGGCTGTCGAGGGGCCTCGACCGCTTCGACGGAGGGATGCATAGTGCACTGCGGGGGTCGCGATGTTGCAATCGCGACTGGATGGCAAGAGAGCACCAGGGCCGCGACTGGCTGCTGCTGTTGCGGGGCGTCGAGAGGAGTCCGGTCGATGGGAGGTCGGCTGTTGGAGGCTGAGGGCAAGGAGCGGGAGAGGTGCACATGGAGATGGGTGCACGGGGGTTGCGAAGGTGGAGCAGGGTAGATAAAGGATGAGAGGTCGGGAGGGGATGAGAAGCAGAGGTAGGGGATGAGGGAGACGAAGCAACAGGGGTAGGGTTTAATTTAATGGGTATTAGGGTTAAAGTGGGGGTGTAACGGGTTAGGGTTAATTTGGCTTAACGGGTATAGGGTAGAGTTAAATGGGTATGGGTAATGTAAAACGGGTATGGGTTTTAAATAGGGTAATGGATTATCCAATAAGAAAAAATTAAATAATAATATACTAAATTAGTTAACACTCAAACTAATAATAATAATAATAATAATAATAATAATAATAATAATAATAATAATAATAATAATAATAATAATAATAATAATAATAATAATAATAATAATAATAATAATAATAATAATAATAAAATAGAGTGGCTTTCAAAATAAATGACTATATATAATTTGTAAGATACATTTTGTTTTAGTCGAGTTAAAAGAATAATAATAATAATAATAATACTAAGAATAACCGAAATAATAATAATAATAACAATAGTAACAAAAATAATAGGAATTGAATTGCTACATAAATTCATTGAAAAATAGCCACAAATCAAATCATCGATTACAAATAGACTTTAATGGAAGATCCAAGAATACATTAAAAAAAAGAATTTGAAAACAGAGAAAAAAAAATTTACAAGAATTTTAAATACAGAAAATACACAAAAAATACGTTTTTGGGAAAACAGGGGTTACATGTTCAAAGTGCAAGGAGAATATTGCAACCCTCAGTCATCGTGTTTGGGAACTCGAGAAGAGAAAGAACATGTATGATGTGATGAAGAAAGAAGTGGCAGAACTACGGGAAGAGCTTAAGGAAGCCAAGAGGAACCGTAGGGTTTAGAATGTTGTATCTTCTCAATACTTTTCGCTTGATGTCAGAATGTGTTTTAAATTTGAATGTACAAAGTTTGAATTCAATGAAATGAAGAAGTTGGTTTAAATTCATGTTTTCTACTTCAAATTTAATGGATCTTTTGAATCAGAGTATGGCCGGAAGAAGATCAAGGAATGGAAAAGGACCCAGCTGTGGACTCAACCTGAAAATGGAGTTGGCTAGAGTCTATCAGACCCTCAACGCCGTAGCCATGAACCAAAACCATAGGGGGATGCCTGTGAATCCAGTTCCTGAAGCGATCAAACTCGTGGATTCATTCAAGAGGATGAAGCCACCAGTGTTTGAAGGAAAGTCAGACCCAGATACAGCTGACAATTGGGTTCGGCAAGTCAAGACTATCTTTGAAGTCTTGGAAACTCCAGAAGGTAGCAAGGTGAAACTGGCTACATTGCAGCTTGAGAAGGATACAGCTGTATGGTGGCAGTCGATGAAGCGGACTATGGAAAATGATGTTATCGGCTGGGAGGAATTCATGGAGGAGTTCCGCGGACACTATTTTCCATATGATGTCCAAGAGAAGAAAGCGATGGAGTTCCTGGCACTGCAGCCGGGATGCATGTCAGTCAGGGAGTATGAGACAAGATTTACTCAACTTTCGAGGTATGCACCCTAACTTGTGATGGATGAGGCAAAGAAAGCTCGGAAGTTCGAGCACGGATTGAGGCCGAGTCTGAAATCAAGGATGATACCCCTTGGAATCAGGAGGTTTGACAAGTTAGTCAAGCGAGCTGCAGCTATAGAGGAGGATATGGAGCAGTTGCATGCCACCCAGAACAGGAAGAACAATTGGAATGTCGGGAACAGGTCCACAGTTTCTGGAAATGTCAGGGGACAGCCGCCAGCTTAAAGGTTCAAACCTACGGGGGCAAACGCTATCAATGAGGCTGGAAGATCCGGAAATGGTTGGGTGAGACCTCCTGTGGTGACTTGTTTCAACTGTGGGAAGACATGTCATTACAAATCTTACTGCCCCAAGCTGCGAGATGTCGTCCGGAAGGTACCAACGCAGCAAGTTGGGAAGAAGGCATACCAGCAGGGACGAGTATTTGCCTTGACTGAGGCTGATGCTGATGAGGTGGATCACGTCATTACTGGTACGGGGGCGGATGTTTAGAAGTTTCTGTTGTTCTTTTTCCCTATTTTAATTAGTAAGAACTGTTATGTAACGAGAGCGTGTTATGTAACAGGAGAACTTTTATTAAATGGAAAGAAAGCTGTTGTTCTGTTCGATACTGGATCCTCTCATACTTTTGTATCTCCTAAATTTGCTGAAGTCTTGGGAGTCGAACCGAAGATTGTTCCAGGCAAGGTCTTGGCAGTAGCTACTCCATCAGGGGAGACTTTGACCACTGATCGGTTTATGCAGACTGCGAGATCAAAATTGGAGACAGGATTTTTGGGATTGATCTGATCCAGCTGAATATCCTAGGAGTCGATGTTATCATTGGCATTGATTGGATGTCAGTGTACAGTGCGAACATCAAGTGTAAGACCAAGGAGTTAACAATGAAGGCTCCAGGAGGTCCTGTAGTCACTTTCCAGGGAAAGAAGAGATGTTCAGATTTGGTGGCAGCTATCAGCAAGAAGAAGGTTCTTGTTAAGGTGGAGCAAATTCCAATGGTTCGGGATTACCGAACTGTATTCTTGGATGATTTGTCTGGGTTATCCCCGCATCATGATGTAGAGTTCATCATCACTATCCAACTAAGGAGTGCACCCATTTCCAAGGCACCGTATAGGATGGTGCCTGTGGAGCAGGATGAAATTAAACGGCAGATTAAGGAACTTTTGGGGAAAGGCTTTATTCAGTCGAGTGCGTCGCCTTGGGGAGCATCGGTACTGTTGGTGAAGAAGAATGATGGGTCGATGAAGATGTGCATCGATTACCGGGAGCTGAATAAGGTCACTGTTCAGAATAAATATCCTATTCGACGAATTGATGACCTGTTCGATCGTTTATAAGGAGCTGCTGTTTTCTCCAAAATAGACCTTCGGTTGGGGTACCAACAAGTTCGAGTGAAAGCAGAAGATGTGCACAAGACTGCATTCAAAACTCGACATGGGCAATACGAATTCTTAGTTATGCTATTTGGATTGACGAATGCACCTACAATCTTTATGGATATGATGAATAGAGTTCTGAGGCCGTTTATTGATTCTTTCTTCGTGGTATTTATCGACAATATTCTTGTGTACTCCAAGTTGGACGAAGAGCACACTGAGCATCTGGCTGAGGTTCTGAAGAAGCTTCTAGAGCATAAGTTGTATGCCAGGTTATCCAAGTGCGATTTCTGGAAATCTGAAGTGGCATTCCTGGGTCACATCTTTTCTAAGGAGGGAGTGGCTACTGATCCTCAGAAGATAGAGGCAGTGAAGGATTGGGCAAGGCCTACTATAGTGAAGAAAATCGGAAGTTTCCTTGGGTTAACTGGATACCACAGGAGGATTATTCAAGGCTATGCTCAGATAGCCGTGTTGCTTACTAGTCTGACCAAGAAGAATGTGAATTTCAAATGGACTGAGTAGTACGAGGCAGGCTTTCAGGAGTTGAAGGAGAAACTGACTACTGCTCCCATTTTTGTTTTGCCTAGAGCAGGTGTTGAGTATGATATCTACAGCGATGCTTCACATCGTTGGCTTGGTTGTGTCTTGATGCAAGAGGGAAAAGTAATTGCTTATGGGTCTAGGTAACTAAGACCGCATGAGAAGAATTATCCGACTCATGATCTGGAGTTGGCTGTCGATTATCTTTGCCTTGAAGCAATGGAGACATTATATGTACGGTGAGAAATTAAACATGTACACGGACCATAAAAGCTTGAAGTACATCTATTAGCAGAAGGACCTGAATCTGAGGCAATAGAAATGGTTGGATGTACTTGAGGACATGTGTCCAGAGATTAAGTACCATCCGGGTAAGGCTAATGTTTTTGCTGATGCACTTAGCTGTAAAAGTAGTTTGGCCAGTTTGATCACAACCCAGAGGCATCTTGCAGAGGAGTTGGATCAGTCTGGTATTGAGGTTGTTGTGCAAGGTTTGGGAGCATCTTTGGCTCAGCTGAGGCTTCGGCCCACACTGAATGAAAGGAACATATCGAGTCAGAAGGAAGATGCAGAGATTTAGAAGATGAAGGAGCAGGTTGTCAGAGTTTCAGATCAGGGATGAAAGCTGTGGTTTGTAAAAAGAGGCAATGTGTTCCGGATCAATCAGATTTGAAGGAGAGTATTTTTCATAAGGCACATGCTACTCTTTTGTCTGTACATCCGGGGAGTACCAAGATGTACAAAGACATCAAGCAATATTTCTGGTGGTCAGGTTTGAAGCGGGATGTGGCTGAGTTTGTGGCAAGGTGTGAGATTTGTTAGCAGGTGAAAGCCGAGAATCAGATGTCCGGAGGTTCATTACAACCATTACTCATTCCGGAGTGGAAGTGGGATAACATCAGCTTGGATTTCATCATGGGTTTGCCCAAGAGTTCGAAGGGTAATGACGCGATTTGGGTCATAGTCGGTTGACTAACCAAGTCAGCTCACTTATTGGCAATGAAACTCACTTCGACTTTGGACAAGTTAGCCGAGCTGTATGTTGGGGAGATTATTAGTCTTCATGGTGTTCCGTTGACCATTGTATCTGATCAAGATGCACAGTTCACTTCGCATTTCTAGAGGAGTTTTCAGACAACATTGGGTACTAAGATGGATTTCAGCAGTGCCTTCCATCCTCAGACTGATGGACAGACTGAGAGAGTCAATCGAGTACTTGAGGATATGCTTCGGTATTGTGTTCTAGATTTTGGAGGCAGTTGGGAAAAGCATCTAGCTCTAGTAGAGTTCGCCTATAACAACAGTTTTCAGACTAGTATTGGGATGGCGCCGTACGAAGCTCTGTATGGCACGAAGTGCAGAACACCTGTTTGCTGGTTTGAAATGGGGGAGCGACAAATGTTTGGGCCCGAGATCGTGCAGCATGCCTCTGAAAAGATCGTTTTGATCAGGAAGAGGTTCGTGGACGCTCAGAGTAGGCAGAAGAGTTATGTAGACAACCGGAGAAGGGACCTTGAGTTCGAGGAAGGTGACTTTGTCTTTATGAAGGTATCACCTAGTAAAGGTGTGGTTCGTTTTGGCAGAGGTGGGAAGTTTGCCCCAAGGTTCATAGGCCCGTATAAGATATTGAAGAGGATTGGAAAAACTGCTTACCGGTTGGGGTTACCGGAAGAGTTGTCTCAAGTGCACAATGTCTTCCATATGTCTATGCTGAGAGGTTAATTTTCAGATCCAAGTCTCCATTTGCCCGAAGTTTCGGAGGGTTTGCAGTTAGACCTGAGCTACATTGAGCTACCGGTTGAGATCGTGGATCGTCGGGAGAAAGACTTGAGGAACAAGACGATACCGATGGTCAAAGTAGTCTAGAGAAACCAGTTGGTTGAAGAGGCTACTTGGGAATCCAAGGAGAGGATGTTGAAGGATCATCCTGAGCTCTTTGTTTGATTGTATTTTTTTTCTTCTTTCTTCTTTTATGTTTTTTTTCTCACTCTTTAAGCGTAGTTCCGAGAACGGAACAATTCTAAGGAGGGAGTGTTGTAACATCTTGAATTTCTCAAATAATAAATATTAAGTTTGCTTTTATTTTTCACGTGTTTTGCACGTGCAATTTAATGTGTATTTTTAACTTTAAAAAGTATTCTCATTTCATGAATAAACATTTCTTCTCTTTTTAATTAAAACCTATTTTAATCTCTAGGCCTAATAGCCCACTTAATTAAATTAATTTATTTAATTAGAGAGCCCATGGTCTTTAGCCCACCTAATTGGCCCATTAGTTATTTTTAATAAGAATTAATACAACTTGTAGTGTAGACTTGATCAAGTAGTAAATAAACTAACAATTTAATGTACAAACAAATTTGTAGTGTGCATAGTGTGACACGTGCATTGCACAAGCACGTGGAAGTGATGAGAAGGGGGTGGCCGGATTGGGTCTTGGATGAGGGAGTGATGGAGAGAATGGAAGAGTGGTTATGTGATCATGGGTAGTTCTTCTACCTCCCAAATGCATCCTAGCCTCTCATCTAAACTCATCTCAACCCTCCATTCGAGCTTGAGTTGTGTATAAATACCGCCCTTGTCTTCTTCATTACTTGCACTAGAATTATTCATAAGAGAAAAGAAAAGAAAAGAAAAAAATTGAGAGAAAAAGAAAGAGTAGTGTGAGTAAAAGATTGAGAGAGTGTGTGTTGGTGTGCTCTTGCAATATTGGAGGCCGACCTAGCATCAAGAAGGGGAGCTCGGGCTTCACACTAGCAAGGAGGAGAAGGCTCTAGTTCGTGGCACAAACTAGAAGGAGAAGGGAGCCATTCGTGCGTTCAAGGAGTTTCTATTTCATTTCTTCAATAAGGTGGGCAATTTCTCAAACTTCTAACATAGATACCATGCTAAGATTTTGAATTGTGAATATGTTAGAAACAAGCAGGAAAATTTTGCTTGCGCTTGTTTGAAGAAACTAGTATGAAAAGAAACTTTTACCTATCTACATGAAAAGTTATTAAAATAAATTGAAATGTGTTAATTAAGAATTGTTATGATGGTTGGTTAATATATTTGCATGCTAGAGTGATGAAACATGATTACATGAAAAATTGTGCTTATGAATGAGTTGTAGAATGCAATATGTGAAAATTTGTTCTTATGAATGAATTGTAGGATGCAAATTAATGTCTATGGGTTGAGGTAAATTGATTAGTTGCAATAAGTGTGTTTTAATTGCATTTTATGAGTAATATTAAAATCACTAGATTATCCTCTATTTCGTCTCCTTGAAATATAAGAAAAAGATTAGTTTTGGTAAAATTATGACTAATTAAAGAGCTTGATTTTGTTAAAGAATGAAAAGAATTGTATGAACACATTGTGAATAAAAGGAATAAAAATGTTGATAAAAGATTCTTCTAAAAAGAAATTTCTTCTATGTTGAAAATGTAGTAATACTCCATTTTTTTAAAGGACTAAAGAGAAATAGTCTATTATGTGTTTAAAAATGAGATTTCTAACAATCTAAGAAAGTACAAGTTACTGTTTTTCAAAGAATAATATTCTAGAAAAGATATAGATTTTTATAAGTACAAATTATTTGAGAAAAATCGAGTTTTCTAAAAGAAGAACTAGATTCAGTGCAGTTTATACAAAAGTAATTAACTAAATTTCATATCGGTTAGTCACTCAGAGACCTACTGGTCTTCGGGTGCATTTTGGGTTCGTTACTATAGCTGAGCGGAACTTATGGTCTGGGTTCGAGTCTTGTGAGACACTCTATTTTTCTGAAAATTCAATTTTTATTCAAAACCGAAAGCCAAAACTTAAGTATAAATTAAGTTCCCTATAAGACAGTTAGTCACTCTGACCATACTGGTCAACGGGTGCGATTTGGGGTTGTTACTGTTCATTGGCAGGGGGATTCGGCCTGGGTTCGAATCTGGCCTTTGGCCATTTTTTTAGAATTTTGATTTTTTTTTCTATTTTTGATATTTTAAGTAGTTTTTAAGTGTTTAAAAATTGAGAAAAAAAAATATTAGAATTCTTCAAAAAAAAATACCTAGGCTTCTTAAGAATTATTTCCAAAAATTTTGACTTAATATATGTAACCCCTGTTTTCCCAAAAATATATTTTAGTATATTTTCTGTAATTAAAATTTTTGCAAATTATTTTTTCGGTTTTCAAGTTCTTTTGTCAAATTGTACTATTTGATATCTTATCAAAATTTGTTTCGATCAATAATTTTATTTGTAACTATTTCCATGATTTTTATATGGTAACACAATTCTTATTTTTATTTTTATTACTCTTATTATTATTGTTGTTATTCGTATTATTGTTATTATTGTTATTTTCGACTAGTTATTAAAAATCCACTTTTATCTTCTAACTGTATTTGTAGTATTTTAAATAACTTATATTTTGTAATGCAAATTACATTTTTATTATAAACAATATTTTTATTGCTTATTTATTTTTCTATTGAATTTTTAAAACCCTAATCTATTTTTAAAACCCATTTAATACCCGTTTGCAAACCCAATACCCACTATAATTATAACCCATATCCAATTACTTATAAAAACCCAACCTGAAAACCCTGCGCACCTAAACCCATACCCGTTTCCTATACTCCCCTACACCCGAAACCCACTTCCACACTAAACACCTAAAACCTAATCTGTACCCTATATATTACTGTGCATCCCTATTTTACACCCCAAAAAGGCAGCCATCTTATTAAACCCATGCAGACCCCTTCTGCCGCATCGTCTTCCCTCTCCCTGCCTCCCATCTCTCTCGCTCCTTGCCCCACCGCCTCTGCAATCCGACCTGCATCCCATCCTCCGGCGACGCCCCCTGTTCGTCGCGCTGTCCTACAGTCCTCTACAGCCTGCACTAGCAACCGCGACAAGATGGTAGCAGCCCAGTGCCGACCCCATCCCCCCCTGTGCTTCCTGCATCAGCCCGATGCCAGCCAGCAGCAGCCTGGCATGGCCCCGCCGCTGTCTTCTGACAGCCTGCAGTAATAGCGAACGGCGACAGCATCGATACCATTCCCCGCTGCCCAGCCATGTCTCTCCCCAGCGCTCGTGTGCGGGTGTGCTTGGTTCGTGGTAATCGTGAGTTGGTTCGTGGTGGTGTTTGTTGAGTTTTCGTGTGTTCGAGGGCTCGTTATTGTGTTCATGGGATTCGTCGTTCTTCGTTCGTGGTCGTTCGTATGTTCGTTGTGGTTTGTGGTTGTTCGTTCGGTTCAGATCGTGCCCCAGGAATCCGTTCCCGTTATTCTTGCTTTTTGTGCCATTTTCGTCATCTCTCATATAAGTAACTTGTATTAAATTCCTTTGCATATACAAGTACTAAATACCGCTTATAGTGTAGTTGGGTTCTAGAGACAACTCGTGTGTGTGTTATGTTTGATGGGTTTTGTCTCTATTGTGCTATTTGACCATAGTTGCATAACAACACAAATTTGACATGAACAACTTAGGTCTTGCCCGTCTTGATGTGATTATATTGTGAAACAATTATGAGAACTTGTGTGCTTGTGAGATCCATGTGATATACTGGTTGTGAATATGTTATATACCCTATTTCATGTTGTTTGGACACTTAGTAGACTCTAATTCATGTTTAGTTATGTTTTTGATCAAGTTTCGTTGGATCTATGTTGATTTTGGTTTTTGAGCAAATTCTGTGTTTCGTCGATGATCTGTCTTGATCAGTAATTTAGACCATATTAGGTTAGAATCTTAAGTTCAGTATAAAACATGATTTGTAGAGAAATTCGTCTTCTTTCCAACCCCTCTGATTTACTCGATTTCGTTTTCGTATGTGTGAGATATGACTGTTTTACTACAGAGGTGTAGATCTTTTCCTGAATTCGTTTTTTGGTAATTTTGATGACTAAATCATTTTGATACTTGTGCTACACATATTATTTTGATTTGAAACTTTGGTCAGTTTTTCTATATCTACTTATGGATTACCCATAATTTTTTTGGATTTTATTGATGAGTTTTATATGCCGTTTCATGCTCGTTTATAAAAACTATACTTGCTGTATTTTGCTTGCTGTTCTGTAAAGAATCGTATTTTCACCCTATTTCCTTTTACTTTATGGAAAATATTTATGAAATATGAAAGTTAGTTTACTTTGTCTATTTTCTTCTCCCTTTGGTGGATTTAGATTTCGTTCTACGGTTTGCATGATATTACAGTTCTCGACAGCAGTGTTGGGAATTCCAGATTTGCCAAACTATCGTTTATTGATGTTTTATGATTTTTGATGACTAATCTAATTTTACTGGAAAAATATAAAACTTTATATTCTGATACTAGACATATAGAGGAATACCCCAGATTTTTCGTGCATTTATTTAATGAGTTTTCATGTGGTATTCCTGCTCTTGAATTCGATTTCCTGATTTCTGGCTGAACCTAATTTCTGAATTCAAATCAGTTTTGAGTTATGCTTTTGTGAAATAGTTTATGACTTATTTATACTCGCTGGATTCCTTTGGAAGTCTACTTTTTATACGTTTTAACGGATATAGATTTGTATGTTTGTAACACTGGGAATCACTATTTTACTGCAGTATGGTCTTGCTGTCCTGAACTAGAGACATGGTTTTTTTATTCCTTTATGAGTTATCTTAGAACATGTAATATGAGTTATCTTAGACCCATACATGTTTATCTTGCAACTTGAACTTGTCACATGATCATGAAATGTTATTCTTGATATATTATGCACACCTACATGCTTGTTTGACATTAATAATAAATAGCCAAGCCGGAATTTAAGGGAAAGATCTAATAGTGGATAATTCAGAAATGTGTACTCGGAAGGGGATCCACTGATCTTACGTGATGACTTGAGACATGATACTTGACACGTGATTACTTGACACTTGCACGCAAGATACAATACTTGCCACTTGCACAACTTGACACGTGATTACATGATACATGAAACTTGGAGCTTGGAGCTCGATTACTTGACTTGTCCCTGAGTACACTGCCCTCTATGGTCCACTATAAAATCTAAAGCGAAACTGTTTGTTGTAGAAACCATGCGGTATGGGATGCATGAAGTGCTACCTAGATAGAAATCACTACAAGACTTGAACATGATACATGCTTGCTCGACACTTGACTACATGATACATGAGACTTGTTTACATGAGACTTGATACATGACACTTGATACATGATTACATGATACTTGACACTTGATGCATGTTTACATGATACTTGTTTACTTAACACTTGATTCATGCCATTTATACTTGTTCACCTTACCATGCTGGTTGTTTATTTTGACATAATGCTTATACCGTGCTATTAGTTAGTTTTCCAATGTATTTGTATCCTGCATTACAAGCGGCTCGTAACTTGCAATTGACGGGTATCTTGTTTTCTCTTTTACTCTTCCCTACAATTGTTAAATTGCAGATTTTGGTGAACAGGTTCCAGATGGTATGGGCAAGATAAAGTATTAGTGCAAGATCTTATTTTTATTATTCTTGTAGCTTGCTTGAACAGTATTGTATTTGATTACTTAGATTTATTCTTATATATGGGCAATATGACCCAGGATATTTGTATTATTCAGATCATGACTATTTGAGATTAATATATTTTATTTCAAGTATTCTTGTTGGTATCTTGGTTCAAATGTGCATGCGGTTGATTCTTTTGCTTCCGACTCTGATTATTTCGTGAGATGTTGTAAAGATTCTTGAACAACTTATGGATGATGAAAATCATTAGCTGGGCTTTTGTCTCGTATCCGTATTCCATATTCTTTTTGGGAAGCGGAGCGTGACATGTTTTTTAGTGGTATCAAAGCATCAGGTTTGGCTAATGTATTAGTTGCCTAATATATTAGACAAGCTTGGCTCGATTTGAGATCTTCTCAACATTTCACCAACCATGTATGCATAAATGAATCATAATCAACATTGATCTGGATAAAAGTCTTATTTCTTTCATTTTGATCCCTTGATTCATTGATTCTTCCGTCTTTTTCAGTCTTCCTCATTTGTTGATTTCTTTTTTGGTATAAATTCATTCTTCTCGAACCCATATCATTCTGATTTTGGTGCCATCCATACTTTTGTTTCTTGCTTGGTCCGTCAATCGACATTGCTGGATGCTATTGGCAGAGTCTTCCCTGATCAGAGTGGCGCAGCGGAAGCGTTGTGGGCCCATAACCTACAGGTCCCAAGATTCCCTTGTTGCTTCATCTTCCTTGTATTGTTTGCTTCTTTCTATCTCTTGTACCCACCCTCATCCGTTGACTCTTTGCTTGGTTCATCTCTTCCTTGTCCATCCTTTCTTCGATTCCAGCTCCATCTATTTCTTCAGATGTTTGCTTTGTTATCTTGCAAGTCTTGTGTTGTTTCTTCTTCCTTTTTATACCAGGTTACTTTTTTCTTGCATTCCATTTTGCCATCATGCACTCATTCATTATTTGATTCAATTCTTCTTTGTCGTTTCTCTTTTTGATTCCAGTTCTGCCTGCTCCCTATCTTGCTTTGTTATTTTGTGTTGTTTCCCTCCTTTTGATACCGTTTGCTTCTTTTCTTGCATCTCATTTGACCCCATAGTTATCAACTTCCTTCTTTTTTCTGGTGTTGCCACTGCTTTGGTTCTTTCCCTTTAACCCTCTGTTTTGTTACCTTTCCCCAAGTTTTCTTTCGCCTTGTCCTATGTACCGCCTAAGCAAATTTTGAGGACGAAATTTTGTTGTAAGGTGGCTAGGATTTGTAACCTCTGTTTTTCCAAGAATGTATTTTTACGTATTTTCTGTATTTATAATTTTTGCCAATTATTTTTTGGGTTTTCAAGTTCTTTTGTCAAATTGTACTATTTGATATCCTATCAAAATTTATTTCGATCAATAATTTTATTTGTAACCATTTCCATTATTCTTGTATTGTAACACAATTCTTATTTATATTTTTATTACTCTTATTATTATTATTGATATTAGTATTATTATTATTATTGTTATTTGCGACTAGTTATTAAAAATCCACTTTTATCTTCTAATTGTATTTGTAGTATTTTAAATAAATTATATTTTGTAATGCAAATTACATTTTTATTATAAACAATATTTTTATTGCTTAATTTGTTTTTCTATTGAATTTTTAAAACCCTAATCTATTTTTAAAACCCATTTAATACCCGTTTGCAAACCCAATACCCACTGTTTTTATAACCCATATCCAATTACTTATAAAAACCCAACCTGAAAACCCTATGCACCTAAACCCGTACCCGTTTCCTATAATCCTCTACGCTTGAAACCCACTTCCACCCTAATCACCTAAAACCTAATCTGTACCCTATATATTATTGTGCATCCCTATTTTACACCCCAAAAAGCCAGCCGTCTTATTAAACCCATGCATCGGCCCTTGTTCGCTGTGCCGCCCTTTGCAGCCTGCGCCAAGATGGCAGCAGCCTAGTGCCGACCCCATCCCCCTCTGTACTTCCTGCTCAGCCCGATGCTAGCCAGCAGCGGTCAGGCATGGCCCCGTCGCTGTCTTCCGACAGCCTGCAGTAATAGTGAACGGCGACAGCAGTGCTGCCATTCCCTGCTGCCCTGCCATGTCTCTCCCCTACGCTCGTGTGCGAGTATTCTTGGTTCGTGGCAATCGTGAGTTGGTTTGTGGTGGTGTTCGTTGAGTTTTTTTGTGTTCGCGGGCTCGTTATTGTGTTCATGGGATTCGTCATTCTTCGTTCGTGGTCGTTCGTGTGCTCGTTGTGGTTTGTGGTTGTTCGTTCGGTTGAGATCGTGCCTCGAGAATCCGTTCCCGTTATTCTTGCTTTTTGTGTCGTTTTCGTCGTCTCTCAGGCAAGTAACTTGTATTAAATTTCTTTGCATATAAAAGTACTAAATACTGCTTATAGTGCAGTTGGGTTCTAGAGACAACTCGTGTGTGTGTTATGTTTGATGGGTTTTGTCTCTATTGTGCTGTTTGACCATAGTTGCCTCACGACACAAATTTGACATGAACAACTTAGGTCTTGCCCGTCTTGATGTGATTATATTGTGAAACAATTATGAGAACTTGTGTGCTTGTGAGATCCATGTGATATACTGGTTGTGAATGTGTTATATACCCTATTTCATATTGTTTGGACACTTAGTAGACTCTAATTCATGTTTATATGTTTCGATCAAGTTTCGTTGGATCTATGTTGATTTTGGTTTTTGAGCAAATTCTGTGTTTCGTCGATGATCTGTCTTGATCAGTAATTTAGACCATATTAGGTTAGAATCTTAAGTTCAGTATAAAACATGATTTGTAGAGAAATTCGTCTTCTTTCCAACCCCTCTGATTTACGCGATTTCGTTTTCGTATGTGTGAGATATGACTGTTTTACTACAGAGGTGTAGATCTTTTCCTGATTTCGTTTTTTGGTGATTTTGATGACTAAATCATTTTGATACTTGTGCTACACATATTATTTTGATTTGAAACTTTGGTCAGTTTTTCTATATATACTTAGGGATTACCCAGAATTTTTGTGGATTTTATTGATGAGTTTTATATGTCGTTTCATGCTCGTTTATAAAAACTATACTTGCTGTATTTTGCTTGCTGTTCTGTAATGAATCGTATTTTCACCCTATTTTCTTTTACTTTATGGAAAATATTTATGAAATATGAAAGGTAGTTTACTTTTTCTATCTTCTTCTCCCTTTGGCGGATTTATATTTCGTTTTACGGTTTGCGAGATATTACAGTTCTCGACAGTAGTGTTGAGAATTCCAGATTTGCCAAACTATCGTTTATTGATGTTTTATGATTTTTGATGATTGATCTAATTTTACTGGAAAATTATGAAATTTTATATTCTGATACTAGACATATAGAGGAATACCCCAGATTTTTCGTGGATTTATTTAATGAGTTTTCATGTGGTATTACTGCTCTTGAATTCGATTTTCTGATTTTTGGCTGAACCTAATTTCTGAATTCAAATCAGTTTTGAGTTATGCTTTTGTGAAATAGTTTATGACTTATTTATACTCGCTGGATTCCTTTGGAAGTCTACTTTTTAGACGTTTTAACGGATATAGATTTGTATGTTTGTAACACTGGGAATCACTATTTTACTGCAGTATGGTCTTACTGTCCTGAACTAGAGACATGGTTTTTTTATTCCTTTATGAGTTATCTTAGACCCATACATGTTTATCTTGCAACTTGAACTTTTCACATGATCATGAAATGTTATTCTTGATATATTATGCACACCTACATGCTTGTTTGACATTAATAGTAAATAGCCAAGCCGGGGTTTAAGGAAAAGATCTAATAGTGGATAATTCAGAAGCGTGTACTCAGAAGGGGATCCACTAATCCTACGTGATGACTTGAGACATAATACTTGAAAAGTGATTACTTGACACTTGCACGCAAGACACGATACTTGCCACTTGCACAACTTGACACGTGATTACATGATACATGATACATGATACTTGGAGCTTAGAGCTCGATTACTTAACTTGACCCTGTGTACACTGCCCTTTATGGTCCACTATGAAATATAAAGCAAAACTATTTGTTGTAGCAACCATGCGGTATGGAATGCATGATGTGCTACCTAGATAGAAATCACTACAAGACTTGAACATGATACTTGAACATGATACATGCTTGCTGGACACTTGACTACATAATACATAAGACTTGTTTACATGAGACTTAATACATGACACTTGATACATGATTAAATGATACTTGACACTTGATGCATATTTACATGATACTTGTTTACTTAACACTTGATTCATGCCATTTATACTTGTTCATCTTACCATGCTGGTTAATTATTTTGACATCATGCTTATACCGTGCTATTAGTTAGTTTCCCCATGTACTTGTATCCTGCATTACAAGCGGCTCGTAACTTGCAATTGATGGGTACCTTGTTTTCTCTTTTCCTCTTCCCTGCAATTGTTAAATTGCAGATTTTGGAGAACGGGCTCCAGATGGTATAGGCGAGATGAAGTATTAGTGCTGAATCTTATTATTATTATTCTTGTAGCTTACTTGAACAGTATTGTATTTGATTACTTGGATTTATTCTTGTATTTAGGCAATATGACCCAGGATATTTGTGTTATTCAGATCATGACTATTTAAGATTAATATATTTTATTTCAAGTATTCTTGTTGGTATCTTGGTTCATATGTGCATGTGGTTGATTCTTTTGCTTCCGACTCTGATTATTTCGTGAGATGTTGTAAAGATTCTTGAACAGCTTATGGATGATGAAAATCATTCGCTGGGCTTTTGTCTCATATCCGTATTCTGTTTTCTTTTTGGAAAGCGGGGCGTGATAGTATAATGGAAATTAAAAGTAATTTTGAAGAAGAAATTAACGAGGTTTTCTTAGAATAAAATTTTGATTAATTAAAGAAAACGAATATTTTCCTTCTGAAAGAATTTTGATATAGTGATCTAAAATGAGATTCTTGAAATGGAAAAATTGAGTAAGATTAAATATGAGATTGTTGTTTAACTTACGCAAAATGTGAATGGAAAATGAAGTAAAAAGAACATGATAAATTGTGGAAATTTGTGAATATGAATACTCTCTTTTTGATGAACATGAAACGAGTTTGATATTGGAATTTAGCTAAGTCCTTGCATCGGCATAAATGAAATTTTAAAAAAGAAATGTGTTGACAAAAGACCAAGATTGAGTCATGGTAAATGATTGATGTTTAAGACCGATGTAGAGGTAACGCTGACTATAAGGTATTATTTTTATTCATGATTCAAATTATCTAAGCTTTAGATACATAGTGGAGATGTGATGAAAGTAAAAGAAAAATACAAGTATGAGGGACTCGGATCTACGATGTGAGAGTATTCATAGGTTGCCTGCTTGATGCGTCATGTCATGGCATGGATACATCTCCGAAATTATCGGGACCGTGGCGACACTTGTGAGGTGTTTGGTGACTACGTAGTGCCATCGTTCCATGATGAAGGCGAATTGTCCATAGGCTCTGCATGATGCGTCATGTCATAACGTGGGATTTCCCTCCAGGCTGTCTGGGTATGGGCTCATAACTCATAGAATATCTAGGATACTTACCGTAGTTATCGTACTAGTTTAATTCATGGCGAGGGAATCAAACCTACAAGATGAAGAACGATTAAGGGCTTGCCCTCGGACCTATGTAGCATGGGATGCATAGAATCCGAACAAATGTGCATTAGTGTCATTAAACTTAAATAACTGCATTAAGGATTAAGTGCACATTCACACACGACATCAATAAGATAGTCCCCTTAGCTTTATTTGTGACAAGTGTGTGCTTTCTAAGTAAGAGAAATTGATGTTTTATATCCTAGCATCTGACGTGCCCACAGTTTCTATGCAGGATAAAGTAATTGACAAGACTAAAGAATGAATGCTGCTTAAAGAAATGTTCAAGTTGACGTTTAATTCATGTATCATATTATAAATTTATATTTTCGCTGCGTTGATATAATCATTGTTGTATAAATGTTTTTAATTCCTTGTAAAATTGTACGAAATGAAGTGTAAAGATCCTGTGGAACTTCGAATTCAGACTTATTTGGAATTCGAGGTGTTACAGCACCACTGAGGGGATTGAGGTGCTGAGCAATTCCATGTTCTTGGTAGTACATGCTTCCTAAAGATGGTTGTGTTGATGAGGAGGTGGCGACGGCGGATGGACAGGATCAGCAAGGCGGCTAGTGACAACCGCTTTTGGATTTTGTAACACCCTCCTATTTTATAATTTTAAATTAGTCATTTGTAATTCTTTTATTGCTATCAGATGTTATTATTGTTATTATTATGCATAAATATGTAATTTTATTTTATATATATTCCTTAATTTATTTATTCATTCGGTGGAGTGGATTTATTAGAGTTTATTATGAAAAATAGAACTATTATGGTATATAAGTAATAAGAGAGTCTTTGAGGGGTTTATATTTAATTTTCCCATTTTAATTATCCAACTCACCCCTCCCCATCCTCCTCTTCATTTCGTGTAGAACCCCCCCCCCCCCCCTCCTCTCTCTTATGGCCAACATTTCCTTTCTTTAATTAGGTTTTTTTAATTCCCACAATTTCTTAGCCATTTTGTGAAGCTTTTAAGGGGTTCTAGCTAATTTGAGGGTGCTCACCGATGTCCCAGTGTTGGTTTCTCGAATTGGCATCTTGAAAGGTGAGAAATAATTTTCTTAAATTGCACAGGGTTGTATGTTTTCAATTTTTGACAAGAGAAATAGGGTAGTACGGAGATTAAGGGATAATCTTCATGTTAAAAACAATTAATTCTATATTTGAATGGTAGGAGTAAATTTGAAAAGAGTCAGGATTTTGGGTTTGAAATTAGAAAAGTTTATGCTTGGAATTTGTTAGAGATTGATAATAGGAATTGTTGAAAATTATGATAGACAATTTAATATATTTTTTGGAGGAATTTATAGGCTTAAAACCTAATTAATAGAATTGTGAGTGTGTGCATACGTATAATGCACGTCGGGCGTTTGATGAAATGCCTGTAAGAACTCAAAGTATCTCCAGCTATAAAATTGGACTGGTTTGGAAATTTTTAACTCTAACTGATATTCAAACTTGGTAATAGGTGGTGGTAGCAACCTCGGACGTATAGCGGATGAGCGGTATACCGAGTTTCTGCGTTCTGACAGGTGAGTATGATCATACTTGATATATTTTATATTGTGGTAAAAATTTAGACTCATTCAATGTGAATTGTGATAGTTATGGCCAGATGACGAATTAATGAAAAATACAGAATTCTAATAGTTGAAATTGTGATTATATGGTGTTTGGCATGATTGTGTATGTTTGCTGCCTTTAGCGATAATTGGGAATATATATGATAGTATGGTGTAAATTATGGTATGGTGTATGTCTGGTATGTGATAATATGACGTGATAAGATAATGAGATGAATGGTAAGGTATAAGTATGATATGGGATAATATGATGTGATTATATAATGAGATAAATGACATGATGTATATATGATATGTGATAATATGATGTGATAATGTGATGTAATAATATGTGAAGATAAATGGTATTGTGTATGTGTAAGATGTGATAATATGATGTGATAAATGGCATGGTGTGTGCATGACATATGGGTGATAAATGAGAATTAGATATGATAAAAAATGAAATTAATGGCTTGGTATATGTATGATATGCAGGTGATTACCGTGAAATAATATGTGATAAAATTATATGATAAGATAAATACCATGGTATATACATAATATGTGATAATGTGACAAGATAAATAACATGGTGTAATTATGATATGTAATAATATGATGTGATAATATTACATGGTGTATGCATAAAATGTGATAAATTGAGAAGATAAATAACATGATGTATGCTGAATATGTGATAATATGTTGAGATAAAAGATGAGATGATATGTGATAATAAAATTGGATAAAAAGATGAGATGAAAATGATTATAAAAGTTTATTTTTTTTTTTTTTTTACCAGTGCCTACAGAAATCCTGGGGTTTGGGCTAAACCTCCTAATACCCAAGAACCGACTTGGGGTGCAGTGTTTATTACCCAAACTATGTTTGAGGTGCAGTGTTATATTGCCCAAGCTATCTGCTTGAGGTGCGGTATATTACCCAGTTTATCTGGGGTGTGGTGTTATATTACCCAATCTATCAGTTTTGGGGTGCGGTGATTATTACCCAAACTATGTTTAAGGTGCGGTTTATATTACCCAAGTTTCACTTGGGGTGCGGTGATTATTACCCAAACTATGTTTGGGGTGCGGTGTATATTACCCAAGTTCTACTTGGGATGTAGTGTATTCCCTTGCTGGCATAAGCTGGGAGAAAAATGTAGCCTCGGTCGCGTAAGGCCCTTGGTGGGCAGTTGTCCGCGTGTTTACTGTGCTAGCGGCTTTAGTATTTGGGATGATGTGGGGCACTAGTCGGCAAATTAATAAAATGGGTAAATATAAAATGAGAATGAGAAAGTAAAGAAAGTGTATGGTATGAAATGAGAATGAAAAAGTAAAGAAAATGAGTTATGTGAATGAGCATGAAAAGTAAAGCAAATGTGTTATGAAATAAGAATGAAAAGTAAAGAAATTTGTGTTGTGTGAATGAATATGATAAGTAAAAAAATGTGTTATGAGTATGTGAATGAATATGATAAGTAAAGAAATTGTGTTATGTGAATAAAAATGAAAAGTAGTGATAATGTATTATGTATTATGTGAATGAAAAGTAAAGTAAGATGTATTACGAGAATGAAAATTAAAATAAGGTGTATCATGTGACGAAAAATAAAAGTAAGTGGTATTATGTGATGAGGATGGTTGTTAAAATAAAAATGTGATATGACATGAGTTTAGTACGCCTTGGAATTATGCCAAGGAACTTCTCGCCCGCTATTTCGGTGGAAATGGTGGGAACTACCTACCTAGGTACAACTCCAAGGTGGATCAGTGGGGTGTTGATATGATAGTTGCAATATGAGATGTGAATGAAATTTAAAGTTATATGATGAGATGAGAATGAAAGTTAAAGTGTGTTGTAATACGAGATATGAATGAAAGTTAAAGTTATATTACAAGATGTGAATGAAAGTTAAAGTGAATTGTAATATGACATGTGAATGAATATGAAAGTAAGATATATTATCTAACAAGAATGTGAAATGAAGTAAGTTGTATGATGAGATGAGAATGAAATATAAAGCAACGTATATGATAAAATGATAATGAGAATTAAAGTAAGCGATATGATAAAATAAGAATAAAAAGGAAAAGTAAACCGTAATATAAAATGAGAATGAATGTTAATGTATTATGAGATGTCATGAGATTGAATGAATGTGATGTTATAAGATTGAATGAATGTGATGTTATGAGATGAGAATGAATGAGACTATAGTATAAGATTGAATGAATGTAATGTTATAAGATTGAATGAATGTTAATGTATTACGAGATGTTATAAGACAAAAATGAAAATGAATATAGTATAAGATGAGAAGGAATATTAAACTAAAAACAAAATATAATATGAGTTTGGTATGCCTTGGAATTGTGTCGAGGAACTACTTCCCTGCTATTTCTATGGAAATTGTGGGAACTATCTGCTTAGGCACAACTTCAAGGTAGAGTGAGTGGATATTGGTATGTAGATCGGTTAAAGATTAGAAAATTACTTTGTGCAATCTTTACTATGTTGATATGTTTAATTTCAGGTTAAATTTAATTATCATCATGTTCGTAAGTTCATTTAATTTCTTTCATATTATTTATTTTAGTAACTAATCTAGTAGATTATACTCACACCAGTTATGTCTGACCCTTGTTGTTTTGGGGGGTCAAAGGAGTCCCTCCCTGAGGGTGGACGTCAATAGACTTCCCTTTTGCAGGAATCGAGTAGCAGCGAAGTGAGACATGTGGCTTCTTTAGTTTTTGTAGTGTTATTTTCTCAAAAAATTAATAAGCTTGTATATGTAGATATTGTTAAATTTCTATTAGTTAAAGTTATATATAAACAGGGGTAGAGAATAGGGTTCGTGTAATAATTTGTATTTTGGAAGTTTATGTATGTATCTGTATGAGATGGTGATATATTGTGATGAAATAAGTGTGTTAAACCCGTACCCACCTTGTTGTGGAGTATTGGGTCCTGTGTGTTGGTTTTTGAAGGTTTTTCAAAGGTTATCCTAAAAATTCATTATGTTTTCAAGGTAAATTTTGGTTTTTATTTTGTATCTTGCATTATATGTTGATATTTGCCCCTAGAGCCCTATATATATGTTGCATGTGTGTTGTTCTTGGATTGACTTGGAGTGGATTGATATGAATTACCTATGTTGTGATAGTTTCGAGTGTTAGCAGAATTCCGTAGGGAATTTCTGTGAAAGGGCTAATATTTCAGGGGAGATTTTGCCGAAATTTTTACAAAAATTCTATTAGTATTCTAGACTAGAAATGAGGATTTAATTGAGTAGGTGTTAAAAAAAATGGCGCATTACATCTTTCTCGCAAGAGGCATGGTTAGAAGTGTTTTTGGTCGATGGATATGATTAAAGAGGCATATCTATGGCTTTCCAAGAGATGATACTAATCTGTTGCAGTTTTTTTTTGGGTTTTCGAGCAATCAGATAATAAGTTCTTTATTTGAGGTGGAAAGCTCTGATCTGGATCGTCGATTTTCTTCTGAGTCTAGTTGGCTGATGATCACCTAAATCTTGATCTGTATGGCTGGAATCATCTAGATCTGGATCTGGATGGCTGAAAACGTTCGAGAAACTGCGAAAGATCTTAACACCGGAGGTGACTACGGTGAAAGACTCACTGACACTCAAGTCAGCAACCCGTAATAAATATTAGGGTGAGCTGATAGGTCTGAAAACAGCCCATGTTCTTCTTGTGTGCCTTCTGTTGTTGAAAATTACTGTTCTGCCCTGCGAAGCTTTGCGATGTGTGCTGAGAACGTATTGCTCCGATTTTACCCATATCACTTTCAAATAAAAACGAGCATCTTTATGCAGTAGGCTTAAGATATTTATCAAGGAAAAAGAAAATTAAAAAAAATTAACCTTAGTTAAGTATACTAAAAATGGAGCTGCATGGCAGATGTTGGGTTGGTTATGTGTATGTTAAGTAGTTCAAAAAAAAAGTACAATCTTGTATATTAAAATTTCAAATTAAAAGGATACGTAGACGGAGACGAGGCAACTATGGGTACAAAATGGGTGGCCATACTCCACCTTTTTCTTCAAAAAAAAAAACTATGGGTACAAAATTGTTTTTCAAAATGTGGGGTGGTGGCTGCCACCGTATGCCACGCCTTCTTTTTGTACATAAATGTTCTTAATTCCACTTTCTTAAATCTAGTAGTATACAAATTATAAAAAAGTAGTTGAAAAAAAAAAGTATATTTTGCATTTGTAAATATTGTAACGAAAAAAGTTCCACGTTTTCGATTTCTTGGCTTGGATGTATTTGTGCTTAGCTTTTTTTTTCTTTTTTTTTGTTAGTTTAGAGCATCCACAGTGGTTTTTTATAAATGGCAAATTGCCATTTTATAAGAAATAGATCACTGCAATGGTTTTTCATTTTCCCATTTTATAGCAAATTTGCTATACTGGTTTCTCATATATGAGAAACGAAATACCAATTCTCAAATTATAAAGGACGAGATATCATATACCGTCGCTCCGATTTGAAGATTTTTTAATCGAGTGAGACGGGAAAACATACACCGTCTAAATTTTTTTTCTTTTTTTTAAAAAAAGGGTCGGACGGGGAAACATACCCTGTCCGGGATAAGATACCCCGTCCTTCCCTTTTAAATTTTTTTTTTAAAAAAAAAATCTCCTCAGACGGGGAAACATACCCCGCCCAGGAGATGTTATCCCGTCTAGGGAGAAATAATTTTGTTTTTTTTTTCCCAAATTGCCCTTCAACGTTTCTCCACCGCTCTCTTCAACGTCTCTTTTTTCAAATCTCAACAGCTATAATTTGACAACGTCCATCGAAAAATCAGTATAAATAAGACACATTCCTGATACAATAGGGTGTACAAAATTCACAGCAAAAATCATAAACAAGCAAACTAGTCTTCCTACTCCACCGAAAGCTAATCCTGAGAAAAATTTTCCAACAACAATGGCAGCTCCAACCAGGGGATCAAGAGGGAGAGCCTATACAACAAGTGAAGATGTTATTGTTTCACAGAGTTGGATAGCAACTAGTCAAGATCCAACAGTTGGTGTGGACCAATCGGGTAGCCAATTTTGGGATCGTATATTCAACACCTTCAAAGTAATTTTAGGCAGTCCGACGGATCGAACGTCGGCATCGCTTAGTAGTAGATTTCACATTATTTCCAAAGATGTGTCTCTATTTGTTGCTAAATTGGCAAGTGTTACAAACAGAGCAGCGAGCGGAACCACGGAGGCTGACAAGGTATATTTATTTTAATCTTATAATTATTGTTTTTTGAATGCATTGTTAGAGTTTTTAATGAGTGTTAATTTATTTTTCTTTTTTCAAGATACGGGAAGCAAGAACCGAATACATGCAATCTACTGGAAAACCTTTCCGATTTGAAGAATGTTATCAATTACTAAAAGATTTACCCAAATTTTCTCTACGTACGACTACTGTCTTCGAGTATGGCATTGGAATACAATTATCTGATGTTGGTAGCAGTCAACGTATGCCTCTAAATGTTGACTCTCCCAACTCCGACGTAGCGGCGGAAGGTGAATCCTCTACACCACTGTCCCGACCACCCGGACGCAAAGCAGAAAAAAGAAAAGCGAAAAATAAAGCCGATGGTACTGACGAGGCTATGCTTGAAGAGACGAGAAGATTTAACTCCTGCTATATTGAGACACAAGGACATAGATTAGAAGCGAAGTAATTGAAACTTGCTTTGAAAAAAAAAGGCCAGGATATGAAAGAGCAAGCGGAGGAAGATTGAATAATGGGGTTGGATCTGACAAAATATCCTGATGAGCAACGTTATTATTTTATTTGTAGACAACGTCAAATCATGGAAAAAAGAGGTTTCATTAGGGATTAAAATGTAAGGATATTTATTTCTGTAAGAGTTTGAAGAAGTAAACAAATTGTATCATCAATTTTACATTAAAACCTGCTTCATATTTTACTTTCGACGTATTAAGTTTTAATTTTAATGTATTAAATAGGGAGTTTCATGTGTACACATCAATTATAACAATTTTACCAGCATGCAATTCAAAATAGTATGAAATATAACCTTTCCATCATGCAAAGTACGAAATATATAATTTCAATGGACATTCAAGTTACTACCATATTGGAGAAAAAATAAAAAGGGACCATTCATAATAAGGAAAATTACAAGTCTAAATAAACAATTCAGAAAGTATTACATTTTATCAATCGGCTTCCCCAAATTCGTTCCAAATATGGTCAACCAAATCTTGTCGAAGCGTATGATGCCGTTGTCAATCATGTAAAACAACACTTCATGCCAAACGAGCTGTCTGTTCTGTTGGAGAAGTTGTATTAGGTGTTACAAATGTAGTTGATGAATTTTGTTCGTAGTCATAATCATGTATACCTTCGTCTCTTTCATCCTCCACAATCATATTATGTAAAATAATACAAGTCTTCATTATATAGGAGAGACTTTCTGCATCCCACATTCGAGCTGGCCCTTTTACGATCGCAAACCTAGCTTGTAAAACTTCGAATGCTCGTTCAACGTCTTTACGTGCACCTTCTTGCATTTGAGCAAATTTTTTTTTTTTGTGTCTCAGGTGCAGTGTAGGTTTTGACTATAGTAGCCAATGGGGGGTAGATTCCATCTGCCAAATAGTACCCCATGGAATATTGATGATTGTTTATAACATAATTAGCAGGAGGTGCACAACCATTAAGAATATCATTAAATAATGTTGATAGGTTAAGAACGTTCAAATCATTATTGCTTCCCGGCATTCCAAAAAATGAATGCCAAAACCAGAGATCATAGAACGCAACTGCTTCAAGTATAATTGTTGGTTCATGGACATGACCTGTATACTGACCATGCCAAGCTGCAGGGCAATTTTTCCAAACCCAGTGCATGCAATCTACACTACCCAACATACCCGGGAATCCACGAGTTTTATTCTCTTCGAGGAGTCTGTTTACATCATCTGCATTGGGTTTTCTTGTATATTGCGGACCAAAAATAATAACAATTGCTAAACAAAATCTACGTACCGTGTTGAGTAATGTAGTTTCCCCAGTTCTGACATATTCGTCGACTGCATCAGCAGAAGATCCATACGCTAAATAACGCATTGCAGCTGTTAATTTCTGTACTGGAGACAAGCCAGCCACGTTTGTAGCATCTACTCATTGTTGAAAATATTGATCATAACCAACGTATGCTTCAAGTATCCTCATGAAAAGAGGCCGACGCATTCGAAATCGCCAACGGAAAATAGAATCGGGATAAATAGAATTGTCGCAAAAATAATCCCGCATCAACCGGTTGTGGCCTTCAACTCTCTCACGGTGAATATAACGGCGTTGCAAATCTCGTTGTGAAGCGAGATTACCCAAAGCACTTTGCTGCATGCGCCTGTTGAACATGATTGCCACATCATCTTCTTCATCCCATTCATCGGAGGAGTCAGTGGAAGTTGAAGAAGAAGAGAATTGAGACATTTTTTTGATAATAAGAATATGTTGAAGGAGTAGAGTTGTAGGGAATGATGGTTAGCGTAGTTCAGAGGTTGGAGCTCGTTAAATAGAGAAGAAAGTGGAATACTCTTCACATGAATTTTAAATACTCTTCACGTGAAAATGTACCAATATATCTTGAAGTTTGGAAGACTCTTCACGTGAAAGGGTTATTACTTGAAAATTGGAATGGAATCTATAGTCTAGGTTGGCGTGCATTGACCATTTTTCTCTAATTCTTAAGATTAATTAATCCTTGAATTACCAAATTAATTTTAAGAGAACATGTAGTTTCCAAAAGACCCATACAACAAAATTGAAGGCAAATTTAACACAAACTAATAATATTCCTAATCATATTGGGTGTTTGGCACAAATGAAAGGGTTCGCGTGGAATCCTCCGAACCATCTATCTGCCACGATGTGGAAGGGCGATGCCTCGATATCGATCGCCTTCCTGATGTTGTTATCGAAGGAACTAATTCTCGTAGCACCATTTTTTCAATAATAAATTTTCGCAGTAGACAATTATTTCTTGATAGTTCCTGGCATTGTCTGTACAACTCCTCCTACAAATAAAGTAGAAATATATAAATAAACAAAATCAACATAAACCAGCTGCAGATTTTACAAATTGACTCATATTCTTACGTATGATTGATCACCGCACAGTTGAAACTCAAAAGTATCCTGACTAAGATTTTCTGTTATTGTACCGCCCGTGAATATGGGTGCTTCAACTAAGGGCTGACCAAAAAATGTTGGTCTCTCAAGCACCGGTGGTGCTATATATTGTGTGGGCATATAATAAGGAGGTGATGGATATGGCAAATGGGTTGATGGATCACTGCAACCAGCTGCTCCTATGAAATCAACGTTAGCACCATGCGACAGATTAGGCAAAATAGGACCAATTGAAGCTTTCGCTCAATACTGATCATATACCTTTTGTGGAACAAGAGAGACCAGTCTAGAAGCATCAATCGGCGCACAGAACTCGTGTGCTTTCATTCTAGACATGGTCTTAGGAGGATTTGATGGGATAGCAATAACCCCATTTACTTGCCGGTAACATCGATCACCGAGGTACCAGACACCCTACATTTAAACTATAATTAGCGCTAAAAAAAATAAGTTAAGTATTAATTTTATAACTGTATATATTATTACCTGACTACCATATTGGAAGATACAGCAGTGGCGGGATAAGATCATCGCACATTGAACATCATACTCATTTTCATATTTGGTTCCATCATAGGGTTGCCATATAATAGATGCTGATGATCTCATCTCTAGCTGACTCCGGGCCGTGGATATATTGTAACGTATCAGATCACAACTTGTTTCATCCAAATTACTGCGATTCCAATGTGATATTTGTAACCCCTGTTTTCGTTAAATTGTATTTTCAAATATTTTCCTGTATTTTAAATTAAACTATTGTCTTGTTAAATTAATATATTGTTCAAACTATTTTGAGAAGCCCAATATTTGATTATTCAACTATTTTAAATATTTGAAATATTTGGAACCCAATTCTTATTATAAGCCCAGTAAATTTAAATTAAACCCAATGGTCCAATTATTTATTTGAGCCCGATTTTATATTTAAATGATTAAATTGTTTGAGCCCGTGGACCAAGCCCACCTCCTATTGGGTATTGATCCGCTAACCCAAACCCAAACTCTATTGTTGACCAGATCCAACAATTAACCCCTAATTTCTCCACCTCCTTTAATCCCCAAATTTAATCTCTCCCCATTAACTCAGCAGTTATAACAATCCTAATCACCTTCAATTCTCCTCCACACATTTGAATCCCGCAACTCCCTCCCCTACAATCATTCTCCTCCTTAATTTTATACCATTATTATATTCAAATCTTTCCCTATTCTCTCTCCCCGTAACCCACTCCCTAAAATCTCTCTCATCCTTATTATTATATTCCTTTTATTATATTCTAATATATATCTCTCTCTCCCTTCCCTGTTTAAACAAAACCACGCAAAAAAAAAACCCAACCAAAACAAAAACAAAACCAAGCATCCTTCTCCTTCATCTCTCCCGCTCTCTCTCTGTTCCCAAACCGCCCAAAACCGAACCCAACCTCTCCTCACCGCCCCATCGTCGCCTCGCCTTCCGCATTCGCCCACTCCGCCATTTCCCTACTGCCTTCGACCTTCACCATCGCTCTTCAACATCCCGAACCCTCCATCATCATCTCCGCCCCAAAAAGCCATTGCAACCCAACCGAAACCCATCAACCCAACCACCGCCCTAACCTTCTCCGATCGCCTTTCCTCACCACCACCCATCGACCCACTACCTCTCTGCCTCGCCACGACCACCGCTGACCCTCGTCGCCGTCCAAGCGCCGAGAAACCCCTCGTCCTATTCCCTCTATTTTCGACTCAAAACAGAGCTCTGCTCGAACTCGAGCCGCCGCACCGTCGACGTCGCCGCAGTCTTCGCCAAGCCACCGCCATCAGCCACTCTTGCCTCTCCGCGAGCGTCGCTGCCACAACCGCTGCTCACTTCCGCCGTCGAATTCCCACGCGCTCTCTCGCTCTCTCTCTCTCTCTCTCTCTTTCTAGCGATTGAAGGAGAAGGAAAAGTAGTGGGAGATTTCCCTGTTTGGTGTTCGGCGCACAGCAAATCGCTGGTTGCTGTTCACTGTTTGTGTAGGGGGGATTCTGTCGCTATTTTCTGTTGTGTGTGGCGCGATCCGAGAGTTGCTGTCCCGTGTTTGGATCTGATCCGCCGTGAAGTTTGTTGAGTTGCTAGTTTGTTTGCTTGGACTTTCTTGCACGTATTTTCGCACGTGATTATCGTCAAAAAGGCAAGCATCTCTTGTACAATTTTGTTCTTCTAGTACAAACCCTCGTAAAAATACTGCAAGTATATTATTTTTGACTCCAATTCGCATTCATAAGTCAAATTGATATCGGTTTCCATTTCTAATCCGTCAATCCTGTATTCACATGCGATCGTAAATACTTTGCTATCCTATGCATGACACGAACACCAAAAATAAATACAAACATATGTAATTTTAGGGGGTTATACATATTGGTGTGAATGACTATTTTACCCTTGTTAATAATTTTAAGTGTTGTATATTTTCCCTTAATTTTTGACGTAGTTTTATACATGTAATCAGTCACTTTGTAGTTACAATATTATATTATATGACCCTAAAATATTATGGACCCATATATGTAATAATAAATTAGACCCACATATGTAATAATGAGTTAGACCCAAATATGACATTAGAACTACAGGTTTTGCATCTCATGACTTAAGAACATATTTCATGCACAATTCCCAGATGTTCCATGTCCATATCTTGACTTCGTCTCATTGCATTATGTTTGTGTTAACAAATTAATAAAAGTAATAAGCCGAGGTATAAGGAAAAGATTTAAGTAGTGGTCAATATAGAAGAGCGTACTCGGACGGGAGCTCGTGGTTTCCCGATGCAAATTGCAAATTACAAGTTGCAATTTTGCGAATTATATGTTTATATGTTTCACCTTATATGTTTACACTATGTTTGACTCGATATGTTTCACGTTATATGTTTGCACGTATCTCGATACAATATTGAATGACATGTTTTTCCGAGTACGTGACCTATAAAACCCACCACTAAATCTAAACAAAATTGTATTGACTGTAGCAACCATGTAGTAAAAGGATGGATGTATGAAGTGCTACCTAGATAGAATCAAACATTAGACATAAGATTAACACGTGCATTGCATGATCCAACTATATGTTACATGTTCATGTTGACTCGATATTTGTTTACTTGATTACTTGTTTTATATGTCACCTGTTCCATAATGCCTTGTTCATACCATGTTTACATATTGCATTTTCCTTACTCTTGATTCCTTACTCTTTTCCTGTTTTTCTTTTGTTTTGTTTTGTTTTGTACCTGTTTTCCTTAGCTTGTACCCCCTTGCAGTCCGTAACTTGTATTAACGGGTCTTCTTGTTTCCCTTTCCTTTTCTGTTGTTATAATATACTTGCAGGGCCAAATGGAGAGTTACCAGAAGGTGTCGCTGACCAAGTGTTCTAGTTTTATTAATATCATATTTTCTTAGTTGTGTTTTACTTCATTAAACTCTTTAATGTAATCCGGGCTTGTTTGAACCGTAACTATTGTATTTCCCAGTTGTTGGTTATTTTTATGGACTATGTCATGAATTTTCATTATCAAATTGTGATTTACATGCCTGTGTGGATTATTTTATTATCTTGTTGTTGAGTTTACTTGTACAGCTTATGAATGGTGTGTTCGCACCATTCGTTGGGCCTTAGTCTCGTGCCCGTATTTTCTCATTTTGGGATTCGGGGCGTGACAATATTTTTGGTCGGATATCCGCATTTTGCAAATGGACTGCAAAGTTTACGGCTCGCTTACACATTGGTGTACAAATGCTTGTGTATTCATATGTCCAGTACTGAAACAAACACATATAATAATATGTGACAGATTAAAAATTGGAACATTATTATTTTGAATTTTAAATATTGTAACAAAATAAAGAACATTATTTATTAAGATTACCTCTAGTACTTGCCACGGGCCGTTAAATGCTTTCAATTTAAGTCGGCTACAAGCATCCAAAGACATATATAGCAATGCCAAAGATAGACTACTTCAATCATACGTACCAACAACATTCAAATCTTCAAATGCAGTAAGGAAATCACATCTCACTACACCGGACGCATTGGGTAGAAGAAACTCACCCACAAAATACATGAAGAAAGCTCTGCCAACTTTCATTGCCACTACAGGATCGGCTATAGCTGCATCTATCCAATCCTTCACAAAACATTTCTTTAGGAAAGAGATACGTATACCGTGATATTTCCAATCTTCTGGTGTAATTTCTGGAAAGAAACTACACTAGACAACCTCAAAGGGATATGCATCGTCGTTACATGGCGGCAACTCACCGATTCCAATAGATAAACCCGTTAGCATTGCCCAGTCTAACGAGGTAAATCCCAACTCACCGCCAGGAAGGTGAAAAGTGTGGGTCGTGTCCCACCATCTCTCAACCAAAGCCTCAACAAGACGTGCAGACGACTTCTCTGTATCAATAGTAAAAAAAGGGACTAACCGGCATTGTCGATGAGCTGCTTTATTATAGGAACATTGCAAAGTACCTTGTAGGCTTTAATCGGTCCCTTCCAATTTTCTCTGAAATTAACAAATCCACCAATAGGTTCATTCGTAATCAGTTTGCAAATGTGTCGTCCATCATCGAAAACTCTTACCCATTGTGATGGATCGCTGGCATTGATAGGCGCAGTTGTTTCTTCTTCGTTTCTGTTTTGTGATGGTGCGGACTGTGATGATGCAGACTCCAACCAACGCCTTGATTTAATATTCCCAATAAATCGCTTGATTGAAGAAGACATTGCAAATTTTATGTATCTTGATTACAATAAGAGTTAAGAAATTTGAAGAGGCAAAGAGAATAGCCGAGAGCAAATAAAATTTTTTTGCCGAGAAGAATGTCGAGAGCATGAGTGTCTTTAATTCAACGTCTGGTATCCGATTTTATAGTGTTCTTCTTATTTCAAAGGAGGGGGTATTATGGTCTTTTAATACCAAAAGGAGGGAGCAAAATGATTTGTTCTTTGCCAAAACAACTCCACGGCAACAAATTAATGGGATAACTTTAGTATAAAGTGAGCCGGATTTTTAGGACGGGATATGATATCCCGTCTAACGATTTCACCTTTTTTTTTCTTTTTTGTGGGATGGGGAATGTTTCCCCGTCTCTCCCTTAAATTTAAAAAAATATTTACGAGACGGTATAACATATACCGTCCCGCGTTTTTTATAAATAAATAACGTAGGGACGGAATATGTTATCCCGTCTTTAAATTTTAATTTTTGCCACGCACGCAAATGAGAAAAATTTAACAAACCACCATTGCACGATCGTCCTCCATATGCTATTACTGTAGCTGCCATATAATAGAATATGAGAAATACCACTGTGGATGCTCTTATAAGCAAGATTCCAAGTAACAATACAACACAAGTGCACTACCGCGGCATATCTACCCGGCATTTGGTAGAAACGTCGCCGGCTAGGAAATTCACCAAAAAAAAAAAAGAAAAAAAAAATGCTAGCCTACCCCGGCGTTGTATTGACTGAACGCCGGGATAGGATAACCCCAAATTTTACCAGTTTATTTCACTCTCTCTATTCATCTCCCCCTATTTGTTTCAGTATCTCTCTCTATCCCGCTCATACCCAATTCTCGACCTGACCCCTGTTTTCGAACGTTACGTCCCACGTCGCCATGCCCCCCGTGCCCTCCCTACCTTCATCGACCACCGTTGTCTCTCGCTCACCAAAACCCTGATACACATCGCAGTGAAGCTACGATGGAGAATAGGGGAGCTCAGGAGATTTGGATCCACTGCTATGGAATTTAGAAGATGCATTTGAAGCTGGGGATGTATCACCTAACCTCAGGTTTTCTCTTCCTCACTCTCAATTCCATCCAATCCACTGCTCACCATGGCTAAGAAAGCTCCAAGAACTGCGGCAACAATGGTGGTTCCAACAGAACCGCACCAAACCCTCTCGATTATCTCTCTCTCTCTCACAAAAAAAAAATCCTAACCCTAATTGATCTCGATCTCGTCGTCTTCTCCGACCGATCTCCGTCTTCGACGCCAACACCCTCCGTCTCCAACACTCACCGTCGTCGTGGTGACGCTAGCCTATCCTCGCCGTCACCATGCCTCCCCTCGCCTTGCCGTCACTATCCCTTCCTCCTCGATTCCTCCGCCAAATCTCAGGTATCGCTACCTAATAAATTCTTAAAGTTAGGTTTAGGTTTTATTAAGGTTATTGCGTTCCTCAACCATGAATGTACTAATGCGAAACTGAGATTCAAGCAAAATGATGTTATAGCTGGAAGGTTTATAGGAATTTCTTTCATTTACTTCAAAATTAATTACTCAGCATCGAAATTTGCATTGAGCTCAATTGCATGTTCTAGTCAACTTTTAGATTTTCTCTTTTTGTTTATCTGTTTGATATTTGGTGTGTAGTGAACTGAACAATTTTATGTTTAGGTTCGATGTGCCTCATAATCAAATGTGAGTAGGAGTGAAGGACTGATGAAAATTGAGTTCTGTTGAGTGCACACTGAGGATTTATGAAATGGTATCCATGGCGATTTCTTTTGTATATTAACTGATGGGAAATTGGATTTATAATGTGTTCTTTGGATAGAATTTATGATGCAGTTAAATTTTGTAATACTCCCTCTACACACATACACAGCACACACAAGTGACATACAACACAGACTAAGATTTCGTAAAACCCACGCAATTTTTATTTCCTTAATTGAATTCTTGAATATCATGATAAGATTTATATAAATGTAAATTTTTGATTCAGATAACAGAGAAATCTTAGAACAACTAATTTGTACTGATAAAAAAAAAGGCTGGCCACAAAGATGGGCATGATATTATAGACTTGAGTAGCAAGGAAATTGGATAGTGTTTGAATTTGGAGAGGGTGCACTAGGACCCTGTCTTATTCCTCGAAAGTGATATATGTTTATCAAAGCAATCACTTACAAAATTATGTCCCTGTTGTGGAATATATTTTGTTTTACTGATTTGTTATACGACCATTACCTTACCAGGTGAGGAGCATGAAGCGTCCTAGAGATATTCGTGATCAATTGGAAGGGCTGTTGGAGAGAGTTGTGATTGACCTCACATCCAACCCTGGGGATTTGGATTCAATAAAGAAGGATATAACATCAGGTACAGTTGTACTTTACCAATAATTCAGTTAACTGAAGGATGGTTGAATTTTTTTGAACTTCTAAGAAATCCTTTCAGGGTTTTTCCATAATTCTGCAAGGCTACAAAAACTATGGCATATCGCACTGTAAAGAATCCTCAAACAGTACATATACATCCAAGTTCTGGTTTGGCATAGGTACATTACTTTTTTATACATCAGATGAGCAATGAGTAAACAAATTACTACCATTTAAGCACAATAATCAAAATTCTAACATTTAATTTCAGACATCACGAAAAGGCTTCTCAAAAGAAACTTTAGACTTGGAAGAATCGAACATTGACTTTACCTAAATTAAAACCCAATATGCTTGTGTTAGACTATCATGTGCATGCTAATTTTTCTGATTGGTTAAAGCTCTAACACGAGTTCAGACCGAGATACCATTGTTTTTTAAATTTATCAACAGAATTTTATCATGGGACTGAATTTTGTTGACTCTAATTATATATTAGAAATTGAGTCTGTCTGTTATTTATTGAATTGCCACTTATATAGGTGCTTCCAAGGTGGGTTGTTTACCATGAGCTTGTTCTTACCACAAAGGAATATTTGCGCCAGGTAACCAAAGTCAAACTGGTTTTTTGCTTTCATTTTATGCATGATGTTTAGGTTTTAGGGAAATAAAATGTGTTGGTGGTTCATATATACTGAATATTTCAGGTTATAGAGTTGAAACCTGAGTTGTTGGTGGAGATTCACCAGACTACTGCCAGCTCAAGTATGTTGAACTCAATGCATTTCAAAAGCACACGACTCTTTCACACATGGTTCTAATCATCCTCATAGCGTCTAATGTTCTCTATTTGATGTTAGTTTTCTTGCAGGAAATAGCCATGGAGGTTCAAAGTGAGTCAAAGTGGAAGCAGCTTTGGTGTCTCCAATATTTCCTGACCAGTACAAGGAATAGCCTGTAAGGCTTGTTGGTATATATTTTCAGATTATGAGTAACTGTGTTTTCATAGCACAACTTTGAAGGGGAGATGTACACAAAGGAAATTGTACTTTCTTTACATGAGTGAGCAAATTCTTGTATTAGTTAACAAAATTATAATGTCATGTATCAAAAGATGTATGAAAAGGGTTGCCTTAGGCCAATGTATAAACATATATAAGAAGTGTATGGATTAATGTCTAATTCTTATTCTTCCTGTACTACAGTTATTTGCAAAGCATGTTGTTTTTGTTCACTTTTGTAGTTCTGTTGAGAAACTTAAATTTGTCACCAAAAAAAAACAAAACAAAAAAAAACTAAAAAAAACTAAAAAAACAAAACTACCTCGGCAAACACCGGGATAAGTTATTTAATGGGGGAAAAAATTGCCCTATCCCGGCATTTTCAAATGCCGGGTATCCTTATTAGCTACCCGACGTTTGAGAATGTCGGGATAGCTTTATTGCATCCCCGGTGGGGGAAAACCCGGCATTTGCGGCGGCGTTTTCCGAAACGCCGGGGCGATCAAGCACGGCATTTTAGAAACGCCGGGAATGTGAAAAAATTGCCAGGGATCTCCTTGCCCGTTTCTTGTGTAACCAAAGCAATAGATAAAAGAACAAAACCCAGCAAAAATAAAGCAACTAAAGTTGGAACGAAGAAGTGCTGAGCTAGCTCAAGGGCCCAGTGGTAGCAAAAAGCTAACTAGGAAGCACAACAACAATGGAGGGAAAGCGATTTTCGATCCCTTTCAAAACTATAGTGAGTGGAATATTCCGAGGGTGATCCGATAAGCCTAACTGTTCTTCACACCAATGTGCGACTGTTGTATGAAGAGTCAACCATTTATCCAAATCATGTCTAGTGTAAATAACCTCATTTCGCCACTTCCACCATACCCATAGTGCGTCTGCGAGGATCATACGACGAAGTTTGTAACACCTCGAATTTGTAAAATATCGAAAATACCCGTTTTTATATTCCTGGAGTGGTGGAAATTTTATTTGGTGTATTTTCATTTTGAATATTGATATTGGTGTCTGGATTCGTGTTCGATTGGTATTATTGATATATTAGAGCTCAGATTTGAGATTTATGTGAAGAAATATTGTTTATTTTATTTTATAATTTTGGTGGATTAATATGACATAATTTTTGATGTATTTTGTATGTTTATATCATTAAAAAAAAGAGTTGAGATTTATTTGAAATATTTAGAAGATATGAGGGCTTATATGTAAATGTCTTGTTATATATATATATATATATATATAAAATTTTATTTTTACAAAAACCCCCTCTCCTCTCTTCCTCCTTTATTTTCCTTCTTTCTTCCCGTTTGTAAGCAGCGACCAAAAACCCACTGAAACCCAACTTTCGGTTGGCCTTTCCCCGCCCAAATCTCCTCCATTTCTTCATGATTTTCAAATTAAATTGAGGGGTATGCTAATTGAAGGGTGCTCTAGCTATTGGTGGAGTCAATTTGGAGAAATAACCACGAGAAGGTATACCCTATTTCATTTTATTTGTATAGAATTAAGTGATTTCAATTTCTATTGAGTAAAACTATTATGGTAGGGAGATTATGAGTTGTTGGGAATAGTAGAGATGAGAAATTAGCAAATTATGGAAGATTTTGCAAGTTGCTAATAAATTAGGGTTTTGGGTTTGTAAAAGAAAATTATATATGTGAGAATTATTTCTTTTATAATAGTAGAAATCCCTATTGAGCCATTAAAATACTTTAGGGGTGAATTTAGAAATTATTTGGGGATAAAAATCCCGTAGCAATTCAAATATTACGTGCAATGCACGTGTGCATCCCAGGCATTCAATAAAATGCCTGAGTGATATTAGGATTAGTGTTATTATTTCCTGTGGTTGATTTGGATGTTTTTAGCATTAATTGCTTTAAAACTTGATATTAGGAGATGTTAACGGCTTCGAGTGCGGGATGGAGAAGTGATGCTTCGAGTCTTCCTGGGCTGTTAGGTGAGTATGAATGTATTTATGTATCTGTTGTTTTAAGAAAATTTTAGTATCATCTGAATGATTGGTATGAATTGCGGAATAAGGTGTATGTATAAATGGGAATTAGTGCTCGGTGTTGGTGTGCTATATGACGATTAAATACCCGTGTCTCTTGTGTATTGATATAAATTTATAGATGATGGATTAGTTATATATATATGGGGATGAGTTATATTTATATAAGGATGTCAGTATATGGTAAATTGATGTGATTTTGAATATTCAGTGTGATGGTAACGTATTATGTGTGTGTGTGTGTATATATATATATATATGATGTTGTGATGTGCAATAATATGATGTGATGATTTTATATGTTAATTACAGTGATATTTCTTATATGAGATGCATTGAAAGGGTAAATGAGATGGTGATCATTGTTTATGTGTTAATAAGATCAAATAAAAGATGAGATGCTATGATGATAAAAGGAGATGAAAATATGAAAAGAAAATGTTAATAGCAATAATTTCGGTCGACCAGAGTTGATACATCAGGGTAGACCTGAGAGAGAGAGTTGATACCCCATGATAGACCTGGGAGAGCAGATACCTCCGGGTAGACCAGAGAGAGTTGATACCTCAGGGTAGACCTGAGAGAGAGAGAGAGTTGATACCCCAGGATAGACCTAAGAGAGCAGATACCTTCGGGTAGACCGGATAGAGAGTTGATACCTCAGGGTAGACCTGAGAGAGAGAGAGTTGATACCCCAGGATAGACCTGAGAGAGCAGATACCTCCGGATAAACCGGAGAGAGAGTTGATACCTCAGGGTAGACCTGAGAGAAAGTTGATACCCCAGGATTGATCTGGGAGAGCAGATACCTCCGGTAGACCAGAGAGAGAGTTGATACCTCAGGATAGACCTGAGAGAGAGAGTTGATACCCTAAGATAGACCTGGGAGAGCAGATACCTCCGGGTAGACCAGAGAGAGAGTTGATACCTCAGGATAGACCTGAGAGTGAGAGTTGATACCCCAGGATAGACCTGGGAGAGCAGATACCTCCAGTTAGACTCGAGAAAGAGTTGATACCTCAGGGTAGACCTGAGAGAGAGAGTTGATACCTCAGGATAGACCTGGGAGAGCAGATACCTCCGGGTAGACCGGAGAGAGAATTGATACCTCAGAGTAGACCTGAGAGAAAGAGTTGATACCCCAGGATAGACCTGGGAGAGCAGATATCTCTGGGTAGACCGGAGAGAGAGTTGATACCTCAGGATAGACCTGGAAGAGAGAGAGTTGATACCTTAGGATAGACCTGGGAGAGCAGATACCTCCGGGTAGACCGGAGAGAGAGTTGATACCCCAGGATAGACTTGGGATAATGTGGCTCACTGGTCGACTAATTAATAAAATGAACATGATATGAAATGTTAATAAGAAAGAGAAGAAAGTACTTGGTGTAAAATGAAATGAGACAGTGAAGTAAGTGTATGGGTGGAAATGAATAAGTAAAGTGAAAGAAAATGAGTATGTGATGATGAGCATGAAAGAATGTGATTCATGAGTATGCAAGTAAAAAGGAGTGGAAAAAGAAGTATGTGATTAAATATGAGAAGTAAAGTAAAATAATAATATGTATGTTTAGATATTTGGAATTAAAGTAAGAAATAACAGGTACTATGAGAATAGTTGTGAAACGAGAAATATGACATGATATAAGTTGATACACCTTGAAATTGTGTCGAAGAACTACCTGCCCGCTATTTTCGTGGGAATAGTGGGAACTACCCACCTAGGCACAAATTCTAAGGCAAGTTGGTTGGCAGGTCATCGAGGTATATGGATTGTGAGATGAAAACGAAAGTAAAGAAAATTGTGGGGTGAACATGAAAATAAAGTAAATTATTACCCATGCTATCAGCTTTGGGGTGCGGGATATATTACTCAAACTATGTTTGGGGTGTGGTGTATTATCTAGAAAGAATGAGAGTTAATGTGAATTGTATTATGAGATGGAAAATGAAGGGTAGAATACTTTGTATTATGAAAGGAAAATGAGAAAGTAAAGATGGGGTATGTTATGAAATAAACATGAGAATGTGGAGAAAGCAAGTGCATTATGAATTAATAATAAAGAAGAAGATGAGACTGAGGTAGTAAATAAATTGTATTGATATGGATTAAATGAAGAAATTGTGTTATCAAAATGAATAAGGGAAGTAAAGAAAATGTATTGTGTGTCTTATAAATTATAGTGAAGATGTAATACGAAAATGGTTATTAAAGAAAAATATGTTGTGTTATGAGTTTGTTGTACCTTAGAAGTGTGTCGAGGAACTACTCACCAGCTATTTCCACGAAAATGGTGGGAACTACCTGCCTTGGCACAACTTTCAGGATGAATGGGTGAGTTGTTGATATGATGCCGGTATTGCGGGTTGGAAATAAAAAGTGAAGTGAATTGAAATATGTGTTATAAGATATGGATAAAGATGATACGATGAGATTGAATGAATGGATAAAGATGATACTATGAGATTGAATGAATGCAATAAAATGTGTGGTGAATGTGATATCATGAGAGTAACTACATGGGAGGAATTGCGATAAAAATAAATGTCTGTAGTGAGATATTATGGAGATGTATGTGATATTATTGCTTGTATGAATGTGATGTAAGTAATATGAGAATGAGAAAGAAAATGTATATGAATTAAGATAAGTAGGAAAGAATATAAGCCGTGAGCTTGTAAATGAAAATGATTGGTAAATGAAGTATGTGATTGAATAAGTACGAAGAAAACGAGGTAATGGCATTATGTGATTAAATATGAAAAGTAGAAGAATTATTTATGTGTCGTATTACCGTGTTATGTTGTTGGTGATAAAGTAAAGTTTATGTGTGAATATAAAACTATACGGAAAGTGAAATTATAGGTGACATTAGTATAATGCTTAAAGTGTTGCGTGTTAAGCGATTAATTTGTGATTGATTTCAAAACTATGATAAGTGGATTGGGAGCATGTGTGTGTGTGTATGTGTGTGTGTGTGTATATATATATATATATATATATATATATATATATATATATATATATATATATATATATAAATAGGTGATGATCCAAAGAGTACTTGATGAAAAGCTACATTTATGGTGTTTATATGTTCAAATTTCAGATGGAATTTTATTATCTTGGTATTCGTAAGTTTATTTTATTTATTTATAAAGTTTAATCTATTTGCTTTATCAGTAAATTATACTCACACCAGAAATGGCTAACTCCTTAGTGTTTGGGGGGGTTAGGGGAGTCAGAGGACTACCCTAGATCCCCTACTGTTATAGGCCCTCAGCAGTGCAGAGGTGAGGCGTAGATCTTTAGAGTGGAGTTTTTATCTTTAAAATTTTGTATAAGTATGATTAATAGCGAAATTCAAGATTTGAATTGTATTTTAGATGTATAAACATGTAAATGATGATGAGGAGTATAGTGTGGAGTGGTATGATATGTTTTTGACCCGTACCCATCTCGTTGTGGAGTACCGGGCCCTGTGGTAGGTTTTAAAAGTTATTTTCTAAAAACTTCACTATGTTTTCAAAGGAATTTATGGTTTTTAATTGATATTTGATATTCTATTATGAGTTTGGCCCCCCAGAGCATGATATTATATTGCCTGTGTGATTCTATTCATTTTGGTCTGGGGAGCGCTTGATATTATTTCCTGTGATGTGAGCTACGGAATTTAGAGCAGAATTCCGTAAGCTTTTTGTGTTTCGGGACAGAAATTTCAGGGAAAATTTTGCCGAAATTTTATTTGAAATATATAACTATCCTAGTTTATATTTGAAGTGATATAGAAATTGAAAGAATTGAATTTGGAGTTAAAAAAAAAAAAAAAACGCGTTACAAAGTTGCAACGAAGGCTTCTTAGATTTAGCCGTAAGAAACCACTGCGATTCTACCATGTCCCTAACCCATATGCGCACCTGAGCCCAAACCTCAACTTCGTCAATAAACACAAGCCACTGCTGATAATAAATAAATAATTGGGGGACTGATTCAATTTGGTTGTTCCAACACAGAATGCATAAGTGGAAGGCAGTGGTACATGTCGCGTTGCAACCAGACCTTCGTTGGCAAGATTTGATTAACAACTTTCTATAAAAACCACCAAACACATTTAGCCGCCCAAATTTTTGTTGGTATCAGACGGTGTACCGGTGATTTTTGTTCCTAAAGTTGTTGGGAATCCTTAAGAACAATGTAAGGCTTTGGAGTATCCTCAAGAACAGGGATGAAGCTAGAACAATCTTACCGGGTGGGCCAAACAATAAACAACTTCAGAAATTACGGTTTATTTTAAAGTAACTAATAATGTTGTGGCTTAGAGTTTTAGGTTGCGTTTGTTTCGGGTTTTAAACACAGATTTCAGTTTTTAAAATCAAAACATTGGATAATTTTGTTTGGATACAAATTTTTGAAAAACTCATTTTAAAATTTCACTCTAAATCTATGTTTAAAATGTGTTTTTTTAAACAGAAAAAACCTGTTTTCAGAGACAAGTTTTTTTCATTTCCCAACCAACATACTATATACACATATATATGTACTAAATTTGCCCGTGGCCACGTGCCTACGGCACGTCTTTAGAATGATATAGCATATGAAAAGCCTTGTAAACAGTAAATAAATAACTATGTAACTGAAGTTTGAATAGTACGAAAATAATTAGTTGTAAATAAAAGTCCACGTTTCCATAATTATATGATGAAAAATAATTATAAATTGAGGTATAAAAGTCTATGTTTCCATATATATATATATATATATATATATATATATATATATATATATATATATATATATATAGGGAAAAAGGGGTATGAGCAACTTGCTCATTTAGTAAATAAGCAATTGATGATGTGGCATACATATGATTGTAAAATCCTTAAAAGGGTTAGTTGTCCAATGTATCACATGCATGCCACATAATCAATTGCTCATTTACTAAATGAGCAAGTTGCTCATATCCTTTATATATATATATATATATATATATATATATATATATATATATATAGAGAGAGAGAGAGAGAGAGAGAGAGAGAGAGATAATTAAATAAATAAATGTTTTGTTTTGGGGGGGGGGGGATTTGAATTTGAGTTTAGGGGAAAAACTTTTGGGGGAGAAATGTGTTTCTTTAGAATGATACAGCATATGAAAAGCCTTGTAAATAGTAAATAAACAACTATGTAGCTGAAGTCTGAATAATATGAAAATAATTAGTTGTAAATAAAAGTCCATGTTTCCATTAGTATATGATGAAAAATAATTATAATTTGGTGTATAAAAGTCCATGTTTCCATATATATATATATATAACTCATTTATTTATTTAATTATCTCTCTCTCTCTCTCTCACACACACAATATATATCTATATTGTGAGAGAGAGAGAGAGAGAGAGAGAGAGAGATAATTAAATAAATAAATGAGTTGTTTTGGGGGGGGAGGGGTAAAATGTGTTTTGTAAGGTTAGATATGGGCCTTTGATTTTGAGGGGATTGAAGGAGAGCCACTTGATAGCTTTCTTTGTGTTCTATTATATAGATATTTATGTATATGTGTATACATTATGTACGTATACAGTATGTATGTATATGTATACAGTATATATAATAGTATGTATATATGTATATACATACATACTGCGTTGGTGTCTGTGTGTTTATTATAATAATATATTTTATATTATTTTATATTATTATATATCAGTCTGTATGTATGTATAAGTATACAGTATGTATGTATCAGAGTAAATATACCGTATATACATACATACAAACCCATACATACTGTATATATAATAGTATACAATATAGAGTATTTATGTATATACATATATACATAAAGTACCAAACGCCTTTTATGCTTCAATTTTTAAAATGCTATTTTATGAAAACAGTTTACCAAACAATACTCTGTTTTTTGAAAATCACAAAAAATAACTTTTTTTTTTCTTTCAAAAACTAAGTTTAAAATGAATTTTCAAAACAACGAACCAAATGCAGCATTAGTCTTGCAAAGATAATTTACATATCTTCTTCTTCAAAAAAGAAGATAATTTACATATCATACTATTGAACAAAAACAAACAAAAATTCAAATTATCATGCTTTCTTACAAGATTCCAAAGGTATATTTGCTTTTTTTTATTTGCTAAAACCCAAAAGGGTATTTGCTATCCAATAAAAAAGAAAGCTCAACAGCCTATGTAACCCCCATTTCCGGTTGTACGGATTTCATTGTATTTTTGGCCCTCGTTTTTTCGAACCTTGTATTCCAGTTATATAAATAAATCCTAAACCTGCTTGCTCTCATTTGATTAACCGTCTATTTTGTTGAATTCCAGATATTCTATTGTGTTATTAATATTTGAGTATTTAATTAATACTATTATATTATTATTTGATTTATTTATAATAAACCCAAAAACAAAGCCCATACAAATTTAACCCAAAGCCCATCTGAAGCCCATGCTACCTAGCTTAATCCCCTATATAATTCCCTACTTACATCAGTTATACCATAATCTCTTCTAATTTACTTCTTCCTCCTTCACAGCTGCACTTCATCTTCACCTCCATTGAATTCCCGGCCCTCTTTTCCATGCCGCCACCTACTGTCATCCCCCGTACAACCAAGGTCGCCTCCATTGCCTCATCATCTTCATCACCGCCATCACCTCCCGACCCCTTTCTCTCTCATCTCCTTCCTCCCTCACAACTGTCCCGGCTTGCACCACCGCAACCACCTCGCCGTAAGCCCTGTAGCGCCCCGAATTTCTAATATGATATCTCAGAAATACGTGGCACAATTCCCAGCATCCACCTCAATGTAATAGTAAACATACTCAAAACACAGATTATTTTTTTCAACTTTTATTACAGCAATCCTTACAAAACACAGTGGAAAAGTAAACACCTTGAATTACAATTCTTTCTTTTACAACACATTCTTTTACAATTTACATAAGTCACATTATCATTCTACCACATGCATCCAAAAACATGAGGCTAGAGATAACTCTAACCCCCAAAACTATAAGGGTCAGCCATAATGGTGTGAGTGACATAAAAAAAATACAACATGAATAAAACATAAAGAATAAAGTCATAAACAATACATATCAACAGTAATAACAATGGAATATGAAATAACAATAAATAAAACATGAAAACATCGAGTGAAACTGGACTAAGTGTCAAGTGTACGAAAACAGAAAACAAACATGCATAAAACCATGTTAAGAAAACACAAATGCAATATGATGACTCTCTAATGCATACTTGTTGGATTCTATGCATTCCACACTATATAGGTCCGGTGCAAGCCCTTATCGTTCTCCACTTTATAGGGTTAGATCCCTCGTTATGCAACTAATCCTACTACGATAATTACTATGAGATTTAGATAAGATGTGAGTATCTAGCCCATGCCCCGATAATTCCGGAGGTCAATCTCTATCCACAGATAATTCCGAAGACTATTTCACTCACACCTGGGAATCTTTGAGAATACCCCACACCGCAAGCTACGGCGCCTCATCACACGAATACCCCATGAGCATCGCCTCGACACCGATAATTTCGGAGATTAATCCCACACCGCTGGTAATTTCCGAGACTATTTTCCTCACACCTCGATAATTCCGGAGATAATCTCACATTGTAGGCAATACTAAGCTCTATAACCCATGTTTGCACTCATTTCATCATATCACCATGTAGTGCATGTCCTTATCTTATGAAGTTAATTAAGTAATTACGAATCTCCTGGAGTTGGTGTACCCTACCGGACTTAACTCAACTGATCAACAACAAAGCCACAACTAGCCAAACCACAAAAATTTCAACTGCCGGTGTACTAGGGTCCCACACACCTTTTAGAGACTCTCAACTCAACCATCAACACAAGATCTTTCATAAAAACTCTCAATTCCATGATCAATTCTCTCACATTAAGATAAATTCTTAAAAATTAACAAATCCAAATTCATTTAACATACTCACAAATTCCAGAATTGAAATAAAGTATTAAATCTATTAAATAACTGAAAATCATCTTTTGAAGTCGTAGAATATCACAAACCATCAATTCCTTCGAAAACCATATATCTTTCATTTAATAAAGTCATAGAAGTTCAATTTAAATTCTGTTATAATCAAAACGTAACTCTCTGTAAAATACTGTAATATGTAGCAAAAGCATCATCTAAAACAGTAGATCAATAATTCGTAATATCAAAGAAATAATCGTTCAAAAAAACATGAAGAAACTCAAGAAAATAGCCAGCAAAATGACTGACGGTCGACCGCCAAAACAGTGCAAAAAGCGACCGTCGACTGTCAAGTAAAATTCCCAAAAATAAAGAATTGACAGTCGACTGTCAACTTTAGTAAAAAATGTGAAGCGGCCGACTGTCACATACGAGATTTGACAGCTTTGAAATTCGTGCATAGTTTAACTGATACTTCAATTATACTTTATAAAATCACAAATTTGCAAAACTAAATTGTAACACCCCTGCCCCTAGCTTAGACAATTTATAAAATTTATGAGAAAAATTATTTATTATTTAGTACAACTGTCCACCATAGGCTGCCTCTCAAAAGGTGGTTAACCGGATTGGTGACTCTTGATCATAGGCTATTTTATTTATTTATTTATTATAGTTCAATTCCCGATATGAGATTATTCCTCTTCATATATCCCGTTCTCTCTCCTCGCGAAAGAACACAACAGAGAGCATATGGGGGGACCCACGCCGCGTCCGTCCTCTGCCAACGCCAGCTGCCCCCTCCTTCTCTCCTTGGCGGACCCCACTCTGACCTCTCCACGTCACTGACGTGGATACAAACACAGCCCTCTTGTTGTGTACACCGGGGGCCCCACCTCGTCATCTATTAATTACAAGTTTGCCATCAAGCCTCTTTTATATATATATATATATATAGAAATTACGGGGTGTTACACACACACCCCCTTCAGAAATTAGCATCCTCACTGAGCACGAGGCATACACTATGTAGTGCAGAATCTACTTTATAGTCGATGTAGAGCAGTCCGTGAGCGTCACCCTCCGCCGATCATTCTGGAGTCCATAACTCACGGCTATCCCACATTCGGTGTCGAAAGTCGGCTCTGATACCATTTGTAATGCCCTGCCCCTAGCACAGACAATTTATACAATTTATCAGATAAATTATTTATTATTTAGTACAACTGCCCACCACAGCTGCCTCTCAAAAGGTGGTTAACCAGATTGGTGACTCTTGATCATAGACTATTATATTTATTTATTTATTATAGTTCAATTCCCGATATGGGATTATTCCTCTTCACATATCCTGTTCTCTCTCCTCGCGAAAGAATGCAACAGAGAGCATGGGGGGGGGGACACATGCCACGTCAGTCCTTTGCCAATGCCAGCTGCCCCATCCTTCTCTCCTAGGCGGGCCCCACTCTGACCTCTCCACGTCACTGACGTGGAAACAAACACAGCCCTCTTGATGTGTACACCGGGGCCGCACCTCCTCTTCTATTAATTACAAGTTTGCCATCAAGCCTTATATATATATATATATATATATATATATATAAGAAATACTCCATTGAATATTTTCTCTGTGTTACAATTATTTATTTTATGACGTATTCGAATTCTTTTTTTAAACAGTGATATGGCTAAAAATAGAGTTAAATCGGAACCGTCAAAATTGCGCACGAATCTTAAAGCTCGGGGGTAAAATGATAATTTCCCCTACAGACGGACCTGAAATGGGTACTGGGTCTTTTCTCCAAAGACCCAATATCCCACGAACGGATCCGCCTTAAATCGAAACTGATATGGCTAAAAATGGGGTTTAATCGGGACCATCCAAATCGGGCACGAATCTTGAAGTCCAGGGGTAAAACGGTAATTTCACCTACCAATGGGTCTGAGATGGGTACTGGATCTCTTCATCAAAGATCCAATAACCCACGAACGGATCCACTTTAATCGGGTGCGGGTTTCAACCAGCAAGAAAGTCCGATTCAGAGGGATAGAATTAGGATTTCTGATTAGATCCTAATCAACGGCCCTGATTCATGCCTATCCCTCCACTGGAATTAGGGATTACATTCCTAATCTGTTTACAAGGAGTATATTCCTTATAAGATCACAGGGATTACATTCCTAATCTGGTCCCTAAGACGCCTATAAATACCCCCCATCCATCTCCATTAAGAGGTAATCAATCTTTTGCCAGTTTTCACGCTCTTTCATAATCTTCCCTGATTACTGACTTGAGCGTCGGAGGGTGCGTCGCCAGGAACAACCTCGGTGTCTTGCACTTTTTGTAGGTGCACGACAGGAGTCAGCGTCAAACACCAACGGAACAGGTATACAGGTTGGCTATTCAGTTTTCCTAAGAATCCACAAATACTATCTGTTTGCCCCCACACCAAATTTAGCGGCAACAGATTGGCGCCGTCTGTGGGAAACTAACGAATAGCAACCTCCGCCCTTCCCGTTGGTCAGATCTCTCCAGCCATGCCTCCTAGGAAAGTCAGATCCAGAGGGTCCAACCGAGGACCCAATCCCGATCAGCAGCAGGAAGTTCCCCCTTAGCCCGCTCAACAGCAGAGGTAACTCCCTCCTCAAGCCGTGGACCCTCTTCAACAGGACCTACCTCCTCCACAGAATCAACAACCTCCAAAGGGTCCCAATCCACAGAAACAGCCTCTCTATCCGGACCACGTCTCCATCCATAACGCCTCTTCGGACTCTATGGCCTCTCACCATCCCCGAGCTTTCGATCACCACCACACCGCCCTCAATCGGCAGAAGGATGAGGATCTTTGCCGCCATCTGGATGAAAAGCAGGCCCGAGAGGGAACCTCCCGCCAACACCGTCCGGATGAGCGGTCTCCTCACCGCCGAGAATACAGAAGGTCCCCTACCTGAAGGGGGCAGGAGAGAGAGTCCCCCGAGCATTACAGAAGAAGGCCACACTCCCCTGCAGGTCGGCAACAACCTAGGAACGATGAGGCACCCATCACCCGTGCCGAGTTCCAGCAGTTCCAAGCGACCGTCCTACAAGCTCTCAATCTCCGTCCCAACACCAATGCACCCAAGATCCCCTCTCCTCCTCCAGTCCGAAGTCCTCGCCGACGGTCCCCATCTCCTTCTCCAGCTCCCAGCAACTCCCGGCATGTGCAAAGTCCTCGCCACTCCAGGAGCTACCGTCGTCGTAGCCCCCGCTCTCCCTCGTACGAAGACGAGTCTAGAGGCTCGGCTGATTACCGTCGAAGGGACGACGCTGTGTACCGCCGTCTCCATGAGATGGAGAGGCGCTTGGGTCAGTTAGACCGAAAAGAAGAACTTACAGGAAGGAATCTTCGTCCTAGCAGACCTCCTTTTTTCCGAACCATAATGGATGCACCTGTACCAATCGGCTTCAAGCCTCCTCAATTTGAGACCTACTCCGGGGAGACTGACCCCGTCGATCACATCGAGAGCTTTAAGACCCTAATGCTCATCCATCAAGCTTCCAATGCCCTCCTCTGCAAAACCTTCCCCGCAACTCTCAAGGGCCCAGCTCGAGAATGGTACTCTCACCTTGCCCCATCCTCGATATTCTCCTTCAAGCAATTCGAGACCCTCTTCGTCACCCATTTCGTAAGCAGCCGTAGAACTGAGAAGACCAGCATCTCGCTACTGTACCTACACCAGAAAAAGGGTGAGAAGTTGAGAGACTATGTGAAGAGGTTCACAGCTGAAGCCAGGTCCATAGCATCCCTTGACCAGTCGGTCGCTGCAGCAGCATTTCAATCCAATGTCCTCAATTCCAACCTCTGCTCCTCCCTCACCAAGAAGCCCCTACAGAACTTCTCTGACCTCCTCCTCCGAAGTAAAAAGTACATTCGGGCTGAAGAAGCCGAGCACCGCCCCAACTTGGAGGGGTCTTCCTCCGGGTTTAAGAGAAAGGGAACAGAAGAGGAAGGAGCCAAGAAGCTCCAGAAGGATAATGCCGGCCAGCACCGACCTCCCCCCAGATTCGAGAAGTTTACTCCCCTTACCACTAATGTCTTGACCATTCTGATGGAAGTTGAGAAGGAAGGGATCATACATCCTGCTCCGAGGATGAACACCCCTGCCAAGAAAAGGGATAAAGAGAAGTGGTGCCGTTATCATCGAGACCACAGCCATGACACCAACGATTGTCGGGCCCTGAAGAATGAGATAGAAGCCCTCATCCAGAGGGGGCAGCTGACCAGGTTCGTAAGAAAGGACCGAGCCGAACTTTCTCCCCTACCTCCGGGGGCTAATAAGCGTCCGGAATGCGATGAAATGCCCGACTTCGAGAAGGAGCGTGTCCTGCACCTCATTCATGGGGGCCCAATGGGGGGCTCCTCGAACTCCTCTCGAAAGGCATTTATAAGAGAAGTCAATTCGGTTCGCGCCACCCCTCCTCCCAAAGGCCTCGGAGTGCCCGTCGCATTCTCAGACGAAGATCTTGAAGGTGTCCGCACCCCTCATTGTGATGCACTCGTCATCAGCCTCCACATGGCAAACTTCAAAGTGGAGAGGATCCTAGTGGACAACGGCAGCCCGGTTAACATCCTCTTCCTCGCCGCTTTTAAAAGCCTAAAGCTCTCCCGAGACAGACTCAAGCCCGCCGGCTACACGCTCCATGGATTCACGGGAGTGCCAGTGACTATTGAAGGGGTGATCACCCTCGACGTAACCGCTGGCAAAACTCCTACTACCCGAACGGAGTCGATGGACTTCATGGTCGTAGATGTCCCCGCAGCCTACAATGTCATTCTGGGTCGGCCCGGCCTAGCTGCCCTCGAAGCCGTCCCCTCTGCCTATCACCTCAAAATGAAGTTTCCAACTCGGGCCGGAGTAGGGGAGGCAAAAGGCAATTAGGAAACTGCCTGCAAGTGCTACATGACCTCTACCCTCGGTCCAGTCCTCTCCTTAGAAACTCTGGAAATCCCCCAAGATGCTGCCCGACCGACGTCCGAGCCGGTGGACAAATTAGAGGAAGTGCTCTTCTCTGAGCAGGATCCAACTCGAAAATTCTTTGTTAGCAAGACCCTCCCGTCTGTCCTATGCTCGGACATTGTACAGTGCATCCGAAGAAACCGAGAACTCTTCGCTTGGTCAGCTGTAGACATGCCCGAAATTTCCGAAGAGCTCTTAGTCCACCACCTCAACGTTGTTCCGAGGTCCAAACCGGTTCAGCAGAAGAGGCGCAAGTTCGCCCCCGAGCGCCAGCTAGCCATAAAATAGGAGGTGGACAAGCTCTTGAAGGCCCGGTTCATACAAGAGGTGAACTATCCCGAGTGGTTGTCAAATGTAGTAATGGTGAAGAAGTCCAATGGGACTTGGAGGATTTGTATTGATTTTACTGATCTCAACAAGGCTTGCCCCAAGGATCCCTTCCCTCTTCTGAGTATTGACACTCTGATCGATGCCACCTCGGGACATGAGCTCCTCAGCTTCATGGACGCCTTCTCAGGCTACAACCAGATTCGGATGTTCCCTCCGAATATCCCGAAGACCTCATTCGTGACCGACCAGGGCCTCTATTGCTACAGGGTCATGCCCTTCGGTTTGAAGAATGCCAGAGCCACATACCAACGCCTCGTCAACAAGGTTTTCCAAGCTCAAATCGGTCGCAATATGGAAGTATATGTTGACGACATGCTTGTAAAAAGCATCCGAGGTCCTGATCATGTAACCGACCTCCAAGAGGCGTTTGATGTTCTGAGAAAGCACAACATGAGACTCAATCTGAACAAATGTGCGTTCGGAGTCTTGTCAGGAAAGTTCATCGGCTTCATGGTTAGCCAACGAGGAATTGAAGCAAACCCTGAGAAAATCAAGGCCATACTAGACATGGCCCCTCCCAAGAATGTTAAAGAAGTTCAGAGGCTAACAGGCCGCCTAGCCGCCATAGGGCGCTTTCTTTCAAAGTCTGGGGAGAAATGCCTCCCCTTCTTCAAAGCCCTCAGAGGGGCTAAAGGTTTTGAATGGGGCCAACAGCAACAGGAGTCCTTCGACCTGCTCAAGGCTTACCTCGTCAATCCCCCTCTCCTCAGCAAACCAATTCCTGGTGAACCCCTCTACCTCTACCTGGCAGCCTCCGAGCAGACCCTCAGTGCAGTTTTGGTAAGGGAAGAAGACCGGGCTCAGAAGCCCATTTACTACGTGAGCAAGGTACTTCGGGATGCCGAGCTCCGCTATCCGAAAATAGAAAAGATGGCTTACGCCCTGGTGATGGCCGCGAGAAAACTTTGCCCGTACTTTCAGTCCCATTCGGTGGTCGTTCTAACCGACGAACCACTGAAGCAAGTCCTCCACAAGCCAGAAACCTCGGGTCGCCTTATGAAATGGTCTATCGAGCTGAGCCGGCACGATATAACTTATCAGCCTCGGACCGCGATCAAGGCTCAGGCCTTAGCAGAATTCATAGTTGAGAGTACCATCCCTGAGTCCAGCCAAACAGTGAAGGGACCACCCGTCTGGTCGGTTTATGTGGACGGATCCTCCTGCAATGAGGGAAGCAGGGCAGGGGTCATTCTGGCAGGCCCAGATGACTTCATCCTCCAATACTCCCTCCGTATCAACTTAAAGGCCTCGAACAACGAAGCAGAATACGAGGCACTCATAGCCGGCCTTGGAATGGCTCAAAATGCTCCATTCGGAATTGCTCCCACAACCATTGAAACTCACTCAAACGATGCATTCGGAGTCCAAAACTTGGCTCGATTTCGCTTTGCAAGCTCCCTCTTAAGCGAGCTAGAAGTGGTTCGCCATTCGGAATTGCTCCCACAACCGTTGGAATCTCTGGCAAGCAAGTTACCGATAGCACCAAATGAATAACAAGTACCAACAAAACACGCCAGCACACAAACGCAAAGGAGTAAAACAAGCTTTCACTTCTATAAAAGTTTAACGTACAAAGGAACTCAAGTTACAAGACCAAAATACTTTACTTCGATAAAATACAAAAGCTCAAAAGAGACATAATTACAATAACTCGTTCAACGCTTCTTCAGGACAGGGACGTTTCGGTTTAGAGACACCCAGGGATGGCGATGCCTAACCTCGGAACGCGTCTCCAGACCAGCAAATTGAGATGCCTCTTCAGCACTGCCTCTGATGGTGACCCCAACCGATGCGCCGCTCGACGAAGCAGCCACACCACTTTAAGCATCGACCGGGCTCTGCTTAACAGCAGGCGAGCGAGTTGCAAGCTCGTAAAACGAGATTCCTTTCTCGCTCTCTTCATGAGTACACAAGGAGTACTTCTGATGTTAATCCGTTCAGGTTGAGGTTTGAGTCGAGCGACTTCCTCCTCGAGCTCGACAATTTGATCCTTCAGAGAGTCGTCCTTCACGGCTATTTTAAAGCGAGGAAGCCGAACAGAGCCTGCGGCGCCAGAACTGTCAGCTATAACTCGACGGAGCTGAGTAACTTCGATACTCTTGTCGACTGTAACCCTCCTCAACTCGTTAACCTTCGAGGTCAACTCATCGTGCTCGACCATCAACTTGCCTACCACCTCTGTTAATTCTTCTTCCTCCGTCGAAAGCTCTTCTTCTACTATCTGCAAGTGTCGGATCTCAGCTAACAGTTCACCTTTCTTCACTAAGACATCAGACAGCGCCTTCCAAAGCAACTCCACCTCTCTTTCGAGAGGAGCTTTTCGAGCTTGTTTCTTTAGTTGCTTCAGCTCGGAGAGGCGCGTCAACAACTTTAACTTGAGTTGCTCTCGATCCAACTCGCTCTTGAGAAAACACTCTCTACTGCGAGAGAGGGCCGACTTCGTCGCTTCCAAGTCAGCTCGGAGACGAACAGATTCAGCTGCAGCCTCGTTGTGCTGCACCGCCTGAAAAAATATATCAACGCTAAGCTCGTGCAATACAGCTAAACTTCAAAGCAAAAGTTGCTAACACTTGGCAAATCGTCAAAAGAAGTGCTCAACACGTAGTCAAATTTCAGAAAGATTTCAAGTCAAAACAGATTCCAACACTTAGCAAGAATTGCCAAAAACAAGAGTTTCATTTATATCAAAAAAGTGGTGGCCAGTCCGCTACAAGGCAGTACATGAAGAGCAAAGAAAAAAAGTACAAGAGCAAGAAGATCAAGGGGCCACCTTGAGTGGTAGCTCGGGAACGAGCATCTCGGTAGACGGCCCCTCGTCCTCCGCCACTCCGGCTCGGGGGTAGGCCACGACTTGGTCACCGCCTCCCTCCACCACCACGGTCCTGGGGTCGGCAGGAGCATCGTCACCTTCTTGCTCGTCCCCCTCCTCTCCACCCCTTCCTCCTCTCCTTCGGCTTCTTCCTTGGCATCCGGCTCGGCGACCAGACCCCACAGCCTGTACCCCGACCTATCGAAGTCGGGGACCCGAGCCTCGACGTGCTCGAGCGCGGTGGCGTAAGATTGCTCCATGTTGGCCGCCATGTGCTTCTTGGCCTCGGCCTCAATCTTCGCCCTTGCCGTCTCCACGGCCTCAGCTTGTTGACGCTTCACTGCCATCAAGGCCCTCGCCGCTTTGGCCGTCTCCTCAGCTGCCTTGGCGACCTCCGAAGCGAGTTTCTCCCTCGCTTGCGCCAGAGCTGCCTCAAGGTCGGCGACTTGGGCTGCCAAAGCGTCCGAGCAGCGCTGCTCCGCCTCAAACTGCTTCATAGCCCTCGCCCTCTCTGCTCTGTCTTTATCACAAGCAGCCTTCAGCACCTTCTCTTGCTCGGCATACTGCTCGAAAAGGTGGATGGAGTGGCAAGTGGCCTGCAAGAAGAAGCAGTTAGAACATGCCATAAAGCCGAACTAAAGACTTGGAAATTTTTTGAGAAAATATTAACAACAACTGAGAAAACTTGCCGACATAAGCGACATAGCTATTTCTAGGGCATCGTCGCCCGTCGTCCCCGCCTTCAGAGAGGCTCGGTCCTTCGGGGTTGGGAGATGGCGAAGAGCCTGCATACTCATCCCCGAGTCCCCCAAGAAGCCGTCATGGTTCATCACCCGCCAATCGGGGACGAACAACTTCTTGTGGGCCTCGGTCAGTATGACCTCGGCCTGCTCGGTCAGGGGCGAGGCCTTGAGCGCCAGTGCTGCCGAGACGGAGAAGTCCTCGCCCGAAGGAGCAGAAGGGGTCGGTTGAACAACGCCAACAGCTGAGGACGATCGCCGAGGAGAAGTGGGGACGACGGTTCTGACCACAATCGAAGGCGCCTTGGTTGGTCAGCCAGAAGTGGGACCAGCGCTCATCCTCTTCCACTTCTTGGCATCGGCGGCCTTGTTTCGTTCAGCCATCATCGCCTTGAAGTCCATGTTCGGAGCCTCTGTTGATGTAAAAGAAAAACAAGTTAGAAAAAACACAAGGCATTAAAGAAAAGTAAAGCAAAAAGAGAGATGTCCGGAGCGTACTCGGGTCGATCGGACTGAGGCCCGACCTGTGAAGCACCTCCTCGGTCATATCCCTCCAACTCAATATCGGAAGACTGATCAGCTTCGCCGCCACCTCTACCTCGACCGGGGTTAACACCGGCTCGGCCTTTGCATACTTCGGCACATCCTCCTTCCTTCGGGGCGGGAAGTCCCATGCCGAGGGGCCCTTGATCAGAAAGAACTAACCCTTCCACGACTTTATCGAGTCGGGGTTCTCTATCATCTTGACGCCTTTTCGAGGCGAGAGATAGTATCGGGGCTCGGTCTTACTCATCCTATTGATCCGATACAAACCCCGGAGGATGACAAGCTGCGGCTCCACCTTGGCTGTTCGGCATTGGAGCAGAAATGTGTAAGCATATGTTGCAACATGTTCGGCATGAACTGAATAGGACTCAGTCCATACCAGCGGAGGACTTCGGTTACGAAAGGATACAGAGGAAAATGCAGGCCAGCGTTCAATGCGTCGTAGGCAAAGACACAAGTATCCGGCGTGAAGGCTATGCACGCTTGCACCCCGGGGCCGGGGAGAATCAGTGTGTACTCCGGGGGAATGGCGAAACCCTTCCAAGTCCGAAGTAGATATCGTTCGGTTGAAACCGAAGGGATATCGTCCACCTCGGTAACTTCCCTCGGATCATTCTCCTCGTTGGCTTCCGAGTGACCGTAGACAGCCTTGGTCAGCAGTTCGTCGCTGTACTGCCTTATCCCCCCATGGCCGGACAACACGGTCGGTAGCCGACCCAACTCGCCTGCTCCTCTCACTATCTCCACCACTGTCTCAACGATCGACGACCGAGCCATTGCCTTCCCCTTCTCCTCGGCTGTCGATGACCCAACTATCTCCTTCCCCTTGCGTCTACTAACCACCTCTCCCCTTTCCTTATCGCTCCAACCCCCCGAGGAGGAAACTCGTGACATCTCATAGAATAAATATGTGAAGTTAAACAAACTGACCTTGATGTGATGTTTACGGTCGGAAAAAGTTCACCGAAAATTGCCTGGCCTTCGCGACAACTAGCACAACCGCCCTTGAGCTCAAATCCCCGCTAGCAGAGCAACTCGAGAGCAAAAGTAAATATTGAGAGTGAAAAGTGAAAGAATGAGATAAGGGGTGAGGGGGTGAGAACTTATAGCCAAAGAGGCGACTATTGGGCTTTTGTAACGCTTGGGGGCCCATTAAGGAAGACTAAATGACAGAATGAAGAGGAGCGGCGAAGGCAACGATTCGACCTTGGCTACACGGCTCGTACCGGGCCGAGCCACCGAGACACTCTGCCGAGCTACCGGGGCACCGACCTCCACATTTGGAGAAAAATGCCACCGAGCCACTCCTACCGTCAAATTGTCTCAAAATTCGTGTTGAAATATGATGAGCGACTCAGATCACGCCACGCCCACAAAACGACAAGATAGAGTTTTCTCGTGATCTGAACCTCCAACTTCGTGATCCGCGCCGTGATGAACGCTCCGGATCCAGCCACGTGGCTCAACGGGTCATACTGAGCCGAGCCACCGAGACACTCTGCCGAGCTACCGGGGCACCAACCTTCACATTTAGAGAAAAATACCGCCGAGCCACTCCTACCGTCAGATTGTCTCAAAATTCATGTCGAAACATGATGAGCGACTCAGAATACGCCACGCCCACAAAATGACAAGATAGCATTTTCTCGTGATCTGAACCTCCAACTTCGTGATCCGTGCCATGATGAATGCTCCGGATCCAGCCACGTGGCTCAACGGGTGATACTGAGCCGAGCCACCAAGATACTCTGCCGAGCTACCGGGACACCGACATCCACATTTGGAGAAAAATGCCGCCGAGCCACTCCTACCGTCATATTGTCTCAAAACTCGTGTCGAAACATGATGAGCGACTCAGATCACGCTACGTCCACAAAACGACAAGACAACGTTTTCTCGTGATCTGAACCTCTAACTTCGTGATCTGCGCCATGATGAACGCTCCGGATCCAGCCACGTGGCTTAACGGGTCATACTGAGCCGAGCCACCGAGACACTCTGCCGAGCTACCGGGGCACCGACCTCCATATTTAGAGAAAAATGTCGTCGAGCCAATCCTACCGTCAGATTGTCTCAAAATTTGTGTCGAAACATGATGAGCGGCTCAGATCATGCCATGCCCTAAATGACAAGATAGCATTTTCTCGTTATCTGAACCCCCATCCTCATGATTCGTGCCATGATGGACGCACCAGATCCAGCCACGTGGCCCACAAGATCGTCCAGAGCTGCCGAGCCACCGGGGCACTCTGCCGAGCTACCAAACAGCTAAGGCCAAGCTGCCGAGCTACCGGGCTACTAAGGAGTTAAGGTCGAGCTGCCGAAAAACCGAGCAGCCATAGTCGAGCTACCGACGCACCGACCCTCACATTTGAAGAAAAATTATTGCTGAACTACCCCAACCATTGGATTGTTTTAAAAGTCCCGCTAGAACATGATGAGCGGTTCAGATCATGCCACGCCCATAAAATGACAAGATAGCATTTTCTCGTGATCTGAACCCCCATCCTCGTGATTCGCGCCATGATGGATGCTCCAGATCTTGCCACGTAGCTCGGTAGCTCGTAACGCACTGAGATACCGAGCTACCGAGGAGGACTGGCCGAGCTATCGGGGCACCGACCTCCGCAAGCGGAGAAAAACGCCGCCGAGCTACTCTGGCCGTCCAATCCTCTAGAAATTCTCACCGCTAGCTGATGGAAGGCCCAGATCGTGCCACGTCATAAATTGAAATAAAAATTAATTTTTTATTTATTAAAATTGAATTATTTATTTAAAAATTGTGAAAAAATGATTAAAAATTCAGAAAAATTAATTAAAAATTCTAAAAATAATTATAAATTCGGAGAAAATTTTTTGAACTCTGGGTAAATAATTATTGCTTAGAATAATTAATTAAGGCCCCCGAACAATGTATCACCGCTTTGCAAAATTAAATAAATGGTCCGAAAAATAGATAAAAATTAAGAAAAATCACCAAAAGTATAGGAGGGTTCAAGAACAACCTTGAGCATGCAACCAACTCTAAAGATCATCATAATACCTCACATAGGGATTCGACACCCCTCATTTGGACTACGATACAACTTCGCAGGTCATTTAAAACAGTAAAACTACTCCTCAAAGGCTGATCAAACTCGGTCTTCGGGTGTGGGGGCTCTTGATATGGCTAAAAATAGAGTTAAATCAGAACCGACCAAATTGGGCACGAATCTTAAAGCTCGGGGGTAAAATGGTAATTTCACCTACAGACGGGCCTGAAATGGGTACTGGGTCTTTTCTCCAAAGTCCCAACAGTCCACGAATGGATCCACCTCAACTGGGTGCGGGTTACAACCCGCAAGAAACCCAGTTCAGCTGGATAGAATTAGGGTTTATGATTATACTTAATCAACGACCCTGATTCACTCTATCCATTCACTGGAAAGTAGGGATTCGATCTTATCCCGAAATTGGTCCATAAGGTGGCTATAAATACCCTCCATCCCCCACTGTTAATAGGTAATCAATCTTTTGCCAGTAAAAGCTCATTCATAATCTTTCTGATTACTGACTTGAGCGTCGGATGGTGCGTCGCCGGGATCAACCCCGGTGTTTCGCACTTTTTGCAGGTCAACGCCGGGAGATAACGGTCAAACTCCGACAGAAAGGCTTCAGGTTTGGCTATTCAACATCCCAAAGAATCCATAAATCTATCTGTTTGCCCCCACACCGATTTCAGCAGCAACAAACAGAAATTCATTTTTTCTCTTATTTTAGTTAAAATAATTTTGTACGTGTGGTGCACATGTTTTCTATGTATGTATTGATTTCGTTGTGGAATATATAAAAAATAATGACATATATATTTTTCGTATGTTGTATTTCAATTATTTATAAACATTTTTCCTGTTGATAAAATTTCTTTCGTATTTTAATATCTTTACGTTTGACGCACGTGTTTGCAGTGCACGTATCAGTTGCATTATTTTTAAAATAAAATTTCATGAAGTATGTGTGTGTGTCTATTTTATTCATGCATGAAAACCTAAATTTTCAATTAAATTAAACAAATTTCATTTAAATACATATTATATATGTGTGTGTGTTAATTTAAATAAATAATTAATTGTCACGCTCCGCTTCCCAAAATATGGGAATACGAGTCCGTGACGAGAATGATATTAACATCATATATAAGCTATACCAGTCTTAACTCAACAATATGAAAAGAAATAATCACAACCACGCAGAAAAATATAATCACATAAATAATAACTGAGATTTAACATGCAGTAGTCCAACATAATAACCAACAACTAGAAAAACAAACAACAATTACGGGTTTACAAAGCCGGGGATACAAAGTTCAACAAAAGAATAATGATGCGATAAAAGAATAACATCGAAGAAGATAATTTATTTTAACGCAGCTCCTGCTCCAATCCTAGAAGAATTGCTCACCAATGCCTCCTGGCAAATCTCCTTGTGCACCTGTAGTTGGATCAACTAGAGTGGAAAAAAAATTGTTCTTAGAGCAAGTACGGATAGCAAGTAGTGAAAAGCAAAGAGTAAAGGAACATGGTACATTAAGGAATATGAAGCAAAATCAAAGTCCAAAAGCAATAACAATGTCAATAAACAATGGTCAAGTGTACAAGTGTCAACTTAGGTTTATTAGCATTTTATTTTTCCTATCTAGTGCATGTACTACTGCGTCCCATACCACAGGTTCGATCCACGCAAAACAGTATATGTTTTAGACATAGTGGTGGGATCTACAGAGCGTGTACTCGGTGTAATAAGATAACACGATAACAAGATAACATGTTCACAAGTATATCTCCACCTTCCATGTCAATAGTACAAGTACACAACAAGTGTCAATCTGGAGTTTTTTACTCGAAGTGGTAATTTTTGCACAAAAGCCCCTATTTTTGTAATATTTGCAAATATGCCAAATAAATATCAGAAAAATACAGAAAATTCATAAATAATACATACTAATAAATAATAGGTTTCTCCAAAATAATTTCTTAATTTGAACTCCCTAAGAAAACACTTGCACGTGTAAAAAGATAAATTTCATAAAATATTTATTAAATCACCACAAATTATTTTAATTTATTTATTAATCACAAAAACATTATTTAAAAAAATCTAGGGTGTTACAAGCCCCGACTGCCTCCAAAGCTCCACCCGACTGCATCACCTCGTCCAGCTCCTCGCTGTCTCCTCCACCACCTTCGGCCACCCCTGCAATGACCAACAGCTGCGCTGCCCCCATTGACGCAGACTGTAAAACCCCATGTTAAACAGATAGTATAATATATATATATATATATATATATATATATATATATATATATATATATGATAAATCATGATGGTAATTTAATGGTAAATAATGTGTAAAGGGGGATACAACAGGTTGCTGTTTTCCTTGGTCAGCATTGCTAACGTCACCAAAAAGAGAGGGCCCACTCGGGATTGAAGGAGAGGCACTGTGCAATCTCTTTAAGTGGGTGACGTGGCAGGGCCCACATGGGGAGTTCTCTCTACACAGGTAGAGAAGAAAAGAGGTAAGTGTATATGATTAGTCCCATATCAAGAATTGCACAATATTAAAATAATAATAAATATAATTGCCTATGATCAAGAGTCACCAATCCGGTTAACCACCTTTTGAGAGGTAGTCTATGGTGGGAAGTTGTACTATACTATAAGTAATTTGTCTGATAAATTGTATAAATTATCCGAGCTCGGGGCAGGGGTGTTACAAATGGTTACAGAGCCGACTTTCGACACCGAGTGTCGGGCATGTCAGTATAGTCGGGCGGTGGGTTACAGGACTATAGACCCATTCTGGAGATGAATTCCAGGACTGTGGTGAACCTTCAATTAAATTCGGGACTATTATTGATTGGGCGGTGGATTCCGGAATCATAATTAGTCGGGCAGATAGGAGGGCAGCTCAATTAAATCCGGGATTATGATTGATCGGGCGGTGGATTCCGAGATTATGAATAATCGGGCAAATAGAATAGCAGATGCTCCACAGCGGCTAGAAAGTAGATCCTGCAATAGATTGTGCATGCCCCATGCTCAGCGAGGATGCTGATTTCTGAAGGGGTGTATTTAACACCCCATGTTAAACAGATTGTATAATATATATATATATATATATATATATATATATATATATATATATATATATATATATATATATATATGATAAAGCAAGATGGTAATTTAATGGTAAATAATGTGTAAAGGGGATACAGCAGGTTGTTGTTTTCCTTGGTCAGCATTGCTGACGTCACCAAAAAAAGGGGGCCCACTCGAGATTGAAGAAGAGGCACAGTGCACTCTCTTTGAGTGGGTGACGTGGCAGGACCCACGTAGGGAGTTCTCTCTACACAGGTATAGAAGAAAAGAGGTAAGTGTATATTATTAGTCCCATATCGGGAATCGCAGAATATTAAAATAATAATAAATATAATTGCCTATGATCAAGAGTCACCAATCCGGTTAACCACCTTTTGAGAGGCAGCCTGTGGTGGGAAGTTGTACTTTACTATAAGTAATTTGTTTGATAAATTGTATAAATTTTCCGAGCTCGGGCCAGTGGTGTTACTCAGACAGCACCGACCTTGAGCTACATCCCTGTCGCTGCCGCCCACTAACAGACCCAAACTCTATTTCAACTCTACCCCAATGCTATCCCTCCTTACTGCCCCGAGACTCCACCAGCGAGCCCACCACCTTGCTCACAGCCAGCCGCATCCTGAAGCCCTCGACATCGTCACTGTTACTGTTGCGCTCATTGTTGCTTGCTACCCTCTGACCATCGTTGTCACCGTCGTTGCTCCTCCTTGTTGTCGTTCGCACACATTCATAATTGTCACGTAAAAGGCAAGCATCTCTTGAACTTCATTATTGTTATTGTTCAAGTATTTTCTTGAATCTCTAGCAAGTAGTTCTGATCGTTTGATTATTGAATTTTAATATTGATTATTCATTGAGGTCATGCTCAACTTCTACCCTTGATTCATTGGCATATATTACTCGTATCTTCTTTATCATGCCATGTTATTGATTGAACACTAGAACTGTTAATTTACCGTTTATTGAAAACTCGGAAATCCTGCCCTATCTCTGACCTAAAATAGTACTGATATTTGGACCCAGTTCTCGATACTGGAATTTAGAACTTTATAATGAAGTTGTATCCCGTTGTGTCTAGAATCCAGAACAACTGACGAATCTGAAATCCGACTTGTAGATTGCAAGATATACTGAATTTAGTATTGTAATATTTTTAATTACACACTATTTAGAAGTATATCGTCATGATTGATTGATAAAAATAATATGCTACCAGTAGAATTAAGACCTGAGAATTACAAGTATGTTACTTAATACCGTTAAGAGTTAGTGTGTGATTTTTATAAGATTTTTAAATGAATTTATAGTCGATTATTATGCACAAGAACTTGACACTGAGTTGCTGCCTAAACAGTAGACTCGTAAAGAACTGACTGGTAGGCATAGATACTGTAATTGGATTGTGTCGTATGAACATGCGTTGGAACCGGCTGGGAGTTTAGTTTTTAGAACCCCAGACGGAACTTGATTTGCTTTCCTGTAACAGTGGAAAAGTTAGTTTTTGTACAGCAACATATTGCTGTCAAGAATTGTATTTTCATGTTTTTAAATATTTATTCTTCCCAGTTAATGAATTGAACTAGTACATCATGCATTGCATAACTCTTGATACCTCTTTGATATTGTTCTTGACACCCGTTTTCATCAATTACATGTTCATGTTTAGTTATAATAAAATAATAATAAGCTGGGGTAATAAGGGTAAGACTCAGTAGTGAACAATATAGAAGAGTGTACTCGGAAGGGGTCCGTATTTCCCGTATTGATTATTGTTATTTGACATGTTATTGTTTTACTGATTGATTACGGATTAGTGACTACAGTATCCCAATTTAGCATGTATTGTATGATGTATTGTTTATTGATCATTGGTTATTGTTATTGTAAGACCCGAGTACATGACCCTATAGAATCCACCACTATAGTCTAAACGTTCACTTGATTGTATGCACCCGAACCTGTGGTATGGAATGCAAGATGACGTGTACTAGATAGGTTAATAAAAGATTTATAGACTAAGATTAGCATTATTGAATATAGACCATTGATCATCGAATATTGTTTATCGACTATTGACTATCGACTATTGTTTATTGATTATTGATTATTGATTATCGACCATTGGTTATCGACTATTGACCATATTATTGATAATTGATTATTGGTTATCGATCAATGATTATTGATTAACCTTTACCAACCATTGCACACCATTGATTGTTGAGTATTGATCTTGTTATCAACTATCGTTTATTGACTTCTGATATTGCTCCAATTCATTATTTATTGATATACCATACTTTATTGTTTCACTACTTATTCATACTTGTTGTCCGAAGCTTGCTTTAACAGACACTCCCTCATTCTTTTTAGTTAATGTTTATAATGTTTATAATGTTTTACTACTGCTACTTCCCTACTTTCATGTCGCTACTTTATTGTAGCGAACTATTTACTGCATTGTATATTCTCATGCATTTTGTAAGTTCTTGTATCTCAGATATTGGTTATTGATTATATTATTGTTCATGTGATTACCAATGTTACCTGTGTTGTTGAGCTTACTATTATTGTATAGCTTACGGATGATATGAGTTCGTATAGTTATATTATACGATGGGCCTCAGTTACATACATGTATTTCTGTATAAAAGGAAGCGGGGTGTGTCAACCTAGAAGTGCAAATTTAATCACACATACACACACACACACATACACACACACACACACAAACAGACACACACATGTAGGTTTATTACAAATTTTGGGTGGGACAAAGTGCAAATATTCTTACCAATAGGGATATTTTCAAAATATCTGGCTGTTCCGGGCCTTAACTAAGCCCTGTACCTGCTCAAATGCTCTGAAAGAAGAAGTATCACTTGAGAAAAAGAAGCGTGATACATTGGATAATGAACTTCAATCTGTCAACACCAAGCCGGATTTAATTGATTTGCCTTTGAAGCAACAAGGTATCATGCTCAACAATCTAACCACCAACCTCGTGTCCCGTGGGTGGAACGGAAATGACTCCAACTAATGAAATATATCCGAATTGATCTAGGCGCTTCTAACTTCTATCTATGGACTTCATATTTTGGAATGATATGAAGTTGATTACTTCATATTTTGGGATGTTTTAAAGTTTGTTACTTTATATTTTGTTACTCTAGTTGCATTTGAATTTTCTTACTCTAGTGATGGATGATGATTTTGGATATATTTTGGATTTTGGAGTTTGTGATGGATGATGATTGTAAGGGAATTATAACTTCTTTTTATTGGAATTGTGTTGTAATTAGTTTTATGGGAATGTATTGTCCAACTTAACGTTTATTGGAATTGTGAAGTTGTATAGGTACCTGTTGCCGCTAAATTCGGTGTGGGGGCAAACAGATGAATTTGTGAGTTCTTTGGGGAAACTGAATAGGAGGACCTGTATACCTGTTCCGTTGAACTCTGATCGTCGCTCCCGCCGTGCACCTGCAAAAAGTGCGAGACACCGGGGTTGTTCCCGGCGACGCACCCTCCGACGCTCAAGTCAGTAACCGGAATTGATTATGAAAGAGCGTTTAACTAGAGAAAGATTGATTACCTGTTAATGGAGATGGGTGGGGGGTATTTATAGGCGTCTTAGAGAACAATTTAGGAATGTAATCCGCGTAGTCTGATATAGAATAATCTCCTTGTAAACAGATTGGGAAAGTAATCTGATAAGGTATATTCTGGTAATCAGATAAGGAATTTTAATCCCTAAATCCCAGTGTAAAGATTGACGTGAATCATGGCCGTTGATTTAGATCTAATCAGGGACCTTGATTGTGTCTTGCTGGATCGAGTTGGCAGCGGGTTGAAACCCGTGCCCAGCTGTGGTGGATCCGTTTGCGGGTTATTGGATCTGTGAGAAGGAGACCCAGTACCCGCTTCGGACCCGTTTGCATGTGAAATTACCGTCTCGTCCCTGAGCTGTAGGATTCGTGCCCCATTTGGACGGTCTCGATTGAACCCCTTGTTTTGACCATATCACGAGCCCCCCACTCCTAAAGACTAAGGGTGGTCAGTCTTTGAGGAGTAGTTTGACTAACTCAGTGGTCGGTGGAACTGTATCGCAGTCCGAATGGGTGATTTTTGAATCCTGGAGCACGGGGGTAGGCTAGTTCCTCCTTCTTTGATGCTTCGAAGCTGTGTCGAGTTTTTATCTATTTTTCCGGATGATTTATTTAATTTTGCGATGTGTTGGCTAATTGTTCGGGGGCTTTAACCGCGTATTCTAGGTAATAATTGCTCGTTCGGTGGCTTAGAAATATTCCCCGAATTTTTAATTATTTCCTGGAATTTTTAGCTAATTTTCCCGAATTTTTAGCGATTTTTCGCAATTTTTTAAATAAATAAACCGATTTAAATAAATAAAAACCAATTTTTAATACCTATTTATGGCGTGGCATCATCTAGGCCTTCGATCAAGATGGAGCGCGAATTTCGGAACGATCAGACGCCTCCTGCTCCTCGGAAGGATTTTTTCCCAAAAACGAGGGTCGGCACTCCGTCACCCCGGCCCGGATGCGTTGCGCCGCGGTTCGAGGGGTCGGCGAGTTGGTTCGAATGGTCGGTACCTCGGTTCGGATCATCCGAGGTACGTGGCACCATCTAGACCGTCCATCTTTAGCGGGGATCCCAATAGAACGCTATCTTGTCGTTTTGTGGACGTGGCAAGATCTGGGACGTCCATCATGACGAGCGCGCTTTCCTACGAGATCCAACGGCTCCTGAGGGTCGGAAGGATTTTTTCCCAAAAACGAGGGTCGGTACCTCAGCACCGCGGCCCGGATGCGTAGCACCGCGGCTAGGGGGGTCGGCGACTCGGTTGGAAGGGTCGATACCCCAGCACCACGGCCCGGATGAGTAGCACCGCGGCTAGGGGGGTCGGCGACCCGGTTGGAAGGGTCGGTACCCCAGCACCACGGCCCGGGTGCGTAGTGCCGCGGCTTGGGGGGTCGGCGACCTGGTTGGAAGGGTCGGTGCCTCGGTTCGGAGCATCCGAGGTACGTGGCATCATCTAGGCCGTCCATCTTTGGCGTGGATCCCCATAAAACGCTATCTTGTCGTTTTGTGGACGTGGCAAGACCTGGGTCGTCCATCATGACGAGCGCGCTTTCCTATGAGATCCAACGGCTCCTGAGGGTCGGAAGGATTTTTTCCCAAAAACGAGGGTCGGTACCTCAGCACCACGGCCCGGATGCGTAGCACCGCGGCTAGGGGGGTCGGCGACTCGGTTGGAAGGGTCGATACCCCAGCACCACGGCCCGGATGCGTAGCGCCGCGGCTAGGGGGGTCGGCGACCCGGTTGGATGGGTCGGTAACCCAGCACCACGGCCCGGATGCGTAGTGCCGCGGCTTGGGGGGTCGGCGACCTGGTTGGAAGGGTCGGTGCCTCGGTTCGGAGCATCCGAGGTACGTGGCATCATCTAGGCCGTCCATCTTTGGCGTGGATCCCCATAAAACGCTATCTTGTCGTTTTGTGGACGTGGCAAGACCTGGGTCGTCCATCATGACGAGCGCGCTTTCCTATGAGATCCAACGGCTCCTGAGGGTCGGAAGGATTTTTTCCCAAAAACGAGGGTCGGTACCTCAGCACCACGGCCCGGATGCGTAGCACCGCGGCTAGGGGGGTCGGCGACTCGGTTGGAAGGGTCGATACCCCAGCACCACGGCCCGGATGCGTAGCGCCGCGGCTAGGGGGGTCGGCGACCCGGTTGGATGGGTCGGTAACCCAGCACCACGGCCCGGATGCGTAGTGCCGCGGCTTGGGGGGTCGGCGACCTGGTTGGAAGGGTCGGTGCCTCGGTTCGGAGCATCCGAGGTACGTGGCATCATCTAGGCCGTCCATCTTTGGCGTGGATCCCCATAAAACGCTATCTTGTCGTTTTGTGGACGTGGCAAGATCTGGGCCGTTTATCTGGGCACGCATCACGAGGATGGGGTTCAGATCACGAGAAAACGCTATCTTGTCGTTTTGTGGGCGTGGCGCAATCTGAACCGTTCATCAGATTCTGACGCGAATTTTGGAGAGATCCGACGGTGATTTTGATTCGGGAGGATTTTTTGCCAAAAACGAGGGTCGGTATCTCGTCACCCCGGTCTGCATACCTCGCGCTGTTTGCCGGGCGCGGCGTTGGGTATTTTTGGGCGAACTCGGTGGCTCGGTCACTGAGCGTTTCGTTCGATAGCTCGGCTCATTAGACCGGTGGCCGAGTCGCAACTTGTGTTTTTTGGGGAGTTCCGCCACCCCTCTCATACCGCCGCCTCTCTCTTGTAGGACGTTTGGGATTCTTAGTGGGCCTTTTGGATTCCCAAGGAGGCCCGTTATCAGTTGAGGTTATAAGTTACCATTCCTTCACCCCTGAGCTCATTTCTCACTTTTCACTCTACGAATTCACTTTTGTTCTCTAAGTCCTCTGCTAGCGGCGCTCTTGCTCCACGGTGTTGTCGTTAGCTGTCGCGTGGGCCAGGCGATTTCAGGCGAGCATTCTTCGACCGTGATCGTCACTTCAAAGGTTAGTTTGTCTTTGCCTTAGCTTTTTCAAAGGATGTCAAGGGTAAGCTCGGGTAGTGGTGCCTCGTCCTCGGGCGGTGATGGCGCCGGGGAGAGGAGTAGGGCGGAAGCTCGCAGGAAGGGGAAGCAGATGGCCGAACCGCTGGCTGTCGAGTCGAGGATCGGGAAGAAGAAGAGGACAGGGGAGACCCCGCCCCCCATAGTGGGGGTGATTGTGGAGAACCCGAAACGAGCTCCCGAGATAGGACAATATCCTTCCGTCCTGTCCGGGCATTCGGGAGTCAGGCAGTACGAGGGTGATCTTCTGGAGAAAGCGATCTACGGAAAGTCGAAGATCGTCGAGGAGCCTAGTCCGTTCCATCCCTCCGAAGCTGACGAGCTCATTTCGTCGTTGACCGAGAAGGATCTTCTTCGGATCAGGAAGGCCTTCGCTATCCCGTCGGAGTACAAGCTGATGGTCGCTGGCCCCGGGATGCGAGCAAACACTAAGTTGCCTTCGTCGGACATGTGCATGTTTGACGTCGACTCCTTGAACGCGGGACTGCGTTTTCCGCTGCACCCTTTCATACTTCAGATCCTCGGTTGGTATTGTCTCGCCCCTACTCAGTTCAGTCCAAACACTTGGCGTCATGTGAACGCATTCTTGCTTCAGTGTCACCGAGCCGAGGTAGCGCCGGATCTGTCAGTTTTCCGGGGCCTCTATCGGATAAACAGGCAACACGGCTCGGAGTACCGGTACTATTTGGGGCCGAGGAGAGGTGTTAAGATTGTGGAGAATCCCGACTCTCTTAAGGGTTGGAGGGAGAAGTATTTTATCGTAAGGGGCGAAGCGATTTGGCACATTCCGTCCCGGTGGAAGGTGGAAGTGCCGAAATTTGCGCGGGGCGACCCCGCACTATCTGAGGCCGAGGAGGAGGTAGCGAGGAGGATCACGGCCCTTCCGGTACTGAGTTGGAGGGAGTTGACCGAAGAGGTGTTGTTCGGGTCCGGACTAAGCCCCATCGACCCGAGTACGCTCTTGACATCTCATTCATTTTTTTTTTTTTTCTAAGTCTTCAATTCGTCTGTTTTGATTCGGTTTTCTCCCCCTCTTTTTTTTGTTGATGCAGAGTCGATGAAGATTGACTTTAAAGCTATGATGGCCGATAGGTCCAAGCTGACCGGGACCAGAAAAAGGAAGAGGGCGGCCGAGGGTGCGTCTTCGGGTGTTCAGCCCGCGGTCGCCACTAACGTTGCTCCGCCTCCCCCGGCTACCGAGGTGCCTTCGGAGGTAGTGGTGGTGGAGGAGACCTCGGCCCCTGTCGCCCCGTCCGTGAACGAGGGTGTCTTTGATGTCAATGCGGCGCTGGCGCTCGAGCTTCCCCCATTGACTCAGAATGCCGAGGAAATCCTGACCGAGCAGCACAAGCAGTTGTTTGTGCCGAACTGGCTGGTGAGGAATCATGATGGTTTCCTCGGCAACTCGCAGATGTCAATGCAGGTCGTCAAACACTTGGCGACCCCGAAGGATAAGGCCGCGCTGAATGCGGGGAGGGTCGGCGACGACACTTACGAAGTCGCCCGGGGGCTTGTTTCGGTAAGTGTTCGCAAATTTCTTCAAGTTTGTTACTCGGTGCGTACTTCGTACTTATCGTTGTCTTCGTAGGCCACCGTTCACTTCGGCCATCTCATGGAGGCGTTCGCCGCACAGGAGAAGGAGCTGAAGTCCGCCAGCGAGAAAGACAGGCTGGCGAAGGTCCGGGCGGTCAAGGATCTCGAGGCCGAGCAGAGGCGGGCCGAGGCTCTGGACGTTCGGGTGGCCGACCTTACTGCCGACCTGAAGAAAGCGAAGGAGGGCCTCGAAGCGGAGTCCGCCAAAGCTGCCAAGGCCGCCCAAGATCTTGCCGCGGCATTGAAGTCCTTGGCCGACGAGAAGGCGGAGAGGGAAGCGCAGGCCGCGAGGATCCGGGCGGAGGTCGAAGCCGAGATTGAGGCAGAGGCGAAGAAACATATGGCTGAGAACATGGAGCGATCCTACCAGACGGCCCTGGACCATGTCCAGGCTCGTGTCCCCGGCTTCGAGCGAGTCGGTTATCGACTGTGGCCCGGGTCGCCCGTGGACGACGAGGAGGGGGATGCCGAGGACGAGGTCGAAGGCGAAGACGGAGGGGGAGAGGATGACCCGGCTAAGGGAGAGATCGAGGGACCGCCCGTCGATGCGTCCGGGGTGGGAGCGGAGACGCAGGTGGACCCTTGATTCTTTCGTTAATCTTTTTGTAGTTTCTGTTCTGCTTTTTCTTCCGAGCTTTGTAACGCCTTTTGCGGACTGGCCACCGCTTTTTGATAAATGAAAAAACGTTTTGTCTTTGAAATTGTCTAAGTGTTTGGTTCGGTGGTAGGGTAGGCCCCCGTCACTACGATGGCTCGGCGACAAGTAGAGCTGTTCCATCTGTCTCTCGTGAAACGCCTTGAGGGCGAGATCGACCTGACGAGGAGGATGCTGTACAATATGGAGATGAAGAACGGGGATCTGTTGGCCGAAGTGTACCACTTGCGGATAGCCGAAGCCGAGCTATTTGCTAAGGAAGAAGAATTGGCTTCTGTTTTGGCCGAACGAGATGAGCTCGTGAAGAAGGTCGAGCATTTGCAAAGGGTGACAGTCGACAAGAGTATCGAGGTGACCCATCTGCGTCGTGTCATATCTGACAGCGCCGAATACCCTGGATCGGCGAAGCTTCCTCGGTTCAAAATTGTCGTGAGGGACGAGGCGCTGAAGGACCGGATCGTCGAATTGGAGGAGGAGGTCGCTCGGCTCAAGCCTCAGCCGGTGAGGGCCAACGTCCGGAGCACCTCCTGTACCCGCGAAGAGATCGAGCGAGGTATCACGTTCTACCAAGCGGCGTCCCGGACTCCCATCATCGGGGCGTCAGCCGCCGATGCACAAAGTGGTGTGGCGGTGTCTTCAAGTGGCGCTTCGGTTGGGGCAACTGTGAGGCTCAGCGGCGAAGGGGCGTCCCGGTTCGTCGGCCTGGAGACGAGCTCGGAGGCTAAGAAGCGCCGACCCAAAGTGTCGTTGAACCGGAGTGTCCCCCTTCCTCGGAGGAAGTGAGCGGGTCATGCCTTCTAATATTTTGTTGAACTCGCTGTAGTAATCTTTTTGTAAACTCGTCCAAGTCATTAATAAAATTGGGGTCGATTTATCCGAAGTGTCTTCTATTGGCTGTTCGTCGAGTCTTTTGTCGCAATTCTGATCCTGTCGCTCGGCTATTGACGCCGGTCGACGTGGGGTGTCTACAACCGTTGGATGGTGGCGCGAATCCAGAGGCAGGCACAAGTCCCAAGAGAACGTTATCTTGTCGTTTTGTGGGCACGTGGCACTACTGGATCCACTCATCACGCTTTGGCACACAATTTGAGAGGATCTAACGGCGAGTTGACCTCGGGGTGATTTTTTCCCAAAACGAGGGTCGGTACCTCGTCAGCTCGGCACAATTGATGGCCGAAACGAATTCTCCAACAACGTGTTGTTCTGACTCCGCCGTTCGGCTCTTGGTGCCGATCGACGTGGGGTGTCCATAACCGTCGGATGGGGGCACGAATCCAGAGGCAGGCACGAGTACCAAGAAAACGTTATCTTGTCGTTTTGTGGGCACGTGGCACTACTGGATCCACTCATCACGCTTTGGCACACAATTTGAGAGGATCTAACGGCGAGTTGACCTCGGGGTGATTTTTTCCCAAAACGAGGGTCGGTACCTCGTCAGCTCGGCACAATTGATGGCCGAAACGAATTCTCCAACAATGTGTTGTTCTGACTCCGCCGTTCGGCTCTTGGTGCCGATCGACGTGGGGTGTCCATAACCGTCGGATGGGGGCACGAATCCAGAGGCAGGCACGAGTACCAAGAAAACGTTATCTTGTCGTTTTGTGGGCACGTGGCACTACTGGATCCACTCATCACGCTTTGGCACACAATTTGAGAGGATCTAACGGCGAGTTGACCTCGGGGTGATTTTTTCCCAAAACGAGGGTCGGTACCTCGTCAGCTCGGCACAGTCTACGGTCGGGACGGGTTCCGGACCGTTTAAGGACGAGTCGGAGAGATAGAGTCGAGCCGGAGGAAGGATCCGGTCGTTAGATTAGTTTAAGGGATGTAGGAGCAGTTTCGAATGGCGAGCTACTTCTAGTCCGCTTAGGAGCGGACTTGCGAAGCCAAATCGAGCCAAGTGTTGGACTCCGATCCATTCAACGGCTGCAGGAGCAATTTCGAACGGCGGTCTGCCCCCGGCCCGTCTGAAGACGGGCCGAGTAGGAAGAGTCGAGCCGAGTGCTGGACTCCGAACCATTGTGTGATAAGTTTGAGAGATGCAGGAGCAGTTTCGAATGGCGAGCTACTTCTAGTCCGCTTAGGAGCGGATTTGCGAAGCAAAATCGAGCCAAGTGTTGGACTCCGATCCATTCAACGGCTGCAGGAGCAATTTCGAACGGCGATCTGCCCCCGGCCTGTCTGAAGACGGGCCGAGTAGGAAGAGTCGAGCCGAGTGCTGGACTCCGAACCATTGTGTGATAAGTTTGAGAGATGCAGGAGCAGTTTCGAATGGCGAGCTACTTCTAGTCCGCTTAGGAGCGGATTTGCGAAGCAAAATCGAGCCAAGTGTTGGACTCCGATCCATTCAACGGCTGCAGGAGCAATTTCGAACGGCGATCTGCCCCTGGCCCGTCTGAAGACGGGCCGAGTAGGAAGAGTCGAGCCGAGTGCTGGACTCCGAACCATTGTGTGATAAGGGAATTAGAGGCGGAAGTACGCGATAATGTAAAGAAAAACTTTATTTATTTATTAATATCTAATGGTCGGCTGCTTCTAAAGTTGCTAGCCGTTTATTACAATGAAAAAGAACAAAGGAAAAATTACTAGTAGCAGGAGTGGTTGCCCGACATCTCGAGTTACTTAGATAGGCGGGGTTGCCTTCTCTAGGTATTTCAAAAGATGGTCGGCGTTCCAAGTCCTGGGAATTTCTCTACCCTCAAGGTCTTCTAGCTTGTACGCACCGGGGCGGATCACTCTGGATACTTTGTACGGTCCCTCCCAATTTGGGGCCAATTTGCTCTTCTGTCCGGGGAACGAAATGGCCAGCTTTCGGAGGACCAGGTCCCCCTCTTTCAAGTCGGTTGGGCGGACCCGTTTGTTGTAGGCGAGTTCGATTCTTCTTCGGTAACCTTGCTGCCGTATGGCGGCTCTTTCCCGAATCTCGTCTACCAAATCTAGGCTCGTTCTGAGCTCCCTGGCATTCTGTTCTTCTTCGAAGGCAATCAGGCGAGGAGAGGGTATTCCAACTTCTAGTGGGATGAGGGCCTCGGACCCATAGGTGAGATTGAACGGACTCTCGCCCGTCGGGATCCGCTTCGTGGTTCGGTAATTCCACAACACATTGGGCAGCTGATCGACCCACAATCCCTTGGAGCATTTGTCGAGTCTCTTCTTGATGCCGGAGAGGATCTGTCGGTTGGCATTCTCGGCTTGGCCGTTTGACTGGGGATGAGAGACTGAGGAGAAGCGGTGCTGTATAGCTAGGTCTTGACATAAGGCTCGGAAGGCAGCTCCAGCGAACTGCGTACCGTTATCCGTAACTACGACTCGGGGAACACCGAAACGACAGATTACACTTTTCCAGAAGAATTGGACGACTCTATGTTCGGTAATTGTAGCCAGGGGCTCGGCCTCGACCCATTTCGAGAAATAGTCGACTGCCACGACTAGAAACTTCAACTGTCCGGGGGCCGGTGGAAATGGCCCGAGTAGATCCATCCCCCACATTGCAAAGGGGATCGGACTCGACAAGGAGGAGAGTGGTGCTTGTGGAAGGCGTCGGATGTCGGAATACTTCTGGCAGGAGGTGCATTGTCGAACGTGTCGTTCGGCGTCCCGTAGGAGAGTGGGCCAGTAATACCCGTAGTTTAACACTTTACGTGCCAAGGCTCTGGAGCCGGAGTGGGCTCCGCCGATGCCCTCATGGAGCTCTTGCAGGGCGTAATCGGCTTGTCCGGGGGAGAGGCATCTTAGGTAGGGTCGACCATCCACCTGGGTGAAGGAGCGCTTATACAGAACGCCTTCGACCATTATGTAACGCTCGGCCCGGGTCCTTATCTTTCGGGCTTCCTTCGGATCCCTTGGTAGGAGTCCGTCTCTTAAAAACTCGACGAGGGGCTTCATCCAATTGTCTTCGAGGGGGAGCGGCAGTGTTTCGACGGAGTTGAAAGCCTCGTCCTCTATGCTGGGCTTGAGGAGGACTTCTATCAGAACGGTTTGTTCGAGGCCTTGCAGGGATGAGGAAGCTAGTTTGGACAGGGCGTCGGCCTGGGCATTTTCCTCTCTGGGGATTCTTCGGATGAGGGCCTCGTCGAAGAGCGCCATGAGGCTCTTCACTTTGGCCAAGTACTTTACCATTCTGTCATCGCGGGCTTCATATTCGCCGAGGACCTGGTTGACGACCAATTGAGAGTCGCTGAAGATCTGCAGGCGTCGCGCCCCTGCGTTTCGGGCCATCCCGAGGCCGGCTATGAGTGCCTCGTATTCGGCTTCGTTATTCGAGGCTTTAAAGTTTATCCGGAGGGAATATTGAAGGACAAAGTCGTCTGGGCCCGCCAGGATGACTCCAGCCCCGCTCCCCTCGTTGCAAGAGGATCCATCGACATATACAGACCAGATAGGCGGTCCCTTCGTCGTCTGCTCGGAGTCGGGGATAGTCGTCTCAACTATGAATTCGGCCAGCGCCTGCGCCTTGATTGCGGTCCGAGGCTGATAAGTAATATCATGTTGGCTCAGCTCGATCGACCACTTCATGAGGCGGCCGGAAGTCTCTGGCTTGTGAAGGATCTGTTTCAACGGCTGGTCGGTAAGGACGACCACCGAATGAGACTGGAAGTATGGCCGAAGCTTTCTTGCAGCCATTATCAGGGCGTAGGCTATTTTCTCAATTTTCGGGTACCGGAGCTCGGCGTCCCGGAGCACTTTGCTGACGTAGTAAATGGGCTTTTGAGTTCTATCTTCTTCCCTGACTAAGACCGCACTTAGTGTCTGTTCCGAGGCTGCCAAGTAGAGGTAGAGGGGTTCGCCTGGTATGGGTTTGCTGAGCAGAGGCGGGTTGACGAGGTAAGCTTTAAGCTGGTCGAAGGAATCTTGTTGCGGCTGCCCCCACTCGAACCCCTTAGTCCCCCTCAGGGCTTTGAAGAACGGGAGGCATTTCTCCCCGGACTTCGACAAAAAGCGCCCAATGGCGGCTAAACGACCTGTCAGTTTCTGAACTTCTTTGACGTTTCTGGGCGGGGCCATGTCTAGTATGGCCCTGATCTTCTCCGGATTTGCCTCTATTCCTCGTTGGCTGACCATAAAGCCGAGGAACTTGCCCGATGAGACACCGAACGCACACTTGTTCGGGTTGAGTCTCATATTGTGCTTTCTCAAAACATCGAACGCTTCTTGGAGGTCGGTCTCATGATCAACGCCTCGGATGCTTTTCACAAGCATGTCGTCCACGTAGACTTCCATGTTCCGACCAATCTGGGCCTGGAATACCTTGTTGACGAGACGTTGATACGTTGCCCCTGCGTTCTTCAGGCCGAACGGCATGACTCGGTAACAATAGAGTCCTTGGTCCGTTACAAAAGACGTCTTCGGAATATCCGGGGGGAACATCCTTATCTGATTGTAACCCGAGAAAGCATCCATGAAGCTGAGGAGCTCATGTCCCGAGGTTGCGTCAATCAGAGTGTCGATGCTCGGCAGAGGGAAGGGATCTTTAGGGCAGGCCTTGTTGAGGTCAGTGAAATCAATACAGATTCTCCATGTCCCATTGGATTTCTTCACCATGACTACGTTGGACAACCACTCCGGATAATTCACTTCCTGTATGAATCGGGCTTTCAACAGTTTGTCTACCTCCTCTTTGATGGCGAGCTGGCGCTCGGGGGCGAACTTGCGCCTCTTCTGCTGGACCGGTTTGGACCCCGGATCAACGCTGAGGCGATGGACCAAGAGTTCTTCGGAGATACCGGGCATGTCCGCTGCTGACCATGCGAAGAGGTCCCGGTTGGCTCGGATGCATTTCACAATATTTGAATGTAGGGCGGACGGGAGTGCCTTGCTGACATAGAACTTACGGGTCGGCTCCTGCTCCGAGAAGAGTATTTCCTCCAGCTCATCGACTGGCTCGGGAGTCGGCCGAGCAGCATCTTGTGGAATCTCGAGTGTTTCTAAGGAGAGGACGGGTCCGAGCGTGGAGGTCATGTAACACTTGCGGGCCTGTTCCTGATTGCCCCTAACTTCTCCCACTCCAGCCCGAGTGGGGAATTTCATTTTGAGATGATAGGCAGAAGGGACGGCTTCAAGGGCGGCTAGGCCGGGCCGACCCAAAATGACGTTGTAGGCCGCGGGGACATCTACAACCATGAAATCCATTGACTCCGTGCGGGTAGTAGGAGTTTTGCCTGCTGTGACATCGAGGGTGATCACCCCTTCGATCGTCACCGGCACTCCCGTGAACCCATGGAGCGTATACCCGGCGGGCTTCAGTCTGTCTCGGGAGAGCTTCAGCCCCTTAAAAGCATCGAGGAATAGGATGTTAACGGAGGAGCCGTTATCCACTAGGATTCTTTCGACTTTGAAATTGGCCATGTGAAGGTTGATGACGAGTGCGTCGCAATGAGGGGTGCGGACGCCCTCGAGATCGTCGTCAGAGAAGGTGACGGGCACTCCGAGTCCTTTGGGGGGAGGGGTGGCCCGGACAGAATTTACTTCCCTAATAAAAGCTTTCCGAGAAGAGTTCGAGGAGCCCCCCATTGGACCCCCATGGATAAGGTGGAGGACTCGCTCTTCCTCGAATTCTGGCGTCTCTTCCCGTTCCGGACGTTTGTTAGCCCCCCGAGGCTGGGGAGGAAGTTCGGCCCCGTCCTTTCTTACAAACTTCGCCAGCTGCCCCCTCTGGATGAGGGCTTCGATCTCGTTTCTCAGAGCCCGGCAGTCGTTGGTGTCATGCCCATGGTCCCGGTGATAACGGCACCATTTGTCTTTATCCCTCCTTTTGGCTGGGGTGTTCATCTTTGGAGCTGGAGGCAGGACCCCTTCTTTTTCGACTTCCATGAAAATGGCGGAGATGTTTGTGGTGAGGGGAGTAAATTTTTCAAATCTAGGGGGAGGCCGGCGCTGGCCAGCATTATCCTTCTGAAACTTTTTGGGTCCCTCTTCTTCCGTTCCCTTCCTCTTAGACCCGGAGGCGGTTGCTTCCCAGTTGGGCGGTTCCTCGGCCTCTTCAGCTCGGATGTACTTTTCAGTACGGAGGAGGAGGTCAGAAAAGTCATGTGGCGGTTTTTTGGCGAGGGAGGAGCGGAGGTTAGAATTTAGGATGTTGGATTGGAACGCCGCGGTAGCAACGGATTGGTCGAGGGATGCGATAGTTCTGGCCTCGGCTGTGAACCTCTTCACGTAGTCCCTCAATCTCTCCCCCTTCTGCTGACGGAGGTGCAACAGGGAAATGCTGGTCTTCTCGGCCCTTCGGCTGCTGACGAAGTGGGTGATGAACAGGGTCTCGAACTGTTCAAAGGAGAATATTGACGCCGGGGCAAGGCGAGAGTACCATTCTCGAGCTGGGCCCTTCAGAGTTGCAGGGAATGTTTTGCAGAGGAGGGCGTCGGACGCTTGATGGAGGAGCATCAAAGTCTTAAAGCCTTCGATGTGGTCAACCGGATCGGTCTCTCCCGTGTAGTTCTCGAACTGGGGAGGTTTGAAACCGAAGGGAACAGGAGTATCCACTATGGTCCGGGAGAACGGGGGTTGGCTAGGACGGAGGGTCCTCCCCCTGAGTTCTTCTTCCCGGTTTATCCGTCCCAAGAGTTTTTCCACCTCGTTCAGGCGGCGGTTCATGGTGTTATCTCTCCGGCGGTGATCTGCCGAGCCACGGGACTCGTCTTCGTAGGATGGGGAGCGAGGGTTGCGGCGATGGTAGCTTCGGGAACGACGAGGACTTGGGGTGCGTCTGGAATTGGTAGGAGCGGGTCGAGGAGAAGGGGAACGTTGGCGAGGGCTCCGGACCGGACGAGGGGAGGGGGCCCTTGGCTCATTGGGATTTTGACGGAGATTGAGGGCCTGTTGTACCATAGCTTGGAATTGCTGGAACTCGGCACGGGTGATGGGTGCCTCATTGTTCCGATGCTGCTGCCGACCTGCCGGTGAGTGCCTCCCTCGGTAGTGATCGGGGGAGTCTTTTCTCCCTCTTCGGGCGGGGGATCCCCTGTGTCCCCGGTGTCGGGGGGATCGTTCTTGGTGGGAGGCTTCTCCCCGAGCCCGCTTTTCGTCCAGATGGTGACGAAGGTCCTTATCCTCCGGGCGTCTGGGATGGGCATCGTGGCGACCAGAGGCTCGGGGATGATGGGAGGCCATGGAGGCACTGGAGGCAGTGTGGTTGGGTATGTTCTCTGGATGAAGAGGCTGTTTCTGGGGGTTAGGCCCCTTCGGATCAGGATGCGGAGGGTTCCGCTGGAGCGGCTCTTCCACGGTAGGAGGGAGCTGCCCTTGTTGTTGAGTGGGATCAGGAAGGACTTCCTGCTGGTCAGGGATGGGGGCTCGATTGGAGCCCCTAGATCTGACTTTGCGAGGCGGCATGGCTGGAGAAAACCTGTTCACCGGGAAGAGGAGAGGTCTCTATTCGTTAGTTTCCCACAGACGGCGCCAATCTGTTGCCGCTAAATTCGGTGTGGGGGCAAACAGATGAATTTGTGAGTTCTTTGGGGAAACTGAATAGGAGGACCTGTATACCTGTTCCGTTGAACTCTGATCGTCGCTCCCGCCGTGCACCTGCAAAAAGTGCGAGACACCGGGGTTGTTCCCGGCGACGCACCCTCCGACGCTCAAGTCAGTAACCGGAATTGATTATGAAAGAGCGTTTAACTAGAGAAAGATTGATTACCTGTTAATGGAGATGGGTGGGGGGTATTTATAGGCGTCTTAGAGAACAATTTAGGAATGTAATCCGCGTAGTCTGATATAGAATAATCTCCTTGTAAACAGATTGGGAAAGTAATCTGATAAGGTATATTCTGGTAATCAGATAAGGAATTTTAATCCCTAAATCCCAGTGTAAAGATTGACGTGAATCATGGCCGTTGATTTAGATCTAATCAGGGACCTTGATTGTGTCTTGCTGGATCGAGTTGGCAGCGGGTTGAAACCCGTGCCCAGCTGTGGTGGATCCGTTTGCGGGTTATTGGATCTGTGAGAAGGAGACCCAGTACCCGCTTCGGACCCGTTTGCATGTGAAATTACCGTCTCGTCCCTGAGCTGTAGGATTCGTGCCCCATTTGGACGGTCTCGATTGAACCCCTTGTTTTGACCATATCAGTACCTTAAAAATGGAACAAAACAACCAAAATTGATGGCAATTGAAAAACTACTTGCAACAATTTTAGAAATACGTCGCAACTACAAAAAAAAATTTGCGACACATTGTAAATTTTAACACAAAATAAAATGCGATATAATTGATTTTTTTGTCGCAATAGTTTGCAGAAAATAAAGTTATCATCGCAAAAAATTTCGCAACAAAATATTTTCATCACAAACAATTTGCAACGAAATTATTTTGTCACAAACGCTTTGCGACACAAACTACAGATAAAATCGTCGCTATATTAATATTTTTAAAATTATTTTCATCATATTTTATTTTCAAATTTTAGGTTTAAAAAAAATATTGCGACATAAAATCTACAATCGCAATTTGCGATCGTTTTGGCTAATAAAATCGTCACCAGTAGCGACGGGTCAAATAGTGACGATAATTTCGCGGCTTTACGACCTATTTTTTCATTGCAAATCCAATTTGTTCGTCGCAATGTTTTATCGTTAGTCTGCACATTTCTAGTAGTGACTGATTTGGTATTAAACAAGAAGGACAATGTATCCACAGCTATAATAAAAATATAAGGGGAAACGGGTCACCTTGTCGAAGGCGATTGGTCGGTTGGTTCTGATGATTGAAATGCAAGGAATAGGAGGCAGATATGACACTTGCAAGATCCATTTTTGGAGAATAGCCTTTTTTCAGCATAGCCTGATGGTAGAAATCCCAGTGAAGTTGGTCATATGCTTTTTCCATATCATCTTGAATATAAAATGTTGGTCGTATATTGTGATTTTGTTAATAGATAGAATGCCAAATTTCTTGAACAACCATAACGCCATCAACAATGCCCTTTTGGGGGAACAAATCCATATTGATCTCCTGAGATGGTCGAAGCAATAAAAGTGTTCCATTGTGAAGCATGAACCTTAGTTAAAATTTTGTATGTGCAAAGATTGATAGGGCGATAATCCTTAGGAATTTTCGGATTAGAAACTTTAGGAATGAGTACTATAATAGTTTTTCCCCACAAGTCAGGCACATGACATGAATGTTCAAACTATTGGACTACCCGCCAAACATGGGCACCAATTTCTGACCATAAATTATTGAAGAATTATGTAGGTACCCCATCACTACATGGCGCCCTCCCACAAGGAAAGATGGACCTTATCCAATATAAAGGGGAAACATAGGAGTACATCGGTTTGTCACATCCTTTATTACACGTTTCTGGGTAGTTGCATATTACAAAACATGAAGCAAGACACTTCTATAATAAAAAGTTGAAACTTTCTGGCATTTTCTAATGAAATTGGACTATGTTATATAATTCCTTAGTTTATGAAAAAGACCAAATCAAAACAAAACAAGCCTAGCGAGGGCGACCTAATTAACAATGTTTCCATAATTGAAAAAAAAGTAACAGATATGGGCATCTTTCAAGCTAATAAAAAGTGACAGATTGAGTCCACTAGAAGAGACACCTAGCCCATGAGGGTTATAAATAAAATCTCTTATTCCCAAACAAGATAGCTTATTTCTTGAGTGCGAAATTCGAATAAGAGATAAGGAATTCATAGTCGATTTAATCAATTCATATCAATCACCTGTACTGTTTCTCAGGCCTATAAATATCCTTCCACTCCTCAGTCATAAGGTAATCAACAGTTTCTCTCTCTGTTTCTGACTTGAGCTTCGGAGGGTCTGTCACCAGGGCTACCCCCGCTTTTTGCAAGTCCATCGACCGCGTCATCAACCGTCGGATCCAGATTACAGTGTAAAATCAACGATCCAGATTCAATCTCAGGAGCTCTAACCACATTTCACGGCAACGATCAAAGGTCAGTTTTTTAGTAGTTTCCATCAAATATTAACTCACTATCTGTTTGTGCCCACACCAAAATAAGCAGCTACAGATTGACACCATATGTGGAAAACTATACAAATCTGACTTATCGCCATGCCACCAAGACTAAAAGGCAGAGCGGTGGCCTCAAGCCGTCGCACAAACTCCCTTCGTCAACCAGATCCTCCTGTGGAAATATCTTATTCCTCCTCAACAGTCGCCCCGACAGCCTAGTCAAGCTCCTGTGAAAGGAGAGGCACTGGGGGGATCTCGACAAAGCCTTCATGAACAACATCCTCTGTACGACCGTGTCTCAGTCCATAATGCGTCAACCGATTCAATGGCCTCCCCATGCCCTGGGGGTCTAGAGATCTCGTCCAAATCATCAGCGCCTGGCAACAAGGAACTGATCTACGAATTCTATTGGACGAGAGGCGTGCCCGAACTGAGGTCTCCCGCTCGAAACGTCAAGTAAACTGGAGAAGCAACTCCCATAGACAGAGATCAAGGCATTCCTCCTATCATATCAAATTTGTGAGATATGTGTGAGTCCAAGAGCCTATTCAATGTTAGGTTTCCATGGTAATCTCAGATCAAATACACAGTGCAAAAATTACAAAGAAATATCAAAACCTAGCCATGGATCCATATAAAAACTATAAATCGTGTTTAGAAGTTATACCTTGAAGATGGATCTGTTGTCTCCAATTAATGTTGATCACAATACTACAATATTGTTGTGCCTCTACGGTATCCATACGAATGGATGAAATCAAGCTTTCCCTCACGCTGTGATGCTAGCTGTGGGATGGGGATGTTCCTCACGATCTCTCTCTCTCTCACAATTTTCTGTGATGGCTAGGATTTTCTCATGAAGCCCTTTTCCAAAAATACGTATCATATATATAGCTGCAGAAAATCAACCCTAAGAGAGTAATGAGGCTGTCAGACTCAAATCTGGCCTGGTTCAGATTTGTGTGTAGGCCTTTGAACTTTAATCAGCCCATTTAATCTAATTAAACGTCCAACTAATGTAAGGATTCCAAGTCTTACTTGGATCCCTAATTAAATTCACCTTATGAATTTAAATCCCAATTTCAATCCATTCTGAGTGTGTGACCCTGTAGGTTCCCATTACGTTGACAGTAATACTAAAATCATATTCTAGTATTACAAACAATGAGCAGTATCTAGCAATACATCACTGCTACTCAAGTAACAAGAATGTTAGTGATTAGATATAACCTATCCGTGACCAATATTACCATGTAGTCTAGTCCCTTTATCTAGATATCTTAATTGACCACAAGGTATAGAGCGTGTCACCCTTGTATAGTTCAATCTTTGGTTTCTTGATGTCCAAGTAGACTTACTAAAACAAATGAGCTCAATATTTCATGTCGACTCATTTGAGTATGGCCATGCATTTTGCAGTCTCACTCAATCAATGAGCTCATAGATATCGCTCCTGTTATGTAAGAGGGACAAATCCTATCTAAGTCACTCACATCCCTCCGCATGATTTGTAGTATATCCAATACTCGACTTAATGATCACCTTATTACATGCAACATTTGAAGACATTAACACATATAACTTCTCATATAGGAAACCATAGTGACTTCAAGTCAAAGGATTACATACACCATGGTCACTATGAGAACCGCTTATGACACTCATGTAACGATCCATGCAGCATTCTCGTGGTGGGTCAGTCTAGTACATTATTACTCTAATATGTACCCATGTGAAGATTTGATATCTCATATCCATGACCCGTGAGATATGGTCATCAGTCTACGCACATACTAGTCTCTATGCATTATTGTTGTCCTAATTAATAATAATACTTGACTAGGGACATTTAAGAATAGTGTTCTTATTACAATCAATAGGATCTCACAATCAAGTCATGCACTTGATATCCCATGGTAGTGAACCTACTATTCTAAGGACTTGATTATGTTCATTTAATCACAATAAACAATACAATAAATAAATTGCCTCATATAAGAAATAAATATCATGATACAATGTAAACTAGTAATGCCAATACACAATTGGCCTTTAGGGCATACACCAAAAATCCTCCTCTCATAGGGGGCATACTGAATAAGAAGCCCGACTCACGAGAGTCAAAAACTTCTTAAGCGGAACAGAGGAAAAGATGCAGATACCCCAGTCACTAAGGCCGAATTGAAAAAATTCAAGCTTGATATTCTCCAAGCTATTCAAGGTAGACAGGATTATCGAGAACTGAACAGAGTTACTGTGAAGAATCGGTATCCATTGCCCAGGATAGATAATTTGTTTGATCAGCTGAGTGGGGCTGCTGTTTTCTCGAAGTTGGATCTTCGTTCTGGATATCACCAAGTCAAGGTGAAGGCTGCAGATATACAGAAGACTGCTTTCAGGACTAGATATGGGCACTATGAGTATCTTGTGATGCCGTTCGGGGTTACGAATGTGCCAGCTGTATTCATGAGTCTAATGAACTGGGTTTTCTCTCAGTTCTTGGACAGATTTGTGGTGGTCTTCATTGATAATATTTTGGTGTATTCTCAGAATCGGGAAGATCATGCTGAGCATCTTAGAGTGGTTCTGCAGACTTTGAGAGAGAATCAGCTCTATAGAAAACTTAGCAAGTGCGAGTTTCAGCTCGGTAGGATTTCTTTCTTGGGGCACATTATTTCTGGCGATGGTATTTCTGTGGATCCTGCCAAGGTTGGGGCTATGAAGGATTGGCTTATTCCCAAGTCAGTTTCAGAAGTCAGGAGTTTTCTCAGTTTGGGTGGTTATTATCGGAAGTTCGTCCAGGATTTTTCGAAGATAGCGGGACCGTTGACTAAATTGACTGAAAAGGATCAGAAGTTCTGTTGGTCTGATCAGTGTGATGGAGCTTTTGTTGAGTTGAAGAACAGATTGACGTCAGCGCTTGTGTTGACTATTCCCGATGGTTCACGCAGATTGGTAATTCACTGTGATGCTTCTGGTAAGGGTCTTGGAGCAGTTTTAATGCAGAAGGGCCGAGTTGTTGCGTATGCATCGAGGAAGTTGAGGCTGCATGAGAAAAACTATCCGACTCATGACTTGGAGTTAGCGATAGTGATTTTTACTTTGAAGCTGTGGAAACATTATTTACTTGGGGACCGAGTGGAGATCTTTATAGACCACAAAAGTCTCAAGTACATCTTCACTCAGAAGGAGTTAAACATGAGGCAAAGGCGTTGGTTGGAGCTTATGGCCGATTATGACATCAGTTTGCAATACCATCCTGGTAAGGTAAACCTGGTGCCAGATGCTTTGAGCAGGAGATTGGTTGTTATGTTCTTCACTCTGCAAAGGGATCTGATTGAGCAGATGAGGAGGTTGGAGTTGGATGTTTTGTTGCCGAGTTCTGATAGGAGTTGTTTGGTGATTTAGCTGCAGTTGTCTCTTGTTGATCAGATTAAAGAGGCATAGGCTAGTGATGCACAGTTGCAGAGATTTCGAGCTGAGGTTGAGTCTGGATCCAGGATGGACATGGTTATTCATTCGGATGGATCGCTTCGTTTTGGGTCCAGGTTATGTGTCCCGGAAGGTGTTGTTCGTCAGAGGTTGCTTGAGGAAGCTCATCAGTCTTCGTATTCTATCCATCCTGATGGTACTAAGATGTATCGAGATTTGAAACTTCATTTCTGGTGGTAGGATATGAAAAAGGCTGTGGCTCAGTTTGTTGCTCAGTGTTTGATCTGCCATCAGGTTAAGGCAGAGCATCAGAGAACCGCTGGACTTCTTCAACCGCTTCCTATTCTAGAGTGAAAGTGGGAACATATCACTATGCATTTTGTGACTGCTTTGCCGAGGAGTCCTAAGGGTCATAATGCTATTTGGGTGATTGTCGACCGTTTGACGAAAAGTGCTCACTTCATTCCTTTCCACGTCGGTCAGTCTACTGGGAGCCTAGCTGAGAGGTATATGCAAGAGATTGTTAGACTTCATAGGGTTCCAGTCAGTATTGTATCTGACAGGGATACGAGATTCTGATCTCAATTCTAGGAGAGTATTCAGAACAGTTTAGGGAGTAAATTAAAGTACAGTACAACTTTTCATCTCCAGACTGATGGACAGTCGGAGCAGATTATTTAGATTCTTGAGGACATGTTGAGGTCCTGTATGCTTCAGTTTGGTGGGTCTTGGGAGGATCATTTGCATCTCGTAGAGTTCTCGTACAATAACAGCTTTCAAGCCAGTATTAAAGCTGCTTCGTTCGAGGCACTCTATGGGCAGAAGTGCAGATCACCAGTGTGCTGGGATAATATCGGTGAGAGAAAGTTGTTGGGTCTGGAATTGATCACCAAGACAGTTGATGCAGTGGTTCGGATCAGGAAGCACTTGCAGGCAGCTCAGGATAGGCAGAAGTGATGGGTTGATGTCCATCATAGGGCTTTAGAGTTTGTTATTGGTGACCATGTTTTCCTTAAGGTATCGCCGTGGCGCGGTGTCATTCGGTTCGGTGGTGGGGGCAAGCATAGCCCGAGGTTTATTGGACCGTTTGAGATTTTGGAGCGAGTAGGCAAGGTGGCCTATCGTCTTGCTTTGCCGCCAGCTTTATCAGGAGTGCACGATGTTTTTAATGTCTCACAACTCAGGAGGTATATCCGAGATTAGAGCCACGTGATGGACTATTCAGAGTTGACCATTC